>JAHLJT010008446.1:112652611-112789626 GCA_031308135.1 Acheta domesticus | reverse complement strand
CGTCCTTGGGAACAGTTGAACAGGCGAGGCAATCACATAGTATGCCTGTGGGCGACGGGCGCATGACAGACGGGGGGGGGGTCGGCGGAAGGCGTCTGTGTCAGACTAGAAATATACCGTTGTTTAAGATTGATCAGACCCATTTATTTCTTCTTATGTGCCGGCCCTAAGGCGGACTCATGTATATTATATGTTGTGGAAATTAAACCAGACTTCCTTCAAGAATTTCTTTTCATTCCATAAGAACACAACAGAGGTACTCTGAATTAAGGATTGTCGTAGCGGGATTGGTTGAGTACTGATTCCAGTTGCGTCAACTGCTACGTTCAGTAGTTCCGTAACTGTAGTGTAAGTTTTTATTGCGGGAAGCGGCGGTGATCTTTCCCGCTGGATGGCGAGAAACGGGGCCGACCTACCCGTCGTCTTGCGGATCTCCTCAACAGATATTCGCCCCAGCCGGGACAAGCTCTAAGTTCCCGACTGGTCTGCCGGTATATGTAGTAGTGTAATGTACGGAACTGTAAGTGTGGATTGAAGTAAGTGATGACAAGGAACAGGAAGGAAAGATAGTGCGCGTTCCGTTGCCGTTTGTTGCGGTGCCCGGTCCAGCATTCGTGGGTATTGTTCGGAATACCCATGTAAAACTACCAATGAGAGCAGCCAGCCGCTAGAATTGTCTTCTGGACAGTGGCTAAAAATCAACGTAGCAATCTACCTAACGTCAAAAAATCCTGCCACCGACGGGACTCGAACACTAGGACCTCCGGTCAGAGGACTGCAGAGACATCAAATGACGCCCGAGCCACCTAAGCCGGTCTGCTGAAGCGGGAGTGCTCTAGGTCACAGCCTCCAGAGCGGTCGGAAGGGGGCACATGCACGTTTGCTGGCCGGCCGCGCGCCGCGCCGCGCGCAACTGGTGGGAGACACGCCCCTCT
Source organism: Acheta domesticus (assembly GCA_031308135.1). Classification (NCBI taxonomy): domain Eukaryota; kingdom Metazoa; phylum Arthropoda; class Insecta; order Orthoptera; family Gryllidae; genus Acheta; species Acheta domesticus. Next base: position 112,788,691 of record JAHLJT010008446.1, on the reverse strand, counting down.
CAGCCGCTCGCCCTCGCTCCTCCCTCTCTCTTCTTTCCTCGCGTGCCGCTCCACGCCGCCCTCTCCGTACTACACCCCCGCTCGTTCCACGCGCGCGTCCCTGACTTCGCTGCTAAGGAATAGCGTCTCAGGCTAGTGCTTCTCTACCCTAATCTTCTTCACACACATGTTCCTCTGTCCTGCCGTGGCCACCGATAATAGATTATTCGAAACATATTTTCTGTGGCCACACGCATACCCATATTACTCACCCATTATTACTCAAGAGAGTTCTGTACATCCGGATTTACACTCTGCGCCTTATCTTCGATTCCATGCACAATAGAATAGGTGGACCGGGGAGGTGGCTCAGGGCGTGAACGGATATCGCTGCAGCGCCTCTTGCCGGGAGGTCCTATGTTTGAGTCCCAATGGTGGCAAGATTTTGAGCCGGCTGCTCTGATCGGTACTTTTTTAGATTTCTCCGATCACCACCAAACGAATGCCGGAACAGTATCCTAACAAACGGGCCACGAACTGCGCGCAATCTTTCCTTCCTCTTCCTTGTCCTACCCTCACCCCTTACTTTCAAACAATTACACTAACATGCACTACACTACCAGACGTGCTGGGAGCTTAGAGCTCGTCCCGGTTGGGGCGGTGCCACGCTGGTAGGATATACCTGTTTGGGGAAACACCACAATCCGACGGTAGGTCGGCGCCGGAGTTCACCGTCCAGTGGGGGACGATGCCATCATCTCCAGACGAGGAAACATGCACTACATTTACGGGGAAAATGACCTTAGTAGTTGACGCGCCCGGAATCACTAATAACTAACCAGGACAGGCGAACAGAAGTTTGTTTTCACTAAGAGTTCATGTTATGTAAATGATTTGTGTGTAGGGTGTTAACAATCTATACCTAAATTTGCGAGTCGTGGATGTTTACTGCTCTAATGATTATTTACAATTTAAAACGTCGTACAGTTTTTTACTTTTTACACAATGTTGCTCTTTAGGCATAGGTGCATCAATTTAAACATGTAGAACGAAACGGAAATATTTTTACGACCACTTCTAATGTAGACTAAAGTTGAGTTGGTAAGACGCAGACACAGTGGGAATATATTGCTAGTTCACGTACGTTAATCCCACATTTATTACGCGACAGTGTAAGAATGTGTAGAAATTTTTATTTTGAGAATCTTACAGCCCTGCTGAAGATTCAATAAAAGGGCAAAACTTCGATAATGTAAATATTTCTTTATTTATCATTTACACTAAAGCATCAGACAAACATTGGTTATACCGGGAACACGATTTTTACCTCCAGGAAGGTAGAGTGCATAACATACTCAATTTTGTACGTAGATTAAATTTCACAATAAAAATGTCATATCACGTCACAGTTTTTAAATATACCGTATCTTTATACAATATCATATCGTATTTTGCTATTAATGCAAATACATTAAATTGCTCCTGTAGATATATAGAATCAATACGCATAAAATCTATTTAAAAATAAAATATTTGTTCAGTTCGTCTATGACACTTTCATGAGATATCAACAAAATTAGGCTTTCGTGTCTTTTTACCTTCTATATTCGAAGATTGCCGTCTTCATTCTCACGTCTGGCAGTCGAGTCTTTATTCTCGCGCTTGTACGAGTAGAACTTACGGTCTTAGTGGATGTTGTGAAAATAAGTCACGCGCACCCTCATATGTCCTATTACGCATCAATCATCGAAAGGATTATTTCAGCTCCTTAATTTATCGCAAGTATACTCGTACAAGTATCCAACAGTTGAGGTGGAAGAAACTGAGTCAGTCGGTGTCATGCGCAACAGTAACCGCAGTGCACGTGAAGTTCGTGACTGTTTTCCGTGTGCTTCAAGTACATTAATACATTATAGTTCTGTGTTTTTTATAAAGTGAAATTCGACACATGATCTACAGAATTGAATCAGTTCGATAAAATGCAAATCGTCATTTCACATTGAACGTGTGTGAATCAACCCGATATCGATTACATTTGTGGAAGATTTACACCCCAACTTCAAAAGAAAAAAATATATGAAATTACAAACTTGCGTATTCTTTATTCTTTGGCTACCGTGTTTGTGAGCAGGACAAACTATGAGCTGCTCACCAGTGCTGTGTGACCTGTACAACGAACCTTAGGTTGTGGTTGTGGGGAAAACTCAAATCATTGTCGTTCGCTCTACCAATGTTGTGGAGAATACCAACAAACCATTTTAATGTCTGCATATTATTGCAGGAATATGCATTTTCAATTTTTAACTTGTTCTTATCTCGTAGGAAATATGCTCATAAAATTTTGAAGTAATATAACAGAATGACAATGTGGAAATTTGTATAGGATTTTGTTTATTTCAAATAATAATTATGTTGATATCTTTTGAACCTTGCGTGATAGGAACTTTTATAATGATTTTCGAAATCAGCGTGATCGTTTCCTTTGAAATCACATACTTTCATCCTGGAGGTGTAAAAACAGTTTTTTTGTTCCCTAGTGTTATAAGTGTAACAACTATCTAATATAAAATGGAATATATACTTTGAATAATAAATAGAAGATACATTATTTTTATATTTAGAACTTTTCAATTCTAAAACATGGCCATGTTCACTACAATCAGTAGAATATTAGTGTTGTAGGATCCATCTGAATGGAATCTTCTGTTCTTAATTTTTTGCTTCACACTTGCGTTGAAAGTAATGAAGCAATTGTTATATTTCCCTTTTGCGTCTTCGCACCCTTCAGTGCCTCATATGTCTCTCTCCGGCTGAGGCTCACTGTTTCAGCGAAGTGCAGTATCCGTGGTATCTACCAGTCTTCCCATTCATCGCGCTGATAGGGCTCATGCGTCTGTGTCACTCATTGTTGTGTATCCAATCTACGGACAAGGGAGAGCATATCACGCTCGTGAGCATATCACGCTCAGTCCGATTGGTGGAAAAGGACATAAGCTACAACAAGGTGATGGAGACATTGCGGTTCTTTGGCTCTTACGTTACGCACGCGATCTTCTCTACATCCCACATTTATCGAGAAGGGAAAGGAATTAAGGGAAAGGTTTTCAGATCAAGAGTGATACATGGTGTCTGAAAATGCACACCATGCCACAACTCAACTGAGCACACTCATTGCCTTGCGCGGGATACAAACCACAGCCCAGATGAAACGCGTACTATGAAGGCAATCCCTGCGTCTCCCAGATTGACAAGGAATAGGGATGAAAGTTGAGGACATGGTGTCACACAAACATGCCACAGCTTACAAGCCAAGCAATTCATGGCCGAGGCGGGATTCGAAACTGCACAAGCCGGTTTAAATTAATGATCTCGGTTACCCGAGTCAGCAATAAAGATTAGTAAGTATATTGCATATTTTTATACAATATATTTTATGATCGTCTTATGCAATCAAATTTTTTTGACAATTTCTTGTTACAATAAAGCTACAAGACAAAAATTTTCATGCGAAAATGAGCTGTATTTACCTTCTGTACCTGTGATAAGACCGTTCGTTTTGTGTGTCATTTATACAACTTTGCCGCTCTGCGAAGAAAATCCACAAATGATCCCAAAAGACATTTTACCCACACGATATTCTCTTGGTTTTCCGGGTCACCTTTTACCATTTCTCCGATATTCTTTTTCAGCGACGTATTTTGATGATTAGTGATTTTGGGTGCACCGACTGCTAAGGTCATTGGTTCCGTAAGAGAGTATGATTTTTTATCGAGGTTGTAGTATTCTTTCCTCACCTGGATATCGATATACTGTGCCGACATACACGTAGGCTTGTGGGGTTTTCTTCATCCAGGTATCTTCCACCAGCGAACACCCGGCCCCAGCCGGGACAAGGGTCCCGACTGGTATCCCAACAAGTTGATGGTAGTGTAGTGCCTGCAATTCCCTTCCACTTTAACCATCTACAAACCTATTCTTCGGCCAATATTAACCTACGCATGCCCTGTTTGGATTTCAGCTGCCCCCAACCCCATTAAATAAGTTAGAAATCTTACAAAACAAAATTTTAATAGCAGTAAATGCCTTCTGGTTTTATCAGCAATAAGACCCTCCACACGATCTTGCAATAGAACCAATTACTACCTTTATTACAAAGCTGGCACATAATTTTTTCTATAATTTAAATCATGTACAAGGAGCAGTCACTTACGAAATAGGAACCGATCAGCCCCCACTCTCCCGCCCTAAGAAACACTCTCCCATTCCATATTTTCCTTCAATATCTCTCTGACATTAGAACATTTATAGCAATTGCCTGTCCCTCCCATCGTATTTCCTTTTAGTCCTGTCATTGCTCTAACATAATTCCCTCGCAATAACCTTGGTTGAAGGTACAACACATGTAATCACTATCAGGGAGGTAACAAGTAGTTACCCCTTCAAACTTTCTGATACAAGTTACTCGGCCAATCAACTGAAGAGCCTCACGGCTGAACGTTGTACTGTCTATAAATGTAAAATAAAATTAATAAAAATAAAAAAAGTAGTGCCTGCGAGTGTGTGTGTGTGTGTGTAAGTATAGGGTGCGAATATGACAAGGAAGAGGAGGAATGACCCTGCGCGGTCTGTGGTCCGTTTGTTAGGGTACTACTCCGATATTTATTTATTTTTTAAATTTATTTATTTACGTAAAAAGCAGTTAAAAAACTGTGTGTGACGAGCTATGGGGAGAAGTGAATTTGTGTACGTTTTCATAATTCTGTGATCTCTATCCTAAACAATATTCTAGTCGAATTTTGAATACAGAAAAGAGAGGTTTTTTCAAGTTTTTGTTGACAAAATATTCGCTCCTATATAATAAAATATATTTTCAAAGGTAAATTAGCTATATTCCTGCCCTGAACCCTCATGCTCTTCATTAAAGAACAATATTTTTTGCCGCGATAATATGGAAAACGATAATTTGAATAACTATATTTCCCACTGAAATTCAGAAGACGTGCACAAATAATGAAGTTACATTTATGTCCAGAAGCAAAACAAGGGACCATCTCAGTATTTGCTCAAAGATCAGGGAAACTGGACGAAAAACCTGATCGAGATGGGGACCATCAACCCAGAAACTGTGGTACAATACTTGTTACAGGTGCTTTAGAATTATACAGTCCAAATGATAAATAATTACATTAACTATCATTGTTATAATTAATGCTACTTTTCTTTTTGATGCTCGGTATAGTCTCGAATTGTATAGAAACAGTTATGCAGCAGAAAATAATTTACTTGGGACTTGAACTTTTCTGTCGAATTTAATCGTTTAATGTCTTCTGGTAATATTCGTTTAATATTCGTCTGGTAATGATCGGAGACACGAAACGAGTTGACGAAAGTTGTGTTGAACTAAAAATCGAAGTTGCCAAGTGTGGTTCCTCTGCTTTTTGTTTGTTTGTTTTCCTACACACACACACACACACACACACACACACGCACACACACACACACACACACACACACACACACACACACACATATATATATATATATATATATATATATATATGTTGTGTGTGTGGGGGGGGGGAGGGCTTGATTTTAAAAACATTGTACATTTGTTATGTAGAATGTGGAATTCATAATTCGGGTCATTTTATACTGTTATTTTTAGATGATATTTTAGGTGTTTTGTTACTGTAAATACAAACGAATGATAATAAAACTCATATTAATATTTTACACAATATATTTTATCTATATTTCATGTCATCATATGTAATTATTGATTTCTACGTCTACGTCTAAAAGAAATGATGTTTTTAAGTATTCACACTATTACTCACGCGGCGCACACAGTGCGCCGAAAACGTTTTTAGACAGAATTAAGCTAGCTTACTCCCACGGCTTGTAACGGAGCAGTTGAAACAGGAATTCAATTGTTAAAGAAACTCAGAGGAAAGGTTAGTGGAAGATATAATGCAATATGATGCACCTATTGCCGCCAGGAACCAAAAGAATGCGACTGGCACCCTCAGTGCGCCAGCGCGAGTAATTAAAGGTAATGTGCTGTTGCTCTATCCTTGTGCCATGCGTTGTTTATTACATACAGGCTGTATTGTGCCCTAGAGTTACTTTCCATTCATGCCCGATGTTTCCCACACCTCCTGTTCCCCGTGCACACAACCCGATCCCGTCGCAGCATCTTTCCTTGCCTTGTACGTAGCTGCGCCATGCGTTGTTTGTTCCGCGTAGGCTGTACTCTGTCGTAGTGTCAATCCCGAAGTTTTCCCGCAACTCCTGTTCCCTGCGCCCACAGTGCCGTTCTTGCCGCGGCTTCTTTCCTCGCGCCCGCCCGCTTGCGCTTCGCTCGGGCGCGCCTCGCCCCGTCCCTTCGCCCGTCCCCCGCCCCGCCGCGCCGGCGCCGTGCCGTGCGTCGCCTCCCCGCCGCGGCCGCCCTGCGCCCTGCGCGGCCCTGCGCGCAGAGGCGCGGAGCAGCGCGGCGCAGCGCGGCGCGGCGCGGCGTGGCGTGGCGCGGCGCGGCGAGCCGCCTGGGCGCGGCGGCGTCGCGGCGCGCGTCACTCCGGCCGCGCCGGTCGCCCAGTTCGCGCGCGCGCGCCTGCAGCTGCCCACGCCGCCGCCGCTCCCGTCGCCGCCACCGCCGCCGCCGACTCTCCGCTCCCGACCGCCGCCGCAGCCGGAGTGATCGCGCCCCGCCACACCTGGCGTCGTTCCCTTCGCTCAGGACAGGTAAGGGCAACCTGTGGCCACATGCCCCGAAATTTTGAACTGTTTGAATTACGATTTTTTTAGTTAAAACTTCAATTTTTAATTTCGAAATATCTTGGGTATTTGTCAAATAGGACTGAGGAGTGTTTCCTTTGGTATTTTGTGTCAATGTACTCACACACGGAATATTCTCTAACTCCTGTAAGGGTATTTTGCATATCAAAATATAAACGACGCACGAAGTGCTCACTGATGTATCTATCTCGTCATTTACGAAATGAACTTGCGAACTGAAATTTGAATCGGAATTAGACATCGTATTTTCTTCAGCAAATACAAAAATGTCAGCAAATATTATTTATATTTTATATTTATTAAGGTTTTTATTTTGCGGTTACAGTTGGGTAATTTCTATATGTAAATATATTCGGATTCATAGAAACCACCTGGAATTTTATATCTCAAGATTTTTATGAACATGTAAAGCAAATGAAGGTCTTTTAAGTGTTTCTAATTATTTTCGTTTATTGGATTGGTTAGGTTTGTGTGTCGTTGATCACGTCTCCACGCGCTGCTCCGACCTGGGAGTGGTATTTCTTTGCCGCTCCTGCTGCTTCCGGCCCCTCCGCGAAAGGCGGTTTGCTAACGAAAGAACTTCCCTTGCGAGGCGTTGGGGAGCGAAAGAAACACTTCGTGGTCTTCGGCGAAGTCTTGAATCAACTCGGAAAGAATAGTCGTAAATGGGATTTTAGAAACATTGTTTTGCGTAGGGAAAAATTTAATTTTTAAGTTACTTTTCATAGTAAAGAGTACATTAACTTGTGTTGCATTGTTTTTCAAACATCTTTAAATTGGAGGTATTGTTTTGCCAATTTGCACGCATCAAAATGCATATTTTCTCTTGAAATTATAGTATGTTACAAGAGAAAATTTTTAACTTTTACATTTACAGCATATGATGTGTAAGCGTATCAAATTATTTGAAATCAGTTTCAGCTAGTTGGAAGCAGTAATTTGGGAGACTGTCTTCTGGAAGTGAAGTTTGATAATGCAAATGTCTGGTAGTTGGTACATTGTCAGAGAAACATTCTGTACCTTTGAAATCACAAACTTATTCTTCTTAGGTTTAGGAGTGATTCACGTTCTACGTATTTTTCAATTACCCCATACGTCATATGTCAACTGTATTTGTCATGGCTCTATCTTTCGATGAAAAGTAACGGTAATATCGTTGATTCCATTTTTGTCAATGCTTATCGGAGATAACATAATTTATAAAGGTTAAGACCAATTTAATGAAGTTTACCATGCATTATTCTTTTTGTATACACATTTTCCTGTTTTCATTTTCTGTGTTAGATATAAACACGTATATATGTGAAAATTGTTTGAGCAAATATATCCATGTGGTGATACCTTCTGCAAAAACTAAGTGATGAAATGTGGAGCAGACCCTTTAACTTTCTCATATACTCCGTGCAGAGGAAGTTATGACATGCTACACACAATTCCATTGATATTTTGAAAAAAAAAAAAAAGTGTTTGTGAGTCCCTGATCCCGAAAAGTGTTTTCACTTTCACCTACACGTGCTATATTATATTTTCTTATTAGTAATACTCAAAATACAAGCTTTTAGAATCCCTTTTAGCGAAAAACGGGTTGTTTCTCAAACGTCTCTCCGGGTGTTCGTCCGTTCACAGGATTTTCACTAAAATGCAAATTATTATCAATTTGGATAACGTCACGGCCCCTTGGATTTGAACAGATCTTTTACATTGTGGGGGTTTCTTAAGATGAAGCTCCTTGTATATTTTCAAAATTTTTCAAACATATTTCCAATGTTTCTTAATTTTTCTTGAATAGCCAAAGTACGCCTATAAAATGGCACATGTCTTATTTTCAGTAAACCTAAGAAATTTTGGAAATGGCAAAAGTTCTGAACTCCTTCCTATTGACGAAAAAAATGTCCACTCATGAAATGTAATCTTGAAAAGATATTTAAATAATATCATGTATAATTTGTTAACATTTTTCCAGAAATTGTGACAATTAAAAATATTTAAACTAGATTTTTTCAATAACTGTCCAAAATGTTAATTTTAGTTTTTTGCTGGAATACAAAAAGGTTTGCTTAATAACATGTCGTAAGTTCGACTTTCATTAACATTTCTGTAATTCTAAGAATTTTCTGTTTAAATGTCTGTGTACGTTCCTTTTCTGAAACATTTAGTAAGGAAACTACAGTTCATTGAATTCATTGACAGGGAACCATTTTTATTTAAAGTTTTGAGTATTGAAAATATATTATCTCACGCTTTCCATTTGGTAAAGAGTTTTTCCCAGGATTTTTTTTTTTTTTTTTTTTTGCGGGGAAAAAAATCTTTTAAAGACACCACTCTGTGTGGGACTTGGATTTCCACCAAGTAAAAAAAACCCCATTAATTCTCTAGCTCTCCAACTCGGAACTGCTTATTAGCATGGCCTCAAGATGGTGCTGTCTAGAATTTTCTTACCTTTGTTCTTCTTTTTCTTTGGTCTCCATTATTTTCTTTGAGAGTTTCATAATTGTTTCCCAGTGTTCTGTGTTCTTCGTCATGGTGTTAAGCATATTCTCCTTGTTTAATGTTGTCCCTAGGTTAGTGTTGGTGTCATACCTTGCCTGTTCCCATCGTATACAATTGAATACGGTATGCTCTACGCTGTCCCTCTCCTGGCAGTACCTACAGCTCTCGCCGGCTGTTTTCCTCATTTTGTATGAGTAGACCCCAAACCTTCCATGTCCTGTTAGTACCTGTGTGAGGTAATGGTCCGTTCTCCTATGCTTGCATTGTAGCCATTGCGTAATATTTGGAATTAGCGCTTTGGTCCACTGTGCCACTCTTGTATTGTCGTCCCATCTGGATTGCCATTCTTGGTATATTTCTTCTCTGATGCTGTTCTTCTGCTGTATGTCGTTGCCCGCTTTCCGTTCGTGTATTCTGTACCTCTCCTTGATTTGCAAGTCTATGGGCATTACTGCCGCTATTACTTGCAAAGCTGCCGTCGAGATAGTTCTGTAACCACAGACTATCCTTAGCAGCATTTTCCTCTGTATTCGCTCAAGTTCTCGTAAGTTTTTTCTTTCCTGGTGAGCGCATTCTGCCAAATGGGGCCGCGTACAGCAGTATAGACGTAATTGCGCTGCACAGAATTACCCTTTTGGGTGTTCTAGGACCTCCAATATTCGGCAATAGTCTTCCTAGTGCCCCCGCTTTTTGGTGGCATTTTCTAACTGCCTCTTTTACATGTTCGTCGAATGTGGTTTTATCATCGAAACATCACTCCTAGATATCGTGCCGCCTTGACCGTGGTGATTTTGGTGTCTTGCAGTAGAAAGCTGACATTCTTCCTTTTCCTTGGTCCTTTTATAATGACCGCTTCTGTCTTCTGAGGTGCTAGGTGGAGCCTGTTGTTCCTCATCCATCTGCCAATGCGCCGTAGTGATTCATTCACTCTGTATTGGAGTGTTTCCTCATCTTCGGCTGAGACCACTAGTGCTAAGTCATCTGCAAAACCGATCTGCGTTGCCCCCGCCGTCAGTGGAAGTTTGAGCACGCCATCGTAAAGTATGTTCCACAGGAGCGGTCCCAGGACCGACCCCTGCGGGACACCCGCTTGCATGCTTACTTTTGATTGTCAATTTTGAAAGATCTTCCATAAAAGTAATTTGTTATCACCGTAGTCAAGTACTCTGGAGTTCTTCGTCCTTTCCAGTTCTTTGATGATCAAGCTCCATGTAGCTGTGTTGAATGCGTTTTTTTACATCCAGGGTTAGCAGTACAACCCACCTTTCGTTCGTCTCTGCTTTTAGCCTCACTACCTGTTCCAGGGCTTGGATGGTAGATCGGCCTTTCCTGAAGCCATATTGGCGCGTGGACAGTCCTTCCCCTCCTTCGATTTCCTGCTCCAACCTCGCCTTTATAAGTCCTTCGTATAGCTTACTTAGCGTGCTTAGCAGACAGAGTGGCCTGTATGCTGAAGGTTCCTGGGGCAACCTACCCCCTTTTAGGAGCAGTACTAGTTTCGCCATCTTCCACTGTCCAGGGAATTCTTGTTTTACAAGCAGGTTGTTAAATACTCTGAGTAAGTATTCTGGGGCCACCTCGACTGCAATTTTTACTGCTTCTGGTGGGATACCGTCTAGTCCAGGGGCTTTACCTCCCTTCATACTCTTTGCCACATTTACTAATTCCTCTGTAGAGAATGGCTCAATATCAGTTGACGCCATCCTGCGTTCCAGACGGTCCGTTGTGCGTGGGAATAGTTCCAGCGCTACTTCCTTCTTCTTTTCGGTAGACAAGTTAACTGGCGAGCTGTTTGTCAGTCTTCCAGTGACTATCTTGTAGCCCGTACCCCAAATGTCTTGGTTAAGGTCGTCACACAGCTTTTGCCAATGTCGCTGCTGGATTGCTTTATGAGCATCCCTAGCTCCTTTCTAGATTGCTTATATTCTGCCTTCAGTGTCGCGTTGCTGAGACTGGCCGTTCTCCTGTTTGCCCTCGTCAGCTTCCTCCTTCTGTGGATACATGTCTGCCTTTTCTGTTCTATTTCATTATTCCACCAGTAGGGTAGGCGGCTGGTAGTCTTCCGCTTTTCGCAGGCAGCCTGGCAGGCAGTTTTCAGAACTTTTGCGAGTTCTTTCGGCGATATATCTTCAGGGTTTCGGCGTCCTATTGTCCACTGGAGAACATTTCTGTATGTCTCCCAGTCATACTTAATTTCCATTTTGTCTAATTTAGGTTTCCGGGTCTGTGCACAGTGAATTTCGAAGTAGATAAACCGGTGGTCACTAAGTGATTCATCTTCCATCACTTCCCAGTTCTTTATTTTCTTTGCTACCCCTTGCGTCGAACACGTTATGTCAATGAATGATTCACTGTTACCTCTAGCAAATGTGGGTACGTTTCCGGAATTGTGGATTACCATGTCTAATTCAGCCATCCACTCGGTCCAGTATTCCCCCCTCCGATCGGTCCCTGGTGACCCCCATTGGGGCGATTTAATGTTCATTCCCAGTAATGGCTCAAGTGTTCTAGAATAGTAATAATATAACGTTACGTTGCAATAATATAACGTTACGCAAACATTACCAATAATGCAAGATATTATGTGCTGTTGTACCGCAACTGTACCCGTTGTCAAATACGTTTGGGTTAGCTCAGATATGTTAATGAAGTATATTTTATTGTTAAAATATACATGTTTGAATTTTAAATTAAGACTTAAGGCCATAATATTTTTTATCGTAATACAACTGGCCAACTTATATAATAAATCTAATTGCACTTTAAATACTTAAATTTCATTTTAATGTAATTTAATTCATTAATTAATGCCATCTACGTACAATCAAGAGGCGACCCATTTTTACTTGCGAATATGAAACGGAATTTTTAATCGTTGGGGATACTTTGCATTAAACCCCAAGAACATTAAAAGATTTTCTCAAAAGTGTATCGAAATTGTTCATTTAACATTTTATATTCTTTTGCTTGAAAATAGAGAAAAGTGTGTTTATAAATATGATATATGTCCGACTGACACGCCTGAAAATGAAAAGACTATAGTTAGAATTTTTCGAAACTGTCATTTCAATTGAATTCAGTATTGAAGAAGGAATTTTATTAACACACTTTCGTTGTTAAATCTTTAAAACATTTAATGTCATTTTTGAAATATTAGCATTTGCAATTAAACTTTCATCATTTGCCACAAACACGTAAACAAGATTTTTTTCAAAAAGGAGTCCAATTTGTTTTAAAATCTATTTCGTGAAGATGGAGTACAACACGCTGATTTGAATAACACAAGTGTAGAGTCACGTGTTGGGTCAATGAATCCATCCCCAAATAAAGTATCTCGTCGCTCACCATGACAAGATATGCAACATTTTTTGCACGGTTTTATCTAACATTATAATATAGCATAAATACACGTTTTCATAAGTTTTTACTAAATTAATATACAAACTATTTATTTAAAAGTTTTATGTTTGCGATATTTCTCCGTGCATTTATTTACTGAAATTACATTTATAATGGGGCATATGAACGAGATTTTGCTGTTAGAATATGTAGGCATTTCTACTTCTAAATTTGAAAAACTCTTGAATATAATTACAACATGAATAGGATTATCAATTTAATAGGTATTTTATTGTTCTGGTATTACATTTTGTTCTCAGAACTGAAACATAATTTATTGTAATACTCAAAATAATAGCCCTTTATTGAATCATGATGAATGTGAAAATTAAACGATCAAAGCTTGTTACCGGCACAGATGGCTCAGGGCATGAACTGATGTCACTGCAGTGCCTCTGATCGGTAGGTCTTAGGGTTCGAGTCCCGACGGTGACAGGGTTTTCGACAATAGCTACATAGGTAGGAAAATTCTAGCTGCCAGCTGCCCTAATCGGTAGTTTTCCGTATTTTCTTCTCTGAACACCATGAGAATGCTGGACTAAAATCCTAACAAACGGGACACGGACCGTGCGCGATCTTTCCCTCCTCTTCCTTGTTCTATCCTCACCCCTTACTTACACACACACTTAGACGCACTACAATTAGAGCTTGTCTCGGTTGGGACGATGCCACGCTGGTGGGAGATACCTGGTTGGGGGGAACCCGAAAGCCGGCGTGTTGACCGGCGCCGGATCTCGCTATTCAGGGTGGAATGATCACCGCTACAGCCCGAGAAAAACGTGCATTACACTTACGGCACCAGTGACCTTAGCAGTTGACGCGCCCAGAATCACCAATCAATTAATTATCAATGCTTGTTGCAGGGAGAACTCATAATCTGAGTGTTCTGCTTTTAACTTCCTAAAGTCGAATTGCTATTTTTAAAGTAATTCAACATCTTCCAGAATATTCGTGGTCGTTTAATTAGCTGCTTCATCGAAGCTGTTTCCGAGAGTAACATCCTTACTTTCGTGGTGGTGCTGGTCAGAACTAACTGCGAAAGCAATTAGGTGTACTATATTACAAAAACTGCGGACTAGTGTGCACTAGTTTCGAACAGACCAACGGATTTGCGTGCAGGCGCCGATTCAGGGAACAGCATTAACAGAATTATGGACGAGAAATAGACGAAAGTTTAACCGTAAATGCAAATACATGCTCTCACACACGCGCGCACCCGCATTCACGCGCGCACATAAACACACACGACACACATTAAAAGCAAATCGATTTTTCAGCATCGTTTTCACATATATTTTAAAACTCTGTCGTGAACTCATTAATAACTTGTTGTAAACATTTTATAGTATAATTTTATGAATTTGTAATTTAATTATACTTATTTTTATGCTACATTGCGTCTTTTCAATACTTTCGAATGCATTTTTAGAGCCAAACTGAACTTGAAAAGGCCTCAAAGTTTAATTTGGTGAGGGACCGGCTATTTTAGCTGGAGATATGAAAAAGGGTGATAATGAGCTAGTGGAAAAATACAAGAGTTAAGGTGCATTTTCTTTAGGGTTCATATTTTTTCAACGCATACTCTCCAGCATTCTTCTTATTGTTTTATAACATTTTACAAAGACTTATCTTGTTCAGACTCAATCGAAACTAAAAACTGGTGCTGAGTATGAGCGTTTCAAAGTCCCCAAAGTCTGAGTATACCATGCATTTTGCAAGGCAAGGTTTAGAAAACATGAAGCTAATAATGCTGAAACTTTACATACTTTCTCGAATTATTGGTAACGGTAATATTATGTCCAATATATTGCACATTCCGTCATACTAGCTTTTCACATTACTTGAAAAAATTCTAATTTTTTCGTTTGGAAGTGGGTTATACCAGACGAATCAAATGAAATTTCGAGTAACACATTTCAGTAAGAGAATATTTATAATTAAATTTGTTCAAAGAATTGGTCGGCCCTACCGGGATTCGAACCCGGGCCTTCTGGTTTACGCCCAGCCGCTCTAAACATTTATATTTGATACAGTAGTCGGAGGTCTTCGAAAAAAATTTAACTTAAGCAATTTTCGAAAATTAAGTTTTTTTCTGACAATTGAGACTGAGCCATTTTATGGGCTACATTGCTATATTCAAGCAAAAACAAACTTTGGGAAAATATTGGATCCCTTTTGAAGAAAATGTTAAAAATGTCGTAGGAAACTTCATGGAAAATACCTTCAAAATTTTAAAGATCTATTTCAAATTCCAGAAGCCAAAACATTAGTCAGATACATCGGGAATATCAATTTTGGTGAACATTCTGGGAACGATGAAGGTGCTAGTGTAGTTCACGAAGGGATAGGCGAACGTATGAGTGGACGGACGTGTGGACGGTCGTTTTAATAAACAACGCTTTTTCAGTTACAGAGATCCGCAAAACTTGTTGTAGAAGGAAAATATATTTACAAGGTTAGAGGATAACTTTTTGCTGTTCTTTTCTCCTTGGATATTGACGATGTTATATATGAGATGAAGACAAAAGCCAACTGCAAAGAAAATCTCTAGTTTTAACTTAGAATATTAGAAAATGGATTAGGGTTTGAAGATCAAGCAAACTTCTTTCAAATAACTAGACGACTAGGATTTTTAGTGCATTTTAGTCCCAAATACGTTAATAATCAATATGCAAGATCCACTGTTTTCACTACGAATTTTTTCCTCTGCTCTTCAATATTAAGACACCTTGTTTTTGGGATATATCTCGCTTCAACATTGTAATATCCTTTCAGACCGCTAGCTTTTCGCTTGACACATGGTCAGAGCTTGTGTACACATCCATGATTAATTCACTCGCCCATTAAATTAGATATCTTCCGGCTCAATAGAAGGAACTTTGATAACTACGAGTTTGTTCTGAGAGTGTTTCATCTTCAAACGGCGATTGTCAGAATTATGAGATTGATAAAGTTGTAAGAAGAACTCTTCACAAGAATGAATGTACTTAATATAATAAACCTTGCTATTTGGGCCGAGATGTAACCATGAGGCAAGGTAAAGCCCGTATAAAAGTACAATTGTTTTTATTCAGTGATTCATTGCAAGTACCCTTGTGCATAGACATACGATTGTCAAAAAAGATTAGCAAATCGGACTGTTATGCCCAAATTCGCGTGTTGAAACCCGATCAAAACCTTGGATTTTTAATGGGAACAAATATCCTTCGTACGCTTTCCTTTGCAGGGGAAGTAAAGATGGCTGTCCCGTGTAGATTTTCTGTCCGTAAAAGATCTTAAACCGAAAAGAGTCTGAACCAAATTCAAATTGCCGGTTTCGTCGCCCGAATGGTACTTTCTTTCTCCGTTAGATGGTGAAAGCGATTAGATGCTGTAGCGATTTGCGCGGTCAGACGAAAGAGCAGGTCTGATCGTTGAATCTCGCCACGTAAAATAAAACTTCATTGAATTTGAAGTTGAATTGAATTGAAAATAGACCGCCGCATGTATGGGTTATATGGTACCATTCTAAACTGAGGGGAAAGCCATGGTAGCTTTCAACGTTTCGGAGCCGAGTCGTTTGCATGGGCCTCTACACGGGTTCCCGGCGAGATCCGTTCAAGGTGCCGTTCAAGATTTCAGCGTTGCCCCTATGGCCACCGATCAGCCTCCGGCCTCCTCCTGTTGGACCGCCGTCGAATCTTCTGGCATCGCAGTTTCCACTCCTAACTCCTCACCCCTCTCTCCATGTAACTCCAATCTAGACTGTGCTCCAACGGAGTTCCTCACTGAACTGTCGGGTGTTAGAAACACATCTTCGTATTCTTCTTGTAAAAATAGTTTCGAATTCACGATCGTGCTATTTTTGAGGCTGGTTCTTTTATTATTTTGCAACGCATTGAATCCGGATCACAGATGCTGATTTTCCACCGTGCTGGCGCACATATTACGAAGGATAAATGATAGTTTTGTAACTTGTGATCACCGTGTGAATATGTCGGGTACAGAGAAGCAGCGTGGAGTGTATTATGCTGCGGCATGGTGCAGGAATTTTCACTGCGGTAGCATTGACGTGAGTGTATATGATACGGCTAAATCAGGCTAATTCGCGAATTAGGTGGCTAATGTTTACGTTGTTCAAAATGGGTGGATGAAATCTTAAGAACTGATTTGGACATTAGCTTGACGGCGTGCACATTAGAAGTGATTAGGGATGATGAGAAAAAAGTCACGCTGGCGAGAATTAGCAGATATTATCTATAAACAGGTACGAGAATGCAGGTAGGAAGTTTGTAAGGATAGTGAGAGGCAAGGTGTATTGTTTCAGTTTCCACTGTTTGTCCAATTTTTTTTCTATACCACCTAACTTCATCTAATCTAATCTAATCTAATCTAATATAGCCCCACTGAATATCTAAGCTTGGATTTGCTTCACATTTACGAGTTGAGGAGACAACGCACTGGCCCTCGCGATTTACATGAAACATTGTTTGTCTATCGTATAATTTACAGCACATTTTATGCAAAAATGCGTCTTGCGAACACACAAGACACCTTCCACTCGGACAATCACTTTACTTTAGTCAGCATGCTTAGGTTAATACCAACATTTGCCTCATGATATCCGAAATTATCAGTTTATCATCATTCATAAAGTCATAGATGCTACCTGGTTAATGTGCAAATAAACCACATAATGTGTGTTTGCGAATTAGCTATATTTCGGGCGAAAGCCCTATTATATCATTTTAATTCCTTTTCAAAATTGGATTATGTCAAACTCTCTTTAACATTTATTGACTAATGACTTATAAATAAAATTGTATTTAGAAGCGTTTATCTCATTTTTATTAATTTTTTCATTGTTTCTGTTTTTATTATTGTATTTATTTTTGTTTATCTTATATATCTAGAATTGTTTATCTTTCCATATTGAAACAGACAAATTTATATTGGGAGATGAGCTCATTTGAAAGAGTGTTGATTAGTGAAATCATTGTTTGTACTCTGTACATTGTTTGAGCTAATTTTCTTTCTTCATTATAAACGCATTTCAAGAAGAATATCTAAATTTACTAGACTGTAGCCAATCATCAGCTCCTTTAAAAAGAGAGCAACACTATCTTAATAAATCAAATTTATTTGATTTTCATCGTTTTAGCAGGTGTCCTGATCACTGTGAGACAAATTGATAATAGTAACTAGTGGTCTGAAGTGGGCAAAAAGGCTGCTGAAGAAAAACACGCAGAATGATTTTCCAAATAAGCACACACACTACTCAAGAACAATAAATAAAATACTCGTTCAGCATAGCAATAAATTAAATATTTTAACAAAAACATTCTTCTCGAATACTGCAATAATATAGAATAGTACGAGGGAAGCCAAAGAGTATCTGTACTTTCGATCCAGTTGTCTGTATATTAACTGTACTGCTTTGTACTCTTACAGGCCTTCAGATATCATTCACTTCGCTTATGGTAGGTTTCAGCGTTATCATCTAATGCTCGCTTGAGTTGTTGTGACGAAAACTTCGTTTGCACCAAAATAAGAACAGACTTGCAGTCAATCAGTACACAAAAAAGCATGCAGGGTGAGAAAAAAGTTCAGCTACGTCCATCACTAATCCCAATATTGAGCAAGTCTGTACCCTGATTCTGAATAACCGATGAGTGACTATTGATGAAGTGGCAAACTATATGGACGTTACTCAGGTTCTGTCAATTAGAACGCCGAAATGAATTGTCTAAAGAGGTTCTTTTGTTGCAAAGGTAACACGGATCCACATATCGCAGCCGAAGCTCTTCAAAATCTGTATGTCGAGGAGTCAGAGCATCTCAGCTACAGTTGCAATCTTGTCACATATAGTTACCACGTGTTTTGTTCACTTAAAGATGATTTAAGAGACCGCAGATTTGCAACTGACCTACAGGTGAAGAAGCAGTGCATACATGGTTTACTGTTCAATCGAAAATCCTTTTTGCTGAGGGTATCGGAAAGCTGGTGCTGTGATAGACCAAGTATATTGGAAAGCATGGTGCCAATGTTGAAAAATGGTCTCATTGTAAATTTTGTACTCTTGTTATGATCAATTATAAACATTGAGTGTATATATTAATTGACTCTAGCAAATATTTAATGGAGGGTAGCTCTTCTGAAGTCTTGCTGTAGCATGGCATCAGCTGTCGTAAGTAGTGACACACTGAGAATGAAAACTCAGTCGGTACGCGCGATTTCGGTATAAGCGGGATATTACAACCAGATATTTTCATTTTCAGTCAAAATTGAAACTATTTCGTGTTTGGAATTTTACGAGTTCCTGGATACGTAACAAAACTATAATGACGTCTCATATGGTTGGAGTATGCACAATTTTCATTCAATTCTTGCGCACGTTTAAAATTAGTAATTGAGATAAGAGTTATGTTTATCAAAATTATATGATTTGTTTGCAGTTTGTTTTTCGAGAATGCAATGCCGCCTGATACTGTGACAGAACTGCGAGCTGAACGCTCCATTGCCAGCGGAACAAGAGAGCACAGCGAAGCGCTCTGGTGCGTTGTTCTTTGTGTAAACAAGATAATAAAGAGGGTGATGTTTGGAGGTAGACTATTGAATTTGTAAACTGCTGGAAATCTGACTGTAAAATGGTTCCATTTAGTAGAAAAAGTTGATGTTGACATATGTTCCAGGACTCAAAACACAAATTACTCTTGCAAATTTTTTTCGATCGGACCTAGAAAAACAGGAAATATATACCATTAAACGTTGTTTACAATTTAGTCAATGATGTTCGTGTCCGAAAATTGTATGACTATTTGTATGAGATGTTAAGTATTTGCGTTGAGAAAAGTTGAGAAAATATTTCAGCAATATAGTTCATTATATTTTATTTCTTTCAATAGTGGTTTCAAAAATTAATATTTAATATTTACAAAATTGCAATTGAAAAGGTAATACTATGTCAGATGTTTCAATTCGATTTCATAATAAATAAATTAAGAGTAAGGGAAGAAAATACTGCTACAAAGCATTTTCAAATTCACATAAACAATTCCTCTACAAATGAAAAATGTGCATTTGTCAAATGTTAAGTAGCAATAATTTTGGGTATCTCAAATCGCTGAAATAGAACTTCCAAATTAATGAATTCATGACAAAATGAAGTTAATTACAAGTCGCATTCAGCATTCTTTCAAATTCTGTCTTCGTAGAGTTCTCTGCGTGTAATTTACGAATGTAGTACATTCGCGGCTGTTTTACGGCAGAGTAGTGACAACCTACACGAAACACATTCCACAGGTTTTAGTATTTTACGTTACAGAAGAAAACGTAAGAATAATACGCGAATGTGACTCCTGCAAACTTTTCTTTATTCAGCTGAAAATTCTACCGTATGACTCTTCATTTTTGAATCAATTTTAGCTGCAAAAAGTGACTTACTCAAGGCTAGGAACATATTTTCATCCATCACACGCGTGCGCTCACCCAAACACACACTCACACTCACACACACACACACACACACACACACACACATTTATAATTATGTTGCTCAAAAAAATCATTGTCTACTTTAGGACGTGACCTGACGAACACTAGTGCATGGCAAGTTGCCTTACAAAGATTGGCAAATGTCACATGTGTTACCTCTTAAGACATTTTCCACCTTATATTCATTGGCGGAAAGTGGTCATTTTCGATCACTCTACACGCGCTAGAAGTTAGTAACGATTATTCTGAGACTCTTAAGTAATTATAGCTTAAGAGGTAGGAAACATAAGAATCATCAGGTTTCATTATCAGCAGATCATTACAAAAAAATTCTACATACAATACATGTAGAATGCTCTTTTATAACACTTGCAGCTGACAATTAAAATCAATTTACAAGTTTAAATGACAAGTTAACTATTTGGGTGCATAACAGTTCCTATTCAATTAGAAACGACTCAGAGAATAAAAAAACTAAAATATTTATTTTATTGATATTAATAGGTTAGTAACTACTTAATTAATTCTAAAAATAATAAATATCCCTCTAGAAAGGAATTTTTTTCTAAATTTCATCTTTTGTATGAATGATCGCCAACTTGATCCGGGTTCCCATCCAGTTTTCCTTGATCCATTGAGCATACGGGGAGATGGCCCTTGTTTCGCTTCTGAACAGCAAATACAACTTCACTTTCTGCATACTATACTGTGCTTTCTGCATACTAAGGTGTGTTTATCTACTATTAGATACGGATTGGGGATTTAGTTGTTTCATCACCAGTAGCTTCGTCGAATAAAATGCGTTGTTTGCCGATGCAAATAGCGTCTACTACACGGGAACGAATATTTCTTGTCATAAATAGCGGCCAACAACGCGTATTGCTGATATACTCATGATTAGACTATGTACTTGTAGTAAAAGAGACAGAAGAAGGATCCTGGAATGAAGAATATGCTGATTGTACTTTTTTCCCATACGTCAACGTAGTTTTTGCTGGTTTTTGATGTTAAATAAATAAAAATATTTATATTCTACATAATTTATAAATTTTGAGATTAAAATTTATATTCTGAGGCAATTGGTAGGCGTCTCGACATTTTTTCCAATCGCTGAAGATTCGCAGTCAATCCTAAAATCACACGAGCTCTGGAATCATTCCTTACAGAATATGCCTGGAATTAATTTAAGGAACGGAACATAAAATAGTAGAATTATTCTAAATCTACCTCAGTATTACTAAGTGGACTTCTGAAATAAATGTCTAAAAGTTGCAGAAACAAACAAGATGTGAATGCTTAGGAATATTTTTCTGAAACCATACACAATTCCTATTTTCAAAGCCTTGGAAATTTGAGGAAAGATGTTGTACCATCTAAATCTATTACTAGTTTAATAACATTACCACTAATTTTATTTCTCCACAAATGCACGGTATTTTTAGAAGTGGATATTATTCCTCATGCATTATATCATTCTTCTCTCTTCTAAATGTATCTGCGTTGGAGAAATATTCCATTTTTTAAAACAGCTTTACTAATTATTTACGATATTTCAATAACATTTAGATTAATTAATCTTTATAACACAATAAATAGTGATGTGCTTACCATACGAAAATATCAATATAACTTCAACAAAGAAATTCTATCTTTAACTTTACCGCAATCACTGTCTTATCATCAAGAGGAAATCAACGAAATGTATAATTTTCTTAAAAAAAAGGAACTTATCGCTTGTTAATGAAGCTGGTGCTAATCATTTTATGCCTTTGTTTAGCTGAAAATTTTCTCAGGTACAATCTTCAAACAGTTGTTTTCATGAATTATGTTCGAATTCTTTTGAATTGCTTATGAATACAATTAGAGAATTAGTTTCCACCATGAGCAAGGAAAGAGAGGAAAATCTATTTGGTAAATTTAAATACTTTGAGCTCTAAAATATCGACTTGGCGCACACACTAGTAAACTACTGCAACATGCATACGAAGCTATATTGTAGATAGAAAGTAGGAGGATAAATTAATATGGACGTAAAGTGGTATTGCCAGGTCACACAATTATTTAACTTTGAAAATGCTAATTAGCATGTTCATTTTAACGAAAGGATATTCTGCGAACGGAAATTTTGCTTTTAAACAATAAGCAGTTATACGTAAGTAATATTAAAAAAAAGTTGAGCAATCTACTTAATGAAGATATACCAACGAAAAAGGCTTCCATCTCAGTTTTCTTTCAATCTAATTATTATCAAATGTTTTCCTTTCCAGGCGGAACGTTTTTTCCTCTATCTTTTGTTAGCATATATTTGCCGCGTGTTTCCGAGAATTTGCTGCATCAACTGTTGCTACCTGTGGTTCATTTTCCGAGAATTACTTGTACTCGAGATTTTATTTTGGCTCACCAAAGTGTTAAAAATTTTGAATGCAAAACAAAATAATTTTAAGGAAACATTTTTAGGAACGTACATACTTCTATCATTCTTCTATCTGTTAATACATTGACTTTTTATTACATTCTTCAAGTATTTGAAGTTTTCATATTGAAATATCAATTTTTTGCTGTATTTCTGCATGTCCGCAGTGAATATGTGTTGTCTCCTTTAATAAAGCGTGTGTTTCCATTCAATACTTTAATAAACATCCTTCAGCTCAAGCACTCACCACGTTTGGAATATACCGACAAATTCTTCATGTTTAAAGACAATCTGCACTATCACCCTCAGAATATGCCTCCCACATACTCTTATAACTAATAAGATTATTTAATAATTATTATTTTAAACAGCCAAAATCGAATAAAAATCACTTATAACATTTCAAAGATTTGTAATTTCAATAATAAAACGTGGTATAGCAGCGCAAACGTTCCCGCATTATTTGTAACCGCTACGAAATATTATAATTCATGAACCTGCAGAAAGTTTTCAGCCAGCAATTTCTTTCCTCCACTCTTAGATTCAAACCCTACTTCTTAGGTGTACATTGTCAACCCCACAGCTAGACTCAAGCCTTCCCGACGCTTAAAAAATCTGAACATTTACATTTGCAATTAAAAAATCAAATATTTTTATTTGTATTTTTCAAGATCTACTTTTAAAGAACAGATTTCATTAAGGAAAATACATCCACCCTCAATATTGTAGTTTTAAAGAGTTAATTTTCTTGTTTACAATTTTTGAAAGTAGAGAGTGTTCATTGAAAATGGGATCTGCGCCAATTTATAGCGCTCTTTGCTGTACCCCAGGAAAAAATTAAAAAAAAATTGGACCCCTTGTTTAAATAAAATGTAAACGGCCTTCTTTTAAGATCTAATATTTTTGAACAGATTTTATTTAAGTAAGAAAATTGTAACGTTTTTTGTTTATTGCAGAAGCCTCAGAGAATCTTTTAAATACCAAATCGTGTGTTTGGATTTGAAATCATTTAAATTTGATTTTAGAAATCTTAACAACGTAAACAACGTTAAGCTCTACTGGTTATCAGATGTACTCAGGAATTCGAGAATATGTTAATGAACCCGGGGATGGTGTGTGTATTGGCAAGACGTTTGCATCTTAAAAAAAAAGTTTTTATGTCTCTCACCTTTTCTTTACCCATCCTTTCGCTCATCTCGGCATCTACTACTCGCACTACCCGCTACCATCCGCCCTTCTCCCCTCACCCCTTCCCCCCCGGGCGCGCCCCACTTTTGCGCGCCTACCCAGCCGCCCTGCCACCCGCCCGCCCTCCCCTGAAGCGTCCCTGCCGTTCTGGCACATTCGATAAACGCGCGCGCCACGCGATGTGGAGGGCCAGGGGCGGCCGAGGCGAGAGGGCGCCGCTGCGCTCGCGCCGCCGCTGCCACCCCCTCCGCCAGCCCGCCCCGCCGTACCGCTCGTGCCGCTACCCCGCCCGCCCCGCCTGCGCCACCCCACTGCCCGCCTCGCCTGCGCCGCCCGCCCCGCCCGCGCCGCCCTCCCGCCGCCCTGGCTTGCGCCGCCCGCACCGCCCGCGCCACCTTCCCGCGCCACCCCCTTCCCCACTCCCCCCGCGACGACACCCCCGCGCTGCCGAACCCACATTGCCCACCCCGCGACACCCACCCCGCGCCGCTCGCGCCGCGCCGCCCGCCCCCGCCCGCGCCGTGCATCCAGTGCGACGACGGGGCGCCCCGCTGCGCTGGAAATTCGGCCTAAGGCAGAGGAGCCCCCGACGGTGGCGCAGCCTTGTGCAGCCTCAGCGCACCAGCCCCGCCGCCAACTTTGTTTATTGCG
Source organism: Acheta domesticus (assembly GCA_031308135.1). Classification (NCBI taxonomy): domain Eukaryota; kingdom Metazoa; phylum Arthropoda; class Insecta; order Orthoptera; family Gryllidae; genus Acheta; species Acheta domesticus. The sequence goes on along the minus strand of JAHLJT010008446.1, from coordinate 112,764,303 downwards.
TCAGTCTCGAGAAAGTACGGCAACTATTTACCTCTTAATGAAACAGCAGTTTATTTCAATTTAGGTGCAGTCGTTTAACAAATCATGTTCTCATGGAAATGCAGGCGATTGGGAAAACTCCCTACGAAGTTGAATACATTGTTCTAGAAACAAGGATAGAATTACCGTATACGATGTATTTTATAAAATATATTTTTGAAATTACCGTATAATCCTGCAATGTGGACCTTGATACACCTAAACGTTGATTGTGACAAAAGCCACAAATGCATGAACGAATTATAACTAATCTGGAAACTCGTTATTACAAAATGTGTTGATTCCTTAAGTAATCTACTAATCAATTCAAAATCTTGAGAACTCGTTCAAAACACTTTCACAGTTGAGAATATGAAAGTTGTTCTCGGGATGCCAAATTTGCTGAAAACTATGCATTGAAATTTCATACGGAGTGGAATTGATGTCATTTATTACTCCCTTTCAATGTTCCATCCGAGATGACTACACACTATTGCTAATTATTACCTGCACTCCACCATGGCCTGATTCCGTAGGCGGGCTTCGTAACAGATTATCCCCGCTATTTTGAAATCTGTTTGCTACTGAATCCCGCGTCCCCCAATGACGGGCTGTGAAGCTGGTTAATCGCTCTTAATGGAGGCCTTGCTATCTGTACGTGCCGTGATATCTAATGAATGCATTCGCAAACCTGTACACAGTAATGCAGAGACCAATTAACACATTAAAGGATTCTTCGAATCTTTTAGAATATTCTCAACCTTTCCAATTCACCCACTAGTCATTTATTCTATATCCAAAGGAACACGAAATATGCCAACGAATATGTACTCACTGTGTCAAAATTATTGTTGAAAAAAACGATTAACTTTTTCTAATTATTGTTGAGAAAATTAGTTTTAGTATAAAATATACGAGACATGGTCCCAAGAAAATAAAATGAAAATTTACCGAGTATCTCCGTATGTTGGAGGAATACTCTAAAACCCTGTAGGCGATTCTTAAGCCCCTAACTCCTATTAGGTGTTTAAACGATATCCTGCAAATATTGGGGATCTGACCGCCAGAGATACGGAAAAATATAAACTTTTTCTATTGTTGAGAAAATTATTAACTAAAATATGTAAGAGATGTCTCAAGAAAATAAAATGAAAAATTTAGAGAACATCTCCGTATTCTACTTTTAAAGTATTAAACCCACGATCTAACTCGCAGAGATACGGACTTATCTGACGAAGATACATGTTCACGTTTTCCTTCCATCCTTCAAAACGTTCTCGTCTTTAATGTTCCATTCATATAGTAGGTCCCATTTGAACCATGTGAACAGTTCGTTTCTTCAGAGCTTTCCTGTGGTGAACACTATTCGATAATCACATAAAAGTAACGGAGAACGAAGATTGTATTCGACTTGAAGCAACTGTTATGTATGGTTTAAAAGATAAATGCATTAATTTGTGAGTTAATGTCCTGAGCTGTGATATTTAACACGCAAATATTTGACGGTATCCTGGAAGTGTATTAAAATATTTTCGCATCATTAGCTATTCTGTTAAATGTAGACATTTTGGTTACCATTGTCTCAGTGTTAGGTTTATGATATTTTAACGTAAGGATAGAGAAAATCTGAAATTTGAACTTTGCTTTTACTATCTTCTCGTGAAAACGTAGGATTGGACTGTATTTGAGTTAAATATTCTTAAGAAGAAAAGTTTGAGTCAGTATTTCATGAACGCTCTGAAGCAATATTATACATTGTAGATTAATTCGAATCGGAAATAGCTTCATTTCCGCGCAAACAAGAATATTCTCCAAAAATACTTCAACTTTTGTAATTGACATTCCTCACTACTACCAACTAATGGACAAAACTCATTTTGGTTTCACTCGTATTTACAATTAAATACGTACGATATTTTTATCCTTTCATTTGTGTTATCTGTTCGCGGTTGTTTTATAGAAGAAATTATTGACAGATTTTGTAGTTAAATGAATCGATATGTCGAAAAAACATCTCGATAAATCGAATCGATAAAGCTCGTTATTCGTATAACGTCGCTCACTGCGTCGTTATAAAATAATTTAATATATAAAATATTATAAAATTATAAAATATTTTCTACAAACAAGGCAATAACAATATTTGTACGTGAGTTAGAAGAATAACCCACTTGCTGGGGACATTATCTCCCCTGGTGTTTCACAACTAAAAGTGGATATATACATAGGAAGCCTATTTAAAATGCATTCTATTTTATTACACTGTGGACACCGTGACTCTTTACCTTTTGTAGGTTTTCTTTATTCTTTTGTGTGTAATGAATTCATATTCTAGTCTGAACCTCGGTTCCGACAATAGATTTTCGAAGATCCGCTTTTCTGTAGAAGTCCCTTTCTTACCAAGGAACTCATCCTTCCCAAGATGTGAAATTAATTCTCGTAAAATTTATGTGTCACTTCCTTCAAACTTTTGCCCGTGTTTTTAAACATGCGCAGTAATTCTGGAGACGGGAGAAGACTCGCCGTACTTTTATTTTCATCCTCGTCGCACAAATGTCCTTCGAGGTCCTTGCTTTTGTAAAAACATACGTTCGGTGGGAGTGTGCATAATAATAAAAAACGAACGTGGAATATTATTGAGCGAGAACTGGAAATACTGAATATTGTAGGCAAAGTGAACATTTATAGTTACATTCTAGGAGCATTGAATGATATTTACAACGAAGAGAATTTAGAGAATAGTAATTGGAGCTCTGCACTCTGTAGGAAAACAACCGCCCACGGCTGCTTGGTTATCTGCTGCCTAGCAGTGTCCGCGCGAGCGCTTTCTGCAACCGGTTGCCTCTGGTCGAGTGCTGATCGTTCGGGCGCAGTGACCGTTCACACTTGCTCCCTTCATTGCGCGCGCTGCCGCCGCCGAAATCCCTCCCAAGGGGCAACTTTCCCTTATTGGAATGAACGCGTCTGCGGATTCCTTTACAAATTATGCCATTCATAACGTTGGGAGTGGGATTCTCGGCAGTGTTTATTAAATAAAACGTACCGAACATACATTACATTTCCTCTCTTGGCAAATTCATGCGGGTCGTTCACACGTTTCAAGAGGGCTACAGGCACTTCTACTTTGAATTAGTATGTAATGTTATTAACTTACTCATGATTTAAGTTTCTTGATTCAAATATGATTTTAAAAGTAAAGTATGACATCAAAATGATTAAGCGAAACAACTTGAATCACTTATTTATCAAATATATTTCTGTATTTAATTGTTATGAGCTTTAAAATATACATTTCGATTCATATTTTCAAAATATAATCATATTTTTAATAGCAAAACCTTGTAATAGTTCTTTCCCTCGAAGATCTACTAAGTTTACGCGCTATTTCCATATCTTCCTCTCTATTACAGTTTCCTTATTTCATCTGATGCTACATAGTGGCATTACTATTTTCTCTCTGCTAATTTTATTACATAGTTAGTTTCCCGTGTTTTCTTCGATGAACACCGGGCCGGATCACTATCCTAATAAACGGGTCATGGACTGAGTGCGATCATTCCTTCCTCTTCTTTGTCCTATCCTCAACCCTTCCTTACAATTGCATGCACTAAACTATCACACATGTCGGAGAAAAGGTCTCCGACATGTGTGGCAGATTTTGGGACCCTTTAGGGACCTTAGAGCCTTTTCCAGCTGGGGCGGGGCTTTGCTGATGGGAGACACCTGGGTGGGAGAAACCCTGTAAGCCAACGTGTAGTTTAGCACCAGAGTTCAACATTCAGCGGTGCAAGAACACCGTCACCTCTTGTAAAAAAACACGTATTTCACCTACGAGATTAATGTCCAGAGCAGATTACACCCGTGCAATCACGACAGAATAAATTAAACAATCCGAAATGCACAAGAGGGCATGAGCGGCCAGAGCTAACCAGTCTTTCTCGAGCGCTCGCCAGGTAGGACCCCGAGCGGCGATCTGCTGATTTTTGCAGAATGCAGAGCTCTAATAGAATGAGAAAATTACGAACGTTTTTGAAAGAATGTTTTGCAGAGCAAGGTGAAGTCTCGCCGATCGAGATGAAGCCGCCGATTATTTTCATTCTTATTCTTTCGTACATTGTACTGAGACCAAAAATATACCATTTTACATTGTTAAAACGTGTGTATAGTATGGCTTTGGTCCACTCAAACCAGAATTTTGGTCCCATCTCCGTTCCTCGCAGGAACAGCGAAATTGCATCTGCAAATTTTCGAACATTTTCCTGCCATGTCCGATGTCGTGCGTTAACGTGTAGAACGTATACATAAATAAGGAAGAGGTGTAAAGCCAGCAGGCGGTCCGTGGCCCATTGTTTAGTTACTACTCCGCCTCATTAACTGGAGGATACTACGGAAACGACTGTTCAGATCGACTCTACCTTTTATTTACCACCTACGAGACTCGAAACTAAGCCCTTCCGGTCAATAAAACTTCAGGTACGGACTTGCAGAATATACGCTACCGCAGCAAGATGTTAGATTTTTATAATAAAAATACCTGAAAAATAATTACTTCAGAAATAATTTTGTATGCTTTAAATTTATACAAGACTTCATGAGCCTAAGGGAGACCTGCACAACGCCTGTTTCTGCGGGCATTTTGCACTCAAGAGCCACACGTCTACCTGCGAGAGCAGTAAAAGTGCAAGTAGTGGGGGGGGGTACACAACTTTGCGGGAAGGGGAGCAGCCTGCCATTGCATTGAGAACGACGTGCCGCGTAGATTGAATGCCTAGGCATCTAATGCAATGATTCATGCTACGAAATTATTTGCCTACTTTTTTTAATGGGTAATGTCTAGTATTTCCAGCTACAAGAACCATAATTCACTGTTTGTTTTCCTGAGCACTGCTATGTATCGACATATTTTACTTTTTTACTTTTTTACTCATTGTGACTTAAATAATATTTTACAGCAGTGGTCTTTCATAAATTTATTATTGAATTATAACAGCAATTTATAATTTAATAATTGATTTTTCATCAGAAATGTTATAATCTCCGAATAGTAGCAAAAGTAAAACGGGATACCAACGAGCAAACCTCTCTGAAGATATGGTATGTCGCGGCAATCATGAGATTATTATGGATTCTTGTTAAATAGAGTGTAAAGTGCTTAATCCTTTTTACAAGATGTAAACGATTATGAATAATTAGTGTTCGTTGATTTGATATTATAAACATATAATGCTTGCTATTTTCTTACCAGATATGAAAGCAGAAAGTAATAATGATTTTTTTTAAGAATAAGATTTTGTTTCTTTGATCGAATAGTGTTATTCAATTAAGTGTAGTTAATGAAAAAATAGTTTTAAATATTATTATCGTAAAATAAAACAATTCAGTATTACAATTTTGTTTAGCGCTACTCTGAATTTGTGATTACATTGTAGCAAAGTGAATTACTTTACCCTACCTAACAGAAACTATAATTCTTGGTGCCCAAATCAAATATGTATGTCCAATTAGCTTTAGGTTATATTTCACATTGTCATCTATCGACAACAAACATTTCCAATATAATAGAAAAGGTAATATTACTTAAACTATTTGTAACAGTCCGTCATCTTCTCGCGGATTGCTCCTTTAATTTACGCGCTACGGTTCGAATTGAGCATTCTTATTTGTGATCCCCACTACTAGAATGAGTCTAATCCCCACTCTTTCTTACCCTTCCGCAATTGCACTCGAGTGGCACGCGCGTAGCTCCAGAGGTCGGTGAAAGTTCAAAATGCTCTGCAGACCTGCCCTAAGGTGATTGAGCTTTTAATTGTCTAGGGAACTAGTTGTGATACAATGGCACATATGTACCTGTTATTTGAAAAGGCTATGTCTGTAATATGTGAGCCTCTTAAAACTCAAGTGATGCAACTTGATTTTACTTTTTCGCCTTACTTCGTAAAATGAGAATGTATTGCAATCTTGCATCGGGGAACGGCGAATTTGTGACGGAAAAACTCTTATTGCTTATTGCTTACTGCTTACTCTTATAAAACTCTATATTTTCAAAATCGGGGTGAAGTACTTTATAAAGAAGACGTATTAGAAGAAAAAAAAACAATCATGCTGACCAGTGTAATCATCATCATCCTCAAGACAAAAACTGCCTTGCCGCTTCCGCCATTACATTCTGTTCTCCGCTGTCCTCTTCATCTCTGTGTAGTTCCTCATTAATAATACACATTTGTATTGTAAATATGATGACTGTGAAAAATTACTCGGTAAATTGTGCTCTGTTCTTAAAAAAGTTAAAACAAAAAATTGAAGCCATTTTTGACAAAACATTGTGTAGATATTTTTGGAAAATTGCCACATTTTGATTCAGAATCACGTGAAAAAAGACATTTGATGAAAAATTAAACTTATCACGATTTAAATATCGATTTTGAAGAATAGATTTCAATAAAAAAATATCTACCTCCAATAATATAGGAATGGTTTAAATGAAATTTGAACTTAAGAAATTTTCAAAATTTGGGAGGTATTAATGAAAATTTAATCTATACAATATTTATAAGCGCACTTTGTCAATTCAAAAAATAAACAAACAATTTGGAATAATTTTTGACAAAAATTGAAATGTTCTATAAGATTATTGTAAAGTAACTTCAAAATTTAAAAAAAAATATTTCAGATTCACAAGTCAGTGTGTTCAGCCAAATCGGTCGCGCAATTTCCGTATTTGGGAAAATCCTGTGTACGCTTGTGTTGTTCACACACAGACAGACTGACGACCGAAGAGAGAGATGTTTAGTAAGAAACAACTTTTTGGGCTTCCGACAAAATCTCTACATTAATTTACAGCAGCATTACATAACTTTCTCTAAACTACGTATACTATAAACCGTATATACTAGTATACGATAAAGTAAAAATCCAACTTTAATTGTGAGTGGACAATACAATACTTTCTATAATTTCCGTACATAACAAACCAACTTCACCCGCATTGGAAGATAATTTTGTACTCGGTGAGTCATTTCTGGGACTGCTTGAGGCGGTTTCTGCCTTGTACTAGACGTCTCCGTCAGAGAACACAAAACACGTCACAAAAGACCGCAAGCAAACATCCGAGCCTTGTCGGGATTGTAACTCTCAACTCTTGGGTCTGGCTTAAGTTGGTTAAACATATCAACAGCTTCTGCCAGTCGTGTTGAATAATGAATTTCACTAAAAAACATGCACTACCACTATTGAAATGATGGTTAATTAAATAATATATCTTGTAGATTTTGTAAATGGTTACCATAAATCGTCTCCTATATTATTTTAGTAGTATACCTTCCCTTTGTGGCTCTCTCACGCAAATCAATCTTTATAAATGAGGTGTCTAAAGCAAGAGAATTTTACGGAGACGTGACGACTTGCACTTTGACTTTAAAAATATTACGGATTTGTTTTAAAAAAATGCAGAGAAATATTAATGTAAAATGCAACCCGCAACGTACGTCAGGAGTTTTGAATCTATATCGTTAAATAACTTCTAAACGAAGCGTTATAAGGCCTTACAACATAAATTTTGGAGCAAGAGGTCTCAAAGAAACGTTCCTCATACCGTAATCTACAGAATGAGATGTTCTTGACTGTTACATTTTTGCTGGTTCGATGCTTCTTGATTCTATCCCACCTGTTCAGAGCCAATAGAATCTGCAACTGTATGTGAAATTAATGAGTACTTGATATTATAAGCGACTGAATTACACGGGTGAACCTCTTTGTTCGATAATAAAATTAAATAAGAATAGTTTGTATTGACAAGGGTGTATTATATTGTTCTCAATTACAAAGTGGCATATAAAACAAGTGACGGAGGATAAGAGGGTGTTGAAGAAAAATATATATTACAGGCTTTATATGGAAATGAAAAAATAAGGAAGAGGGTGGGGTATAGCTTGCGAGAGATCTTGCACTGGTACGCTAGTTAATTATTGTTGTGAACAAATACTGAAAACACGTCTTAGTTCTGATTTCGAAATTTCAGCGACATAGGATGTTGCCGTTCCAAGAGCAATCGCAGAGCAAACCGTTTATCGAAGGGAGGTCGGGCGAGTCTCGGGGCCACGTCAAGGGTCCCGCCGCTGCGTTGGATGTTCGAAGGGCGGAAGGGGCCGGGGGGGGTAGCATGGGCGGCCACAGCACTCTACAAATCCTGCGGGAATGGCGAGGTGTAATCGCGGGGTGGGGCGGGGAGCGAAGCGGCAAGAGAGCGGGTGAGGCTAGCGGAGGTTGGGGTGGGGAAGGGGATAGAGCAGCGCTAAGGGGGGAGCGGAGTCAGAGACAGCGGGGCGGAGTGGGGTGGGTGAGGGGATGAGGCCGGGTGGGGGTGGGGCTGGACGGGGCGGGGCGGTGCGGTCCAGAAGGGAAGGAAAGGAGGGGCAAGTCGGGAGATGTGGGTGGGGTGGAGCGGGGCCCGCGCGTGCGGGGGCGGGGCGTGGAGGGGGAGGGGAGGGTGCGGGCTGGGGGCGCCGGAGGAGCCTGAGGCGCGTGGCGAACCAGAGCCTCGTCCGGTCCAACCCGTGGGCTCCAAACAAACAGCTGTTTACAGGAGACGTTCCCTGTTCCCAGACTGACCCGGGGCTCGGCGTTGCTGATCCAGCGCTGCAAGGAGGGGAAGGAATGGTGCTGTGAAGGAGGAAACTGGGAAGACAAAGGAGGCGGCTCGAACCAAGTGTTTGGGAGAAGGAGAGGGGGCAGGGCTTAAGTGTTGAACCTGGGGTGGAATATGCAAAATGTGAGGTTCAGGGCGTATAAAATTCCAAGGCGCAGAATGGGGCGAGGGAGAAAAGGAAGGGTAGTAGTTTCGAGCAAGAACTAATAATCCCACGATGTTCAGAGAACATCGAGTCCGACAAAGAAGGGGAAATTAAGTGAAAATGATTAACTTGCTAAACGCAGGAACATGCAGAAAGCTCGAAGATATACTAAAAATTCCTCTCATTGAACACATTGTTTGCGAGCAGCTTTTGATAATATTTATTTGAAGAATTGTAAGTAGTACTATTTAAGAAAATTTAGTTATTTTCATCCCGCACATTAACTGTTGAGTTAGTTAACCCTAATATTTCTTCGAATGACCTACGAAGTATATGAATTCGTCTAGGTTCTGTTGATAACTGACCCACGGGTAGAAATAATTTTGTAAAACCAAAACGTTTTAAATGTCATATCAATACTGATTATATCATTTGCAAAGATGATGAGAAACACATGCCATTTTTGAATTACTGCGATTTGAGTTTATTTGAATCAAATGAACAACTGAACCCGCCGTTGCTCGCGCTGTTAGAAATGAAATTATCAATTCTGTACTTTTTTGAACACTATAACCCAAGATTATAATCTAGCATGCTTTCCTACATGACTCTAATCTGCATCAGCGCGTGGTTCTTCTACAAAAGGAAACAACCTAAAAAAGCGTTAATTATTGCAGCACGTTCAGTTCGAGTACTAACCCACGAGCCATCGCGTTGTGCTTAGACATTTATCGTAACAACTGTTTAGATAGTCATTCAGATTTGTTTCTTTCCTGCATACTTGACATGCTTAGAGGTTCATTAATAAGTAACATGTCACATCACTTGAAGGAAAAAATTAGATGTGTTACTGCCGTTGTGATCTCACCAATACTAAGGAGAACAACGGAAAGGTGAAAATGAGATGCGCTTATTGTCCAAAAGAAGAACAACAGGTGAACGCAAGGTTGCAGTTACAATGCTTCCAGCCTCTCTGTTAAGAATACTCAGGAAGTTATATTCGTATGCAAAAAATGTATTTCTGAGGAAGCTTATTGTAGTGAATCATGAATGTCATAATTTTCAATTTTGTGAAATATGTTTGTCATATTAGCATATGAAACTCGCATCAAGTTTCTGTGTTGATACACCAAGCGTACACCAATGCCACTTTCTGATGTACTTACGGTATCAAATGATACGTCAGGCAGGACGAGGATGTACAAAGTGCGTAAGAATCACGTGCGAATCAAAGCACATAAAGCACGTGAAGTAAATATTCCCCTTTGTTATCGATCATCTGGATTCGCAGTCAGCGAGCAGCGAGACATTTCGAGGTTCAACTTGATGATGTGTTTCGAGGATTAACCTGTATTTGATGGACGCTCATTCCCTCTGTCAATTTTGGACCCTATCTCAATCAGCGTTTCGTGATTTCGCGAACGGGGATGCCGAAAATCTACCAAGTGAAGATTTCGATTGCAACAAATAGGAATTAAATGCCGCTAAGCTTTTTGTTGTTTCATGTTTTGTTAAAAATGAACGACAAACGATAAAAAAAAGAAAGTTTGCCTCATGTTTTCCAACTGCGGTCCCTATGAATTTTATGATTTTGTCATCTGAATTACCTGGGCTGTGTAATGAGAGACACTCTTATACGATCACGAAATTAATTTTTCTACTATTTTGGACACTATAGCATACTTTTATTTCATTACTATGAAAGTAAAGTTAGGCTTAATTGAAACTTGCTGTTTAGATATATTCGTCCCCATGTAGCACAAATATTCCCCTCTTTTCGTTCCACCAGGCGACAATGCAATGTAAATATTGTTTTGAAAGCGTAGGCTTCTGTGGCCGGAGTCAGTACTTACTTGGCTATCCAAGGCGCCATCGTTTTGGCCTCCATTCTGCGACTTTCGTCAGGGCGTAGTAATGCACGGAGATGGACTGCGCACGATTTTATATAGTTTCTCTCCTCCTGTCTGCCAGTTGGTCGGTTGAATATTGTTTTGTTGCCGAAATCATTGCGTTCTCACCTATAACATACCATTGTAATTTTTATTAATTTTATAGACCAATTATTATGCGTGACCATTAAATAGAATAATTATTACGTATTTACATTTTTAACCGGACTTTGGAATCGGAAGCGTTGAAGCAATAATTATTTTCAAAATATTCTGCACTTATTTGCATGTGCTTGGATGGTAAATGATCACATTACCAGGCGCATCATCCTAAGATAATATAATGTTCGTTCTTTATTTAGACGCAATGAGTAGTCAAAGAAATACATATTTTAAAATTTGATGACTGGTCAAACGAGGCGTATTTACTATGGTGTTCAGGGAATATCCACATTCTGTCGAATTAATTTCGCTCTATTCAAAAGGAATAAGCAGAAACCTTTTTTAATTTTTTTTATTATAATAATTTCCACCGGCCCGGACAACCATATTTCTGAAGGCACGTGTGCGTTGAGGCATGATCTGCTTTTGCCACCCATCATGTACCCCCATTCCTATTCTATCCCTTTGCACCTAGCACATTCGAGTGGCGTAGAAGCATGTGATTGAAGCATATGCACACTGCACTCGGACGTTGGCATATGTAAGTCCTCCCTTCTCCGGTGTCAGTGATGCTGGTTGCTACCACGGGCCCACGCAACGTGCTTCCGAGCCACGGCAATTCTGCGTTCTCGGTGCGGCCGAAGTTACGCCCCCTCCCGTTTACTCGAAGTTAGCGCGATATGCTAGGGTCCTTGTGCTTTGCTAGGCAGATGTGACAAGAACGCTCGACAAATAGAGATCTGCGGACTCCTTCGGTTTGGAGTATGGGAATCAAGCACGTGCCGCGAGGGCTGCGTCATGGATAATGCCCCAACCTCAGGCGGAGGCCGGGTCGTCTCTGGAGAGAGGAGGAAAAGTATAAACGACCTACTAAGAAGTGTTTTTTCATACCCGACAGGGCCGAGGTTTGCCTTAGAGAGGTTATTAAAAATAAATAAATCAAAAAATTCAAATTCTGATTTTAGACAATTTAATCTTATAAATGTGGGGCAATATATAGATGCCATTTATGTTACAGATTTACTTATTTTTCGTATGGAATGAATTCTGGAAAAGACGGCACAATGGACGTTGTTCTAAGGTAAAAAATGCTTGCATATTTGCCTCGGGTCTCCCGATGAGGCGTTTGTGTTGATATGTATTCTTAATTTTTAATCTTTAACTTTTTTAGCGTTTAACTGTTGAAAATTCATAAAATGTATAATAAGGGGAAGTAATTGAAAAATAGTAAAATATTTAGAATTAAAAAAGTAGTCTCATGTTTTATTATCAACGAACAAACGTAAATGCTATTTTTTTAAAGAAAAGCAGCATCGAATTGGAAAATATATATTTTGATTTGATAAATGCAAATCGTTTGAGCTAATTATTTACAAATATGTCACCACAATTCATTTTTTCATGAACATTTAAAGAACATGGAAATATGTTCCACTGAGTAAATTTATGTAACGTTGTTACTGCAAGATCAGCCATTTTCCTGGTTCCAGTTTATACGCGTTTAATTCCCAGTCATCACATTTATTTTCTGATATTTAGATAATTTTTTTATTGCATAGTGGAAATTACATTTAAAGATTTCTTGCTCAAAAATGAAGGTTTTTCATAATATGTCGTCATGTATTTCTTGAACGAATTTTAATGTTAACAAACTTTCATATCAGAGGCACTTTTCGCGTAACATTTATGGGCAACAAGGATTAAAAATAGAGTTGATGTGCAGTTTGATATCTATCACGAAAAGATAAAAGTTAATTTACGAAATAGCTCCGATGTATCTCTTACTTTCCGCGTATTGTTTCAGTATATCTGGTCTAATTAGTGGTCATGCAGAAGAACAGACATTACGGTCTGAGTCTCGCTATTAATAAAGATGTATTTATCATTACTATTATTATTATTAATTTTATTTTTAGCAAATGCATTAATATATGCACATTCGCTCCTTACACACAACTAAAAAATCAGAAGTAGTAGTACTTTAGGCGCTTCCGTGGCGGCGACCAAAGGGGTCCTATTCGGCGCGGTCCGAGCGTCAGGCAGCGCGCGCCATGAGATGCAACGGGCGCTGGCGCTGCGCGGGAGTGGGGGGCGAGGTGGGTAAATTGTGGCGGCATTCCCATGCCCCGTCTCTCACGCGGCCCAGGCACGTACGTAGGCGATCGGTGTCTGGACGAAGTGCGCGGGGCGGGCTTGCGCGACGGGGCCCGACGAGGGATACGGCACGCGCGGCCGTGGGCTGCGGGAGCCGCGCCGCGCCGCACGGGAGCGTGGGCGGGGCGAGGGGGGGGGAAGGGGTGGGGGAGAGAGATGGGAAGGGGGGGTGGGGGCGGGGTGGAGTGAGCCGCGCGCTTGCGGCAGGCGGCGCTGACGCGGGAGACCAGAGCGCGAGCAGGCAGCGTAAACAAGGCCGTTCGCTCGACGGGATCGCCTTCCGGTGGCTCCCGGACTTGCCGCCGGCCCTCTTACATTGCCATTTGACCCGTCAAATATTTGCTTAGTGAAGCGCCGAGAACGAGCGCAGATTTCACGGCACAATGATAGTTTCGCGGCCCACTAGCCGGGCTGCCTTCGGGGCTTCGTGACCACTGGGAGGAACTTATGTTCTTTCAGATTAACCGATTGGATGTTCACCTCTCGGGATTTTGTACGCACATGATGATTTAAATTTGCCTTCCCGAGAAACGGGGCTTCTGTTATCCAAGATGTCATTTCCGTGAAAAGAAAATTGGAAATCGCCGTCATCTTAGGAAGATTATAATTGTTCAACAAATAATCGGAGGTTTATGAAACACTGCTTTACGATAGAATGTTTTGCCCATATGAACATGCTGATGTCTTTGAAGGCTTTTTTTTTGCGCTACGATATATTCTGAAAATTCCCTTCCAATATAAATAATTTGTTTATCACAAATTAAGTGTAATTACATTTATAGGTTCCCGAATACTTTGCAGTGTTGTGTTGACCCACACTCTTTATGTCCAAGGATTGACAAAGTTTACTATGATTAAATAACCAGAACACATGAAAACAAAAATAAGATCTCGAAATAGTTTCGAGACTGTGTCCTTGTTACTTTCTTAGAATTATTGTATCGTCTCATAAACGGAGAGAATGTGCAACATTCACCGTACTTTAATTAAAATAGAAACTTCTGGGAATAAACGGAGAATGAATACGCTCGTGACTTAGACTTAGTTACGTATAAAATGTAACTATATAGATTTGAATGATTGTGACGTAGGTTAATAGGAGTAATAAGGTATCTTTAAAAATATATTGAATTAACACTGGGACGTCAGTTATATTTGTAATTTTACAATAAATATTATTCAAGGATTGTAGATCAGTTAAGGTTATTCAAGGTTGAGAAATTCAAGGCAGTACCGTCTTCTGGGGCGACTTTGTAACAGGGAAATATGTTTTTGTATTTGTGAAACCAAAATAATATTTTACATTATTTATAATCATTTACAAACATTAGGTAACTCCAGATGTATGATTTTTCATCCAAGCCGTTTATTTAACAGTTTTTATTTGGTAGCAAAGGAAATTTGTATGGTACAATGTGATCCTCCAGGGTAGGGTGACATTGTACTACACATTACGCATCCGTCTTTCTTACGAGAATGCAGGCAAATTTGAAAGGATTAAGGGGTAGAGTGTGTTTATACAATGTAAAAACATAACTATGAGTATTTATCAACTCTAATTGTTTATAAAAAGTACAACATAACCTTAAATTAAACACTCAATACCATTAATTATCTACCTAGAGGCGATTGAGACTTGTATTATTAAAATAAATACGTTTTCTCTTGCGCATGATGTTTATTTAGTCTTTAACAATAAATCGGAAATCTGTCTTTCCAACGAGATATCCTAACTCGCCAAGAGCTCCAAGATAGTTAACGAATGCCACTTCTTCCTGATCACAAAACACTTTCTGAGAGCGTAGGCTTCCGCGGCCGGAGTCAATATTAAGTTGGCTGTCCGGGTCCATTCTGCGACCTTTCTCAGGGCGTAATGCATTACGCCCTGAGGAAGGTCGCAGAATGGCGACCGGAACGTCGGCACCTTTGCCAAGGACGCGGCGTCACCCGGACAGCCAACTTAATAAAAACACTTTCTGACCACCAATACTGTACCACAGTGTTGACTTCGCTAGATATTTCTATAGTAGATCGTAAAATTTTGTAACGAGCTGCTGGTTTTCTTTTGGAAATTTTACCTGTTCATAGATTTTCAATACATTCCAGGAACTTTTCATCAGAATACCTCCGATAGGATCTGGCATCAACCGAACGATGATAAGTTCTCTGTATCGTAAATGATATGTCTGAATTAATTTAACAAGCAATAAATTACCTGGGTTGATTGTAAAAGTACAATCAGAGTGACTTTGTACCACATCTGAACTTTTGTTCTCCCTGGCACAAAGTCACCCTCATTTTGACATTAAGATCTGGAACAAAAATGGTATGAGTTAATTGAATTTTTATGTTAAGTAGTATAAGTAAACTGTAAACAATTATTATATAACCAACGCTTTAATAAAATGTATTTCATATATTATTGTGAGAGTTTAAAATAAAATAATAATGAGAGTTATAAAAAGATAAAATAATAAATAATTGTGAGTTTCTCTGTTATAAAAAGGACGTCCATAATTGAACTATTTTTTTGTGAGCTCAAGCCGTAACAATCAAAAGCACCAGCAGACCGGTGTTGCTGTTTGGTGTTCAACTTCCTAGAATCGACTAATGGTTAAAGCAACTGAAAACACACACCCGCCAACATTTAATTTAACTGACATTCTTTAGAGTGATGCGTAGTGCAAAGCCACCCTCCTTAGTTTAAATTCACCCCAAATGGCTGTAGTTGATATTCTTTGTTACTTTTAGTATTATATCCTCTCTAATAAGATAATTTGATTGAAATAGTATTTGACAGTAATTCAACTATTTATTATCATTATTATTATTATTAATACTATTAATAATAACTAATAATAATAATAATAATAATAATATAGAGATTTCTAAATTAATCCCACCAGCTGGGACAAGCTCTCAAGTTCCCGACTGGTCTCCCGATATGTGTGGTACAGTGCTGCATGTAAGTGTAGGTGTGTGTAATTAAGGGGTGAGTAGGACATGGAAGGTTTGTTAGGGTACTGCTTCGAAATTCGCCTGGTGCTGATTGGAGAAACCACGGAAATTTACCGATCAGAGCAGCCGGTCGCTAGAATTCCCCTACGAACAGCGACTGATTCGACTAGCTACCTAGCTTGTGTCGAAAATCCTGCCCCTGTCGCGACTCGAAACTAGGACTTACCGCTCAGACACACTGCAGTGACATCAACTGATGCCCTGAGCCACCTCTCCCGGGTTTCCAGTGAGAGAAAGACACTTTGATCCTGAAGGATGCCACCTCATTTTACTACTTATCGCAGCTGGTATCAATTTCTTGCCCTTGTTAAGAGTATATATATATATATACACACACACATACGATTGACACGAGATACGGTTTTGAAGATGTTTTCTTTGTTTATCTTATTTTCTTGTTCACAAACATCGCTAAACCCAGTCAAACTAGTGGTGATATAACTGCACATGCTTTCACTCATTATTTCTAACTGCTCCGCTATATTATACAGTTATATGAACAAGCAAAAGTATTTTCAAACAGCAAAAAATATTTTCCGCTCCAGGACTCCAACTCAGGTCTTCCGAGTTAACTCGCCATCCGCAAAACCTCTACGCTTCAGAAGGTAAGGTTCGAACTTGGGCCGACGCTTAAAAATACAAAAAGTTCAGAACTACAAAATTGAAGATACGGATATTTTCCTCAGACGAAGTCTGTTCCAAAACATCTGCTCTTTAAAAAGGTCATGTACAATTTTTAAAAAAAACGAATACATGTGTATTTGTGTCAGAAAACGGAAATTTGTAAAAAAAATATTTTTTCAAAAACCGCTCCAATTATTTTATTACATTTTCTCCTCGTATGTAACACCGGACAGTGAAAATATTGTGCTAATCGAGTGACAGTAAAAATATCGTGCTATTTTCAGCGAACTATATTTTTGCGATCCGTATTTTGAAAAACTGCAAAAATTCCGAGTTTGAAATGCTGGGTTGAGACAACTATATTTTTAAGCGTCAGCCTGATTCTGCACCTCACGGCGTTTCCAGAGTATAGTGGTATGTCTGACAGCGAATTAATTTGCAGGACCTGAGTTCGAGTCGCGGCGAGGAAAATATTTTTTTCTGGTTGAAAACACTTTTTCAAGATTGTGTGACAGTATAATATAGCGGAGTACTTAGAAATAATGCGAGAAAATACGTGCTGTTGTAGCACAACTGGTTTCCTAAGTATCACTTGGTATTGCATTGTCCGCATCATCGCTTGCAAATTAATTGATATTGATTTCGGGCACATCAACTACTCAGATCAGTTGTCCCGTAAATGTCGTGCATGCTCTTCATCGGGCGTTGGCGATCTTCCCCACTGGCTTGCGGGATCCGGCGCCGACCTGCCGTCGACTATATGCGGTTCTCCCCAACCAGGTATCTCCCACCAGCGAGGCACTGCCCCAGCCGATACAAGCACTAAGCCCTCTCGGCATGTATGGTAGTTTAGTGCATGTTAATGTAAGTGTGAGTGTAAGGAGTGAGACTAGAACAAGGAAGAGGAAGGAGAGATCGCGCGTGGTCCGTGGCTCGTTTGTTAGGGTACTGCTTCCGCATTCACCTGGTGTTTATCGGAGAAATCACGGAAAACTACCGATCAGAGCAGCCGGTCGCTAGAATTCTTCTCCAGACAATTTGTAATCGTAGAAAAGAATTTCACCATATCTTCCAATCTTCTGTAGTACCCGCTATATGTTTGGAAATATAAGTATATGCCTTAGTGTCATGAGAGTAACATTTTATGCGGAAGTTTTCCGAAATGGTAAAAATGATTGAATGATGTTCTAAGGAATAAATAACATTTTGTTTGGTATTTAAGGTCGCATCAACATCTAGATCATTAGCTACCACTATTGGGTTTAACGTTATGAAACTGAAGATCGCATGATATGGTGATGATAGGGGATGACAGGACGAACACATACGCCCGAGGCGGGACTCGAACCCGCAATCCTTGAGTCCGAGTTTGCTATGACACTACTGCTTTAGCGATCGCGGCCACGGAGGATCAGCAAATAGCACTTTGTAAATGAGCTCTTTAGGCATTTTTATGCAACTGTCCAAAAAATTCCATTCGGATTTTGAATGACTGAGCTGCAACAAGCAAGCAAACTGGGCCTGAAAATCTAATTTCTATGCAAATATTCTAATTCGTTGAGAAGAACGAAAACTAAGCGCATAAATGACACCTTTCCGCTATTTTAGCGACAGCGGCGCGCGAATTAAAGTGCAACTTTCGAATCTTGCGCACAATTCACACGACCGTAGAAGTGCGCCTCAATCTCGGCGCTAAACCACGTACCCACAGTTTCACTTCCACACGGGATAAAATTCATTATTTGAATATGGCTAATGGAGGAAGAAATGAGCACCTGTCTATAGGAGGTATTTTACTGAGAACAGCTTGTCAAAGGAAGCCTAGGGAATTCGAATTTGCAATTTCGAAAATTGCCAAAATTACGCTTAACTACACATGTGTTTAAACAATTGAACATGACTTTTTTACATAACTGATTTTTTAGAACTGATTAAATGTAACATATTCAAACATTTAAATAAAACTATCATAAAAAACTGTACTTTTTCAATATTTATTTTTTGCAATTTTCAAAAATATGCAATACTTTATTTGTTCTACCTCCCAATGCCTTATGTTCCGTGTTAAAGGGCACAGAAAAAGTCCATAATAGTTATTGATGTATCAAGGCTGAAAAATGAATGATTTTGGATGAGGTGTTTACCAACCGAGGCGGAGCGGAACAGAGCTGAACTGTGCTGATGTTGGTAAACTAACCGAGTCCAAAATCATTAAATTTCGACCGAGTAGAATACAACTATTTTTTGAATACTCACCTCCCAATTTTACGTTTGAATTTTTAGAGAGATCTCATTTGTACCACGCGGTTTTGTCGTATAGATGTAGATGTTCTTCTACATTATCGACTCTTCAGTTGTCCGTACTGTCACAATTGTTAAAGCGTGTAGAAGTTGCGGCTGGTTTTGGCGATTTGTTTCGTAAGTATGGAATGAGATATTTCAGAGATTATAATTGAGTAAGCCAAAGTTTACTTTCTCAAAAATCAAAAGATTCACACGAAAGAGAATATGAACTCTTTTTAAAATGGAAAAGAGAGAAAGACGTAACAGCGGTAAATGAAACAACTATGTTGGCATATCTCTACGAAAAGGTATTACACTTTCTTGAGTAATGCAAATTTAATTGGGTAAAATAACTAACTTTAATTGTACGATAGCCCCTGACAGTGAAATCGTCAACATTGTGGAGCAAATATTCAATTAAAAACATTCTGTTTTCGAAAAATAATAAATATTATTTGCCAATGTGTCAACAGTCATTTGAACATTGTCTTGTTTATGTTAATTGTCCTCTAAAATTCATTTTTGGCCTAGGCCGCCAAAGCTCACCTTTGTGATATGTAAATACTGTACCAAATACGGTTTTTGAAGTCAGGATACGAAAAATATTATTTTTTCTACCCATTCTTGAAGGATTCTTTAACTAAATGTTTCACATTATTAGATATCCTGAATACTACGTACTAGGAAAATCTTGAAGTTACCTTCAGTGTACGAATCTGTGGATGTCCCTTGTGAGGTATAAGCAACAATAAGGAAAATTTTGAAATAGAGACAACTGAAAAAACAGCAGTGAATTCCAAACTCGTGTTACTGCTTTAGATACAGATACTGAAAAAGTTTTCGTACAAGTACAGGAACTTTTAGGGTCAGAGCCAAAATAATACTTTGGTAATGAAACAATACAAACAAAATAATTTTGTACATTATGAACATCTTTAATCAAATCAATAATTTATAAATTTTTTAAAAATCCTTTATTTTACGGCAATAATATAAACCTTCCATTTTAGTGGCAACCTCACATTATGATAGAACATTTGAAAGAACAGAAAGGCGCACCTTCAGGAAAGTTTTTTATTGGTAATTATATTTATACCTTTATTTATAATTAATGAACTAAATTACTAAACAGAAAAATTGCAAAATACGTAATTGATCAATATAAAGTAATAATTAAAGTATAGCTGGATATTAAAGTACCCCACGAAATGTCAGATTAATATATTTCCTATATTACCATAATATATTACCGTTGCAGCTGTTAATCAGGATCTTATTATAACCACAATTTGAATGCTGTGTGCTGCCTTCCGTTAGAAGCGATGCTGTGCGAAATATTTGCTTAGACAAACAAATCTCAACGACTCGGCACTCAACTTTGCTGCCTTCATTTCGACTTTCTCTTCTCTCCTGCAGCCCCTACAGTCTGGCGCCGCCACGTCAGAACCGCTGTGAATACGAACTCATCAACTGCGCCGATTCAAAACTAGGGTCTGTCCGCACAACACTGCAGCTGCTGGGACTGGAGGAGGGGCGAGCAAGGGAGGGCTCCTCCCTGTGAAGGAAGTCGGCTCTCCCCGAGGGGGACTTGTGCGGAGTGAATTTCAGTAGATTAACACCCCGGCGGTCCTGCTGGAGCTTTCAGATACGCGCAGTGTGGTTTGATTTCTGGCAACAGAAGGAACGTACGTTTGATTGCGACAAGCGGTTCAAATCCTCACAAGTGCTTTAGCTGGTATTTGTTCAAGTTTGTAGGCGTGCCCAGAGGTGGACAAGATGACAGTGGTCCTCTTGAAAATCGTGGACGCCATATATCATAAAACTTTATTTTCTTAAATATGCTCAATTCTTGTTTTCTCTTTTTTTAACTTGACAATTTGGAAAATTGCTATAAGACATTTAGGGAAGAGACTCTCCAAGCCATCTGGCAACCGTGTAAAAGGTTTAACATAAAATCAATTGGTTTTTATTAATTCTATCATTAAAGTTAGAATTGTTTTAATTTCATTTTCCTTGTGGGATAATTTATTCTTTTCTAGTAAAATATGTAATATGTAAATAGAGTTCAAAGGAAAACAAGGTCCAGAAATGTAGTTGACTCCGAGTTGTTTTAGGCAGCGTACGCCATTCTGAAGTTCTTCGTAGTAAAGGAAATTGTGATGTGAGTATTCTAGATTGGAATTCTACGATATTTGATTTCGATTTGCATTTAGTCAAGGTGTACCGCGAAGATGTATACTGTTAATTTAATTGTGGTCTCTGCACAAGTGTAGAGTTTAGGGATTACGTTCATGACTTTCTCCTGTCTCTTCTTTCTTCTTTTGAAATACTGTTGATGGATTTTGTATCTCTAATTTAATTTTACCTAACATCACAGAAAATTTATCTTTGGAAATACTTTACTACTTCGGAGAACACTGTTAGTTCTACAATTACACCCTTTGAATTTGACTTCCCATGAAAACCAGAACGTTGGTGGTCTCATTGCAATATCTTTTCACTTGCGGGACAAATCCAAGGATCAATAATATACAACTGTCATGGAAGATAGACCAAGTGACGGAGCTCTATCAGGAAAACAGAACCAAACTATTTTTTTCCTGCGAGTAGTTTGAAACAAATAAAGCTTATCGGTGAAAATTCAAAAATTGATAACGATTGTTGGGGGGAAATAATGTATAAGAGCTTATCTTACCCGTCCCGGTCACCGCAATCTAATCAAACGAGTGATGAAAGATATTTCCCTTCAGCCCGTATGACACACAAATATTCATACCCTGCTTCGAATGTGTGCTAAAATCAAACACACAAACAGTTCTCATCATGCCTTAAGAGTAATTGTGGGTAGTATTGGGTAAGCGGATTGATGCCAAGCTTAGTTTGTAGTTCCAGAGAAGTTAAGCCCGAATTTGAAAGGTGTGAGCATTGAATTGAAAGTTCCACTATCTTCGTGATTAGAAAATACTCACCGCTTCAAGTGCAAATACGTTGCAAATCAATTGGTTTTCCCACACACACAAGACTGGCAGATCCTCCATTTAAAAACGAAATGTTATGTATAAACAAAGAAAACCTAAATCATAGTTTTTACAGAACTATTGTATCTATCGTAGGATGATTCACCATTCTCACCTTACTACGCACTTACGTCGAAAAGTGAAATTATTGTTGAAGACGTAATGGTGTAAAAACAGCGATTTTCTTCAGGAAAACAGGACATTGTTGGATCATGATATCGAAAAACGGGATTAATCTAGTTTCTATATGCAGTATATTACTTCCTCTAACTCTCTGTATAGTCAGAATCCAGGATTTGTAAGGTCTTTGATACCAAAAATGGTTGACAGTAAAACGTCCTTCCGCCAGTCCCTCTGCCCGTCCCTCTGCCTGTAATTATGTAGTGTTGTAGCATCACTAGTTTCTATGCGTACTCATTCTCTACGAGTTTTTTTTCATTTTCCGTTTCTAACAAGTGTTTTATTTTACTTGGGTGCATTGGCACTTAAGCGTTTATATTACTAAAATTGTGTAATTAAAAATTATTTGGGATTCATATTAGGTTAAAGCATTATACAGACCATGAACGACCAACATCATCTTGAGTCTTATTTTAAATCCTTTTGAAATGTCTCACCGGACACCTGAAACCCTGGATTCTGCAATCGATTCTATCTTAATTTGTGGAATGGGGCAAATCGTCGATTGAATGCGTTCATTTCTCTCTCTGCGTCATTTACTTGTAAATTGGCTGCATATGGTAGGCGCTGCCTGCAAATTCGTGCTCGATTGGCAGTAGATAATCTCGAAACTACGTTACGCGACCGACTATCCAATCGCAATGCATGCTGTGAGCAGTAGTTCATAGCAGAAATAAAAACATGCCCATTTCTGTAGACTTTTAAACGCCATTGTTCGTTCTGTAACATGAAAAATTTGTCTAATATTGTGCCTATTTAATTATAACTAAATACTCCAGCAATTTTGATGCTGATGGCGGTAATCGCCAACTGATGTAGGCAATAGCCAATGAATATACTTTTATGAATACAATTGCCATTTGTAAATTGCAATAAAAGGAACATAATTGTGCACAGACATTACTATTTATTTTATAGTAGTTTTCTAATACATCCATAATTAAAATGGTAGTGAATCACGATTAAAGCAATTTCCTTTTCATAATTTGGGTTTCACTGAATAAGAGGATTGACCATTATGAGCTTATATTATCACTCATTCGATTTGTTTACTGTTCTGTGTAGTGGTAAGATATTCTTAGTCGTTTATTAGTAACTATTTGCTATTATCCCTGTCTTCCCTTCCTTCCCCCTTTCAGGTGTTCCACTACGCTGACGTTTTCTTCTTCCGGTATGTGAGAGAATATATTTCGGGCGCTATGATGAAAAACCTGTCTTGGAATCTTCTTCCGACGTTGAAATTTGTGAAGTGCATGGAGCTGCTAAGGCGTTTTTTGCTAATTTGGTGATGGGAAAATTTAAAATATTGTACTACTACAATTTAATTCATCAAGGTAATTAAAATGAAAAAAACAGAGCTGACATTGTTTTCACGACCTCTTTTAAATTATAATTTAAAACATTCAAGGCGTTCAGCATAATATTGGCGTTATTTACGATTACTTATGTTATAATATTACGCATATTACGCAAATCATGTCTCGTTCACGATATTGCCTCTAGAGCCTATATCGATGTACAGCAATGTTTTAAAGCAGAACTTATGCGGTTTCAACTCACAAAATCTTCACATAATTCTTTAAAAAACGTTATAATGGAAGATGGAGTTTAAATAAACGCACCAGAATGTAATAATGTGGTGTCAGGACATATTACATTCTTTCTTTCTCTTTAGTTCTTTTGTGAGAGTTTAATATTCTACATGGAGCATTTTTTTAGATTATTTGCTTCAAGTGAATTCTATGAAGGTTATTGAAAAATAACCCCAGAAAAATCTTCAACTGCTTGATATGTTGTCTTTTTTTCTTTCTCACCTACTACGAACATACGCAATAAAGAAAAAATATTTTAATGATGTAACGGAAAGTAGCGATGCGACAGAAAAACTCGTATTGTAGGTGGATAATACCGAAAAAGTGGACAAATCTTGCTCGTAAGTTACTTACTCTGACAGGTTGTGTGGTCAGAATCGACGTTTGTGAGCCGTTTTTCAAAACTCGGAGAGTTCAACGAAAATGAAACCTGCACCATTTGTAATAACCGATCTCTCTCCAATCCAGAAAAAACTAAAGAAAAAAATTGGAGCCGTTTTTGAGAAAATATTTTTAATTGCTTTCGATTTAATAAAAAATATCCAAAAACTAATCATATTTTCAAAAAACTGTAAATGACTTTATTTAACATGTCTTTTATACAGGATGGCCAAGATAAAAGAGGCCCGGAGTCATACTGTACGGATATTTGAATCGAGAGGAGTCACGGGTTGTCCACCGGCCATTTCGTGTTAACGGTCATATTGTTTTCGCCAGTGTTGCGTTGTCAGTTGTTAATTGTGATTTTGGATAGGGTCCTCCGCAATGCTGTTTTCAATCGAACAAAGTGTTTATTCATGAAACGTATTTGGAATTTAATCGTTTGTAGCATTAAATGCAAGGGTAATGATAAATTTATCCACAATCATCTGCTCCTTCTAAAAGTGATGATTACTTAATTTAGAGTAGCTAACACCAAAAGTAATCGAGACAAGACAGTTTGTTCACCTGAAAATATTCAACGTATTCAAACGAATATGCTAAGAAGTCCATGTAAATCAACTAGACATCTATCCTCTCAACTGAACATCTAGCGAACGTCATGCCAGAACATGTTGAAGTAGTTGCACATGTGTTTTCTTGTGAGACATAGTTTTTTGTGACATTGTTTTGTGTGACGTGTGACATGGGAAGTAATTGCACATGTGAACTCTAACAAAGTAAGAGTGATACAAACATTAAAACCTACGGACTATACAAAACACTATTGTAAATTGTTACTGGTGATAGTTGCAATGAATTGTTATTGCTAATGGTTATGCCGCCCGATCTGTTCACCTGCGATTTTTATTTGTGAGGTAACTCGTGTCGCTGATGTTTATTTGGATTCAAATATTTACTTCATCACAGATGAAGCATGGTTCCATCTTAGCGGGTACGTGAACTTTCAAAACAGTCATTCTTGTTCAATGAATAATCTCAAGGAACGCTTTGAGGTGCCTTTGCATGATGTAAAACTAGGCTTGTAGTGTGCAGTTTCAGCCCAACGTATTGAAAGCCCCATTTTCTTTAAAAGCACTATGATCTCTGAAGTGTATGTAACAGAATTATTGTTATCATTTGTGGCGTAGCTGACAGAGGAAGAACGAAAGTATACATTTTTACAGCAAAATGGTGCCGCAGAGCATACGTCACGGTTTTCAATGTCATACGTCTATGAAATTTTCGGGAAAGAACGTGCAGTTTACGCGGCCTTATGACCTCCCAGGGCGCCCAATCTGCGATTTTTATTTGTGGGGTAACTTAAAGGGTAAAGTGTACAGTAATTACCCGCATACAGTTCAGTCATTAAAAACGAACATACCCAATACAGTTGCTGACATCACATCCAAATGACCTGGCAAAAGTTTTCCAAAACATGTTGAGTCGAGCCAATTTGTGTATCGAAGTTCACGGTGAACATTTTCAACACCTCCTGTGAAATACGACAGTTAAACGGCAGTATTCTGATTTTCGAAAACTTTTGGAAATATTGTTTTAGGTCGCTTTTTAACAGCATGTCATCATTAGCGTTCTCAGATACAATTAACACAAATTTAATAGTATTTTATTGTAATAATAAGTTGGCGTAGCACATTTACTTCGTTCTCACAAATGACTCTAACCGTGTCATTGGATATACTCTTTGTTTATTTACATATTTACAATATCTCGAACAATCAATTTCAAACTATTGCTGCATTTCCAAAAAAATGGCCCTTAATATCACTTTATAAACTCAATAATTAAAATTAATTTTTTGTCAGTCTGTCTCTCTTCTCCCTCCCTCCCTCCCCTCTCTCTCTCTCTCTCTCTCTCACACACACACACACTTGTACATACACTTCAACTCTGTAACGTAATGTAGTAAGATAATGTAGAGTAAATAAAATGAATGAGGAAATAAATAACATTAAACATAGATGTTGAAATAATTACTTTATGTTGTAATAATGTTGGAAATGGATTTCCGGTGAACGAGATGGATTAATAATAAATATTTTGTGAAGATACTATGCTGTGTGTCCACGTATTGTGTAATTAAGTTATGTGCATAACATAAAATGAGCTCTTACAAAATGCTTCAAGGATATATGTAATGAAGTGATGCATTGGTTGAATTGATTATTATGAATGTTATAAAGGTTTCATGGCTGGAATTGTTTGGGATAGGATATCTTTTGAGAATGAAAGTACAGATTCAGATTCCAGAAAATTAAGAATGACTCACCATTTGTTAATTTTGACTTTCAAATTTTATTTAGAGTAGTGGTATTTACCGTTTATATTTCACACGTACAGTAAAACAGTGTTTACCTGAATTGTACCGTCGTTACTTTATCTCTCAAAAAATCAGAAATGCACATATGCCCGTATATTGAGTGTCACTGAAATTTGAATACGCTGTTGTTTCTATTCAATTATAATGAATTCTTATTCATTAGAGGAGAACATTGCATATAATTTTTACGCTACCATTGAAGTAACCGTAGAACCATGATTTGAAAACGGGCTTTCCCGAGTGAGGCCTGTGGATTCGCCCGACAACAACGCACACGTGTGTAAACGTGGGAGAGGCCAACTAGGAAGATCATTTCCAACACCGGGTCCGCGGAATGCGTTTGACGAGTGTGCTTCCTCTACGGCGGGCGCGTGTCGGTAAATCAATTTATCACGAAACGCTTGTGCCCTCGCCTTCTGTGTCGCCGACATTCCGGGACACAAGTATTTGTATACACGTCTATGCAGTTAGTTTCGTCGTTCCCTACGTTGCGAAAGTTCAGAATGGTTGGTCAAGTATTCATAGTAATGGATGATCACATGGCCTAACAATATTTGAAGTGTGGTCCAATGTTTCATAATTTGACTGTCAGCTTATGTATAAATTCTTCTAAAAGTACCCTCTTTTCGCTAAATAAATATCAAGAACATATACGTTACTGGCAAATGAATTGTATTACTTACTATGTATTTTAAGATTACCGTTACTTAAATATTACGTTGATCTATAATGGCGGATATTAAACGGATATTTAATAATCAGAAGAGGGCCGACATAATTTGCTTGAGAAATGAAGCAATGGTTCTTTATCGTTAGAGGATAAGAGAATTGTGATTTCAGAAGTGGTTATTAGGGGTATGATGGTACAGTAAAAATCAGGGTATAAAGGAACACGAGGTCGGAAATTACATTTAAATTATTAATTTGTAATTCAACCTTATGGTGCAAAAAGAAAAAAGGAAATAGTTTAGGGAGTCCCTGATGTAATTGAAAATTAAGGGCTAGAGAGTTACGACGGTAAAAAAGTTCTTCCGAAATACTACTTAATGAAGTAAAATTATAGAGTTTAAAACTTCGTTACTTTTGACACAAAATAGAACATGGCTCTATTGGGTGACCCGAGAAGGGAATAATAAACCAGAAACATCCACGAAAACAATTTTATATTCTGGATCTCGCAATGCCTGCGACAATGTAAATGGTGAAATGGGTAATGAATATGACGTTGTAGAATATTCAATACAAACCAGATGCTCAGAGTGGAACTTATCCTTTCTTGTCACGTGCTTCGGTCGTATTTAAGCACTCAGACAGCACTGCCTGCAGTACATAGCTGCTTTGTTGGTTGCATAATCAGTTAAAGGGCATTGGCGTACAAGGGTAGATGATTTTCAATTTAGGTTAATGGATGGATTCAAACGTCACGTTCATTTTCTGCTTTCAAAACTTTAATTGTTAATTTTCGTTACATTAAACCTTCTCACAAACAAAAAGACCATTATACATCCAGATCGTTAAAAATAGCTTTACCACGTGTTTCTTTGACAAATGGACGGAACGTTTTCCACATCACTATTAATTTCTTTCTTTGATGGTATTTGTTTCCAATTAATTAGTTCACAAGATACTTTTGGTGTTCCATTAGAAGTAGGATAATAGGTACTCAATTGTTTTAAATCAGGATTTCTGATCATAAACTTTCTCCGCCTTTATTAAAGAAATGAAGGCCTAGTTGTGAGCAAGATAAATAAATAAAATAATATTTATTTATAATATTAAAGTGTCAATAAAGCAATATTCAATTTAGTTTAAATATTACAACGTAAGTCTTAATTTTTTAAATTTGGAATTTAGTTTTTACCTGGCTTTTTATATTAATCAATAATAGTCAATATATTATAGAATGATACATGAAAAGGAAATTGCTATAGTTATCGCACATTCACATCTTTATTCCGGGTTAAAGGTACTCTTTTAGTTAAAATGAGATATTTAAACGCACAAATTCATTGCTCTTCCTGGAGATTAAGCGCTCTATAACCAAAAAACATTAATAACAAGGTTGGAAGCTGTTAAAAAACTTCATATCCACTATGATTCAAAGGACAATAACACTTTTAACCAGCTTCCCTGTTAAGTATATAAATACGACTGTGTTCTTGACTTCCAAAGTACATAGAAAGTACATACATTATTTCCAAAGTACATACATTATTTTGTAATTAATTTTGTCTTTTATTATTAATTCTACTTAAATTAAAATTATTTTTCGAAACAAAAATGAAACGGTAGACAACATTGATTCCGTTCAATCAAATAACTATTATAGTTTAATGGATGAACTATGCCTATCCTTTAGGTTTTTATTCGATAAAGAAAAATAAATGTACATCAGGCAGAAGGCTTATAATTGAGCTGCTGAGAAGTGGAGTGGTGTAAGTCATTTAACCTTAATTTAATAGGACAGTTTATTTTGCCACGCTGTGATTACATTCGGCGATACTGTTTTAGTTCTCAGGGTAGTGCTGTGAGGTTCTGATAATGAAAAAATGGATAAATATAATTCCTATATGTTGTAAAATACTTCTTCTAATACGTTTAGTGTTCAAGAATCCACGTTTTAACGGCCTTTGACACCAAAAAATTGATTGACGACAAAATGTCTGTCCTTGTGTCTGTGGCCAACGCTAGGGCCTAAGTCAGACGATTTTCTCCAAAACATGTTCTGCAATTGACTGGTCATCTGGATAGCTTACGAGTTTGTAAAAGATATTTTGATTTTGGGGTGTATTTTACATGAAACCTTTACATTTTCAAAATTTTATCAAAATGTCTTCATTAAATAAATCCTCGGATACAGCAAAGGTATCTTAAACTATAAGTGCTTCATCATATACTTTCTCGAATTATTTCTAAATTTTCAATTTTTCAAAATTTCAGAGAGCTCAAAAACATTAGACATCCCATTGTGTAAGCGCCATGCGCTCTATCCCTGGAAACAATTTACAGAAACAATTTGGTGCCATTATTGAGAACAATATAAATTGTCTTTCCTTGAGTAAAATTTAAATGTGTTTTATAACCTGCGTTAATTTGAAGCAGAAATTACGCGAAAATGACTCGTTTTTCCAAAAATTGATCAGGAACTTTTTTAAAGAGCTGTTTTTAACAACAGGTTTTGATAAAGACAAAAATATCTATCTTTAAATTTGTGTCTTAAAATAACGTTTTGCAATTTTCATTGAAATGAATCCAGCACAGAGTTTAAGTAAACGTTTAAACTAAATATAGGGAGCCATTTTTAAGGACATTTTGAAAATGTTGTTGAAGCTTCATATAAAGTACCCCCAAAATCAAAATATCCGATTCAGACTCAGAGGAACTTTGAGTTCATTTAAATCGATAGGAAATTATTTTGCAGAAACTCTACTGAACGGTTCAGGCACTAGCGTCCGCCATAGACGGACAGACGTGTTGTCATCAATATATAAATATTTATATATATATATTTATATATAATTATATATATTTATATATTGAAACGAATTATTATAATATAATTATTATAATACGCCTAACACAATGAGGCGGCGGCCAACCCTATTCAAATGGCGCGGCAGTTATGGCCGTTGCCGACTGACCCGTTCCGAACGGGTCAGGGGAGGGCGCGAGCGAGAGCAGGCGCTGGTCACCCGGGTAGCATACGACAGTGCGAGATAGAACCCGGTAGGAGACGGGGCGGATGCGTTGGCTCGAGTGGTCTTGATAGGAGTCGAGGAACTGAGTGGACGTCTAGAGTGATAACAGACAGTGGACATAGTGGTAACCAGCGTGTGGATGAATACGGTGAACAATATTCGACATCTAACCGGGAATCGCAGTATAAAGAACTGAGCGAGTGTGAGATATCAATCGGGAAGCAAGTTTCACCACGTGTCGGTGTAAATGATGATGAAACGTCCGGCGAGGACTGGAGATAGAGTGTTTATGAGTAGAGACCGGAAAAATATGTAGTATTAAACGTCAAAATATGTACATAAATATGTAATGAAAACAGAATATGTAATAAATATGTAAAATCGGATATAATATGTAATATTAAAATTCTCTAATTAAAAACTAATTACATAGCAAAAAATTACATTTAGACAAACTGCTACCTTTACATCATCCAACTTTCTTGTCAGTAGTAAACGCTTCATCTATTGTAATTTAGGACCGTAGTTTAGCAGCCAGACTAATTGCAATTGAAGTCATCGCACAAACTGGCGCGATCTACAACCAGCAAACATACATTATAGCATCTTCATGGAAGTGATGCAAGTCGGCGATCGCAATTTATTTCTTGGAAATTAAGGTTACAAAAATAAGGATCACAAAACACTGTGTCAGTGATCTTTTGGACACCTAGATTTCCCCCAATAATGTAAGGAAAATGCTGATATTTTTAAAAAATTACAACTTTTCATAAAAAATATGGAATTAAATTGAAGAAAATTGATAAAATAAGAAAATATATTGTGAAAACAGCAGAATATGTAAAATATGTAATAAAGTACTAAATATGTAGAAATATGTAACGAAAAAAGTTGATATTGTGTTAGGAGGACTATGATTCGCCGAGATTACAATTTTGAGAACGGTAAATAGAAATACAAAAAATATTTAATTACATACAAATCCGGTCTCTATTTATGAGTAGCGTGTTCACCGTATAGACAATGCGGGAGGGGTAGATGGAAATAGAACATGAATAGTGCCTGGAAGGAAAGAGTGTCGAGGGAACAACGGCCAAAGCCGCGTGGGCACCCGAGTTGCATGCAGCGGCGGCCCCTTGGTTGCGGGAAACGGCTGGGACCGAGGGCAGCCGAGCAATGCCGAGCTGGTCGGAGACGCCGCTTCGCCGAGGTGCCTGGGTGTTAGAGGTATCGGCCACATAAATATCAGTTTTTTCTTCTTTGTGTGTTGAATAGTGTATCAGGAATAAATGGGAAGTGGAACCGTGATTTGCTTAGTATTAGAAAAGTGGGAAGTGACGCACGGTGTACTGAATCGTTCTGAAATAAAGTATTGTTCATGTTCTTTGTATTTCAATGTATTTCATTGTATTTCTGATGAATGTGCAAAACCCCAGAGATCATTTGCGAACAAAGATAACCTGTCCCACCTATATCTCATAAAATAAATGTTGGAGTGAACCCAAAAGAGGAACATTATATGAATAAGATTTATTCATTTGTTACCAAGGCTCGGCAATAAGGGCTTTTGTGCCCAAAATTTGGGCTCATGATTACATTAATTTATCTTCCTAGAAAGTAAAGGTGAGACAGTAAAAATAGCACACATCTAATTTTTGTTGATTTATTAATTTTCGTTATATTAATTCGTCGATATATTAATTTTCGAAAATCGGAAAAGTTACTAATAACGCGAAAAAGTATGTACAGTGGTCTCACCACTAATTCAATACATTAAGTACCCATAAATCGTGGATTTCGATTACATAACGTGTATGAGAGCAATTAACTACAGATTGGAACAAGATTTATCACCTTTTTCTGTATCAGGCCTGCACAATATAAGTTTTTCATTCGAAAAATCGCCATTTTTGTCCTAGTAATAAAATAGTTTCTTTACACTACGTATGTAATATGCGAGAAAGTAAAAATGTTCATTGTGATGTCCCACGACAATCGCTTTCCCTGATAAGTCAAGATGGAAGCGCACAAGTTTTCCAGTCATCGACGGCGGTCACCCGATCAGCACCATTCGCTAAGTAGACTTGTCTTTTTCGCCGCACACGCATACGCGCACCCACGCACGCACGCACACGCACATGCATGCACACGCGCACGCCTTCGCGCACGCCTACGCGCACGCACGCGTCCACGTACATGCTCTTTCACTGGCGGGCAGCAGCCTGGCCGGGCGACTGTAAGGAGCGCGCTCTCAGGCGGGACTTTGGCGCCAAAACTCCCGTTCTATTTGCTTTTAGAAGAGGCGGCGTGTGCGTAGATCCTGGCCGTTTCGGCGCTACGGAAGGTCTGGGCTCCTTGCCCCGCCGTGCGCGCCTCCCGGCCCCTGCCCCGGCCTCCGACCCTAAAGCTCCTCGGCCTCAGGACCTTCCGCCTCCCCGGCCCCTCGGCCCGATGGAAAGGAGCTGCGCGCCCTTCGCAGGACGAAACTTTCCGTGCGTATTCCTGACGAGACGCGCAGTAAGGCGGAGTTCGCCCCGCCGTTCAGCAAGCGGACTCTCCTCTCGTCGTAACTTCGCGATGCTACCACGGAATCGGAGGAGATGTGAAGCCGTGAAGACTTCGATGTGCTCGGCCGTGAAACGGCGTAATTGGCTGCAGAAATCGACAGTCTGGAAGTTGCTGTACGGTCCACCACGCCTTTGTTTGCTAGTTACAACCCCAACATTTTAGTGTGACTTCACTACTATTGATGTAACTAATCTCTTAGTAAATGAAAATGAAGTTTAAGTTTCAAAATTGTTCTGGTCTGCTTTTATAATCATATGAGTAGTCGTGAATAGATTTGGGCACTTACTATTCGTTCAATGTGTAGAGAAATATGTAGCTAAGGATACAATTTCACATAAATATACTTTTATGTCGAGTGCCATGTTGAATTTACTTTAATAATTTTTCGACGAAAAGTGTCGTTTCCATTTGTGAACACATACTACATCAATTTTCAAATGATTTGACGTGTTTAGATACGTCTGGAGAGGATTACAAAAATATTTAGGAATCGAAATGTCAAGTAAATGTAAGTTATTAAGAGTCTTAATGATGTAGAATATGTCGAAATTTTGGTTCGTACTTTAAATTTGTAAATAGTTACTTTCTAGAGACTGTAGTTCTCCAGAACAAACAACCTTCACATAAATTACGTACTTTTTTGAGATTTAATTTAAAATTTGAAAATGTAAAACGCCGCTATGATGTAATGAACGATGACGAATTTACAGTACTTCATATCTTTGTTTACAAAACTTTTCCTACAGAATATTTTATTTTAGATGTAATTAGCTAACTTGAAATTTCAACGGAGCGTATTTGATTGCTGCAGTTTAAACATGTTTGTCATTTCACGCGTAATTACTATCTCATTTTATTTGAGCTTCATAACTCTTGACAGCGGTAATTTAGTTCCGCCTAGCTTCGATGGCAGAGGCATCGAGAGAAAATTGGATAATAATACGGGTATGAAAAATGTGGAAAATTTTTTTATTTTCATATTTTATGCATTTATTTATAAATTTAATTTGAATAAGAAGTTGTCATATAACGTGTCGTATAATAAGTGATTAGGCGGAAGAGCAGGCCAAATTGGCTGAACCTCGCCACAAATAAAGAATTTTATTATTATTATTATTATTATTATTATTATTATTACTGTTATTATTATTATTATTATTATTATTATTATTATTATTATTATTATTATATAACGGTTACATGAATGCTTGTCGAAACTCTGAAATGTTAAAATATTTGTGTTGTTCAGGTAAAGGGAGTTAAGTTATAAAATTAAGTTTGAAGAAAATTGGAATCAAATTTTCGTGTGATCAGAGAGAAGCAGGGAATATTTCCAAAACGTGAAATCTACCTCTTCTTGTAACATATTTGTCAAGTACACTGTAGATTTTATCATATATAACGTGTTAAGGATCATAATTCCTCTTCACAAGAAATTAATAATTCCCTTTACCTGAAAACCATCGAATTAGACTAAGAGAATAACCTACAACGCATTTTCTCCAAATGAAATGAGAATATTGTGGTCTCATCAACACCAATGATGCTTCATACAGGTACTCTTGTCTCAATTTATTCACTGAGATGTAATAGTAAATTAAATCATTTTTACTTTTCGGCCGTTATTTTGTAAGAAGAGAAAGTATTATATTCGTGCGCCGAAAAAAGGGGAATTTTCCACAGGAAAACATATTGCTGGGCCCTGGTAACGAAATAGTGGATAAATCTTGTTCCTTTATATATATATATATATATATAAATTTATATATTTATATTTATATACATTTATATTTTTATATATATTTATATATATAATTAAATCCTGTCCTTTATAAATAAAATTACTTCCTCTAATACATTGTATAGTCAGAATGCGTGTTTTGTGGGTCCTTGATTCAAATAACACAGGAAAAAAGAAATTGTCAAACCCAAAGACTTGATACATGTTTCTCTATGTATTTCTACGCACTGAATACAAATCTGAAGCCAGAATTGCACCATCATCTTCCGATTTCTTTTAAATAGCAAAAACGATTGTAAAATTATATTTTTTTTCGAGGGTTGTTGTCAGACCTAAATACCTGATATATTTTTCTATGTGTATTAACACGTTGAATCAGAAACGGAAGCCAGATTTTCTACAACACCCCCCCATTTTTTAAATCGCAAAAAACACCGTGAAATTTACAATCTACAATTTCAGGGTGTTTTTTCGCGATTTAAAAAGACTGGAGGATTGTGGTACTATTCTGGCTTCAGATTCGGATTTAGCGCTTTGACGTACATAGAAAAACATATCTCATGCTTTCAGGTCTGAGAACAACCTCAGAAAAAAAATACAATTTCACGGTGCTTTTTTCGCGAATTGAAAAAAACAGGCGGGTGGTGGAATTCTGGCTTCAGATTCGGATTCAGCGCGTCGACATACCTAGACAAATATGTGTCAAGTCTTTGGGACTGACAACCACCTTCGAAACAAAAAAAATATAATTTCAACGAAGTTTTTTTGCAATTTAAAAAAAATGGTAGGTGATAGCTCAATTCTGACTTCAGATTCGGGTTCAGCGGGTCAATATACATACATAATACACGCCTGTGTAATCGATGGGCGGCAAAAGTCATCAATTTATAGGAACTCGAGGCCCTGCGAGATTGAAACAAATATTTTGATTCTAGGGGATACTTTACATGAAGCCTCAATTACATATTCAAAGTTTTCTCAAAAATAACACAAAACGTTTTTATTAAACTATGTCCTCGTATAGTATAAAAGACGCTTAAAACAATGACGCAGGTCTCATTTTCGTTGAAATCCCTAATTCTTCGAAAATTGCAAAAGTGCAATATTTGGTCGTATTCCTACAGTTAAAATATTGTAGGGTTATTTTATTCATTAGTGTTATTATTATTATTCCTCTAAATCACGACTTAAGATGTTATGTGTCGGCTGAATATAAAATCTACTCCAGGTTGCCACCAGCTACCTAAGGAGCAGATCTAGGGACTGTCGGTGCCTCTACAATACTTTGCGCAAAATGTGGGCTGTTCCAAATAAAGCGATTTCTTGCACTTCCCAGTCTTTTGAATTACCTGGGAGTTTAGACAAGTTCTTAACAAATTTTGCGGAACAAATCCCAGAGCTCCGATAACTATCGGGACGACCTGTGCTTTTACGCCCCACATTCGGCTGATCTCGATTTCCAAACTCTTGTATTTAAGACGTTTCTCTGCCTCCTTGGTAACGACATTTGATCGCAAGGTACAGCAACATCCACAAGTAAACACGATTTGTTCTCCAAATCCCGGATGACTATATCCGGTTTGTTTGCTGCTATCGTGCGATCAGTTTGAATTTGTTGGTCGTACAATATCGTACACAATCCAACAGACGTCACCGGTTTCGGTGAGTGTTCGTACCACTTGGGGCATGTGTTTGGAACTTGGAGGGCGGTACAGATGTGCCAGTGGAGGTAGCTACACACCCTGTCGTGTCTTTTCAAGTATTCGGTCTTTGCTAGGATTGGACAAGCTGAGACAATATGATCGATGGTTTCTACGTGTTCCTGACAAATGCGGCATTTATCATCTTGGGAAATTTTGAGAACCGCTTTATCATAATGTCGTGTTCTCAACGCCTGATCTTGGGCAGCTATTACCAGTGCTCCCGATTCTGGCTTCATTCTTCCCCTTTTAAGCCACATAAATGATTGATCTTTATTGATCTGCACCTTGTCCATTCTTTTTAGATATTGTCCGTGGAGTGGTTTGTCTCTCCACGATTTCTTTAACATTTTCTGTGTCTCAAATTTCATGTTAAGAAGCATCAGAAGTTCAGTGTCTCTGTCATTCTGGTTGTCTTGCATAGTCTTGTTCGCAATGCTTCTTGCTACACTTACAATGCCTCTGTTTCCCATTCTTCGGTCAGATTTCATGACCTGCCTCATTAGTGGGTCATCTTGATGGCTGACTACATACTTTCCCATCCCGGTTATTGCATTGTGCCAGGAGGCTTCAATTTGTCTCAGGCCTCTTCCTCCTTCCTTACGTGACACACAAAGTCTATGTACATCAGCTCGGGGGTGGGCAACATGATGCATTGTAAGCAGTTTTCTGGTTTTTCGATCCATGATGCGAATTTCCTGTTCAGTCCAGTCTACTGCGATTTTCCTGTTCAGTCCAGTCTACTTATTATTATTATTATTATTATTATTATTATTATTATTATTATTATTATTATTCCATTACATCACGACTAAAGATGTTATGAGTCGGCTGAATATAAAATCTACTCCAGGTTGCAACCAGCTACCTAAGGAGCAGATCCGGTGACTATCAGTGCCTCTACAATACTTTACGCAAAATGCCGACTGTTTCAAATAAAGCAATTTCTTGCACTTCCCAGTCTTTTGAATTACCAGGGAGTTTAGACAAGTTCTTACTCAAATTTTGCGGAACAAATCCCAGAGCACCGATAACTATCGGGACGACCTGTGCTTTTACGCCCCCACATTCGGCTGATCTCGATTTCCAAACTCTTGTATTTAAGACGTTTCTCTGCCTCCCTGGTAACGACGTTTTGATCGCAAGGTACAGCAACATCCACAAGTAAACACGATTTGTTCTCCAAATCCCGGATCACTATATCAGGTTTGTTTGCCACTATCGCGCGATCAGTTTGAATTTGTTGGTCGTACAATATCGTACACAATCCAACAGACGTCACCGGTTTCGGTGAATGTTCGTACCACTTGGGGCATGTGTTTGAAACTTCGAGGGCGGTACAGATCTGCTAGTGGAGGTAGCTACACATCTGTCATGTCGTTTCAGGTATTCGGTCTTGCTAGGATTGGACAAGCTGTGACAATATGATCAATGGTTTCTACTTGCTCCTGGCAAATGCGGCATTTATCATCTTGGGAAATTTCGAGAACCGCTTTATCACAATGTCGTGTTCTCAACGCCTGATCTTGGGCAGCTATTACAAGTGCTTCTGACTCTGGCTTCATTTTTCCTCTTTTAAGCCACATAAATCATTGATCTTTATTGATCTGCACCTTGTCCATTCTTTTTAGGTATTGTCCGTGGAGTGGTTTGTCTCTCCACGATTTCTTTAACATTTTTTGTGTCTCACACTTCATGTTTAGCAGCATCAGAAGTTCAGTGTCTGT
The DNA here is from genome assembly GCA_031308135.1 of Acheta domesticus. Classification (NCBI taxonomy): domain Eukaryota; kingdom Metazoa; phylum Arthropoda; class Insecta; order Orthoptera; family Gryllidae; genus Acheta; species Acheta domesticus. The sequence continues at coordinate 112,726,382 of JAHLJT010008446.1, read as the reverse complement.
GTTATTCGACGTGTCTTGCCTAGTTTTCTTCGCAATGCTTATTGCTATACTAACAATGCCTCTGTTGCCTCTGTTATTGTTATTATTAATCTAATTTCAATATTTGAAGGCTTGGCAGCTAAGGCCTTTAGCCTTTTTACTGTTTATTATAAAATGTCACATATACAAGTACAATTTACAGTTACAATTCAAATTTTATGAAACAGATTTGCTTCTTTCAGAAATTTTAACGTCCTGCCAGTCGTCGTTGTGTTCGTTCCTAGGTCCTCCTTCAGATCCCCCTTCATTTCACATCTGTCTCTGATTGTTGCGATATTTACACTGTCCGTTAGTAGATGCTTCACCGTTAAAACTCCACCGCAGTCGCAGACAGGTGGTTCCTCATTCTTCAGCATGAATGAAGATGTTATTCTTGTGTGGCCTATTCTTAGCCTGGTAAGGCACACTTGTTCTCGTCGAGTGTAGCTGACGTGTGCTGGCCATTTATTCACGCTTTGCTTGATCGGCTTTAATTTTGTTTCAAGGCTATTCCATGTTATTCCAGGCTATTCAAGGCTAGTTATTATCGTTATTATCGTTATTATTGTTATTGTTATTATCGTTATTATTGTTATTATCGTTATTATTATTGTTATTATTCATGTCTTTCCTTTTCTCAGCTATTTGCTTTTCTTCCCCAAAGTGGTTTTTGGGAACAGATTAGGTTATAGAAGAAAGTTCATGTTGTTTCTGGACTTACGACAGCAATTTTGTTATTGCTGTTTTGTATCTATTTTCAGCAGAATTGTCCCATGTTCAAAACGATTTTTGGTAGTTGATGAAGTCTGATATATTTCAGTAAACCTTCGGTGACGTAGTCTTCCTTGGATTTAACAAGTCGGTATATTTTTGTAGCATTTCATTCCCAAAAACTACTATTCATATAATACATCTTCGTATTTTCTTCGAGATTTTTGTCTATTTCTTTCTGTTTAATATCGTTGGATAAGGGTACTTCTATGTATATTTTTATTCTTTTTTCTGTTTGTATCTAAGAGAATATTTGGTATGATTCTAGTATTGTCTGAGCTAATAATGTTTGGTCGTCTAATTCTTCTCTTTACCCTCCTTCTTCTTTTCCTTCTCCTCCTTCTCCTCCTTCTTCTCCTTCTTCTCCTTCTCCTCCCTCTTCTCCTTCTCCTCCCTCTTCTTCTCCTCCTTCTTCTCCTTCTCCTCCTTCTCCTCCTTCTCCTCCTTCTCCTCCTTCTTCTCCTTCTTCTCCTTCTTCTCCTCCTTCTCCTTCTTCTTCTCCATCTTCTCCTTCTTCTCCTTCTCCTCCTCCTCCTTCTTCTCCTCCTCCTCCTTCTTCTCCTTCTCCTCCTTCTTCTCCTTCTCCTCCTTCTTCTCCTCCTCCTCCTTCTTCTTCTCCTTCTCCTCCTTCTTCTTCTCCTTCTCCTCCTTCTTCTCGTCCTCCACCTTCTCCTCGTCCTCCACCTTCTCCTCGTCCTCCACCTTCTCCTCGTCCTCCACCTTCTCCTCGTCCTCCACCTTCTCCTCGTCCTCCACCTTCTCCTCGTCCTCCACCTTCTCCTCGTCCTCCACCTTCTCCTCGTCCTCCACCTTCTCCTCGTCCTCCACCTTCTCCTCGTCCTCCACCTTCTCCTCGTCCTCCACCTTCTCCTCGTCCTCCACCTTCTCCTCGTCCTCCACCTTCTCCTCGTCCTCCACCTTCTCCTCGTCCTCCACCTTCTCCTCGTCCTCCACCTTCTCCTCGTCCTCCACCTTCTCCTCGTCCTCCACCTTCTCCTCGTCCTCCACCTTCTCCTCGTCCTCCACCTTCTCCTCGTCCTCCACCTTCTCCTCGTCCTCCACCTTCTCCTCGTCCTCCACCTTCTCCTCGTCCTCCACCTTCTCCTCGTCCTCCACCTTCTCCTCGTCCTCCACCTTCTCCTCGTCCTCCTTCTCCTCGTCCTCCTTCTCCTCGTCCTTCTTCTCCTTCTCCTCCTCCTTCTTATAATTATATCAGGTAGTAGATTTGTTATCGTGGAAGAAAAAATGTAGCATGCAGATTACATAAGAGCAAAAAGATGTTTCTATTTAACAGTAACCACTTAAACTACCTAGAACATATTCTAGTATACAGCTCAATTTCAATACGCGAATTAATTTCATTCAAGTTTTAGAATTCTAAAATAGTTTTGAAAAATATTTCAATATTATTCATCACAGACTGAAATACTTTCCAGATACTTAAGAATTATGTTAATTTGAAACACTACATTTGTTTTGCTTTCTAAAATTAAACTTTTCGTACTACTACATATTTAACCCTCAGGACTAAATATTTTGTTAGTTGTAAAAAACTAATTTTAAAATAAATGTTTAGACATAATACTTCTTAAAGGGTATATGAACACTTTTTTAACATAAGAAAACTAAATGTTCAGAGGTTTGTAGTGATATCTGAAGATCTGCGCTTATAATCCAACTAACATATTATATAATTATTGCTTATAAGAAGCTCATGGAATTGGGAAGCACATAATTCTAGACATAAATGTTAGTTTCCTAACAGAAAATGTAATTTTTCCTGTTTCCTTCTGGGTCCACACAAGGTGTTTTCGTGTGCATAAATGGGTGTTTATGTCTGCTATACACAAAGGTCGTTAAACATTACTGGAAAATGTAATGTATTCAATTTTCTTAATTTGATGTATATCTCGATACTTGTCTTGTTTCTTAACTAATATCCAATAGATTGAAAGCCAAGAAGTTAAGATGATATTGAATTCTCTTACGGCATTTGGAACTGTGTCTGGTTATAACTTCTCTAACAATTTGTTCATGCTAATCGCAATGATAGATATCATTAGTGTGATCGTACACAGAACGTGTACGTTCACAACGCTTGCCATAACGTCGAGCGCGACCGTAGCCAGGTGAGGCGCATCGATCGATAATGAAGATCGATGCCGGCAACTGCCCAGACGGTGCAAGCGGACACTCGTCTGAGCGCCGCCGCACGTGATAGCGAAAGCGAACTGGAAGCGCAGCCGCTGTGTAACATAGCACGAGGACGACGATTGTCTACAGGATAATACCATTCAAGCTCAATAGCGGTAAGAGATGTTAACGATATATTGAGGTAAAACATCCATTACTATCTGAGACGAGAAATGAGCACGTGGCAGACGAGAAAAATGTGATTACAATGATATTCTATCACGTAACGGCGCCACGTGGCGACAGGTATGAAGAGTACGTAAGGATAAAATTTAACACGCTTTACAAACTTTTCACCTTTTTGTAAACACCGATCCTGCGACTGTGGAGCAGAATTCTTAAGCAGGAATTCGTGGAGACGTGACCGTGGGTGAAGGTTGAATTCAACCGAGCCAGCAGCCCGTGCGAAGTACAACATGAGAAGACGTCGCGACGTCCTCCCCCAAGGCTCACCTCACAAAACTTCCCTAATCTCCCCAATGTTAACAATATTCCAAACTTCACTCTTGCTCCAAACCCTCCCCAAAATACAAATCAAAACAACGAACCCAACAATAACCGATCCACACCACCACCTTTCATGAATAATTCCAATAGTAACTCTTTCATACATTCCATTATTAACTCAATTACATACTTCTTAGTTAATATCATTAATAATATCATCCCAACAATAGCCAGGAATTTACAGGCATCTCTCTCAGCCTATTTTAACTACAATAATGCAACATTACCATAAAGATAATATAAATCTACTCAACTGGAATGCCGACGGCATCAACAATAAAAAATTAGAACTAACCTACTTTCTAAAGGATAAACAAATCAATATAGCATGCATAACTGAAACACATCTACACCCACACAACTCATTTAATATAGGAGGCTATAATGTAGTCAGAGCGGACAGATAGATGCAAACGGAGGTAGGGTATTAATTCTAATAGAAAAATCTATACCATATATCCAAACCAATCTCCCACATACCCCAGGTCTTGAAACTATAGCAATCAAATAAATAGCAATAAATAAGAGATTACTAACATTACTAGCTGTTTGCAAACCTCCGAAAACAAAAATTCCCGATACTAATATTTCTTTGCTGTTCCAGATGAATTCTCCCACTCTGCTGATTGGAGATCTAAATGCTAAAAATATCCATTGGGGATGTAGGAATACCAATAATCCAGGCAACCAACTCAGTAAAATAATTAAAGACCTCAAACTTCAGTTAATTATACCAGCAGAACCCACTCACTACTCCATAGATCATTATAAACACCCAGATATATTAGATATTGCAATTTACAACATCGAAACCTTTTTTTCACTCAACTCCCTTTTTTGAACTAAACTCAGACCATCTGCCAACCATCATCTCAACTCAACAAATCACACCCCCTCACACACCAACTCTCTCACTCAACACACAAAATATCTACTGGGAAAAAAATTTAAAAGCATAATTCAAAAACAAACACCCCAGTTTAAAATATTAAAAACTCCCGTAGAAATAGAGCAAGTTATAGCCCTCTTAAACAATATAATAGTTGATACAATCAACACTCTTAATAATAATACTCATCCCCACACCATCAAGTATCTCAATAAAAAACTTCCAAAAAACACTCACAATAATTAACACTAGAAACCAAACAAGAAGACTTTGGTGCATCACAAGAAACCCACAACTTAATAAAGAGCTAAATTTACTGACCAACATAGTAAAAAAATCATTAAGGGAACATAAAAAACAGCTTACAATGATTTAATCCAATCTCTAAGCACAAATAACACGTTGTGGCAATTCACGAAAAATATCTTAAAAAAGAAAGTAATAATATCCCCACTAACAACGCCAACAGGCAAGAAATTCGCTTCTTATGAGAATGCTGAAGCATTAGCCGATCACTTCGCCAAATCATTCACTCCGAATACCACCCCACCCCACCCCTTGCATTCAAACATTCTCGAAATAGCAGCAGCCCCCAACTATAATGTACCACACAAAATCAACTACATTTCCTCAAATGAAATCATCAATTTAATTAAGAATTTGCCATTAAAAAAGCCCCAGGACACGACAAAATAAGTAACACAATTTTAAAAAACCTAGCAAATTCTACAGTTGCATATATTACCAATAATTACAATTCAATAATTAGAACTGGCTATTTTCCCCTTATTTGGAAAAATTCGAATGTAATACCCATCCACAAGCCATTTAAGAATTTCTCCAGCACTGATTACTACAGACCCATAAGCCTCCTTCCCACTATGTCAAAAATCCTAGAAAAATTAATTCTCAAAACACTAAATTCCCATCTGAACAAAACTCAAACCATTCCAATGCACCAGTTTCGCTTCACTAATAAAGTTTCAACATCTCATCAACTATTAAGGATCACGGAGCACATACACACTGCATTCCAAAAAAAACTTCATACAATAGTTATCTTTTTAGACATGTCGAAAGCTTTTGACAAAGTGTGGCATCCCGGTTTAACATTCAAACTGAATGAAATAGGTACTCCCAACTATTTAATCAATATCGTAGCTTCCTTCAAGATAGAACATTTTCAGCCACAGTTGACAAACACACATCCAACCCCCGCGGAATTACAGCTGGATTGCCTCAAGGTTCACCACTGTCCCCCATGCTTTTCAATATATACACGGCCGACATTCCCATAACATCACATACGCACATCGCCCAATTCGCCGACGACACCGCCATTTTCATGTCCAACCGTTCAAATGATTTAATCTGTAAAGAAATTCAAAAACATCTAAATAAAATTGATAACTGGTCAGTCAAGTGGAAAATCAAACTCAATCCTGCAAAATCATCCGCCAAAATATTCTCATTAAGAACATTTTCAACACCAATTCCACTCCAAATAATCAATCACCCAATTCCATGGACTCCACACAATCAGTCAAATACCTAGGGCTGAATCTTCACACCAGACTCAATTGGAAAAAATCATATAACAGTAAAAAGCACAGCAAGCCAAAACTAAACTAATTCATCTGAAGCCACTTTTAAATCGCAATAGTAAGCTATCATTAAACAACGCCCTCAGCCTCTATAAATAAATAATCCGACCTCTAATGCTTTATTCATGCCCCATCTGGATCAATGCCTCTAAAACCAACATCAAAAAACTACAGATCATCCAAAACCACTTCCTCAGACATGCCACTCAGGCACCCTGGTTTATCTCAAACTCTCAACTGCACAAAGAATTGAATTAACCCCCTATAGTTCACCATATTGCGCTCCTATCAAACAATTTCTTCTCCAAAATAAACTCCGTAACCCAAGTACCCGGTACTCTGTGAGTTTCCTATTCATTTGTAGTTAGATATAATTTTAAGATTAGCATTTAAGTTAAATATAAGTCGGAAAAATACATATGATGTAGTATATTATGTAGTATACATATGATGTAGCCCAATTGTAGAATAAACCCTATCTATCTATCTATATCTATCTATATATAATACTGACCTATGTATATTCATTCATTAATAAATATATATTAAAAAAGACGCCGCGACCCTTCCGGCTGGACACAAGGTCACGCTGCCCGAGAAAAACCCAAGGAAGTCGAAAGAATATTGTCCGTAATTTTGTATAAAATACGTGTTGCCATCTCCCAGCGAAATCCACGACCAGCTAGGTTATATATTGATTTGTTTCATATTGTAGACAGTTACTAGAATTTGTTTAATACGATCATAAACTGTAAATCAGAAAGAAAAGAATTTTAAGTTCCTTACATTTTATTAATACAATCAGTATAAAACGGGTAAAGCGAAAAAAGAAATTGTATTGTTTTTCTCTCTCCTATTTTTCGGATTTTGTAACAGTGCACTGCGTGGTAGCCAGGCAAATAGTGTAAAAAGGGAAGTTTATTTTTTTTGACAAGATAGTAAATCAAAAATTTTCTTGTTTTTGCATACAAGTATACTACTGTTTTATCGCAATCTGGCACACTTATACCCTGTGGAAAGCCCAAGACATTCTTTTACAAAGTGTTCATAACAATTTTTTTTGTGGATGTATATGTGTGTATTTTTTATTAGTGCTGCATCCTGTAATCGTATTTCTTATTTCTCTGAGTGATTACATTGATAGTTTACTACATTTTCACTGTGTTTTTCTGTTGATCATAAATCTGCTTATAGCCCCGTTCCCACCAGCAGTAAAGTTTCTTGCAACCCTGAGTAAACCAGGGATCCTTTTCTTCCAGAATAGAGAATTATAGATCCCGTTACAGGTTTTATTAGAAATATGCCAAGGAGCAGTACATATAATTTTAACCTAAACTTTTTTTTGTTATTTAAGGTCGCATCAATAATCTATGTCTTTAGCGACCACTATTGAGTTTGACGTTATGGTAACTGTGAAAATGACATATGGTGATTATAGGGGGTGAAAGGACAAACACAAATACAACCATGCCCGAGGCGGGACTCGAACCCGCGATTCTTCGGACCGAGATCGCTACATTACTCACATAGCGATCTCGGCCACATGGGATTGTCAACTTAAACCTTGTAGTACTGGATTTTGGTATAAGAATTACCTGAGCTTAGACCTGATTACCTGAGAAAGAATAATGAGAACACAGTAATTACACTAAAGAACAACATTTTTACCTCCAGGAAGGTAGAGTGCGCAACGTACTTAATTTTATAGGTAAATTACGAATATCTCAATAAAAACGTCATATCACGTCACAGTTTTTAAATATATCGTATCGTTATACCGTATCATACCGTATTTTGCGGTTAATGCCAATATATTTAAATTGCACCTGTAAGATATGTAAAATCAATACACATAAAATCTATTGAAAAATAAAATATTTGTTCAGTTCATCTATGTCACTTTCATGAGATATTAACAAAATTAGGCTTTCGCTTTTTTTATCTTCTATATTCAAAGATTGTCGTCTTTATTCTTGCGTCTGGTAGTCGCGCTCAATTACGACCATCTTAATGTCTGCATATTATTGCAAGAATATGCTTCTTCCATTTTTAAATTGTTCCAACTTCATATGAAACATGCTCATAAAAGTTTGTAGTAATATAACCGGAGCGACAATGTGGAAATTACTACACGATTTTGTTTATTTGAAATATTATATATGTTTATAACTTTTGAACCTTGCGTGATAGCAACTTTTCATAATGATTTTCGAAATCAGCGTGATCTTTACCTTTGAAATCACCTACTTTCATCCTGGAGGAATGAAAAAAAAAATTCCCTCGTGTAATCATAATGAGAAATAAACTTCGCCAGATTTAGCGATTCATTGTACCCCACGGCGACCCTGACAGTCATTTTCACTTTCTCATACACTACTTGCATAATATAGGGAAGGTCTTGTAATGCTCCTGTAAAAATGACGATTTTTCTATGGAAAAAAACTCGTATTGTGGGATCCTGATATCGACAAGTGGTATTCGTAAATGTAGCTCTCAGTAAAAATACGTATTCTGTATTTCCTGAAAATGCTGCATTTCGTTTTCAGTCGATTTTTCATTTACATTTGGGTTTCTGTATCTTTTCAACCTTTCGAATAGGAAGGTACGCCAGGCTTGACGGTCTCACATTCAAAGCTTTGAATCGTTCCACTATTCCCTCGGCACGCTTCGAAACTGCGGTGGCTACTGAAGCGTCGAAGTAGCAATTTGGATTCGCGAACGACCGTAAGGCGACTCAATGGACGTAAAGAGAACTCTTTCACAAATAGTTTAGCGAATTTTGATTGTGTTTGGGTAATGGAAATTCCCGCTGACACAAACCTTGATAAATTGTTTAAACAGACATCGAGTTGTAATCATAAGAATGGTTGTTTTTGCATAAAAGTTTTTGATAAATACTAGAGTGAAATATTTGGCTGAATATTGCATTGAATGTTCTCTGCTCTTGGCCACCAATGCTGCAGACTGTCCTCATTCTACTAAACTTCTGTGCCTGTCAGTTAAAATGGCAGGCGACACGCGGTCGGGTCTGCTCGTGACAGGAAAGAGAGGAGACATCATCTTTCTGCACCAATTTCAAGCCTTTCTTTCTCAATTTAGGCGGAGAGAGTTGCAGAAGAAGAATATAAGTAGGTAGAAGAGAAAAAAGAGTCACGGTGAGCATCAGAAAACAAAAAAACTTGCTCCTTTCTTCAGAACAGGTTGTCAAAGCGCGCTTGTTAACGGAACATTTCGTCAGTGAAAGACTGATCTCGATGGAAGCCGATATTTATTTTTGAATTTCAGCAAGCACAATCTAAAATAAAGTTCAGTACCGGATTTACTTCCGGTATATTTTCCAGCTGCATACAGTTTCGTAGAATCGCTCGCTGAAAGTGAAAGGTTAGTTGCAGAGTTGGGAGTATGCGTAGACTTAAAGCAGGAAACCTCGAGCTTCTGGGGCCGTTTCTTCCGGTGCGCGACTATCAGTGCGCCTCTTTAAAGAGGGGCAAAGAGAGGCCGCGGCCTGGGGCGAAGGAGGAACGGAGGAGGGGCAAGTGACGGAGAAGAGCGAACGGGCTGGGGGCGGGGCAAGGAGGCTCGCTCAGCCGTCGCCCCAGAAAACCCCGCAAGCGCTCGCTCCTCCCCCTCCCGCCCCGCTCAACCCCTCTCAAGCCCCATGCACGAGCGGTCGGTGCAGCCCGCTGTGCGACTAATAGCTTGATTAGGTTTCCTTGGCGTGAGCAAGAAGACGGCCCGAGTGTAGAGGCGGGCGGAGGGCAAGGCAGCTGGGAAACATGGGTGCAGCGCCGGGTGTGAGAGGGCTGCTAAAGGACCGACTGGGAGGGGGAACGGTCTATTGTTGGGTGAGACGTGGTGGGAGATCTCCTCGGGACGGATGGATGAGGGGTGGAGAGAGAACCTCTGAGACCTGAAGGAAACTAACTCTGGAAATAGTGAGAAGACCTCCTTCCTCTAAGCTTGGGTTTTCTTCAAATCTACCTATCTTTCTTCAATGACCCAAGTTAGCGTATTGGTCCAAGAATGACTTTGAGGACGGTGCGCCAGGAGGAGGAGATAGGAAATTGGGAGGTCTGTCAGCGATATCGAAGGGATGGGAGACGGGCTACAGACGAAATGACGATAGTGGGTCGAAGCGAGGGCAGAGTGAGGTCAGAAAGGGACAGGGAGTGGGCGGGGTGCGCGGTGGCGGAGAGTGGCGGGGCGTGCACGGGGCGACGGCAAGGGGCGAGGTGACAAGGAGCGGGGGGCGGGGCGATGCCTGCTACTTGCGCCCTCGTCCTCACGTGAGAGAGTTGCGGTTAGCGGAAAGCTACGAGGGAACGCACGCACACGGTTACTTCCCCACTCTCCGACACCTGGTGCCGCCCTCGCCCCTTGTCGCCCCCTTACCTACTCACCCTCTTGCCTACTGCCCGCGCCGCCCTCGTCGCCCCTGCCGCCCGCGCCCCACCGCAGCCCTCGCCGTTGGAACTCCGTACAAAGCGACCTGTTTCCTCCGACCGCCAAAGCGTTTTCGGTCTCCCTCGCGACGCTCCACTTTGTTCGCGCCGCCACACAAAGTTACACAATTAGCATGCTATTCCATGGTTTGTTCGGGCGCTGCCTCGGTTTACGTCGGGTTGTGGGGAAGAAAGACGCTCAGCGCTGCTCTTTCTGTGCAATGGCGTCATTCTGAAGGAACAGCAAAGCAAAGAATATGATTATTCTATTTTGACCGCCAAGATGTAAACAGTACGCTGGTTTACATTTGATTTGAGATGTTTACAGAAGTATCACTAAAGTTGATACAAGATGTGAGACACGGAACGGTCATCTGTCGAGAAAATAATTTTAAATATTTAAGGTTTTTTGAAGTATGTCGTACAATGAATGGTAAACACTGTTTTCGTATTCTTAACACGAAACGCACATCCAAGCAAAAGCTGGTGTTTAACTCATTCTTCTTGCTGTAAGTTGCTTAATACCTCAAAGCATGGTTACGTTAAAACAAACTTTCTCGTCCAATTATGATGCGTAACGCTGAACATGCACGGGAAGTATTTACCAATATTGTGCATCCTGATACACTATTTTACAGAAACTAAACAAACATGATGTTTTATATTTGAAACAAGCAAATAATTTGGGCGAAGTTTTAATGACTTACCCTTTAACGTTCTGAAGATAATCGCTTTGCTAAGTATTAAATGAAATATAAAACGTAATACATACAATAAACGGATAATCTGGTAATTAATTTTATCTTGGAATCTAAAAACGAGTCTCCATTTACTCTCAGTTTATTTTTTATAATGCAAATCCTTCTTACTTCCTAAAAAATATGTACAATAGGTGTTCATAAATTATTTGCTATAAAGATTTTCAACCTTCCATTCTTTATCATTTAATCAGGCCGAACAGCCAGAATCATTTTGTGCTTCGAATTAACTCCAGTGAAAATTTATCGGAAGCCATTACGTCGTTCCGTCTCATAACATTTTTGATGAACATAGCAGTTTTAAGATAAAGATTGATGGAGTGAAAAGCTGACTCGTTCACAATATTGAATTTATATATTTTTTACTCTCTAACGTCAGAGCATATTGATGATATAGTTCGAGAAAACTTTGATGATTAATTCAGAGAAATGTGAGATATTGTTGATGATTGATGAAGGTAGAATATTCGTGTAATCTAGCAATTTTAGATAGCTTTCCTCAAATACACTTGCTTAATAAGCATTCAGGTAATTAAAAATAATTCAATGATCTAGAAATTTTGATTTTTTATAGAAACAATTTCTTTACAAAACTCTTAATTCTACCAGTTTCCTTTTCGCAGCCAGAGCTATGGTCAGTTCATCACTTTATTTCCCAGACCTTTTGATGTTACAAAGTTTCCCTGCTAACAAGGGCAACAAACGTTATCCGTTTTCTGCACCAATCTTTGATCGCAGTTGCAAATTTGTTAAGTTCAAAGTGTTGAGGATCTATTTTGCGAGTTTTGAACTATTCCTTCATACTGGAAAGCATCTTTTACCAAACTAGGTCATTGCTTTGCTTTAAATATGATATATTTCAATAGGAAGTTGACGAGAATATGAGTATTCAATCAATATGTGAATGTTGGCGAAACACTCGTCTAGATATATTTTAAATAAACTAATAATGCGGTGGCTCATTTTTTGCGCTTGGTTAGCGGACTCGCTTTCCATGGCGCAACCCCGAGTTCGATCCCCGGTCGGGGCAAAACTGTGCGTTTTCCTTGCAATGTCCCAGTATCTGTCGCTGTGTGATGATGAGAAAGCTCACTTCTCAGATTGAGAAGACCCTAAATACGGCATAGGGATGGCTATGTGCCAAACAACTTGTACCCGTAAATCCATGGCCACAAGCACGAGACGCCTCGGTTAGGCCTTAGCTCGTAAAGAGCTGTTGTGCTAAAGTACATATTGATAAATGAACCAGAACTTGGGCGACCAAGTAGTACAAATGTTTCTGGTATGTTGAGTGGCAATACATCCTGTGCCAAAATACGTACTGTCTTGGGTAAAAATCTCGAGGGACGTCAGGAAATCACGTCTGTTTCAAATACAGAGCAGTTGTCAGAGTCTTACAAAAGTAGCAGAGGGGGAATAGGAATTGAAAACAAATTCATTGTACGAACTTTTCTCCGTCATTTTAAATTATTCGCTATGAAACTATAGGAGATATGTCAGCCATGAAGTTTTAGTATTCTAACTGTCGGAATCATAATTGAAAGTGTCGTGGAGGGGAAGCCATCATCTATAAGTTTATTCCAATATTTTTATCATTTTGGCAATATACCTGTTTTATATCACTGAAGACTACTTCACTTGTGGATTAAATTTGTATATCAGTTTTCCTGCCATATTAAACAAATAGTGCCTTGTCGGTCTCGAAGAGTTTCAACCGTGCATTCTGTCAAGCGTCGGATCTCCATAGAATAAATTATTGCATATCTATCTAAATGAAAATGAGTGGTAATTGTCACGCAATAACCACAATATGACAGGTGATAACAATCCTAGTACACAGTGTAATTTATTTTCAAATAGTTTATAAATTAATTCTGGAGACTCGTACATCATTATTGTATTGTATTATTAAATGTGTGCAAGTAATGCATGTGTAAAATCTTTTTGAAATTATTTCTGATAATCATTAGCACTTATGCGCATCGTAAAGCTCGTGAAAGGACCTACTCACTGCGGCCAGAACTAGAACACCGCGAATCTGTGAACCAAATGGCGTTTTAAGTTGATGGAGAAATAGTACTTTAGGGCTCAGTTGACGCTTTTCTACTATAGTCGTTTCTAAGTTAGCGACGATGCTCCAGCTTGCGTTTCATGTAAAACAGACTTGAGTCTGCCAAACTCATTATTTCTAAATCATTTTATTACAAAATACTTTGTCGCCGAACAGTTCGTTAGAAAAAAAACACAGAAATCTAATGGTGCTATCTACAACACATTATTTCTCGTAAAATTTGTAGTGGTCACATTATATTAAACTACTATTATATTACTAGTTGATCCCGTAAATAAGTTTTCAAACGGAAACAAATATTTGCACAGACAGAAATTCGAACTAATGTTCATAGCCTTCGGTAGCAATCATCCTACCCATTACACAACCAAGCGCATTCCGGCGTTGCTAGTCGAATTCGTTAACTACGCTCCGTAACGTTATGCGAATTCGAGAACCTGGTTGGGTGACCGTCTAGGAACCCTGGGATCAGTGGTGTATTAGGGTGCAAGGCGGAGCCTACCCAAACATTTAATGAAAAACAAAAACCGTTCTCAGTACTTCACAATGTGGTTATTGACAATTCTTCAATTCACAATTACCACGTTTCACGTAGGTTTTGCTTCTTGAACTTCCCGCTTAATTGCGAACTTACCTGTCATTGGAGGAAGGCTCTAGCATTTAGAGCCTACAAAGAATGCGCAGTTCGTGTGCTCGCGAGACGTAGATGTATGCTGTTTCTACAGTCCACTACTTCGAGCCGAAGGCCGGCCTTCGGGAAACCTCGAGTTCGTTCGTGACGTGTGGGGGGCCCACACTCCAACACCAACACGACAGGCACGCACACACTCACGCAGAAACTCAGCTTATCGGAATGACTAACCTCTTGTTGAAACCGAAGACTTAGAAAGAGAAACGGCAAACAGTGGACTGATAGAATTTGTGGAATTATTTAATGTTAATGTGTAGTTTGCCTTAGATTAATGTGTAGAATGCCTTAATTTGTTTTGTAAATTTTAAATATGTCAATGTTACCATGCTTTCATATTGTATCGGTGTAAAACCAAACAATTTGAGAATAAACAAAATAACAATAATAATAACAAATGAACAGCGAGACTTTAGACAATTATTGTCATTTTCAGATATTGCAATTAAATAATAAGTAAATCAACTCTAGACCCTACCCAGAAAAAATTACCAATCTACGCCACTGCCTGGGATCTAACGGCGCCGAGCCGCCGAAGGGATAAAAGGTACTGACAGCGACGTGGCGAGACTTGACTGATAATAATGGAGGATTACTCCAAGGCAGGCAATCAATGCCCCCAAAAGAGTTCAGAGACGCCTTAAGTAAACAAAGACGCAAAAAAAGCCGCTCTCTACAATCTAAAAACAAACATGAAATTTCAGAGTTCTTAAATAAAATCGGACCCACGCCGCATTACTTAAAACTTGCTTTTAAAAATAATAATTTACTGAAGATAAAATATCTAAAGATGTAGATGGCATTCAAAACATTTCTCACTTTTGCACTTACAAAACATTTAGGGGATGTACAGAAAAATGATCTCCGCAATTTTTATAAGCGTACTCTGTTTTACTTATTTAAGGTCGCGTTTCAAACTACTAAGAAGATCATATAGTGACAACTGTAAGTAACATTTGGGGTAACGGTAACGTTATTCGACACACACACACACACTTTAACAAACATCCATGCTCCGGGCTGGATTCCAACACGTGACCCTTCAGGCACGAGGCAGCTACGGCTCTTCTAACTTAGTGACCTCGGCTATCCAGGCCGGCAAAGTACTTTATTTTCTCTAGTCAAGCGAAAAAAATAGAGAAAAAATTGGAGTAATTTTTTGAGAATCTGTGAAAATGTCCTAGATACTTCATGTAACGTACTACCCAAAAATTAAACGATCGGTTTGAAATACGAAGGACCGTGACATCAGCCCGACCTATCAGGGACTATATTTTTTAGGAGATCCTGTGAACGGTTTAAGTGCTGGTGTTGTCTACAAATGGTCAAACAAACATACACTTTTTCTAAATCCAATTTTTAGTATTAATGACCCACAAAACGTGGGTTTCTGACGTATTCTAGAAAGTAATTTACTACAGAATACAGAAAGAAATATACTGTTTTTCGGGCACACAAAACTAATTATTTTATCGAGAAATCGGCACTATTCCATGAAACATCATGTACTTTTCTCTATACTACCTAATAGTATTCGAGAAAGTAGAGAGACCGGGAGAGATGACTCAGTCCATCAACTGATATCACTGTAGTACATCTGACCGGGAGGTCCTATATTCGAGTCCCGACGGCGGGCGGGGATTTTCGACACTAGCTTGTCAGCTAGGTCGAATTCAGTCGCTGTCTGGAGGAGAATTCTAGCGACCGGCTGCTCTTATCGGTAGTTTTCTGTGGTTTCTCCGGTCAACACCAGGCGACTGCCGGAGCAGTACCCTAACAAACCGGCCACGAATCGCGCTTTTCTTCCTCTTCCTTGTCCTATCCTCACCCCTTAAACACATACATACACACACACACACACATACACTAAAATGCACTACACTACTAAACATGCCGGGAGATTGGTTGGGAGGTTAGAGCTTGTCTCGGCTGCGGCGGTTCCCCGCTGGTGGGAGATATATGGTTGAGGGAAAGACGCCGCTAGTCGACGGTAGGTCGGCTCCGGATCTCGCCATCCAGCGGGGAAAGAATCACCGCTACCTCCAGAGAAAAAAAATGCAAGCACTACATTTACGGGACTAATGAACTAAGTAGTTGAGGCGCCCGGAATCACGAACAATCAATCGGAGAAAGTAGAAACAGGAAACGAATTCAGAGATTTCTATGAAGAAACCAACGTACAATAAAATTATCGAGGATGCATATATTGATCTTTTGATTCCAAAATAATTTGAAAAGAATTTTATGTATCAATTGCAGAACGAATATCTCCACAAATTCTTCACACTAAAAGTAATTATCGTTTGGTTTATCTCACACCTTTTTTTGCACTCAATATTGGTTTTCTCAAGAAATATCAAACCCGTTTCTTTACTGAAACAAACTTCGCACAAACACACGAAATTAAAAGGGGCCATTGTCACGAAATTAAACACGAAGTTAAACTATCCAGATTGAAACTACGGACTGTCGTCGCTCGGACGTGTTCCGTCTGTCGTTGTTTGCTTTTTTTCTTCGACCCCGCGGTGTCGGGAATCAGTTCTTGGACGGGGGCACGTTAAATGATAAGACTCGCATTATTTTCATTTAATCTATTTCAGTTGAATAGCTACTGCACACTCATAAATAAAGCACGTGTCACACGCGATAAAACGAATCTTTTTCTTGCATCTTTTTGAAAGCATATTTATATCTGATTATTTCTTTTCTGGGTCCGACCATTTCTTCGTCGCCGGGGTAATAACGAGAGAGCTGCCTTTAATAACCCTCTCGCCTCCCCTTGAACGCTGATGCCCGCTGTGTCTGTTCCGGAGATCAGAGGTTCTGCGCGAAGGAAGCGGCCGTTCAGAACTTCATCTTATTCTATTTCACGTGGCGCGCTTCCAAGGTTTCGGCGATATTTCAGAGCGTCGCTTATCTTCGCGCGCCCCGCCCCACTCTCTTTCCTCCTCTCCCCCCCCATCTCATGGCCCCGCCTCGCGTTGCCTTGCAGCTACTCCTTCAATGCTCTTTCGAGCAGCGCACGTTTTCCTGGCGTGACCCAGCGCGCTCTGTTCGCCTCCTATCCCGTCTCCGTCCCCTTGTACCGACGTACATCCCTTGCCCGCCGCGTCGGTCCAGTCGCCTGCTACACAGCATAATTCAAAAAATTTCCTACGTTTCTTTACAGCAGGAATGGTGAGCTCTTCAGCTCTCACTTTTGAAAACTACTCTATTTCTTTGCCTTTGCACTTGCATATTTATATTGTTATTTGTTTCTAACGGGAAGTCACATTTTCTTAAGTTACAATGTGTAGTCTATAACTAGTTGTAACCATTCAAAAATGACGGGACAAAATCAAACTTCCATATTAATAATTCATTATAGTAAATAACAGAAAACAATTCAATTTTTTAATAATAAAAGTAGGATTTTTTTCTTTTCAAACTTTCTTTTGATACCAGAAGTAGGTTCTATCCGCGGTCCCTGGGGAACCACAAAGCGATTTTCTGTAGACTCTGGAGGGGCTATACATTTTCTTCTATTTATGATTTTTAATATTAGTTGCAGGCCCCACGGATATCTCACTGGTTAGCGTGCACCCTTTTCGCTTTCCATGACGCCTATCTCGGGTGCGATTCCCGGTCCATAACTCTGCTCGCACTTCTCCTTGAAATCCAGAAAGTAGTGTACATGCTAAAGTGAGAAATGTCAGCAAATATTGCACACTAACGTAAACTGGTAATGGAAGCAATATCTAAGATGTTCGCTTTTACTCTCAATTGACAATTTCAAATATGATTGATTATCTACTAAGTGGTTTGGGAGTTCCTTACTTGTTATTTTGGAGGCAGTGCCCGCAAACTCTGGAAAACAAGTCAACTTTTTGTCTAATGGAGAACATTTAAAGAAAAATGTTGGAGTATTTTTCAAAAAAGATTTAAAGTTTTCTGCTTTCACCCAAAATTACACAAAAACTATTCATATTTTCGAAAACCTTCAAGTAACGTTCTTTCAAGACTTGCCTTTTAAACACATATTCCATTAAGGATTAATTATTCTCTATCTTTACTATTATAGGTGTGGGAAGAAACCGAAGAAAAATTAAGTTTTGCAATTTTCGAAAAATCAGGGACTTAAACGAAAATGAGACGTAAACCATTCTCTTAAGGGTCCTTTACGCTGTCCGAGGGCAAAGTTCAATAAAATATTCGGAGCTATTTTTGAAAAAATTTTGAAAATGTTGAGACTTCATGTAAAATACCCTCAAAAATCAAAATATCCATTTCCAACTCAGTGAGCATTTAGTTCCTTTAATTTATTGGAAGAAAATCAATTTTGGAAAAACTCGGCTGAACTGTTTTGGCGCTAGCTACTACCTCAGCCGGCCGGCCGGACACACGGACGGACGTTTTAACCGTCAATCAATTTTTCGGTATCCAGGACTCATAAAGCACGGATACTGGCTCATAAAGCACGGATACACGCATGTGATAGAGGAAATAATTTAAGGTATATGGGAACACCATGTATCCAATTTATCGTTACCAGGGTCCGACAATAAGAGTTTTTCTGCCGAAAATTCACCGTTTTCCATTGCGCGATTGCATACCTTTGTCTTGTTTCGAAGTAAGTGCGAGAAAGTAAAAATAGAGCCATTTTTAGAACATTAAGAAAATGTACAGTTGAAATTGCTTCATGTACAGTGCCCTCCATAATCAAAATATCCTTTTAAAATTCCAGGGCCTGGAGTTCTTTTAAATCGATCGAGGAATATGAATTTGGGGAAACTGTCTGAACAGGTTAGGCAGAGAGTCTACGGCTAGCGTTTACGACACACGGACAGGCAGACGGCCGGCCGGCCGGCCGGACAGGCAGACGGTTGGACGGCCGGACAGGCAGGCAGACGGACGGACGGACGGACGGACAGGAAGGCAGGCAGACGGACGGACGGACAGGCAGACCGACGGACGGACAGGCAGACCGACGGACGGACAGGCAGACCGACGGACGGACAGGCAGACCGACGGACGGACAGGCAGACCGACGGACATACGTTCTTCCGTCAATCGATTTTTCGTTATCGAGAACCTACATAAAATGGATTCTGAGTACAGAACGTGTTATACACTTATGCTGTATAGCGAAGTTCAAATAAATGGGATGGAAAGAATGGGGAGTGAGAAAGCTCTAAAGACCAGAACAAAGCGACTAAACAGAAAGCGAAGGCCAGAAGCAGCAAGTGCTTGTGCGTGTGCAGTCCCTCCTCCATGCATGCGCGTGTGGGGGAGGTGGTCTCGTCTAGTGCCGGCTTCCCCTCGCGCCTTTCGGCGAAGCGGCTCTCCGGTGTCGCGTTTCTCAATTAGCGGCGCGCCGATGCAGTGCTCCTGCCCTGCGGCCGCCCGCGCATCCTTTGCAGCCGCCTCCCCGCCTTTCACCCCCCACACCGCTCGCCACGCCCATCGCCTCGGCCCCTCTCACGTCCCTCGTTTCTCCCGCCCCTCCATTTAATCTCTGCTGCTGCCGCACTCTCCTTTGCTCCTCTTCCAACAACTTGGTCTGTCCGCTTATTCCATCCTTGCTGTCCTCGCCGTCCTCGCCGATCTCATCGCCTGTTACGCTGCAGACTTCGCTTGCCTCCTCGCCAGCCACCCAACGCCATCTCCGCCCTCGAGGCGTTTACTGCTATTGTACGCCGCTGCCGCCGATTCACAGCTTTTGTAGGATGGGGCTTCTTCGATGTGGATTCCAATGAGTGGTAATGAGCGCACGGCTACAACGCCCCGGACGGAGAGCATCTTTGGATCGTACCTCGTTTGGAGAAAAAATCCCCTGCGCCTCGGGTATGAAACAAAAGCCCCATGTAAGCAGCAGCTACCTCGCTGTAACGTTTTCACTGGTTCAAAAGCTGTTCACAAAATAAAATTGTTTTTGTAACGAACCTTATAATATGAATAAACACTGCTAAAAGCGGGATATAATTACATACTTTCTTCTGAGAATATACTTTGGTAACTGATACATTGCTACAAGACTGTGCTAAAAGCATCTAACTGCTATTTGTGTCCTTATTTTCATTTATGTAATCATTACAGTTCATTATATTCAGTGATTCTTCCACAGTTTTCTTGCATCATCACAAAGCTTCTTTTAAACTTGTGGCGATATAACACACTATACTTACTCACATTATTTCTAACTTCTACAATTTTCGAAAGATCAGAGAATTAACGAAAATGCGACCTAAACTACTTTTAAGCGTCCTTTGCTCTATCTGTTAAAAACATTAAAGAAAAAGTTGTTCTGACTTCAAGTACAAATTACGCAAATATTAGTCGTTTTTTCAAAAAAATGTACATGACCTCTAAAGATTGAATTTATTATTTTATGCGTTTCTTACGCTCTCCAAGGGCAAATTTTTATCTAAACATTTAGTCACTTATCAGAAAATTTTGAAAATGTTGAGGCTTTACGTATAGTTCCCCTAAAATCAAAATATGAATTTAAACACAACACCTCTAATTCCTTCAAATTGATCACGAATATATCAATTTTGCAGAAAAAAGTCTCAACGCTTTAGGCGCTTGCGTTGACGACAGACGGACGGACAGACGTTTTGCCGTGCATCGATTTTTTGGAAGCAAGGAACCACAAAACCTGGATTTTGACTACACATTGTGTTAGAGGAAGTAATTTACTACATATTGGAATAAGATTTATTCACTTTTTCGTTACCGGGACTCGGCATTAAGATTTTTTCTATCAAAAAATCGCCATTTTCCGGCGCACAATTACAATACCTCCTCTTCTAAAAGGTAGGCGAGAAAGTAAAACCCTGGCTGGTGACGGGCTAAAACATATCCCGGCAATTTCTCCTCCTAGCGTGATCTTATTTTCTCTCTAATAGATAGCTCTGATATAGTTAACTGAGACCTACATCTGGGGGAGAATTTCCGACATCTGGTCAAAACCTAGACGCTTCAGAGGGGCGCGTACGGGGCGCGCATACCCAGAAATGTCTCCTAGATCCGTGCCGCGGTTTAGACTTCAAATGAAATCTGGGTCGAATGCGCGAGTAGAACAATGGCCAACGGACATTGGTTGATTGTTAGTGAGTCCGGGCGCGTCAACTACCGAGGTCAATAGATCCGTAAGTGTAGTACATGGTTTTTCATCGGAAAGTGGCGGTGATCTTTCCCCGCTGGATGGCGAGATCCGGCACCGACATATGGTTAACTAATGGGGTTTTCTCCAACCAGATGTGTCCCACCAGCTGGGCACCGCCCCAGACGGCACAAGCTCTAACACGACACTCACCGTGATGGATGCTCGGATTATCATGAAATTTTACCAGCTTGTTCAGCACCTTTCAAAACCCCTTCATACAATTTTTTACGTGCTATGAAGTATTGCAAGTAGCGTTTTTGCGACAATTAATATTGAGACCCTTCATGACCTTACCGCCTGTGGAAGAGAGGAAATAGCTGATCACCGCTGGTTCCGCGACCGTTACACGCCGGTTGCGCTATCGGCCTATCTGTCCGCAGGGTCACAGTTCCCTCGGAGGGCAGGAGGGGTGACAAAAACAAGTGTTTACATTGCAGGTTCAGAAGGATGAATTGGACGATAAAACATGCATGAATAATTCGAGTGCAACTATTGAATGCATACTGACATTATTTATAAGTATGATGGGATTTAAGGATTACAATGTGGTTTAAATTAATCAGACAAGACTTGTTAAATAATAAATAGGTAAATAAATGACCGACAAATCAGTAAATAAATGAAAATAATAAACAGATACTATAAATAAAGAAAAAATAAATAATTAAATAAAAATAATAAACAAATTGACTTGTGGGTTACGCACAAAATTTTTCACAATAATAATATTTAAGAAACAAATGTTCATTGCGCTTACTAACACTGTCCACAGAACGCGTGTCACTTTGTTCATCAATCTAACAAGTCACCAGCGATGTCCTTTGGCATCGTTCTTGAACGAATGCGCTTGGAAATCTGACACCGGTTGATAGACTTCGCATAACGTGCATGGCGCTGCCAAAGCGACAGTTTCCCCGCTGTGCTGCGGGAAGCGCGGAGGTCACGAAAGGTCCTCATACAAATGCTTATAAACCATTTCTAATATTCCGTAGCACTTCAGCATTTGAATACTTAGGTTTTACATGGTGTTTTATCGGCTGGTGCAATTTCATGACAATTCCAGTATCCAGTACGGTGACTGTTGGGTAAGACTCCGACCTGTCCTCCCGCCATGTATGTAATGTAGTGCATGCTAGTTATAGGAAAAGGAAGAGGAAGGGAAGATTGCGCGTGGTCCGTGGTCCGTTTGTTAGGGTACGTCTCCGACCTGGTATTGGTCGGAGAAACCACGGAAAACTATCGGCAAGAGCAGCTGGCCGGTAGATTTCTCCTCCAGATAGCGACAGAATTCGACCTAGCTGACAAGCTAGTGTCGAAAATTCTGCCGCCGTCGGGACTCGAACATAGGACCTCCCGGTCAGAGGCACTGCAGTGACATCCGTTGATGCACAGAACCACATCTCCTGGTCCTACGGACGTGTCTTACCAAATAACCCATACGATAAATAAAGTTGATAACCAAACAATTCCTTCTAAATTAAAGATATTCAGCTTTTAATACAAAACTAATTTATTCCTTCTTTTAAATCTTCATTGTTTTTAGCCATCTTCAACTTGAATATGTGGATCTTACACTATTAAGTTGATTGTAAGTATATTATTATAGTGTTAAAACTAGCGTGCTATTACTAACGCAGGTAGACTTCTGTATACTTATACCGCAATTTACTAATACTTTAAAATGTAGTTAAAATTCTTTAAATGATAATGAAATATGATTTTTGGTGTAAGGAACGTAAAAAATTCAATTTTATTATAATTGGCAATCTACTATTATCTATATTTTCTTGAAAACTTAGACCTAAAGATGAGTAAAAACCATTTAGCCGTAACGTTGCCGACAATGGATTTTAAAAATGATTTAAAAGACAGAGTAATTTACTTTCGTATTAAAAGCTGAATGTCTTTAATTTAAAAGGAACTGTTTAGTTATCAATAGTAAATAGGCACAAAGGAAAGTTAGATAGTAAATAGACATAAAGGAAAATTAATTTCCTTTAAATAGGAAGTTTTTGCACCCTCGAACGTGAAAGCAATCGACAGTACCATCGATCTTCTGCGAAAGCGCAGTTTGCATCATTTTTGTTCCTCTGCGCATGCGCAGAAGATCGAGATTGCAGTCGATCGCTGTCCGCTCTGGTGTGCAAAAACTCCCTAATGAGATTGGTGGTTGCCTATGGCCTCGCGTTTGAAAAGGCCATACACTTTGACCCTTTTAATGGCGTATTTTATTAAGTACCTACTCTCCAAGTATCTGATCTGCAGTGTGGCACAGGAGATTATCTTCGTTTTCCGGTGTTATGATCTGCGTTTTTATCCTTGTCTAATCATTTCGCAGAATTGGATCTCCCGGGAATCTCCTTTCTCTTGGTCGTAATATACACCCACCTCCAAACTTACTATGTTTCCCTTCGCACTGTTGGCCACGTTGTGTTAAAAAGTTAAAACATCCACGCAGATAAGTACACTCCGCTTGTATTCAAGCAAGACTTGGCCATATTCTGGGTTAGTCATAGGATCTTCAGCAAAAATTTTTACGTGAATAAGGTGATAACTTACATAACATTTCTCTCGTGTGATTATTTCAACTAATCTTCTAGCGTGAAAAAGGAGACAACTCGACTTATTTGATTTTGATCAGTGATCTCGAATCTTTGTCAAACAACTTGACTTATCTTTTTTAGGGTTTCTTGTTTTAAGAAATTTACGTGGTGTTCGTAAATACACATGTCTATTACTTATCAACGAGAAGGAATTGAACTTTTCTGGTTATACACAAATGTAGAGAATCTTTCAGAGAATTCAGGAGTATAATTATCTCATTTTCAGGAAAATGTCGACTTATCAGATTATTCACCGGGGTCGAAGAATTATCGTTGAATTTTAGAAATGACAAAAGTTGAAAATTTTTTCGGCATGTTCCTACAACTACAATACTGAAGAGAAAATTCGTTTCTTCAATGAAATATGTTCAAAATTCGATGTTTACATAAGGTGATGAAATTTTTTCGAAAAATTAGTAGTTTACCGCGTAATTTTGCGGAAAATATAGGCAATCTGAAACATTTTCTTAAAAAGGGCTCCAATTTTTTTCTTTATTTCTTAATGAATAGAGCAAAGAACGCGTATAAAAATGGCCCGGGGCCAATTTTTAATTCATTTTGTGAAAATTGCAAAAACTTAACTTGAAAAAATAATTATTTGACTTAATGAAATCTGTTCTTCAGAAGAGGATCTTAAATAAGATCGTGAACATTTTTTAAAAAATATGAGTAGTTTTACGTACGTTTTGCAAATGTTGGAAATTGCAAGTTAGAATTTCCTGCGCTTCTTTTGTTGAAAAGTCTTTCACGAGATATCAAGTCTCACTATAACAATAGCAACGCCGCAACACCAGTTTGAAATTCATAGAATTACTTCTCATTGTTGGGCGCGAATATTTCTCGGTGCATGAAACGGGGCGGTGTGGATTGTCGAATTTGTGTTCAAATATCTAGAATCAACATTCAAGAATCAATAGAAGTGATAAGGAAATCGCCTACATGTCCTAATGACCAAATCTTGATCACAGTCGGTGTGCTGTAACAACTACCTTTGATATTACATTTTTAAAATTATTCGTTACGAAACCGCACTCTCCCTACCCTCTTTGAGAATCTGTGCCGACGTTACATCAGAGATGATTTGAGTTGTGTGTAGTTAAGTTTTAATTATACTGAATGTATGTTAATGAGACTCATCGTTCATTAGGCAGATTAAAATATCTTCGGTTTTTAAAGAGACTTACTTATATGATGTGTGGTAATGTAAGTCTAGCAAAATACACTTTACAGTACACATTACATGGCTAAAGTTTTGAAAACATTGCGCATAAATTCACAAGCAGTTCCATTGTGGCAGCCGACCGAGACACATCGTGCTCCAATCGCGTCCAGTGAAACGCTGTTTTTATCATATTGTCTTTCAGTCAGTGAATTAAGTAGTATTTACTTAGTGGCAATATTCTTGTTCCACGAGTTGTGTGTGCCTGAAATCAAGTGTATGGTCAGCCGGTGCAGCGGCTACCCTGCGCAAGGATGGAGCCCTCGGACATCGGGGCTCCCTTAACCTCAACCCCCGCTACCTCAGGTATCTACTCAATCAAATATGAAAACCTACGCAAATGTTATGTCAACTGAAGTGTTTCCCACCAAGGACCAGGCCATAATCATTGACTCACAAGAAGGCCTCACCATTAAAGATTACGTAAACAGTTTATCCGATATTATTGACCCAAGTGAAATAAGGTTCATATCCAGAATAGCAAACAACAGAGTGTGCATCTTTCTAAGCTCCCAAACTATAGCTGATAACCTCACGAACAACCACAAAATCATAAAAATCAAAAACCATGAATTGAAATTGAGACCACTCTTAACAAAGGCCAAAAGAATAATTATTTCAAACGTCTGTCCCATCATCCCACACTCAGTAATAGAGAATGTATTCACCACCAACAATATCAAACTGGCATCCAAAGTTTCATTTGTTAAAGCTGGTATTCCTGGACAGGGGTTCTCTCACATTATGAGTTTCCGCAGACAAGTATATGTTTCCCCTGAAGATATAGATCGACTAACTGAATCCACTACTGTGTATTATGATGGCGCAACATACAGGATATTTTTCACAACAGATGAAATGTCATGCTTTAATTGTCACCAAACAGGACACTTAGCTGGACAATGCCCTACACCTAATACTTCTAATCAACAAAAGACTACCAATTTAAGAAGTACTCCCATGGAATCTGAACACATTAGGGAAAAATCTTCTGACTCGCCAGATCCAACAACCAATGGAACAGATCCAACAACCAATGGAACAAACACTGAAGTAGCAGATATACAAAGTAACCATGATCTCACTACAAGAATGCCCACAACTTATTTTTCACCACTTCCTAAATCTCTACTCTCTACTAGTGAAGCTAAAAACAATGAAGAAATTCCAACTAATGACAACATAGTCCTCCCTTAATACCAATAAAAGATGCCTCCAGACTGACCTCCTCCTCACCCCCCATGTCAGTAAGCAACACAACTGAAACAAATAATATGGAAAAACTCTCAAAACAGCCAAAAAAGAAAAAAAAGAAGAAAGAGAAAAATATGGAAGAGCTGATAACCCCTATCAAACACATCATTGAAGACTCTCAAAATAACTTCCCCCTTACTTACATACAATTTAAATCCTTTCTAGAGAACTCTTTCAGTGCTAATGATCCTATACTTGTAGCCAGTAACTACTCACAAAGACATATCATCCATCACCAAAATGATGCATAGTTTATATCCGCATCTCACCAACAAAACCATAAAAGGCAGATTCACGAGGATTATCAGGAAAATCAACTCAGTACTTCATACTGCAGATGAATCAAGTACTGAAACAGACTCCAGTATAGAAATCAACACCAGTCAATGAAAATTCTTCAATGGAATGTAAATGGCTTTTACCCCAGACTAGAAAGTATACAGTACCTATGTAACTTAACACACCCTGATATTCTGTGTATCCAAGAGACCAACTTCAAAGACTCCAAGCATGGTAATATAAAAGGGTATAATTGCTCCTTCAAAAACAGATGTAACACCAATCATGCCAGTGGTGGTGTAGCTATATACATTAAAGACCATATTCCATATCAAGAAGTGATTATTCAATCAAACATTGAGTTAGTGCTATAAGGATCCTGTCACCTGTTCAAATTAATATATGTAATATCTACTTACCAAATAGCTACAAGTTTGCTGAACAAGAAGTAACTGATATTATCAACAAGATGCAAAAACCATTTCTCATTTTGGGAGATTTCAACAGCCACAATCGAATTTGGGGCTCTAATAAAACTGACAGTAGAGGAATTATGCTTGAGGAAATTTTTGATAAACTAGATACAATTGTTCTTAATACTGGAGAACCTACTCACATCAATACCAGTAACAACAGTTACAGTGCCATCGATATCTCCATCTCCTCCACCCAATATTCCTATAAATGTTCATGGAACATCTTAGATTACCCATATGATAGTGATCTTTTCCCCATTTTTATAAACATAAACAACACTCCCAATACTCATAACCAAGATCAAGCAATCCCAAGACGGAATTACAACAAAGCAAACTGGAACCTTTATAATAATTTGATAAAAAAGTACCTACCTAAAATTAACGACCTTCTAGAAACAGAAAATATCGATACTATTATCAGTTCATTTAACGATGTCATAACTAAAGCTGCAAACGGATCAACTGAAACAATCAATTTAGCAAAGAAACCTAAACTAGTGCATTGGTGGAATGAGAAATGTAAATTGGCACTTAAAAATTCCAAACATGCCTTCAACAAATATAAAAAACATAATACAGAAGAAAATAAAATACAGTACAAAAAGATGAGAGCTGTTACAAGAAGAACCATAAAAGAAAGTAAAGCAAACACCTGGCGTAATTATGTCTCAAGTCTATCAATACACAATAATATAAATGAGTCATGGGCAAAAATAAAAGCTATCGAAGGAACAAAGAAAGGTAAACAAATACATTTTTACTGTCAAATAACCAAATCATTACAGACCATAATGAAATATCAAATTCAATTGCATGTAGCTTTGCCAAAAACTCTAGTTCAAAAAACTATACAGAAGCCTTCTTACAGCACAAAAAAGAGCAAGAGAGCCTTACAGAACCTACAAATAATCAAGATTTGGCTACTTATTACCATATTAATGACCCTATTGGAATTCAAGAACTTAATTCTGCTATCAACAGGACTAGGAACTCCTCACCTGGACCAGACAATATTCCATATATTCTTTTAAAAAATCTACCCCTGGAAGGAAAAGAAATTCTACTACGAATATATAACATAATATGGAATAAAAATGTATTTCCTGAATTATGGAGATCAGCTATTGTTATACCTATACCAAAGCCTGGGAAAGACCCCACTAAAACGGAAAATTACAGACCCATTTCCTTAACATGCAATATGTGCAAAATCCTGGAAAAAATAATTAACAAAAGACTCAGATGGTTTCTAGACTTTAAAAACATCATATCCAACAATCAATTTGGTTTCAGAGCTGGACACTCAACTACCTCTCACCTAGTAAGTATTGATAATTACATCCAAGAAACCCTTGCTAACAAACAACATGTTTTAGCAGTGAGTCTAGACATCGAAAAAGCTTATGACATGGTGTGGATCCATATAATCATGACAAAATTACAGGAATATGGACTTAAAGGCAACATATTTCAATTCATCAAGAATTTTACCAAAGAAAGAACCTTTAATGTGAGAGTTAATGGTAGCCTATCATCAGTACAACACTTGGAGAATGGACTACCACAAGGTGCTGTACTTAGTGTTACTCTATTCCTGTTGGCCATCAATGATGCAGGCTCTGAAATCAATCATCCGGTAATCATAAGGAAATATGCTGATGACATTACCATTCTCTGCAGAGGATCATCTATTACAACCAGTCAAGAAATTATACAATCTGCCCTAAACAATCTACTTGAATGGTCTCTCAAATCAGGCTTTAAATTTTCAGCTTCCAAAACCCAATGTATAGTGTTCTCCAGACAAAATATGGAGAGTCAGCCTACATTAAAAATGGGCCTACATAACCTAAAATTTTATCAAAATATTAATATATTAGGCATGCATTTTGACTCAAAAATGAACTGGAAAAGGCATATACAAATCTTATCTGAGGAATGTAAGAAAAGACTCAACATACTCAAGTGCATATCCCATAATAACTGGGGAGCAGATAAACATCTCCAGCTGATGACCTACAAAGCAATAATTCGATCCAAAATCGACTATGGATCCATATTATATGATTCAGCTAGCAAAAAAGACCTACAAAAACTTTATGTTATACACAACAAAGCTCTACGAATAAGCACTGGTTGCTTTCAAACCAGCCCCATGGTAGCATCCTAATAGAAGCCAAAGAACCAACCCTAGCTCACCGTAGACAAATGCTAACTCTCAAATATGCCATCAAATCAGCAGAATCAAATAACCCTATAATCTACCACGATATATACCCAAAACTTCAAAATTACTACAAAGAACAAAAATGCTTTTCACCAGTATATACCAAAGTCAGACCTCCTTCTGAGACAGTTAAACCTTCAGGAACATATACTAATGGAAAAAAGAAACAATAGTATACCACCGTGGACAATTCCTGAAATAGTAACAGATATAACACTAGACACTATTCAAATAAACAAAATGGCTAAAAACGATAGGAAAATTAAACTTAATGAAATAGAAAATAAATACCAAGACTCCTATAAAATCTATACTAAAGTTACCAATAAGAGAGATGGAAAATATGCAACTACAATTACCAAAGATGTTAAAATTATAAACAGACTGCATTCCTACTCTAGTACTACTACAGCTGAAATATGCTCTATAATGACAGCCTTCAAATTGTCACAGAAACTCAGAAATAACAAGTTTGTCATATTCTCTACTTCTCTTGAAGCATAAACAACATTCTCAATAACTACCCTGGCCTACCAATGATAAACATTATTCATGAAATATATCATGACATTATACAATCTAAAGAAGTCTCATAATTGCCTGGATACCAGATTACAAAACAACCCCTGAACATAATACAATGAGTCTTGAAGAAGAAAATGTAAGCCCTGAAACAGGAAGTATTTTAACAATATCACACACTTGCAAGGACTTATGGACCCACATCAAGAAAGCAATGGATGAAAAGTGGAGCAACCTCTGGAAAAACATGAAATCCAGCCCTCTACACAAGCACGTTAACAATTTTTACTCCCTGAAAACCTCCAAAAAAACTTCAAGAAAAGATTAGGTGACAATAACAAGAATAAGAACCGGTCATTGCAAGTTCAGTCATCAACACTTGTTAACTAGAAATCCCCCACCTACCTGCCAGCACTGTGATACCATTCTTAACTTTGAACACATTTTAACTCAATGTCCTATGTTTCAGTACAGCAGACACACATACCTAGAAGATGAGCAAAACCCTGAACTGATGCTATCATCCATCGACTACCAAAATAAAATATTAAAATTCTGTAAAGACAGCAACATTCTTAAAGAAATCTAATTGTAATAAGTGTATTGGTATGGATACTAGAAACTAATTCTGTAACATCAAAATACCTGTAATGTCTGTCTCTACATATTCACATATATTGTAATTTGTAAATTTTCATATCTATTGTAAAGTTGCCGTGTTAATATTGTAAAGTTGTACTTAAAGTAGTCGCTAATGACCTCAGTTGTCGATGCGACTTTAATAATAAATAAAAAAAAAATTCACAAGGTGAACACGTTATCTCTGCTTTGAACGACTCCGATAAATCTCTGAAAAGTCGCATAATCACTACAAACTTCTCTGTTTCAGTGTGAAAATTTCTGAGTAACGGCTTATTCAACTGAGAGTTTAATTCTTTAGTAATATAATATTGACAATAAATATGATTATTAATGTAACTATCCATTTTTCTCCAGTGTTTATTCGTGAATTTTCCTTAAACCATTTGCCGAAACGATGCTTAGTTAAATTAAGTTATTGATAACACAACTGGGTCGCAAATTTCTGAAAGTTTCTACGTGAACTGTCCACAGAAACGACGTTCCGCAAACACAAATATCTGCTTTGCAGTCTCTACGCCAGTCTCTCTTAGCATGCGACAAACATCTTTCGGGATTTATAGACTGTCCCATTTATACTTGTAAACTGCGGTGTCGATTGTCATTTAAAAATCCCAGCATGCGTTAGACATTTTAATCCGAGACCTTTTCAACTGGTGAACGACAGAGGCCATGGAAACGTTTAGAATTTCAGCCGTACCGAGAACTTTCGATTCTGGTATATCGTCGAGTTTTAAAACTCATTTGTATTTATAATTATTCATCGAATGCTAACATACGTATTACTGAGTTTGTCTTCTCGTGATCAGTTTTTTCGTGTAAAAAAGTTTAGTGTTCTATTTACAAAACAATGTTAGTCCCATTTCTTTAAAATTTAAAAATCTACCAAAAAGCTAATAAGTGCAATTCATAAGCTCGAACGATTTTGGTGAAACTTTGATCTTAACATCTTGAACCGTGGACATTTTTATTGATTAATTTAGTATAAATTTCCCTGTTCTACTTAAGCATGAATGTAAAAAGCTTCATACTGGATCGCAATTGCATTCAACTCTGAGTTGCATTGTACTACTGGAAGTTCTAACATTGCTAAACGTTTATTAAGAAGCAAAAAACAAAAAGAACAGATCCCTGCATGTAATTTCTTCAAATATCAAACGGTAAACTCGATTTTACACCTTTATGATTGTTTGTGTGTCTGTTAGTGTCTTCATGGCATTAACTACATTTTTTGGCTTTAATTCGAATGACCTTGAAGGGATAATTATGAGCTTTGAGCCATGACAGAGTTACGGGGTTTTGTGGCGATACCATATTTTTTTTCAATCGCATCATTAGCAGCCTTCCTTGGCGTATTACATATATCGAAGAAAACAAATTCTGAAAACATATTGTAATAAACGCATGGATATGAACAAATGATAAGCAAAACAACTATGATTATGCTGGTAAGTAGAGCAAAAACATATAATCAGTAATTTTCAATATAAAAGTATCAATGGCCTTGTAAGTGTGTGTCAAATAATTTTTAATGGAAATGACGCGATGTTATTTCATGTTCGTTTGTAGAGGATCCAACGAATTCCAGCGAAATGTGGAGTGGAGTAAAAATAGAATGGCAAAGGTTGGCAAGAGCTTTTGAAAAGTGACATTCATTGACATTCTCACTCATTGACAAAACAGTGAAACACTCGGAAATAATCCTCTTTGAACTTTGATTAAGTACATCGATTCATACAGAGATTATTGGTGAAGTAGTACCCTGCATCGTCTTGAACGGCATCAAAATTAATTAGCTTTGTTAAGAAGATCATAGATATAATATTATCAAGGGTGTGCAGTGTTAGTCGAAGACTATTTCTTTTGATGTCGTTGTCTAAACGTTACCGCTATACCTGGATTGGGTGAATGATTAAATTGATAGATTATTATTAAGATAATTTTATTAATTAAAAATTGAAATAAATTGAGATAAACTTATGAAAAAGAAGGAAATTGTTTTAACAATTAACTCTAGTAATTAGGATTTGAAATAAATTTAAACTTGAAATTATCCCAATGTGTGTGCCCTTTCAAATATTTTGAAAAACTCATTGAATATTTCTAAATACTGAATTTAAAGTTTTATTAAATGCGTGAATATTATTACTTTACCTTTTTTATTTCTTTTTCACCACGTTAAAATCACGAAAATGAAATAGCTCCTTGATTAGTGATTGGTATTGATTGAATTCGCCATAGCAATCTCCATCAACCAACTTTCAGACATTTGGACCTTGTATGCATATGCATGCCATTATCTACAGTTTGTTATACCGCACCTTACTGCATTTCGAACTGCACTAGAGCTAGTCAATTACCCTTAGCAAGGCAGATGAGCAACGGTCCTTGAGTGTATTTCACCCACTACCCTATTCATAATCCTCGCCGTGGAAGGAAACCGCATTAGCTTCCATCTCGCTAGCCTAACCGAGGAATTGTTCGGCTTTCTCGTTGGCGCCATTCATAATTCAAGCGTATTGGTCCATCGACGGTGTTTGCGTAACATTTCTATTTAAAACTCTCGTTTGAGATGTGGCGCGGGCGCACGCCACAACGAATGCGGACGTCTAGTAAATGGATTGCTGGATGCACAGCCCCGCCTCCCCGCCACGGCCTGCTTCCTCTGCCCATGCCGCGAAAGGGAGAAGGGTGGGGTGGGGTGGGGAGGGGAGGGTGGGGGAGGGGAGGGGTGGATAGGCGGGGGCCCGGCCGCGCGAGGGGCGGCGACGGAGGCGGGGAGCACCCAGGAACGCCCATTTAGAAACGTTTCCGCTCGCTAACAGAATTCTACAGTAGGTAAGAGGACGGTCCAAACCCTTCCGTGCTGGCTTTCCCAAAGCGTGCAAACACGTGGGGGATAAAGCGCCGCTCTTTTTATTTCACTGTTGTGCCCGCGCTTAAGTGCCCCCGGTTCCATTTGTGCGGGGTCGGGATGGGACTGATTTTAATGATCGGACCACCGGCATGCATGCCTGTTGTCCGACGCTTTTTATTTAGTGCTTGCGCTACTTTTGGAAACTGAAGGTAAACAATGGAGAGTTCACAAATGCCACACATTGTACTTTTTTATTTGAGAAAGCGTTGCTCTCATTATACAGGTTCATATTTGTTATTAAAATACTATAATTTGTTAGCATATGATTCAATCTTGGCAATTTTTTATAGAAACCCTAGTACTACGGAAGGCAAACATACTATGCCCATCTTAAACAACATTCTTTCTTTTGTTTGGATTTCAGTCACCAAATTAATACAAGATGTTTGAAACCCCATTCTGCATCATTCACAACCAATTAGCGCAGAATTTAATACACTATTTCTTAGGAAGATTAAGTTCAGATTCTGGAAATTTGTGTGCTGATGTCGAAGGTCTCGGGCCAGAAAATTACCATCTTTCTTCTACGACGAACTTACCTTTAACAGAAAATACTCCATTCGAATCTGGAATCTAGGCTCTCTCGATATTCACCTTCAGTTGAAAATGGGATCCCTTGCGCCAATGCTGCTTATGAATTTATAGACATTATTCAAAAGCTCTCGAAATGCGCGAGTTGATACATTAAAGTAGAGGGAGTTATAAAGAGCTCCTGTGTCTTCATAGAAGAAAATTTTACTTTACTAGCGAAATGAAAGCAGCTTTGAAAGCGTGTTCTTATCGCTATTGCAGGCGCTCGATTTTTCAATTTATTTCCGTATCTTTTAACGACCGCGACAGATAGGTAGAATCCAACAAAATGTTTAAGAATTTCTGTGTAGAGTTGGCAGAAGTCCCTGACCTGGAGAGAAAATGTGCACAATTTCATTAATTTTTATTTATTTTCTGTAAAATTTGATGAGGTTATCTTCCTTTCGTTTCTTTCATTGTCTTCTGCCATTGGAGGCTTTCAGAAGAAGCTGCTTCACGTTCATTAATTTGTCTGCCCCGCGTCTCCCTGTGGGCCGTTGGCTACACCTCTTTCTTCTTCTCTCCGACGTCCTATTAATTTATCTTTTTACGAAGTCTGTAATTTTCCGTCATTTAAAAGTCTCCAAAGAACGTTGGCACTTTTCCTTCAATTACAAGCATTATGTGACAACTAGATCTCTATAATTCTTTTATTCCTTAAATGATAATCCTTAATTTCTTTAAATTTCAAATTTGTTTGATGTTCAAGAAGAAAGGAGAAAGTGTATTTTCGTAGTCGGCAATTTGTCTTTCTTATGTCTTTGAGATGTCTGTTTCACAACCAATCTAATACTATTCTTTTCTTGTGATTCATTTCGACTATCAACAGAGTCAATATATCTGTTGAGATTGTTGCCGAGCCGAGTGTAATCAACGGATTTTAATTGAAGTGTAGGTGGTACATGATTATATGACGTAAGAAGAGCAAAGAATCAAAAAATTCAAAACCACTTCTTTCCAATGGCCTAATGAATATAATAATCAAATACATTCAATACCTGTCTTTCGACTCTTCTTTCTCTACGTCAGATAAATGTATTGAACAGAGGTAAATTTTTGTTTTAATATGTATATATATATATATATATATATATGTATATACATTTATATATTTATGTTATTAATATTATGTTCATGACTACATATATACAAATTACATAGAACCAGAAACATAAACGATGCTAAAGGATATGACTTGATATATCCCCATGCGTTGTATACAGTTTTATTCTTTCACGGTAAATAAGTAAAATATAAAAAGAAACAGGAAAAAAATAAGAACTAGTGGTGCTATAACAGCACGTACGATTTAGTATTATTTTTAATGATTACATAATATTATAATACTGATTCAACCCCGCAAATTTCAGCCCACGCTAGGATTCTAATTCACGCACTTAGGTTTGGTAAGCTATGAGCACATTCACTGTACCAAATTACTCAGGCCTTATAACAACAATTCCGACTCTTTAAACATTCAATATTATTGTTATGGGAAGACACCAAACAACTTTTAAGCATTTGCAATTTACTAATATTCCAGAGAGTTCAACAAAATTAACTACCGCCATTGTTATAAGCATATTTTTCTCTATTGGTGTAAAATAAGCAATTTGAAACCATTTTTGAGATGTAAAAACAATTTTTTATTTATTTCTTAATAACAGGTCCCTTTAAATTATAGATAGCAGAAATTTGAAATATTTTATCCCTAAATTTGAACATAATGTTACATCTATTTTTTTCTTTTCACAACATTTCGGGAGCTTCTGCGCCCATATCTTCAGGTCTAATAACATAAAATTATCTTAATCTCTAAATATGTACCTAAGCCTAAGTTGAGTAATAGATATTTAATACAAATTTATACACAAAAATATACAAACTTACTGATTTTCGTAAAACAAGATTTTATGTTCACAGATTTACATTATCTTGTTCGTAGTGTTCATAAATATATTAACTTCTTTCATCAGGGATTTGAACCACAATTTTTTCAAATGCTTGTGGAAGCCCTCTTTGACCTCTCGTGTATTACTCTTAGCGCCTAAACATAGGCTAACAACTCATTCTAAATACGGTAAAGCAGTGATTCTGATTTATTGAACCAATATTTCGTGTCTTCGGGCGCGTCAACTGCTGTGGTCATTAGTTTCCAAAGTGAAGTGCAAGTTTTTATCACGGGAGGTGGCGGTGTTTCCCCGCGCTGTATAGCGAGATCTGGCGCTAACATACACGTCAGCTTGCGGGTTTTCCCCATTCACCCACCAGCAGCGCTACGCTCCCTCCTGGACAAACTCTAAGCTCCTGACTGGTCTCCAGGCATATGTGGTAGTGTAGTACAGATAAGTAAGTGTATGTAAGGATAGGAGGTTAAGATAAGGATAGTAAGAAGAGAAAAAGATCGCGTGATTCCCGTGGCCCCTTTGTATGTGTACTGCACCGGTATTCGCTTGGTGTCTTCGGAAAATCCACGGAGCAGCCACCCGATAGAATTCTTCAGACGCCGGCTGAAATCGACTTATTGATCTAGCTAGTGTCGCAAATCCAGCTATCCCCGAGACCCGAACCTTACGGCCTCCCGTTCAGAGGAACTGCAGTGACGTCAGTTGATGGTGTGAGCCACCTCAATCGGTGACGATAATATGAGTAGTTTTCGCGTAATTTTGTGTGAAACAGGCAATTTTATTTTTTTAAAGAAATATTTTTTCAAAAATGGCCACAAATTTTTTCTCTAAATTTTCTTTGCGTATATTTCAAAGGACGGTAAAATATTTCCGTCGAACACTTTGTATTTTCAAAAATTACGAAAGTTGAAAATAAAGATGTTTGCCTTAAACAAAATCTGTTCTAAAAAGCAACTAGTTAAAAAAAGTCCTGTACAATTTGTTTCAAAATGATTCGTCTTCCTGAGATTTCTGTTTGAAAATAATGCAATTTGTTAAAACATATATTCTTAAAAACCACCCTAATTTTTTCTTTGTATTTTTCCACGGATAAAACAAGTGACATAAAAGAATGGCGCAGGTCAAATTTTCATTGAACATTCTGAATCTGCGAAAGTTTAAAATTTAAAAATAATGTGAGAACGTACTATGTGTTGTTTCAGCACCACTTTTTTGTTAATATTTTTTATTCAAATTAGATCTTTAAATAATAGAATGTAATTTTTATAAAATAACTGTCGCGTGTGTTCAATTTCCATTCGAATGCATTTGAAATCGAATGCTTTTTTTAAATTCTGGCCCTCAAGAAAATGTGCGCAGATTAATCTTTCCCCACACGTCATATACAGTTTTTACTGTTTTTGACAAATAAATAAATAAATAAATAAATAAATAAATCTTTTGAAGTTTGTAATGTGACTAGAGCAATTTCGATTAGTGGATATGCTCATTGCTTGCTAAGCTGATACTTGAGCTCGAATTCCAACGTGGACGGAAATGTTTCGAGTTTGAAACACTACTGTAGGTTCACGTGTAATTTTGATGTTACGTAACCCGTACAAATGATGCGAGAAAGTACGTGCTGTTGAAACATAATTAATTTTACTTGAATCAGCCATGACGGTTTTGTGTTAATTTGATTATAAAGTTTTTTAACTTTATATTGCATGAAGTCATTAATACTTTGTTTTCGCTCGTAACTTTCTTCTTCACTTCGCATGCCCTCTTGTGCATGTACTGGAAATTGTTTTTGTTTTCTGCGCTAAATACGTACGTATTGTTCATCCTGTGAACAAATTCTTTGTTTCCTTTTCCTTTCAACAAATTTTCATTTTGACTACCAGTGAAATTGTGTGGCAAACATGTACTTTTGAAAACGAAAGAGGGGATGGGGAAACATGAATTTCTAAACAAGATTGCGATTCGTTCGGGAAAGGAAATATTGATCGTGGTTTGACTCAATTCCGATATTCTCTGAAATTCTATTGGTCTGAAAAACACAGAAACGTCCAATAGTAACAACATTTTTACAATTCTTATGCAGTTGTTTTATTGTTTCCGTTAAGCATTTGAGCTTTTGCAGAAAATCTGCCATTCTCATAACTTGAACGGATCTATAGCAGAAGTCCTATTTATAGAATCCTAGACTTTAGTTGAATACGTGACAATCACAGGGATCAATACACCCGTTCACTAATCTCTTAAATACTTTTGATAATTGCCTAAACAGTTCCCCTAATCCCGAGAGAGTGACGTGCGCGGTGGAGGCCTGTGAATGCAAAGGTCATTATTTCCACTCACGCACCGGGTGCCGCTCGCGTGGCTGGACCGCAACTTGGCTTTTGAAGGAGTGGGCAACCGCGGCCGCTGGCGGCCGCTGACCCGGCGTTGCTGGGCTCGTCCTCGTTGATTATATAACGGCCCGCTTGTGTGCCCGGTAGTTTTGCATTGCGAGCGAGACGAGGAGAGAAGTTCTCGTCGCGCGTGCCTTGCCCGTCGAGAGAGCCTCGAGAGCGCCTCGCGAGAGCGGTGCACTCCCTGCTCTCCTACTGCTCTCGCCACCCCCCGGGATCGCGTTGGTTTTCCGCGCGCCGCGCCGGCCGGTTCGGCGATTGCCCTGCCGGAATAGGTCTGCCGTCTCTCTCCTCAACTCCTGTTGATCATGTGAAATTGGGCTACCGAAAGCGTGGGCCTGCGGATCGGCGCCACTCCGTTAATGATTCCCACCGTTGGCTGACGCCGAGATTAGGGAAAATATTGTCGCTCGTAATTCCGGCAGGAATTCCTCTAAGCTGACTTTGTAATGGGTTTATGGAATGATATACGTCTGAACGGTATAACTTCTGGTTGTTACTCCAGATATATCCCCAAAAGTTAAGGTATAATATTTTTTGAAAATTATACGATTAGACTACATATATTAGAATAATTCTATTATTCTGTCAAATTATTTGTGCTGTGCTATTATCGTATATTTTAGTAGAAAATCATCTGGAACGGAACTACGTGTTTTTGGTGCAATTTTAAAGTTTAAATTCACATTAACGTGAAACCAACGAATAATTTACACACCATTCAAGAAACGAATGTTGAATAATGTACAACAATGCAATAACATACCCTGTACAAAAAATGTAACAAAAAATTTTCAGAATTCATGGAAATAATTATTTCGACGGGTTATAACCGATACAGGTGATTATACATTTGATGTTTATAGTGTATTCATGAAAGTTTTCATTTTGAAGAGCATTTGATATGGAGAGAAACATGTTTCGTTTTAAAAGGATATTTATTGATTGATTATTTTGTTTTGGTCGCGACAACTGTTATCGTCGTTCGTCCCGTAAATGTAGTGCATGATATATCCCGAGAGGTGGCAGTGTTACTTCGTTGTCACGTGAGATCCGGCTCTGACTTACATGCCGACTTGCAGATTTCCATCTTCAGGTATCTCAGCTAGCTGGGCACCGATCTTACGGGGTGAAACCTATGCTTCCATTTGGCTTCCCAACATGCGTGGTAGTGTAGTGCATGAACGAGATTGTTCGTGTGCGTGTGTTTGAAAGTAGAGAACAAGGATGTGGAAGGGAATATGGCACATTGTCCGTATCCCCTTTCTTAAGGTACTGATCTCGTATCACCTGGAATTGATTGGAGAAACCACAAAAAACTGTCAGAGCAGCCGGTTGCTTGAATTATCCCCCAGACTGCGGCTGAAGTCGACCCAGCTGTCTAGCTAGTGTCGAAAATCCTATCTCCGTTGGGTCTCCAACCCTTGGACCTCCCGGTCAGAGGCACTGGAGTGACATTAGTTGATGCCCTGAGACAACTTTGTTGGTCAAACCTGGCAGGCGCTTGTGTAAAAATATCCGCCACCGTCCAGACTCAAACCCTAGAACTTCCCGGTTAGAGACGCTGCAATGAGAACAGTTGTTGCCCTGAAGTACTTCAGCCAGTTAAAAGTAATATATAATATCAAGTATCTTGGGGTAGAAGAGATTTAGGGACTACTCCGAAATTATCTGGGACTTCCATCAAGAGAAATGTATGTATTGTTTCTGGCATGGTTAAAAAACTTTGATATTTAACGGAATATTTCAGGGGATACACGTTTGATCTTTTCCTTTCACGCCATAGTCACAAGGTAAACTTTCACAGACTTAAAATGAGGAACTTAAAGACATTTTGACCAGTAATCGAGACCATTTGAAGATTCACAGACTTGGACCTCGGCTTCTTTAAGCGCTTCACTTTTGAACGGTGTAGACGTCTCTCGTGAGTATCCGCTCCCCTTCAACTTAGTCAAGTGCTACCTTCCTAGTGATAGCAGTGACAGGTCCGAGTTGTTTTCAGCAATATAGTCGTGTTGACTGTGTTATATTCAGTATATTTAAAATTGTGAAATGGTGCAGCCTTACATCTAAACCAGTGCATGTCTGTAAAGAAGTAGCTCTGACACAGGGCAAAATATCCGTAGTGCCCTCATGGCACTACAAAACATTGACTTGAAAGCAGCCGTAGCAAAGGGAAACGAGACTCGGACAATCGAAGAATACCATCCACAAATACAACTGGAAATTCAGCAACGACAATTTATACGACAGTGAAGATTACAACAGAAGGTATACAAAATAAACCACTCCGACAAATACAACTGTTATAGCCACCGCTGCTACCTCTGTTCTTATCTTCTGGCCTTTCTGGCGAACATCAAGGACAACTACAAAATACGCCGCGAGTTAACGACCGGTCAGGTACGTGCAAAGTGCTTCAGCAAAAACAGTTACTGTGAATCCTGACCAAAATTCACAACAACTTAACACAAATAATTCTAACATACGGCAGCCACTAAAAGAACAAATAGAGCACTCTAATACTCAACAAGAACATGAGACTGCAAAACGCTTCTTCCTCAAGAACTGCCAATGCCGTAAAAATGATCAGCAGATTCTTCAGTCATTGGAGCAAACACAAAACGGACTACATTCTTGAGGCTAACATGTTGCCAATTTTATCCGACTTGAACAACTTATATTAATTCAATTATAAAAATTCTAAAACAATACGTATATGTATCCAAACAGAAGAGACTGCAGTGAGTTCAAATTAAAATCTGCATACATAATAAACCATTCAATAGCGTTTCTGGTTATGACTTTATTTATAAACTAAGATGAAGTTACATTAGAACTCTAGTTCATTTACAGTTTTTAAAAGCTTCAGCAGTTAGTAGTGTTTCTTTCACTGACAAATTGTAGACTCTCCTTGTTGTCACCGAATTAACGTTTCACAGGAGAAAGTTCACCGGGAGCCATAGCATATCTTGTTTTCTAGGATATGAATTTGTTGGGCCAGATGGTGTTAAAAACGACATATTAACTTTATCCTTGCTTTCATCTTTTGCCAGAACCCATACGCCAACCACCAGTTATTTTCATAGATTAATGTTATATAACCGGTATCTTCTGTCAAATGCAGTTGATCTTCGGATGCTCTTGCTCTTTCTATAGTTGATTCATTTGAATATGAGATCTTCACTCTTGGTTTTGAATTACTGAAAGGGATGGGAGTAAAAAATGAAGTTTTGAGTGCCTGGCATTGTTAAAAACTTGTTTAGACGATTTTCCAAAAATTGTTCTGTTTCTGCGTTTTCATCTTGGGTAACAAATACAAAATATGCCAAAAATTGCTCCCGGTGAACTTTCTCCTGCAAAAAGTTAATTCGGTGACAACAAGGAGAGTCTA
The DNA here is from genome assembly GCA_031308135.1 of Acheta domesticus. Lineage (NCBI taxonomy): Eukaryota > Metazoa > Arthropoda > Insecta > Orthoptera > Gryllidae > Acheta > Acheta domesticus. Next base: position 112,684,891 of record JAHLJT010008446.1, on the reverse strand, counting down.
CAATTTGTCACTACTAACTACAAAAGATTATAAAAACTGTAAACGAACTAGAGTTCTAATATCACTTCATCTTAGTTTATAAATAAAGTAAGTCATAACCAGAAACTGGCTATAACAAAGTAAGACATAACCAGAAACCAAAGTCATAACCAGATTTTTTTTAAAATTCTGGATCTCAAGGAAATGTGCGCAGATAATCTCTTTCCCCATATGTCATATACAGTTTTTACTGTTTTTGACCAAATAAATAAACAAATAAATAAATAAACGATATTGTATGGTTTATTATGTATGCAGATTTTAATTTGAACTCACTGCAGTCTCATGTTTAAAATTGTACTAAAAATTATTGATTTGGTCTCAAGGCAAATAAATATTTTTTTGGAACATCACACAGAAATTACCAAATATTGCAAATAGTTTTATTAGGGATGGTTAGAAAAATAAAGTTAATAAGTTATTAATAACAATACGATTATATCGGGAGTTGAACGAAATCACATTCAGTATAGACATAATTTATCACAAAATATGACAGAATGTAATAAAAGCAGCAGGTTTGTCCTAAATGCAGAATGGTCGTATTTACAGTTGATGTACTGTTGCTTGAAAAATACCCTGCAACACTGGAAGAGATGTGGTCAGTTTTGGATTTATGACAATATTTTCCAATTCATATTAATCGCTATTCTGATGGAATTTGTATATTGATTGAGCGCAACGATGGGCCGCCGTTCTAATCGAATTTGTATATTGATATCCACTTATTAATTATTCATTCATAAGCTAATGAAATTCTTAAGGTCTGGAAGTGGGTTTTGTGAAGGTATGGTACTTGATCCACACAATAATGCAAGCACGAAATTATTAGAATTTCTCAATTTAATCCAAGAAATTCAATGATTGTACCCCCTTTTGTACAATTTTCCTTCACACAAATAAAAAAAGAATAATGCACAAAGAACATAAGATCACTTCAACAAATAAAATTTTATGATCTAAAAAAAGCCACACCCTCTTATGATCTATTTCCATAAGGAGGAAAAAAGCAAAACAATAACACAAACAAAACTCAATTTCTACAATGGTACGGTACAATGCAAGTTACATTAAAGTCTTGCTGTATAATCAATTTTCTTTCTTAATAATGTTATACCAAGTTTTTCCCTATGTCGAACTAGAGCATCAATATTTTTTCTTTAAGTTTTAAGATCCACTCACATTTATTTAGTTTTGTATCTATTCTTTCTTAACTCGTCTCAAGTTGTGCACCCCAATACTTGTGGTAACAAAAGATTGGTAGAGATATCATCACATAAAATCATTTCTATTTCCTTGTAATTTGAACATTTGTGTTTTACTGTTTGTAAGTGATATTTCCTACCACGATATTGAAGAACGTTTTTTCCCTTTTTGACGTGTGACTTTGACCCAGCAAAAGCCTCGTCAGAGTAGTGGAACTCGGGAGGGGAGAAAAAACCCGTCAATTCGACCTTCGCTGGCACCGTCTTCAATAACGTGATATTCTGACTTAACGGATGTAAATAATTTGCATGAAAATATTCCTTATCAAGATTGGTGATATAACTCACTGTTTTCCAGCTGTTTGGACGCCTAATTCACAAATGAGCAAATCCTCGGACGAGAGTAATCCTATCAAGAGCATAAAAATACGTACCACTGTCCTCGTCAATTACCTGCGCTGAGAGAACCAGCGCTGTTCCCACCTTTTCACCATTAATGTACCGATGATGGGGCGCCGTCACTCCTCTCGGGCTGTCAGACTCATATAAGAGAATTTCCGGAGAGTAGTTTCCTATGTCCTCTGCTATGATGGATTCTTCTTGCTGGAATTCCCCGCTACGGATAGGGAGAGCGAGCGGTGGATCCAGTATTCAAATCGTTAAATGAAACTAAATGGCTGATCCAGAAGTTTTGAAGCTTGTCAGAATAAAAGCCAAAAGAATAAAACCCAAAAAGAATAAAAGATATAAAAGCTGAAATGATCAGAGAAAAACTATCCGTATTAGCAACATGTCGGTTAATTTTCAATTACACGTTACCGTGAATGTCTTCTGTATTCATGCTATCTTTTTATACAATTATAAACAGTACTATACAAGATATTTTCCTCCGTAATAGTCGGAGCTTTACTTCTTTTTATTTTAATACTGTATATTTCTGTGATTCAGCAAATCATGGTTCCGTCCACATATAACTCTTCTGTTTGCATGTAACGGCGAACATGAAACCATACCACAACGAAGAATCACTTACGATTGCCTAATTTCCGTCCACCGACAGGCAAGAATTCTTGTACCAACAAGAATTCTTGATTGGTGGAAATATTCACTACTTTAATCAAATCAGCGTCTTTCTTTCTACATGCTTATTTTTTGGTGTAGCGGTCTCTTGCAGTTCCCTCGTATACAGGATACGAGGGAACTGCAAGAGAGTTCCCAATTTTCATCATTGGACTTCCTAACTTCCACCAATTATGGACCGCCCACATAACTTCTAAAGGGTTCCCGATATCCAAATACAGTTTTTGCTCAACAATGCGGAATCATAGGGCAAGTGATACGTTGTAGAGATATTATTTGAAATATTTTTAGTTTTTGGGAAATTTATTCATCTTTGATTTTTTAAAACAATTCATAATTTTTCTCACTAGTAATAGATAGATCATAAAAAGAGGAATGCAATGATGTAACATATGTTAATATTTTGATTGTATTTTGTGTATAAAATTATACTTTCTGACAGATTTTAAATTAAACGCGCAATTTTTCCTGTAGCAGCCGTCGCAACTGTCACTTTTGAGGAAAGAGGCCTTCGCGGCCTCTCCCCGCAATAGTGCCGGCGCCACGAAGGCAACCTTCCTCAAAAGTGACAGTTGCAAGGGTTGCTACAGGAAATCTTGTACATTTAATTTAAAATCACATGTCAGAAAATATAATTTTATACTCAAAATACTATCTAAACATTAACATATGTTACATCATTACAATGTCTCTTTATGTTCTATCTATTGTAATGAGAAAAATACATGGTTCCATTAAAAAATCAACGATGAACTAAAAATATTTCGAATAATATCTCTACTGCACATTACTTTCCCCATGATTCTGCGTTGATGAGAGAAAACTGCATTTGGATACCGGGAACCTTTTAGAAGTTATGGGGGTAACCCATAGTTGGTAGGACTCCTGTATAATTCAATTGTCGGTGGCCTGACATAGGTCACACTGTAGGTAGAAGTCAGTTACAGACCTGAACCAATCTGACATGAGACTGTCTCTCTGAGACCTGTCACAGCTGCAATAAGTTACTATTATCTTGACCTGCACCTCCTAGTGATCAACGAGGTAGTTTCATTTCAAACGCTCTTGATCAGAAAACTATTCACTAACCTGAGTTAGAAGATGCAAAAATGTCAACAAATATATTTTTGGGATATAACTCGATTGTTGCACACCAGCCATGTTTTTTTCGGCGGTGAGGTGATTTATTGAGGTGATGTGCATGCTTCGGGCTGCCGATATGTTAATATGCTTGTTAGTCTAGTGCAATATCTATGACTCGATAGGGACGACCAAGTACAGTAAAGTTCATGGCTGTATGCTATAGCATTTGATTCTCGAATCACAAACTAATTTTTATTTTTCTAAAATAATAATTTTTTTCTAAATTCTTATTCTAGTTTTTCAAATGTTGCTAATTTCGTTTTTTTTTCCTGAGCCTCAAAAAAATGTGTACAGATAATCTCTTTCCCCATACGTCATATACAGTTTTTACTGTTTTTTGACCAAATAAATAAATAAAATTATATCACTTCCATGTCGTTATCCTTCCACGGTGATTGCGTAGATTTCCGGGGCCGGGGTTTTTATTGTCTAGGCCAGGGTTATCCCACGGGCGGCCCGCCATGCCATTTATTGTGGACTGCGAAAGGATTTTAGTCAAAAGTTATACTCCCTTTCATCCAAATCGAACGAAAAGATTGGGTGCCTAGCGCACTCGTCCTGTCTTGGTCAACATCCCCCTAACGTAAAAATTGCTTAAATGTAGATTTAAGGACTTTTTTTCTAGTGAATTCAGAAATTCAAAATCATTCCAATGTGTTTCACTGCGTAATAGCCCGATATCACGCATGGTTCCACCCCCACCCCCCACGTATCAGCAGCCGGGCAAAGTGCCGAGATCAACAATGCGGGAAAATCAGGTGTGGGTTGTCCGAGTAATGAAAATATGGCCCGCGACCATATTAAAAGTTGTAGGTTTGGCCTGTGAGGCTTTAGGAAGTTGGACACCCCTGACCTAGGCTATCCGGGACAAGCCGCGTCTCTGTCGTGGGTGACTGACGTTTCGGCCAACACTCAGCAGTACGCTCTGGGAAGGCTACAGCATATTGCCCGAAACGTCAGCCACCATGACAGAGCTGTGGCTCATCGCGGATTGCCTTGACAATATATCCTTACAAGGCATTCAAACCCTACCGGTCTTCACACTCTACACAGTATTAAAATCCTATACGTATTGAAATCCTATCACATAACGATTAACATCGCAATAGTCTATAATAGTTGGGTCCCCTGTGTGTTTATACTTTTTACTTGTTTATTTATTTCTTTGTTTATTTGTTTATTTAGTTACTTAGTTATAAAAACGAACAATTCCTTTCACAAGTTCTTCTTTCAGAGACACAAAATAATGACAACGCACCAGCTCCATATGAATTCCAGTGGGCGGATCCGTGGCGCCCGCCCTCTCGAGGGGCAGGCCCGGGGGAGGGGGCTGAAAGTTTGATGGCGCTGCGCTCGCCGAGCAGCGACGCCGGCGCCCGCCTGGCCGCCTGACGGAACCGAAATCCGAAACCACGTCTCTCCGCCCCGGCGCCTCCTCGCCGCGGCGCCCCCTCGCCCCGGCGACGCCACTATCATTTAGCGCCTGAATTTGAGCCGAATCAACTGCGTTAAGTGCTTAAAACGAAAAGAGATTATTCTCGAAAGTCTCAGACGAATGGGAAAAACAGAAGGAAAACGAAATTAAAGTAAAATGTTGTTGGGACTGTAGATATGTTATCATGAATGCCATAACTCACAATAATATACACACACACTTTTTTTGCGTAACGACGCCACTTCCTGTTCCGTACTTCTTAAACTTCGCATTACATGGTATAATCCAGATTTAACTTAAAATATTCGAATGTGAAAAAAAGATGGGCATTTTCGAAATGAGCAAATAGGTCATCAACGTGCTCGTACACATTACACGGACAGTTTTACTTTCATAATATCACTTGAATACTATGTGTTTTCACTTCATACGTATACCTGGATAATAATCAATGAATAAGTTTTAAATTTATGGATAGTAATTAAAAGACACTAACTAAAGAGCTTCTAGCAATTCCAAAAATCCAAAACAAAATCAACAACCACAACAACACAACATAAACACGCCAACTTTAACAAGAGTCCAGTTATTCCTAAATGATAAGATATCGATTTTGGTCGCTGTCTTATCGTATTAACGCGGCAAAATCTTCATAAACCTCAAGAAGACATCTGCAATAAGTCACGCTTTCCCTAAAATCGAGATATGAAGATTTACGAATAGAGAACTTGCTGTGGCTTTTCTTCTTACAGACTCAAGCTATTCAATTGTTTTAACACATTCCACTAAAATCGCAGTAAATAGGTAGTTATTGATTCCTAAATTGAAAAAAATGTTGTTTGCAAATTCTGTAAAGAGATACAATATTCTGTATTAATTCTACTAACGATCTGCAAGGCGTGCCATTCGCTTGCTCCTACTCGCTCGAGCATTTCAGCCTCGAGTACAGTACCCTCGTGCGTCATGTGTTCGCTCGCTTTGGGCTGGTTCATGGGCCCGCGGCGGCGGCGATTTCAGGTGTTGGGGCCTCAGACTTCGCAAGGCAGAATAGGGGAGGATCCGGGGGCGTAATGTGATCGGTCGGGTTTACAGTGAGCCGTGGCTGCAAAAGAAAATTAAGAGGATTATGAAAGCTTACGTTCGTACCTGGAGATAGCGCCCTAACACAGAAGAAGAAATCTAAAAAGGAGAAGAAATCTAAAAATAATGAAGACAAGAGGAAGAGGCTTCACACATTGTTTCTGAAATCCCAAGAATTTCTTCAAGTTTGAGAAATTTGTATGTAAACGAACATTTTTTCCCGAGGGAAAACAAGAAAAATATTTTCAGATGTTTTTGCGAACTTCTGTTATGGATGACACGTTTTTGTTTTTAAAATATTGGAAAACAAGAAACGGTGAACAGTAAAGTGGAATTAAAAAAATGATTGTAATATTATTATTATTTACCTCTGTAAATTGAACGTAATACTTTTTGCAATCTGTAACGGAATTTTAGGGTTTGCACTGCAATTAACTTGCACAAACTTGTTGAATAATGTAATATTTTAATTTGCTTTAGAAACGTTTCTAATAATTATGTGATACCAGAAAGATATTTTTACCCTTCCGTTTGAGCAGCAACATGCCATTATGATGCTTTATCCAGAATGATAAAACAAAACAAAACAAAAAAAAACATTAGAAATTGTATATTCCTGTTTAAATGTTTTAATAACTGTATTTATTATTATTGTTATTATTTGAAGCATAGTATTTCCATGCATTAGCATCAACTGTCCCGTGTTTGCATGCCCATATCTCCTTATTTTAGCTTATACAGCCATCGTCCGTATTTTAGCTCGTATATACACATCGCCTCATGGTGGTCCACTGTCCGTTGCCTTCCTACGCAAGACTAGACCAAGTCGTCCCCCTCGTACCGATCATCGAATGCTCGGCTTTGAAGGCCGAGCGAATTTCGCTCGGTGGATCGAGGCCGAGCAAAACTCTTTCCTACTGACTAGCGGATTTTTTGCGAAGTGCCACGATGCGCGAGCAAAATCGTCCCATGCAGGACTCTAAATTCTACAATTCCGTTCTCTTTGGCATGACTATTTTGCATTTCTGAATGAATTTGAATAGTTACTGGATTATCAGTACATTTTAAATAAATCAGTAATATTACATATGTGTACGTTTAAGCACACCTATATGCATGTTAAGTACTAGAACTCGCTGGTGTCGTATAAACCTATATATTCATATTTTCCAACTCTTCTCCATGTTTTCGGGAAATAAAGTCCTTTACAGATTGACCCAGTAATTGCAAAAGAAACGTTAATTATCTAGCAGCCAGTGCACAAAACTGTCATTGGTTTAGTTCCTGGAATGGGAGTAGTTGTGCTAATAATGGTGCGTTTGTCATGTTCATCGGAACATCTTTGATGCTGCTTGTTTTGCGGAGGGTTGTGTTTCCCCAGTGATTTAATTTAATGATGTTACACGTTTTGCGGCGTGTTTCACCGTTGTCTAACTCTCCAATTCGGTCTTATTTATTTTTAATTCCCTTTGTGAACGCGCGGGTGCGCATGCAGCCGGCGGCGGGCGATCGCGCTGAATGCTCATCGGCGACCACTAAGCATTTTGCCGGTAGCGCGCCAGCCGATAATGGAAGGACTTCAAGGGGATTTGCCTCTTTCAATATTTTGTTCTTGGTTCTCCGTTCGTGTACACAATGAACAGATATGCGGATATGAGCGTGCGTTTATGAAAATAACAGGTATTTATGGCCAACGAATCTCACAACTCGCGTCCTTACGTGTTTGTCGTTTTTGCAGGGTCTAGTTTTTTTCCTTTCTCCTGCATTCACTTGGAAGCGGATCGATGTCACAAAAGTTCGAAAACTTATCTCGTTGCGTCCCGCTCCAAACGGAATCGTTGAATAAAAAGTGTAGGGAGAGATGCGAATGCTCTTAACATATTTAGAAAACATCTGCAGTATCATGAATTACGAGGGTGTGTGAGTAAGATGACGTCGTAGACAAATCCTTGCTCGCAGGAAGTTTGTATAAATCGAACTACGTAAATTATTCAGGGATGGTAATTGAGGTGACTGTAACAGCAACTCGGGCAACCCTGCGTAATCGATATTGAACAAATCGTTTAATCAAACTTAGTCTGCGCATTAAAATAGACTATTTTCACTGTAAGTAAAATTATCTGAAAGAAAATAGGATGATGAAAAAATGACGCTGAAATCGTTGGGGGTCAGTCAGAAATATATTTTGGATTTTAGATAAATATTGCATTGATGTGTCTCTGCCTCAATTTTATTGTATTTATTTCAAGTCAAAATGAACATATCTAAATATTCTAGATAATGGTTCATTTTAATTTCTCAACTCACTTCGTAAGAAGAGAAAGTATTGCAATCGTGTGTCGGAAATCGGCGGTTTTGCGAGAGAAAAAGTACAATTGCTGGGCCTTGGTAACGCAAAAGTGGATAAAACTACTTCCTACATAAAGTTAATTACTTTGTCGCGAATTTAGTGTTGTATAGTCAGAATCCACGTTTTCTGGATACTCGATACTGAAAAATCGATTGACGGCAAAACGCCCTTCTGTTCGTTCGTTTGTGGGTTCCTCCGTCCGTGCGTCCGCCCGTCCTTCCGTCCGTGCGTCCGTCCATGCCTCCGTCAGTCCGTCCCCTAGCGCCTAAACTGTTGCAATGAATTTCTCCAAAGCCCCAGAGCGACTACGTGGTATAGAGGTAAAGCGCATGGTGGGCTTACTAAATAGGTGGATCTGCGTTCGAGTTCATCGCGGAGAAAAATGTTTGAAACACTTTTGCAGCTTCATGTAGTAGAAATAATATTACGGAAGCCTTACGCACTGCAATGTGCGATTGTTCAAAATGTTCTATTGTAGCACCGCTGGTTAATTCATTTAAAACGCATTATAGTATAGTGCGGCATTATAGTAACTAATGCAATTGGATGCAATATGAGACATTTTTCAAATATGTCTGGAACTCTCACGCTCGCCGCCTAGGAAAGGTGGACTACATAAGGATGCAAAAAAACAAACAAACAGATATTCATTTTTACTTTTATGTAATGTAATGATGCAGTAAAAAGTGACAATCGTTTGACATCGGAACACATTGTGTAGGTGTCTGATAATTTTTTCCTTTCTCCTATGCATTGTATATTGCATTCTTGTATACGTAGAACAGTACAAACATATTTTGGGTGCTCGTGATAACGAAAAAGTGATTTTTCGAAACGTCTGGCCATAAACAACCTTAGTGCCTAAACTTTATGAAGGATTTTCACCAAATGCATATTCCGAGATCCATCAAAATGATGTCCCCACCCTTCGAAATTAAAACGGATATTATAGTATTTGGGAATATTTTGTGTGAAGCCCATAGGATATTTTCAATTTTTTGCAAAAATATTTCCATATTATTTCTTTATTTTTTTCTCATATAGAGCCAAGGACGCTTATAAAATGGCAAGGTCCTATTTTAAGTGAGATTTCTGAAATTTCGTAAATTGAATACCTGCCGGCAAAAACGTTGTAACTCTCAAAATGCAAATTAAGCACCACTCGACTTTCCTCCTCTGTTGTTACAACATTTATGAACCCGTGCGGCTCGTGGCGGAATTAAAACAGAAGAAAAAAGGCGCTTAATGCTCATATTTGCCAACATAATTTCCTACATGCCTAACACAGACCACATACGACCTTAATGCAAGGAAACCCAGCAGTCCAGAAAAGTGAGGGTTACGTTTTTGCCGGCAGGTATTCAATTGCAAAATATTCAAATTTTCGACTCTCTCTTACAACTACATATTTGAGATACAATTTTTTATCAAATAAATCTCGTCTTCAAAGTTAAATCTTTAAAGCTATGCACAATTTTTGAAATTATAAACAAGGTTTGAGTAGTTCAGGTTCATGTAGTTGCATAATATTGCGGAGCTGTTTCAAATAATGCGTGAAATTATATGCTGTTTGTGTACTGTTAGTTAATACGAGTACTTTGTTCAACTTCCGCAAATTCTGTAAGTTTTGCTGTAATGCATGTTAAGCGTATGTAAATATTTGAAAAACGGTTTGTAAATAGTTGATATCTGATTTTGTAATTGTTTGTAAATGAAGATATATGATTTTATTTTTTGTCAGATGCTATTTGTTTAAAAAAATGACGTCGCCGTTTCTGAATTTTCGTGTTCTGTTAAAAAACGTTCGAGAAATTGTAAAGTTCAAAAGGCCGACTGTAATATTAAAAGTAAATTTCCACTCGCAGCCCTGACGAATTTCGACCGATAAAACAAATTAACAGCTGTGTGAAATGCGCCGTAATTTCTTTTGTTGTTTTTGTGCGGCTTTCTTCCAGTTTCATACGAATTCTGCTTTTGATTAATAAAAATCAATTTTTATTCGGAGTGTAATTATCGGTTAATTTGATAAAAGTCGAAGTCAAAATAAATATTCAACGGGATGCGGATACGAGATGAATTCTAAGTCGAAATTAATTTGGTAATGTTGCAAATATTGCACTTGAAAGATAAAATTAGTGGTGCTACAGAATAGCACAGACTTTCCCGTATTAGTTTTCTAGCTCCTTTAGTCTCGGCTCTCTATTCGGACTTGCCACATACTCTTGCCAGCTGCCATTTATCACCGCCCAAATTATATGTCTTTGACATTTTCTTAATTTTGGGGTTTCCTAATAGTAGAATGGAAATATAATTTTAAAAATATTAAAGAATTGTAAAACATCGTTCTAAGTAGCCATTTTAAAAAAAATCAGAGCCCTTTTTAAGAAAATGGCGTTTAAGCGATATTGCAAATTCGAAATTCGAAGGTGTTTCACAGAAACGTTTTGAGTTCTCAAAAAACTTCATTTCAAGTCATTTGAAGCGCATTAACTTACAGATACAATAGTGTATATAAAATGGCGGGAAATGTGCATATTAACCGTGTGAGAGATCGTTAAAAAAATACATTTGAGTAATTTTTGGAAAAGAAATCAACTTTACGTTATATTAAAGAGAGCAATTAGCACTACCCTTTTGAAAAGTTTGAAGAAAAAATTTGTAGCCATTTATGAAGAATTGGCGTTTGAGCGTTTATGAAAATGCTGAATTTTGAGAAAGTTTTCACAGAAAACGATTGAGTTTTCGAGAAACTTTAAAGGACACTATTTAAAGCACATGAACTCATAAAAATAATAATGTGAACAAATCATCGCTAATGTAAATATTAACGACGTGAGAGACAGATCAAAAAAATACATTTTTGTCATTTTGGAAAAAACAAAAGAATAGAGCAATAAGGTGTTTATGTCATCCTGTAGAGTGCATACAGCACTATTTTTACCAAACGTTTAAAGAAAAAATATGATCAGTTTTTAATAAAATCTTGTTTTTTTAAATTGCACACATTGCAAGCAATATTGCGCGAAAACGACTTAAGTTTTCAAAAAATGTACAGACCTTAATAAAGGAACTCACTATGAAGAACAAATTGTATTTAGAGGACAAATCTCTATCTTCATACTTGTAGTTGTAGGAAGACGCCGGAAAAAATCTCACACTTGTGCGATTTTCGAAAATTCAGAGTTAACCGTGAAAATCGGACCTATGCCACCTTTATCAAGGCCCATTCACAATGCAGACATAAACATAAGCATAGCGTTAACATAAAAGTTAGGACAACGTTTTTAAGCGGACTCATTCACAATGCACTCGCATAAGCATAACGCATAAGACGTTAACTTAAAAGCTTGCAAACTTCAAGCTTCTGTGCTTATGCTTATGTCAGAAATAAGAAATGAGCCAATCACAGTACATTTAACTCAAAATCGAGTATCGAAATCGATAGATCCAAATTTTGATTGATTTTCGACGGTTTTCTGCATTGTTTTGTAGCGTACGATCTTTTTGTAGTTGAGTTTCGTTGTTATATTCATAGTAGTACCATTTAGTTTGAATTTTTATTAAAATTAAAATACCTAACCTAACCTAACCTAACCTAACCCAACTCATGGCCGCAAGGCCGAGACGCCGCTGGTATAGGCCTTGGCTCGTAAAGAGCTGTTGTGCTACAGTACATACGCTTCACAAAATTTCAATATATATAAAATATAGATTCTCACATCCAACCAATAGTAACTAGAATGGCTCACAGAAAATAGAAAATCTTTGATTACGCTTATGTTGTACATTGTGAATGCTTCAGTCTACCACTTATGTTTAAGTTTATGTCTGTGCGTTACGCTTATGTTTACGTCTGCATTGTGAATGGGCCTTAAGTGTATTTTATTCTATTCTTACAAGAAATTTAAATACAAATTTGGAGTCATTTCTGAGAAAATTTTGATGTCAGGGGGCTGCATGTAAAATACCCCCAAATTTTGAAGAAAGTTTTTCAAAATCGCAGCGCCTCTAGTCGAGCCTGATCGACCGGGGAATATCTATTTTGGAATAAATCCTACGAATGGTTTAGACGTAGTCGTGTTCACAGACGGACGGACGTTTGAAAAAAACAACGCATTTTCGGTATCAGGGGACCCCAAAACGTGTATTTCCTTTGAAATCTCAAAATCGATTTTCCACAGCAATACATAACTTTCTTTACACTAGTATATACTCCGTATATAAATGTACGTATACGAGAAAGTAAAAAGTCTCATTCTTCAGTATTGTATTTTTTATATAGGACAGTGGTATCCTCAGGGTTAAATTATCCTTAAAAACAATGAAACGAGTCGTATATTTTAAAACAGGTATATTTTTCATATCATCAGAAACATTACAAATACTCCTTATGGCCACATCATCAGGTAACCGTAAATCAAGCAGTTATAACAATTAAAACTGTTTCTTTACTCATAAAAAATGAAATTTAAAATGTTAAAGATGACAAGTGAATTAAGATTTAAAATTAGAATAAAAATTAAAGTTAAATACATCGAAAACAAGATATGTATGAATAGCATTAAAAACACAGAATTACAGTTGTAGTAATACCCAAAATTCACTGAGTGCAACGAAAATAGGTCTTGCAACATTTTTATAATTATACGTTGCTGTTTTCCAGAATAATTTATTAGAAAAAATTGAAGCCATTTTAGGAAATTTTGAAAATGTAAAATCTTCATGTAAAGTACCATAAAAAATCAAGATGTTCCTTTCAAATTCGCAGGGTCATTAGTTCTGCCAGATCGATCGGCGAATATAACTTTTTTTTGGAGGGCAGTGACTCTTCGGGCTCGCGTCCATTGGTTGCTTTCTCTTCACTTGCGAGCCCCAACAACACGTGCTGCCCAGGAGCATGGTTGTCTACTTTGAATGCAACCAGAACAATTTCAATGCTACAAATCTGAAGTTGGAGATTTTTGTATTAACTTATATCTGTTATAAAAAATAGATCTTTAAAAAATGTCATGTACCTTTTATTAGAAAGATCAAGCAGTGTTCGTGCAATTTCTACTTGAAGGTAATGTAGTTTATAAAAAAATGCATTTTCTCAAAAATCGTTCCTAATTTTTTCTTAAAATATTTTCACGAATAGAATAAGGGACGCTTAAAATAATGTAAAAGGTCTCATTTTTGTTGAAGTATCTGAAGTTTCGAAAATGGCAACGTTGGAAATAACGCAAGGAAATATTATTTGTTTTGCACCACTAGACAACAGATATGAATGTCCTACAAAATGTAGATTATGACTACAGAACGGATTAGGGGAAGTAATTTACTACACACAGGACTAAGAATTATCGTTTTCGGCGTCAGAGACCTACAATACAAAAACTGGTGACTTTCCGCTGCTCCATTATAATACTTTTTTACTAGATAACGTAAAATGCGAAATGTATAATCAGTGGCACTATGGTTGAGGGAATGTACCATGAAGTGAGCGTAGTACAATCAATATATTTTTCACCAAATTTTGTGTTTAAATTTGTTTGTATTAACGCGCCTAGAGGAGATGAAGCACCGATGCGTTATGACATGAAATGTGAAATGCCACATCTTAGAGCAGATCAATAAATACTTCATTTTAAAGTAGCAAATAAATATGCATTCTGATACTCTGTGGTAACCAGGTATGTCTCAATCTAGGTCTCCATTATTTTTTCCAAAGGTTCGATGTAAATCCACATCGGTAATCGCGAACGTAGGTTTTGTGTGGGTTTTTGTTTAGTTCACACACGTTTGCTGGAGCAATTGATCACACCATTTCGTGTGATTAGTGGTCCGTCTCCAAAGAAGAGAAAGTATGGAAAATCGGGGTGGAGAGCACACCTATTACGAAATATCGACAAAAATTACACAAAGGTGAGTATCGTTGGGTAAAAGCCCCTGCTACATTTGCTGGTGAAATGGGCGAAGTTATTCCAATCGCACCAAACAGTAATCGACAAGCAACTTATTTAACAATGCCGCGAGATTGAAGACGGGTTTTGATGTAACCATTCCAGACGTTAATTCTGAAAATTGTTGAGCGCGCTCTTCTCTGTTGGCCCAAGTCACGTTTTCGCATGTTGCGACTCGACAGATAATTCACTTGTGTCGAAGGAAAATTCGTTTGACAGCTTACAGCTTTACCAATTTCGCTCACATTAAGATCAATTGCAACAAACGTGCAAAACGCCACCAATCATCGCCCAGGAAATATCATGAAGCTACTGTACAGCTCTAGCATTCCCATGGCTTACACTGCATATCGGATCATCCTCCCTTCTCGCCGTAGCAAGAGGACAAGCCAAACAGTTTTATGAAATCTAAAGCTTCTTGAAATGCAAAACAAAAACGCAGAGATAACAGTTCTATAAGAAAGCAGGAAACAAAAGTCACTGTTATGACTCACACGTTATGTCCTAATCACAAGCATCTGTTCGTTTGCAAGGGCGTGTTCCCTTTATCAGAGTCCGAGTATGGGTAAGCCTCTGATTACGCAACAATCGCACGTTATTCTTCCTGCTAGTGAGGTGCGCATAGGTCGAGAAAAAGTGAGTTGTTGTGTTCATGTATGACACAAACACATAGTAGTGTTTAGTATTGAAAGTAGCGCGACGTTCATCACATAATATTACTTCCCACAACGCGCACAGTTCAGTTAACAAAAATCTGATTTCAGACGAGTCTGAGGTAGTGGCTACCAGTACGACCTCGGAGCGCGCAAGGTCACACCTGCACTACTTAACACAGAATAACATCTGACGGCCCCTTCTTAGACCCAGTGCACTAGTTCGAATAATATTTATATCTATTTGACAGCTAGCGGCTGACTAGGGAGAGGGGATCCGTTATCCGATCAGAGACTTCAAATTCTGTTGACATCACTGCAGAGTGTCCGATACTTATTAAGAAAAAATGAAATCTTACAGCGCGAAGCATCTGTAAATTGAAGAGCGCCATTATTTCTTTGGTTATGCATCGTATGTGTGATTAGGTGTCGTCGACTGTTGTGGGATTTTATTGCGATTTGTTTCTTGCTACTGTTGTGATAGGATTCAAGAAAGACCACACGACCACTTCTCTGCCACCTGAGTAAGTGGCAACATCGTTTTACCTCCATCTCAGCTGTCAAGAAGACAGAAATATTATTTGGACAATAAATGAAAATTCCATCCTCTTGATGTTTTTACCTGACCTTTGAATTTGGACATTTTTTACTGACACACCACGTATGTTTGCATAAAATAATTTGCGAGTAATTTTAGTAAATGTTACCTTCTCACTTTCGCCATCTACTTTCTGCACTTTATCACTCTATCATGCCTTTGAGTACTTTTAAATATCTTATCTTTACATTTCAAAATTATTATTGATTTGTGTGCGGAAAATTGTTTAATAACATGCTTGTTGAAGCTTAATGTTTGACTTCCTCATATCTTTATTTATATATTATTTAATCAAATACTTCGAAAACGTGCACGTTTACACCAGATTGTACTACATATGAAATATTTTCCCTAATTTATCATTCGCTTGAAAGTACTGATACTATAGTGCGCCTGGAAAGTCTCTCCGGACTGAGCGGAAAATTGCATTTGTGTTAGCTACCAGATCACTGAGAAACAAGTGACAGGGACATTTCCAGCATCTATTATGACTATGGTGAGTACGCAATTTGTTGTACATTTTTCAAGCTGCAGCTCGTTCGACCAATATAATTTCTGTTTTCCAGCACTGTTATCAGCAAGGTGCTACTGCGGAGTGACTTTCCTGGTACGCTGTATAATTCATAATATGATCACAGGGATAAGAAAACGACGGAAACAACGCGCAGAAACACAATAATTAATAAAGTAGTATTAAAGTGGGTTATGGAGCATCGAAACGCCACAATTTAATTATTAATTTAAACGCCACAATTTACAAATAAAAAATATGAAAAACGTAGAAACATAATTCAATTAAAAAAAACAAACTATGCAGAAAACGTTATGTGCGCTCGGAGTAGCAGGAATAGTTCCACTGTGCCTACTCAGTAGTTTTTGAAATAAAACTGAGAATAAAAAATATTTCTTGTTTCAGTTTTACAAGTATAAGATACGAAGCCTCAAATCTTTGCTGTGGCGGACAGAGTATTAAATCTGTACCCATCTTGCAGCTGGGGGACGATAGGTGACATGTTTCCGTTTGGCAGATCTTTTTTCGTGTGAGTGATGTTCTGCGATGCGAGGAGGTCCCTCTAGGGTGGTGGAGAACAAAAACGAATCTGTCGCCAGCCTCATGACTGATGCAGGGCACGTTGCGGGGTGCCTGGAACTATAACTGGAGCACCACGATCTCCAGAAGGTCACATGCAGTCGGAGTGCGTTATGGAGAGTATCGGCGAAATATGTTTCTGTAACTTCTGGGAACGTGAGTTGAATACTAATAATGTATTCAAGGTCTCGCAACTGGTCTACAGGGCTCTTCATTGGAACATATCAGAATAGAGATTCACATAACTTTACTATTCATATCAAAAGTGAATTTTAATTTAATTTAAGGAACAGTGTCCGACATTACTATTTGACATTACTATTTGACAATACGACATTACTATTTGAAAATGAAAATTAGAAAAAAAGTTCTACTCAAGAAAAACTAGAACCAGAGCTCTTGATCCGAAAGTTTTCTGTCTGATGTGTAGACCTCAGATTATAGGACAACTACCTATTGAGTTCCTTTAATTGCAGTTGTTTGCGAATCATGAAAAAATAAATCTGCTGAGAGGATCTAATAATGCCTAAAATATTCTAGAAGGCGGTCGATGCCTATTTTGATATTTTAATGCCTAAAACTCCCTATATCAAGTAATTTTGAAGAATTCTCATGTTTTTCATTACTCATTTTTACTTTCTCGCCTTACGAAGGAACTTTGTAAGAAGAGAAACTTATGTAATCGTGCGCAGGAAAACGGCGAATTTTTGAATTTGTTACATCAAAACTCAATTCTGTCCCGAATCCCCCGAAACGCGAATATACCCTGATAAACGAATACGCACCGAAACCTCTCAACCAACACACCGAACATAAGGCGTTCTGCAAGTCAATATAAAGAGGATGTTTCACGCTCGTCTCCGATCAGCACACACTTCTTAGGGAATTGCACCCATTCCCTGAGCAACGGCGCAGTTGACAGGTTGAGACTTTCGCCGCGGCGCGTCATCTATGCAATCCAGGCCAGGAAAGTCGTAGGTCAGGTAAAAGTCTTCTGTCGGAAAAGCGTATTGTACAAAAAACACCAAAGTCTTGAACCCTAAGAAAGTAAAAAGTCTTTCGAATCGAACCTCGATTATTTACTGTGCTATTTTAATCATGTACGTGAATAAATAATATGCTTGTAGTTACTCTCAGGAATGTAAAAATACTTGATTTCCCAAATAATAAGTGTCTAAATTAATCGTTTTGCAATCAGTTATAGGTACCAGAAACATAACTTTTCGTGTATAACGATTTTAAATGCCTCATTTAATCATTTTGCAATGCATTTTATGTGCCTAAAACGTCCACTTTTATGCCTAATATGGCCTATTTTCATAATTTTGTTGCCTATTTAAGTGCTGAAATCATCATTTTTTCGTGCCTAAAATTCCAAGGTCTACTGATGTGTTACAACAAAGTTGTGAAATAAGACAATCAGGACATTATTTAGCCTGAAAATAAATAAATAATAATAATAATAATAATAATAATAATAATAATAAAACTTGTCTAAACTCCCCGGTAATTCAAAAGACTGGAAGTGCAAGAAATTGCTTTATTTGGAACAGCCCACATTTTGCGTAAAGTATTGTAGAGGCACTCATAGTCACCGGATCTGCTCCTTAGGTAGCTGGTTGCAACTTGGAGTAGATTTTATATTCAGCCGACTCATAAGATCTTTAGTCGTGATGTAATGGAAAAATACTAATACTAATACTAATACTAATACTAATAATAATAATAATAATAATAATAATAATAATAATAATAATAATCCCAGTTAGGGCGTGTACACAAAATTAAAATCTGAATCATTTAAAAAAAGTACGATTTCTCTAGCAAGACAACAAAGAGAGACGCAAAGGCCCGCGCTACCCAGTGTTAAAATCGAACGTTTAAGTTGGCGTCTGCAGAGTCTCTGAAGCAAGCAACGGCAAACAGTATCAGCAACAACTTGCTCAGGAACGTATCAAGTTTGGATGCGGAGGCTTCAAATGAGATGGACATCAACCTGGGGCAGATGACCTCCCTCTCTTCACAAACATTAAACTGTTTATGGATTGAATTGAATATTTTCCTTACATTTTAAGGAGTGGAGTACGTCGTTGTTTTAGACACTGACATGCATGCTACTTCCTTTAATAAAGGGCTCTCCCAATGACAAGGCACAAACAGTGGTACCATCGACATTCGTTAGGAAACAGACAACACACACTCGCCAAGAGTGGAATGAAATCCTACCACCATGAGACGAAAGGGTCTAACTGGTGTACGCTTAACTCACTGCGTCACTAGGGCGGGCCAAGCATTGTTATTGGTAACATTAATCATTGGCGACATGGTTCGTTGGTGTGCGTTGGTAAGTCAAAAGAATTAATTTTCGAAAACATTCAATGTCTGCAAAACATTGCGTACAGCGTTAGAGCGTTAATGTAACCGTAATCATTAAATGAAACCTTTAACCCGTGTTGTTTAGTTTTGCTACGACTTAGTGGATTAGATCGGACTCAATTTGCTAAAAGTTACTTTAACGGACAATTCCGTATTGAAAGAGAGAGAATCAATCTCCAATGCGTCGTTTCTATACGCAGGGAGCTTCAGAGTGCTGCCAATACTCTGTCCAGTTGATTACAAGGACTTAGCGGCTTTGGTCTTATGGAACTCTCATTGCATAGGATTAACTAATTAATTTGCTATGTCGTTTATCCTTAGTGTAGTGTGATGCGTTTTCTCTATGTAACTATGAGACAGTGGTACATATAAATGGAATAACACCACTCCCCGAATAGATATACGCTATTGTATCATTATTAGAGAACTTGTAGCATTGGTGAACGTAAAAACAGACATGGTTGATTTTTCTTTTTTCCGTCAAACAGTTATTCACATATTGAATAGGTAACCAAAGCAAAATATTCAGGTAAAGTACTGATCAATTTCTTGTAGTGCTTTGATTGAACTCAACAAAAATATTCAGTGGGTAATTAATTGTTGTTGAGAACCTATCAAAGAATGGTTTTGGGGATTCTACTCTCTCTTAGTAATTGTACATTACCCATACTTACGCATTTTCGAAATTGATAATATCTTCAATTCATTGTGGTAATAATGCGAATATATGTACAAATATCTGATTCTCTCAGTAATGGATCAGTTAATCCGAGTAAAGAAGAATGTTCTCACATTGTGACTGTAATGCAGTCTCGTTTTCTGATATTTCGTAGCCAAACATTCTGTGTGTAATATAACACTATAAAAAGAAGAAGAAGAAGGCAGAAGACGAAAGAAATGGAATATTTAATTCTAGAAAAAATGAATTTGTTACATATTGTTTTTATAATAAATATTCTGGTTATAACTGCACAAAATGTAATGATTATAAATTTGGAATTGATTTTCCGTCCATTCCAAGAAATTGATTAACATTGAATCGTGTTTAAAAAAAATATACTTGATTATGAGCGCACTAGATGTTCTCTGTTATCTAATGACTACTTTTAAGATACCTCGTTTATACATCATATGGCTCACGATAATTATGTTTCTATTGATTGTTGAATCCCTATATATTACATATTCGTGGTTACGTGGACGTTTTCACCATTGATGCACAAGACTATATTAATTTGTTGTGCATGTTTCTCAAGATGAAGTCTATTAAAACCTAAGCCAATGTCCTAAGCCAATATAACAAAGTCCACTTAATTTGTAAGGTCAGCAAATAACTACGTCGTGTTGTTTCTGTGTCTGTTGAAGGTGTGCAAATAACTACGTCTCTGTTGCTACGGAAATTACTCTTGTTGAAGCTGACCTTCCCTCCTAACGGTATATATACTTGCATCAATGACTGATTGTTCTTCTCGTATTCACATATTAAAAATCTGTTGTTGTTTGTATTGTCCGTTTATTTGGGGTACTGTTAAGCAAACAGTTTATTTACCACATACAAATTTACTTCAGTAAATAAGGGAGTGAGTATTGATTCCGGACGCACCAACTATTGAGGTCATTAATTCCGCAAGGACACACGTACCGTAAGTTATATATCCCTGGAGGAAGCGGTGTTCCTCCCCTGCTGGAACGTAGAGATCCAGCGCTGACCCTCACGTTGGCTTGGGCGTTTCCCATCTTGTGTTATCTCCCTCAGGGCGCAACCGTCCCAGCCGAAATGGACAAGATCTAAGCTCTTGATTGGTCTCCCGACGCGAACGGTTGTGTAGTGCGTGCATGTGGTGTGTGTGTGTGTGTGTGTGTGTGTGTGTGTGGGAGAGGAAGGGATAAGGATGAAGAAGAAAACATTGTGCATTGTCCGTCGCCAGTTTGGTGGTATACAGCTCCGGCATTTGTCTCGTATTGATCGGAGAAACCGCAGAAAACTACCGATCAGAGCAGCCGGTCGGTAGAATTCTCTAAATTCAATTCAGCTGGCTAGCCACTGTCGAGGCTAGAAACCGATGACCTATCGGTCAACGATGCTGATGCAAGTATGTAATTGCACGACTATCGCAGCCATTACTTTTACTTAAACTTATACTGCATTGTTTTATCGTATGTATTCCTCTGGATTCTTTATACTTACAATTTGATTGTAGTTCCTCATTCAGATTCTGAAAGTTAAAAACTCCAATCTAATTTTTAAATAATTTATTCTTGAGTTTGACGCAGTTTTAATATTTCAAATGCCGCATTTTGGCAGTAAAAGGTAATATAAGGCCCTCTCCTCAACAAATGCCGGTCAAAAAATGCCGTAGCGAGTCTTGTCTCCTTGCATACCACGTGATGCTGAGGGACCTCCAGTGAGCGGGAGCTTGTCGCGTGTAAGTCTGTTTTCAAATGCAATGACGTAATTGCAGGTATTAAAAAACCGCACGACCAGATTCGCGAGCCACACGAAATTCGAGACGTCCGCGTAGCTCTTTAAAGGGAAGGCACCGAAGCGAGCGGAAGAGCGGGGCACGGCGGCTGCGGGAGCGGGGGCGGCGAGAGGCGGGGGCGAAGGGAAGCGGATCGGGTGAAGCGGAGCGGGAGGAGGCGGAGGGCTCGCCGCGAGGTATGGAGAGGCTCCAGACGTGGAGGGGGAGAGATGGAGAGCGCGTAATGAGGCGTGAACGTATGTGTGTGAGAGTGAGAGAGACGATGAAAAGGGGCGGGAAGATGCGCAAAAGAGGCGAGGGAATCCGGAAATGTAGGCGGGTAGTTGAGAGATTTAAGGCTTATTTGCGTTGAAATCGGTTTTCTCTATCTGTTGTTATGGAGGCACGGGAATACATTTGCTGTCTGCATTCCAATACGCGTTCCTTTCAACCGTGACTCTAAAACGACGAGTACATTTATGCATATTCCTGAAGGAAGCTATTCATAATTAGAGAAGGTTTTTCCACGAGGTAATAAACTGAACGACTTCCTCAGAAAACCCATTTCATAGCATGAAGAGATTACTTACTTATTTTGTTAAGTCATTCTTTGTACATCTAAACCAGTGAATATTCTGAATAAACCTATTTAAATTATCAATTCCTCCACTGCGGTCAGTTAGGCAGCTGCCTAATTTGGTACCCAAGTTTAATATGTTCTTTTAATGAAGATTAGTGGCTGCAGTTTGTGGGCGCAGGCAAGGCGAGGGGTTTTTCAGGAAGGCATGAGGAGGCGAGAAGGCGCCAGTCTGGGAGTCAAGACGCCTAAGTGAGAAAACATTAGGCGTCGGCTCAGCTAAGCTGGATGTGGAAGCGTGCCCCTGGAAAGCGGCGATCGTGAGGTGTAAGAGGCGATGGAGAAGCTACGGTTGCACGGAGGACGGGATGAAGATTAAAAGCAAAACTCTATAATAGAATTTGTGATGTTTTTCACTACAGAACAAATGAACGGAAATTCACCACCAGCGCGGATTAACAAGGTTATCCCAGGAATTACACGTAAACCGTTTGAGAAACAGGATTTTGTAATGAACAGCTATTTTCCTACTGCTATCGATGGAAATAAAGCTTTTATACAAGATATATTAATGTATAATTTTTACTGACGAGTTAAATGAACAAAAACAGGATAAATGGAAACAATCTGCGTAATTTCCGAGCACTTGCTGGCGGGAAGCGCGGCCGCGTATGCACACGACCGCGGGCGAATGGCGGCGGTGGGGGGGGGATGGCGGGGGCGGAGGGAGCGGCGGCCGGCGTCCGCTGACCCGGGAGAGCAATAGCGATGGGCCTGTCGAGGCGGCCGCCGGCGCCACGGCCCTCGCCCACGCGGCGCCGCGCGCCGCGTCGCCCTGCTCCCACCGGCGAATCCCGCGTCATGTTAATTAATGTACTTCCATTCGCTACGGTGTCGCGCCGGTGTCCGCTCTGGGCGACGGTGCTCGCCTCGCTTCGCCTGTGCCGCTGAAGCTTTCGCGACCCTCCCCGCTCCCGAACCACCCGCATTGCTTCCGCGCCACCTCCACAGAGCGGCTTCGGTTTCTCGTCACGGGAAGGGGGCGTCCCGCCGTTGGCTTGGGGCAGAGGCATCCTGCCCCGCTGGCGCCGCTCCCACCGGCCCCTCCCCCTTCGGTGACCCGTCCGCGCCGCTCCGGATGCCGAGTAAACCTCCCCCCCCCGGCCTCGTACTGGGCTTCACAGAAACGCCGCCCTGCCGGAATTCTGCGCATTGCCACTTCCGTCACCTTCGCAGTACTACGTCCCTCCCCCACCCACGTCGGTCGTGCAACCGCATCCCGCCTCTGGTACGGGAACCCCGCAGCGTCGCCTCTCCGATGTATCGACACGAACATTCGAGAGGCTCTCTCCCCGGGCCCCATCGCTCCTCCCTTGCCCTCGCTCCCCGCCACACACGCCGTCACAATACACTCTCGTATTGACAGCACCACTTTTTTAGTTTGCCCAGCTTCACCATCTTCGCAGTTCACGTGTGTCCATTCCCCGGTCCGTGTCGGGTGCGCTCTTTCCGAACGGTTTCCAACGGTCGGCTCTCAGAACAAGCAACTGGTCCGAGTAACGTCGATGCGATCTTCGACAATAGAAGCACGGACCGTAACAACATTGCGATTTATACTTTTAGAATTTTACAGTATGCACTAAAAATTAGCTACAAGAAAAATTTGCAAAATATTTTACTAATAGCTAAGCGTTTCTTATTTTATATAATTTTGTAATTTTTCAGCAAGGCATACCTAATACAACGTAATACTGACACGCAACTACGCTGAACGTACTGTGATGTACATTATTACGTAAATAAAAATGGACGAAATGCGTTCTTCTAAGTATTGTATTTCATGTTGAACTAATTTCAAGTCTTCGTATACAAGAAAATGTTTTTTATATATTACAATGTAAACATTCCTGACATACACTGCTTTGTAAATAACGTATAATTTAAAAGATAATTAACATTAATAGTCTTCTAAGTTATATTTTTTCTGAACATTTTAGTATATTTTTTTAAGGATAGTTATAGAAAAAGCAGACCGTATTTTAAAGATTTAGCATAAAACAAAGAGCTAACTTTCGCTTCGTAAGTTTTTGTAGATCTCTTCATATTGAGGTAGAACAAATCATGAAATGTCCAAATGATTTTTCATTTAGCTTTTCAACGGGAATGAATGCTAGATTTGTAGATTTGAAATACTTCTCACGAAGAGATGGATTCGAACATATTTCTTTTTTTCGATCCAGAAAGCATGAATAATTTAACAAAAATCCTGATATGAAAAAAAAATTATACATATGTTGTTTTACATACTGATTCTGACAATTTATGTTTTAGAATGTTTCTAGAGCTAATATTCTACATATTTTCATTCCTATATCTTTACTGGGCACTATGTTTTCATTTAGTTGCATTTCATGTTACCTTTTTTCGTAAGATTTTCGTGTTTTGGGCCAGAAATTGACAAAACAAGAGGCCTAACACCTGCTATTTGTGTACATACAACGTTACAGGTAGCATCTGTAGTTAGAACATGTTTCTCTCATAAACAGAGCACCTACTTATATGGCTGGTACACAAATAATTGTTATTATCTTTTCCGTTGACATAGAGAAGAAGAAAAAAGATTACACAAACTTTTCAATTCTCGAAAAGTTGTCGCTTACAACGTTGAAACGGCTCATACATCAAGTCAAGCTGGGACTGCAAACGAATTGACTTCCAGATTTACACATTACTTTGTCTGCCCTAGATACATTTAAATATTTTCTCTGTTTTTCAACTGCTTGTGTTATTTTTGCAATGGAAATCGTTGGAATGTGTTGTTAGAAGGAAGCTCGCTCGAAACGTTTTTCAAAAGTTAGCAACTAAAGCAAACTAGAGTACATTTTGATAAAAAAAGATGAACTTCTTAAGAGGAGAATATTGAGTGAGTCGTGAGACTATAATGCTTACAGATCAAATATCACATTTTTATTACTCTTCTATCACGAATTTCTTTCTGAACGTACACGAACTGGTCTAAAAACGATCAAATAAAATGTTGGAAATAACTGATTTGACACGAATTATAGTGCAACATGGATAGAAATCTGTAAAGTATTTGCAAGGGGAAGATTAAAAATTTAATATTGATTCCCTTGGATCGGTGATAATTGGGAAAATGACAGTTAATAATTACTTTTAAGAAGAATAGCGACTGTCAAATCAATTTTTTTCTATAGTTCTTGGGTTAGTCTAGTATGCATTACAGATAATACTACTCACAAGAAAGTTCACAGATACACGTTCTGACTCATCCGAGAAGGTTTCGTGTGACTGTCTTCGACCAGTAGACAGGTCCAAGAAGTTTATAGCTTTCATTCCGAGACGCTTTGTATTTATTAGTCGAACCTAGATATTTCGAAGTATCACCTGAAAAAATAATCCTTCGATTTAGCAAACTTTCGAGTTATTAAAATGCATTTTAAAAAACATAACTAATGTTAAAATGCAAAGGGCACTATACTCTTTAAATTATAAAAATATTAAAATGTCCCGGAATTTAAGTCAATTGCATTCATTTCCCTGTATTCTTAGTTATATCGTCTTTATGAGAATCTACTGCGCAATTTTTTTTACCAAATGTAGTAGTCAAAATCGTGATGAATATTAGATTTGAGGGCAAATGCCTTCCATAAGGAATATTGGTGATTTACGCTTGTAATATATTGTATTAATAAATTCATTTTGAATGTGTACTTTACTTATTTCATCTTTACTAATTTTCTTCTTTAACAATGTCTCACTAAACATTAAGAAACTTTCAATTCTATAATCCGATAGTTGATCTACAAGATAAAGCCATTATTATATTACATAAATTTAAATCAAATATCTTACCTATTATTATGTCATTGATACGCATTACATTCGATATACAAACCCTTTTTTCATAATTTTAATTTTCATATGTAAGGTGCTCAGTAGAATGGATGGCGCATTACATTCGCGTAAATACGCTATAAAAAATTACTGAAATAAAAATAATCATCTTCTTTTGTTTTACCGCAGTCTTTGTTCAATAAAAACCTCTAACAATTGATTGCACCAAAACTATCGTCAGCAACTCAAAATTTTCCCTGCATATATTGTCGAAAAATGTTCAAACTCTCTAGAGCATTGGTCGCCAAATTTATGAAGCTTGTGAGCAACCATACCATTTTCCAGTGGCGTCTCCTGGCTAGTAGACGTGGGGATGCGATCATGATATTACAGGTTGAACGCATAATTCCAGATATTTTAAGTCTGCGTGATTCTACTTTACTCTGAAGTGTTTTAGAAGTTTATGTTGCAAATTAGATACCTTCTGAATCTTTCCTGAAAATCATCATTTTCTCATTGCATGCACTAACTTACATAAACAAAACAATAAAACTAAAAAAATAACCACAAAAAAGTACATACCTAATTTTTTAACTCGAGATCTATTCGCGTTGTCTTGGTTGTCCATCACTATTTACCGTAAGTTTTTGGAAGAGGAGAAATAACTACACGGAATTTCACGAATCCTGTCTATAGAAAAATGAAACGTTTCACTACTGTTTCCTGCCACAAATAACTCATCTACTACCACAAATGAACTGGATGAACTTGCCATGTCGCGTTATTTCTTTCTCTCTCTCACACACACACGTTTTATTCTTTCACGTTACAATTTCGAATTCACGATTTTCTTTTACGCATCACTAATTAGGCAAAATAGTCTATTTAACGCAAATTAAATAAACAGCATTTACACTCGAATGCAGGACACGCATGAACGAAATAACATCGCACGTCTTCACTGTCAAACCATTTTCTTACATGAAGGGAGTGGTATGGTTTGTCAGGCCTGCTAACACAGATCGAGTTACCTAGTTGCACTGAATCAGGTTGAAATGTGCCTAAAAAGTTGGCAGACTTGCTTGAGTTGTGAAGAAAGACGGTCCTGCCGTCTGCCCCCCGCTCACGGGTCCCAATCGTAGCACGTGGCTTCTGGGATTCCCAGGCGTGCTACCGAATTATGACTGCCTCAGAGGAGGGGGCATGGAAGGTTACTGGGAGGGGATACACAAAAGCCAATAAGAAGCCTTTGATGTGATCAGCTATTTCACATCACCGGCAGTCGAAACTACGCAGCTTGCACACAGCGCATGGCCGTGAGTACAATGACCTCGCCAACGAAGTGAGGTCGTTCAAGGGATGTTTCTCGGCCCAACACATCCAGCGAGGGGACTAACGCCTCTTGGACCGCGCACGTAAATGGCGAGAGGTAATAGAGAAACAGACGGAGATACTTACAGAAGAAAATAAAAGACTTTACTGAAAATATTTTTAAGTGATGGAAAACTAGGGAATGTAACACATCACTCTCATACATTGAGCCTACGCCACTGCCATTTTCAATCCTACTGTGAGTTACCAAGAAACCAAGTCGGAATTTTTTTCAAATCTGAACATTTCTTTAGTGTCTCTAAGCATACACTTTAATGTGAAACAAATTTTAATAACACTGTATACAAGAAAACATACATTGAAATGGAATTGGACAGTACAAAAAACTTGAAATATAGTTAGTAACAAATTATAAATGCAAAAACAGATTTTTTTATCAGACTTAGAATGATGGCACTCTTTTTTGTCATTAAAAATTTTATTTTTATATTGGGAGAGTAGGTCGTGACGCCATTCGAATACATTTTTCCAAATGTTCATCAGTTTGTTTCTGTACTCGTTTGTGCTCTGTAGAACAAGTCCAGGTCAGCAATACATGAGAATGACCGTGATCTACAGAACATTACCCCGCGAGCTACTAGTATCCCGCGATCGACGGTTTGATCACTGGTCTAGAGCCTTGCTATGTTGCACAATGTTCTTTTCTTTCCGTCGTTTTTTTTCTTGAACCAACGATAGAGAAAAGACATTATTTCGTCTATACTCCAACGAATCATCCTTTACACATCACAAGATCTTGTCTGTGGGTTGAACGAGTACGAGATCTATATCAACATTAATAAAGGACTAACAGTCGTCATTTGATACATTTTGGAAGTCTGCTCATGGGTCAGGAAGAAAATTGCTCGTACTCGGAAATTCCGCAGGCTTCACGTTAAATTCACAGAATGTGACCTTTCAAACGACGATTGCGAATGCTTCTGGCATCTTTCCATGAATTTTCTACCAGTAAAATAGAACCAAATAAATTTCTCACTGAGTTATAGCTTGATTCGAAATTTCTCAGTACTCGCTGATGACATTTCTTCCAGTAAAAGTATTTCAAGTTTTTAATTACAGTGGAACACATTAGTTGCATTTTTCGCGCACTTCCCGCACAGTAACATTACTTCTTCCAGCTTCGGGTCTTAGACTTCATTATTTTCCTTTCTGGTGCTCTCTTCCTTTCTGGTTAAAATGACTCAGATTGTATTGATAATTTTGTCTTTACCTTTTCAACTTGTAAAAAAATACTTGTTGCGATAACAAATTCACCCGCAATGTCTTTCATCTTTTTCAGGCTCCTTTCCACTTGGGCAATTACTTTCGGTTTTTCACTTCATGTCAATAACTTTACAGTGCGTTTATCCGACTGCATCAGAAGCTGAACTTACATAACCTTTACAAACAACCATATTCAAAACAAAAATATAATACCAGGTTCAGGCCAATTCTCCGAATATGTTGGGCGTGGTTAAAACGAATCCGCCGACGAGCTACATTTGAGCTTCTTCGTCTTAAATATCCTACTAAAAAAATTAAAAACGAAAAAATCTCTCATACCTGGAAGAATATTTTTTGTATTTCATGGAGTTCTGTAAAGGAGAGTGATAATTATATACACCTCTTGAAAATAACGCAGATTATAAATAGCGGCACTTCAACATCGCTAAAAGGTTAGCTCAAAATAAGAAGTCGAGGAAAAGCAGAGCGCCTGTTTTCGTTCAGAAGGCTTGAATTGTCCCCACAGCACGCCCGCATCAATTGCCTCGCCCCCGCCGCCGCCCGTCATTCGCCGCCGCCCGTCACTCCCCGCCGCCCCCGCGGCCGCTTACGCCGCTCCCGCCTTATACAATGCCCCGCCGCCCCCGCCGCCTTATCCAATCCCCGCCGTCCTACCGCCCCCGCCGACTCGCCGCCCCCGCCGCCTTCACCTCTTTCACGGCTCTCAGCACCCTCTCCTCCCTTGTCCTCCTCGCCTCTCGTGCTTCACCTGAAATCGGATCCCGCCGTGACCCGAAGTCCTATTCGCGCCCTGTCACTACGCTCCTTCGCCACCTTCGTGTTCCACGGCCGGGTGCCGCGCCGTTTCCCGTAACTCGCGGCTTCTCCGTACAGGTTTCCGCGACTGTTCTACAAGCGCGGCCCCCCCACCCCTCCCGCTCGCCCGCCTCGACCGTCCCGGGCGACGCCTGTCTGTAGAAAAAACAACGAAGTTTTTTACGCGGGGTGGCCAGCTCCTGAGAGAACTCTTTTTCATTTGGTCGCGCTCGGCGCAATCCTGCGGAGCGAAGCGTGCTCCCAAAGACGCAGGCGCCTCGCCCAATGAAAACCGGAAACTGAGCAAACTAAAAACCGCAAGTAATGACGAAAATGTTAACGAAATAAAATCGTGGAATGTTAATTAATATACCGTGTTTGTAAAGGGATATTCGACGGTCCCTTTGATATTCTTTCCGCTTCCGTCCCTTGTGTCGCGACTCAAAGGACGCAACCGGCATTCCCCCGTCCGTTCCGTTTCGTAGAACGTAACGTGGCGGCCAGGCAGAAGGCGTTACTAGTTAATGGAGGTGTTGAATATTTACGGAAGAACTCTCTGGTTTCTGCTCTCACATTTTTTTACTTTTTATTAATAAAGTTTCCGAATTCCAGTTTAAGAAAGTGAGATTTGTTTTCACTTCCTTTGAGACAGCAACATTTAAAAAATTATAAAACACATTGTGATTTTATTTGTTCCAATTTTACACAACGTTTTGGATATCGTGTGTGTCTCCATTGTCAGGTACAAATTGGCAGCTTTCATTGTCATCAGTGTAAAATTTTCCAATGTGCGGTTGAATACATATTTATTACAATATTAGGTGTTTGAATTATTTTGGATCATAAATACACGTCATTGGCACTAATCAGATCAGTGTTACTCATTGCTGAAGTTACACGTAAAGAACATATTTAAATAATTTTCTCCCGAAAGCTGGTAATGGAGAGTTCGCTGGTCAAAATGTTACTGCCCTTTTTTATATTTTCTTCCCATTGCAATGTCCTTTTCTTCACGTAAATAGTTGGACAAGTCTTATAGAGAAAGTATCAACAGTATTAATGACATTGAAAGGAAATTAAGTAAACATGCCAACGCGGGTAATTACTAACAGATTTTGTGCAATGCAAATACCCTTCAATTGTTGACAGATTTATTTATGTGAGAAATTGTACGATTATTGCAATGAAATGGTAAAAAGTAGCTTGCGGGAATGTCTGTATCATGCGTAATTGAAAAGGAAAGAAAATATTTTCCTAAAACGTAGTTTATTTTTCGGGGGGAATCAGATTTTGGTTGCGCACCACGGAGATGTGTATCTCCAACAGCGTGTATATTAAATTAATCTTCTCGTAAATAATTGACATTCTTCGTTGTTCAATTATATTTTAAAAGAAAGAAAATAATGCTTGAACACCACCACTGCACAGCTTGCATACATATATTACAATTTTTGAGAACTACATGATGACATAAAAAAGCTGAAAGCAGAAGAGAAACCAAAGAATCGTCAGAAGCGTCGCGCATTCACAATCTCTGACAATTAATATTTGCGAAAAGAGATGCTAGATTTATAGCGGTAAGGCGGAAGGAATCTCACGTTCAATTCACACCAACTATCATTGTACGATCGCATGCACACGTTCCGGCATCATAACGCCGGGAGTAAGGATTTTGCCTGTAGCAGCTAGGTTTGTTTGCCTCACCTTGAAACAGGTCCCATCGACGTATGTAACTTAGGGCCTCAACTTATTTCACTGTAGTACCTCTGACCGGAGGTCCTAGAAGTTCGAGACCCGACTGTGCTAGGGTTTTGGCTCTAGCTAGGACGAAATTCAGCCGCTATGGGGAGGAAAATTCTAGCGACCGGCTGCTTGATCGGTAGTTTTCCGTGATTTCTGCGATCAACACCAGGGCGAATTCCCGAGCAGTACTCTAACACACGGGCCACGGACCGCGCACTATTTTTCCTTCCCCGGTCTTGTCCTATCCTCACACCTTACCACACACTTACATCAGTACACTATCACACATGTAGGTAGGCCAGTCAGGGAGCTGAGTGTGCCCCGGCTGGAACGGTGCCCCTCTGTTGGAAAATGCCTGGCTGGGAGAAAGCCTCGAGCCGACTTCGAGATCGGCGCGGGATCTAGCCATACAGTGGGGGAAGATCACCGCTACCTCCAGCGATAAAAATACGCACTACAGTAGGATTAATGACCTTAGCAGTTGACACCCTCGGAATCACTAATCAATCGATCAATTGAAGGAGGTCCTGCAGTTTCTCCCTGCAACGCCTTCAATTAGGATGCAAGGCGGAGGCTACTCAAAAAGTTAACGAAAAACAATGGACATTTTTTATTTATTTATATTGTGATTATTGATATTTCAACCCAAAAATACTAGTACATCGTCTATGTATGTCTTGCAACTTGTCTTTCCGACTTAATTGCGAACAAATCCTTTAGCGTACGAAGGCTTCAACGCGTCCACATTCGGAGCCTTCAACGAGTGCACATCGTGTGTGTATGCGAGACGCAGAGATGCGGAGGGTAATAGGCTCGCAATTTCGTTTTAAGGCTGGCCTCTCGGGAGTCATCGAGATTGTTCAGGGTCTGTGACGCGCACTAACACACGCATAAACAGAGCCCGGCTCATCGAATGTCCAGACTCCCGATGAAACGTAAAATGCGCGGAAAAGAGAAGACAGCAAAAGGATGCGTCGCTAGAAGTGAAAAGTTGGAATGTTGGTGCCGTTCACCACTCACTTCGGTAGGCCGTGACAAAATTGATACTGGAAAGTGTGCTTATTTTTACAGAAATAAATACCTCAGAATTATGTTCAATTTAAAATGTCTAAACAGTCTCTTCTGAGTGAAAGCAATCAAAGAATGGCTTATCGAATGATTTATTAATTACAATATTGCCAGCACATTTGGTTATATGATTTTTTTAATTCGTTCGCGGAGCTGTGAAACGTTTGCCT
>JAHLJT010008446.1:112512573-112652511 GCA_031308135.1 Acheta domesticus | reverse complement strand
AGAATCGAACAGATTATGAAATGGTAAATGCATGATAAGGAACAATTGATACGATGGTACATACGCTTTACAAATTCAAGAAGAGATACAAAATTGTTAAAAGTAAAATTTGAACAAATATATACAGACACTTCCAGTACATTCATCGTAATTATCAATTTGTAATTCAAAATGGTTTCACATGGTTTTAAATAGTTTATAGAAATCTCTATTATTTCTTATGACAACAGAGAATTCTGACAAATAATATCCGCGACCAGGACACGAACCGTCGTGGCTTCCCTCGGAAGACCTGTACCAATCGTCGCCGAATTAACCGCTGCGACCACAAAGGAGAGGCATGAAATACACTTATAAAACAGTAATAGAGTATGATGGTTTCATTTATCGAATTAGAAAACGAAAATATTAACAGTACGTAAAAAAAGTGTCCTTTACGAGCTCAGGGAAGGTATCTGGGAACATCATCATTCATACCAGAAAAACATGTTCAATTTAGAGATTAGAAAACTAAGATCTCCGATAAAGTCTCTGACATTCTATAGCACCATTATTTTTTTTAACTTGAGCAACAGGCTTTATCCACTTTTCGTTACCAGACTCCTCCTATAAGAGTTTTTTTAGCGAACGTTCCGCGTTTTTCCGGTGCAGGATTACATACTTTCTCTTCTACGAAGTATTCGTAAGGCGAGAAAGAATAATAATTTCGGAACCGTTAGGGATATGCAAGTTCATCGCATGCTTTCTGGTTGTATAGTATTACAATTTAACGTTAAAATGCTCATAATTTTACTTAATTGGTTCATACAGATATATGCTAGACAACGATTCATTTGACATGTCATACGCTTCAGAAATCGAATAACAGAGTTGAAAATGTTTAAAAGATGCAGTTTGTGAAAACAGACAAGTCCTGTATATTTATCTGCATTGATTCTATTCGTCAGTAGAAGTACTTCAAATGATTTTCAATAAAGTATCTACACTCTTCAATGTTTTTATTACAACATCACATTCATCAAATTAAAATCCCCCTCTCGGGATCGAACTCGGAACCTTCCTTATTGAAGATCTTCAACCCGAAGGTGCATTAACCAACCGCCATACGCGGACCGACTTTGCGGAACAACTACTAATATTTCAGTCAAAACGATCTTGTATCAGTTCTATCATTAGGAAACCGAATTGTCAAGATGCGGAAAAACAGGTCTTTCAAAAAACATGACAAGAAAGGCAGCGGGGAACGGTTTTACTCCATATAATTATATCGGATGATCGGCATTTGGAAAATAACTACTGCGAGAAAGTATGTGCCATTCTATAGCACCACTAGTTTATTTATATATTACATTCCCTTCTTACACACGTGCAGAAAATTTAAAGAAAAAATTTGGAGCGGTTTTTGAGAAAAATTTTTTTTGTCAATTTGAATCGCAATTTACACAAAAACTATTCGTTTTTCAAAAAAATGGTACATGACTTTATTTGAATGCTAATTTTGTACAACCGACTTTGTCTGAGGCAAAAATCTCAATGTTCAATTTTGCAGTTTTTAAACAGTTTTTTGCAATTTTCGAAAAATAGGGCCTATCTACGAAAATGACGCCTACGTCATTCCCTTCAACGTTCTTTGCACTATTCAACAACAAAATATAATCAAAAAATTTGGAAGCCATTTTCTTTTAACTTAGAAAAACTCAAAATGGGCTTCATGTAAGTACCCTCAAATACTAAAATATCGGTTTCAAATTCCAGAGGCCTTGAGACGAGTAAAAACGATCGGGGGAATATCAATTTTGAAGAAAATCGGCCGAACGGAGCTAGCGTTGACCACAGACGGACAGACGAACATTTGCCGTCAATCGATTTTGCAGTATGAAGAAGCCAACATCATGGATTTTGACTGCACCACAAGTTAGAGGACCTTTTTTTTCTAAATTTAGCAACGGGTTTTATCACTTTTTTGTCACCAGACCCCTGCTATAAGAGTTTTTTCTGGCGAAAATTCACCGTTTTCCACCGTACGATTACATAAGTTTCTCTTCTTACGAAGTATTCGTAAGGCGAGAAAGTAAAAATTTGGAGCCGTTTTTGAGAATTTTTTGTTGTAAATTTGAAGCAAAGATTACGCAAAAACGACTGTTTATTTTTCAGAAAATTCTACATAACCTTTTTTAAAGAGCTAGTTATGTACAAGAGACTTTGTCTGAGGTAAAAATTGCTATCTACAATTTTGTAGTTTACAAATATTTTTTTGCAATTTTACAAAAACCAAGTTTCCCAGAAGTAGGAATAAGACATATTTTTTATCGTCGCTCATTACATAAGTGAAGAAAATATTAAAAAAAATTGGAGCGGTTTTTGAGCGGCGAGAAAGTAAAAATAGAGGTAAAAATCACCACTATTTCCGTATTTGCATATTATGTGGGAAAGTTAAAAATAGTTGTCTGTCTCTGGAAATTGTTGTTTCTCAAATAACCAACAAAATGTGCAGTTGCAAGGCAACTGATAACTGATTGAAAATCATTAAAAAATATACTAATTTAAAGAATATTGTAATATACTCTCTGGACGTTGGTTTTTCCGAAATTCTTGAAAGACCATACAAATTAAGTAATTTTGATAATTGGTTTTTTAAAGTTGTTGACGAATATTCTATATGTTCGCTTTTTTATGCAATGACTACCCGTTGCTTTCCACCTCTGTTTCCTATGTGCTGTTAATGACTAACTCACCCACTGTGCATAATCTTGATTGAATCTCTGTATTTTTATATTCATTTCCATCAATAACGTCTCCTGTAGGTTTGAAAGTCATTTGGAATACTTCTAATAATTTTACGCAAATACTCTTTTTCATTCTACCACACTAATAAATTTGTTGATTTTTGTCATTAGTGTGGTAAGTATGCTTTGACAAATTTACGTAACTTCCAAAACACAAATGAAAAGACAAAAAGTTATTATATATTGGAACTTCTTTTGTTACATTACAATTCTTTTTATGCCACCATTTTATATATCACTAAACATATTCGCACTGTTTTCACATTAATATGTATTTTTAAATATTTGCGAGTACTTGTAATTTTTCTTGTGCCAACAAAAACACTGAACAGAATCGTGACATACAGGGGTTTCTTCATATGTATAGTTTATCGCTCCAAATAATTTATAAATTGATTTAATTTGGAATATTTAATCTCCATTGTATTCCAATTGTTAGTGACTCAAAGAAATTATGATATTTCAAATTGCTATTTTGAATCCAACAAAATGCAGTTGGAATGCATGTATTTCTTGCAATAGCACGACGCGCGTGAGAATTTTATTTGGTATTCCATTGACCCATCTCCTTTCATTTGTCACTCTATAAATATTTACACATGGAACCAACAGCATGCTACGTTTCATTGTTCTACGCTTCCGGCACAATGTGAAAATACAAACTGGTTTTGTTTTCAACGTTTGACTTTACTTCTCTCCTCAAACACTTTTATTAGGATGTACATAGAAACGTTTACCTCATCTCTTTGCTGTTTGAGACATTCAACATTTGTGAACGAGATGTAGTATGCATTAATATTGTTTGGGCATACTCTTAATACATTTCATGAATTCCTGACATTAATAAGCGAGTGTTTAAGCAAATTGTATGCATATTTTGTCTGGTTACTACTCGTGAATTAAAAGGCATGCTTAAATATTTTCACTAGATTTAAAATGATGTGAAAAACATTTTAGTAAAGAAGAAAATACAACCAAATAAAGAAGTAGACAGTGACAATCCTTCATAATCTTTGGATACTTCTTAGTATTTTTTGACAAAAAGGAACTCAGAATCAATAGCAAAGGACAGAAAGCAAAGAAACAAGGAAAGAGAATAAGGGGAAAAGTGTAAAGTTGTATTACACTTTTATCCAACTGAAGAGATTATGGTTGACGGCGAAATACATTCTCACAATTCATTATGAATATGACCTTATTTCTTGACTGCTGGTGTGCTGGTAATGAGGCACAAACGTTTCCTGTTCAGTAATGTCTCACGTATAGATATATGAAAACTGAGTATCAATAACAAAGGACAGAGAGCAAGGAGAAAGAGAATAAGAGGGAGAGGTGTAATATTATGAGAACTAGAAATGTATTTGTTTCCATCATATTATTGCATTAAAATTATTCCGACTGAAGAGATTATGAAACATTTGACTTGTTAAAGATCATGTATAACAACGAAATGCGTCATCACAATTCATAATGAATGTCATCTTATTTCTTGACGCAGGAGTGTTAGAAATGAGATACAAACATTTCCTGTTTAATAATGTCTCACGAACTGATGTATGAAAAGTGGAGAATTGTGAAAACGTGTCACTGGTTTTTTCATTACATTGAGTTCCTGCAAAAGAAGTTAACGTTTGTATTCCTTAACACAATTTAGAAGAATTCATGCTCTTTGTATTAAAAAAATATAAATATCTGCCACTTCATCCATAAAATTTTCATAAACTACTTGACAAAAAATATAAATGCTCAGTTAACTATATTAAATAACTGTATTTGAATCGATCTACGATAATACATAACTGTATTTGCATCGAAATATCATGAGAGATTTGGGAGAGCATTTTGAAGATATAAAATGATGTGAAAATATTAGCATGTGATGAGTTGCTTCATCTTGCTTGAAAACAACGCAACCTCCATGAAGAACTGGAGGTAGACAGCATCATAATACAATAAGCATTTTTTGAGAACAGAAAATCACTAAAATGTCTTAAGCACATAAGATATTAAGAACAAGCTGGCAAGATATAAGAATATCACATGTTAGTTGTTCATTTACTATCTGAGTTTATAATTCCTCCATTCATGTTTACACCGGCTTGTGTTGCTTAACGCGGCTATCATGAAGATAATGTTCTCAATGAATAATCCAAAACTCTTGATTTAATTCTAATACATCAAATTGTTTAGATATCTCTAAATGCGCAGAACCTATTTTAAAAGAAGACAAGTATCACCCCATCTATTAATATCAAACTATACTTGAAAGGCAGCCAACATATAACTTTAAAGCATATTCCTATTACTGTTACAGATTTTAAAAGAGCTAACTTTAAAGAATTTTTTGTAATATTAAACATATTATATGGAATGAACTTAGAGAATTTGAAGACCCTGATGAAACCATTGATTTTTTTATGATTGTTTGAACTGTATCTTGGATAAATATGTTTCTAAGAAAAAATTTACAGCAAAAATATTATCCTACTTGGTTGACAAAAGATAACTTACTAAATTTAAAACTTAAAGAGTATTATCGCAAGAAATCAAAATTCTTTCCACACAATCAAAATAAACATAAAGAATTAAGAAGGATAACGAAGTCAATTATCAATGAAGCTTATCTAAAATATATTAGAAATCATGAAAAAGGTTTCATCCATAATCCTAAGTTATTTTGGAATTATATTCAATGCAAAAATATTAAAACTTCTCGTGGATTTCATGTTATGACTTTTAAAATTATTCCATTAAATAGTGATGACGATATTGCCAATAGCTTTGCCACTTCTTTCAAACCTTTTTTGTTTCTCACGGTGCAATCAATGGCCATGTTCTTGATACTTCTCTTTGGGGCGTTGCTAACACATTTAACAATGTCACATTTGATGAAATTCGAATTGCTATAAAAAACTGAAACCTAACATGTGTAGCGGTTCTGATGGTTTACCACCGATTATATTGAAAGGCTTTTATGATGCGTTATACTATCCCTTACTGATTATTTACAATCTTATTTTGAAAACTGGAAAATTTCATAAGAAATGGAAACTTACAAGTGTATGCCCGATACTTAAATCTAGTACCGATATAAAATTGAAAATTATAAACCGATCGCTCTAAATTCTTCTCCTGCTAAAGTTTTTGAACAAATAATATATGTTAAAATTTTTAACCATGTTTAATATTACTTATCTGGTTACCAACATAGTTTTATTACTGGTAGATCCACTACCACAAATCTTGTGAATTTTGTTCAGTATGTTTCAAGCAGATTAGACCATAGATTTCAGGTTGATACTATTTACACAAATTTTTCTAAAGCTTTTGACAAGATTAATCACAGAATGCTATTATCTCAACTGTCTTTTTTTGAACTTTCAAAACAAATGTTAAACTTAATGAGTTAATACTTAAACACAAGAGAGCAATGAGTTAAATTTCATCTACATAAAATCTTACGTTTATAAAACTGTTTCTGGGGTGCCTCAAGGTGCGAATCTTGGTCCTCTATTATTTTTAATTTATATTAATGATTTGCCTAGAGTATCTCAAATTTTAAAATGTTTTCTTTTTGCTGATTTTAAATTTTATAAGTCACTTGAAAATGAAAATGATTTACATAAATTGCACGCTGATATTAATAACGTCTACAGATGGAGCATAGAGAATGATTTGTAATTTAATATTAAAAAATGTTGCTTCATTACTTACACACGAAATAAATCATATCTAAAAACACATTACTCAATGAATAAGGAATCATTAGAACGTGTATATTTTGTAAACGACTTAGTTGTTACTATTCAACATAATCTGACTTACCACCAGCACATTATTAATATAACAAATGATGCATTAAAATATGTTGGCTTTATTATATGAAATTCCAAGAATTTCAATGACACATCAAGTTTAATACTCCTCTTTAATTGTCTTGTGCGCGCCAGATTGGAATACGCTTCAGTTATTTGGTCTCCTTATGGGATACCACTAAGTAATTAAGCATACCACTAAGTTTCATAATTGGATAATTGAAATTAATAATATAAAGAAATTGGTAATGTAAAGAAGATACTAACGAAGATCATTTTCAAATTTAACAAAAATTGAGCTTGATATCTAATGGCTGTAAGAACAAGCACATATTTTAAAACATTCAAATTCAAGCAACCTTTCATTTCAAAGGATGATTTTAACTATAGTATCTCCAGAACATTATATTACAAAAAAGTAGAAATTTTGTTATTATTGTCCTTTACTTCTCATTGTAAATTTACAAAATTAAAATAAGACATAGATTGCAATAGAAAAACAGAAGAAAACTATGAACTTAAATTATTTACTACGCTCTGCATCCACCATAGACAATAATGCACATCTGCAATCATGTGTGCAAGTGCCGATGAACTGACTGCAGTCATTTGTGATGTAATACATCGATGCTTTGGAATTTCATTCAGAAAAGAAGTTTAATTCTGATGAATATTTGCCAAAAAAAGTTTCATTTTCATCTTAAATACTGATGTTTGTTTCTGAGCCAATCGTGACAAAACCATAAATAAGTTATGTCAAGGTCT
Organism: Acheta domesticus; assembly: GCA_031308135.1. Classification (NCBI taxonomy): domain Eukaryota; kingdom Metazoa; phylum Arthropoda; class Insecta; order Orthoptera; family Gryllidae; genus Acheta; species Acheta domesticus. Next base: position 112,645,145 of record JAHLJT010008446.1, on the reverse strand, counting down.
TCTACTGGTGGCAGTGGCAGGTTTCGTGGTACCGTAGCACGAGCTTCTCTGCGCAACTAGCGTCGGGAAACGAAACTATTAGTAACCCCGCCGATTTACAATAGTGATGGTGTTGTCTCTTGTGGCGGGGTGATTGACTGCGTGGATTTCATTGTGCCGTTGGTGGCATCGACCTTGACAACACTGCCATGCATTGTGTACGAATTGTTACACCTCCATCCCCTATTGTCACATCGCTCAGTCTCCCCTCTACCCGTAACAATCTCGGCGCCACGAAGGCCAGCTTCCCCACAGGCGACAGTTGGAAGGGCTGCTACAGGAAATATTGTCCGTTTACTACTTTAAAATCACATGTCAGAAAGTGTAATTTTGTACTCAAATTACTGCAAAAATACTAACATATGATACATCATTGTATATACTCTTTTTATGGCATATCCATTGCTGACGAAAAAATATAGTTCCGTTTAAAAAATCGAAGATAATTACATTTCTCGAAAACTAAAAATATTACAGATGATTTTTCTTCGGCATATTACTTGCCCCATGATTCCGCAATGTTGAACGAAAACTGCAGTTCGATATCATGAACGGTTTAAAAGTTACGTGGGTATAGTTGGTGGGACAGCCTGTATAACTACCAACGGGGAAAAGCTGCTTTGTTGAAACATTGATATACTGGGTGGCAAGAATTAATATTCACTTACTTCCTTGCCACGTTTATGAATATTTGCAAATTCAATAATAAATATTGGTCTGTAATTTCCTTTGGTATCTTTGATGTTTTCTAAATGATTTGAGTATGCCTGTGCATTATTACGCATTAAATGGTCAAGTGGAAATCTGAGTCAACAAATTTATCGAAGGGGTAAAAATATTCGCGGGTCATTCTCACTAATACGTAACACGTCTTTGTTCGAATAAGTGAGAAGTACATTTTTTAACCCAGCCTCAGGTATTTATGTATTAACACGTACCTTCCAGGCGATGTCGGTTTACTTCGAAAGAATGAACAATGAATATTAATAAATTAAATGAAAGTTACTACTTTTCAAGAGAACTCGAAATATTGGCATGTAGTACGTAACCCCAGCATTAGACTTAACAATACAAACACGTTTACGCAGATAATATTTTTAAATTTGCTAATCTATAATTCGTTTCTTATATGTTGCGTAATTTCTCAAGTGTTTACCAACATTAATGTTTGTAATTTCTGATTTCGTAACGTTGGCCTCTTGTGATTTTCTACGTCGTCTCCTGCATTTGAGTCCCGACCATCTTTCTGTGATAAAATGGTTGTGATGTATTATAGTAATTTGTTGTGCTCGTGTCCATATCAGAACTCGAAATATCTTCACATGGATTATTTGTGCCCTTATATTCGTCCACGAAGGTTATGTAGAGAGCTTTTTATTTCGATTGTTGTCTTAGATTTAACTTATATTCTTAGCCATGTGTGTGGCGGGTTTTCTTATAAAAATTATAAAATATTAAAGCAAACAAATATTGACCAAATGTTTCGTTACATTATTATTTTGATTTAATAGTTGATGAAGCCTAGGAGAGAAAATTCACGCAAAGGAAAAGCGTCCAGAGATAACATGTTTTCTTGTGTTACTAAACAATGGTATTAAACCAAAATATAGTGTCTTCGCTCCTCGCGACAGAATGCGTAGTATACCAGATAGTATTCTAGGCTCATATATTACGATGAAATGTCGCAAGTAAGACTGAACAAGTAAATCAAATTTGAGAAAGCCAATGGCTATCCATTTTAATTTTCATTTGCGGGCTGCCGTGGGAAGAGATAGCGTTGTGCTTTTATTGATTTCTGCGACGCAACTGACTCCACAAATCGAGGACTTCGGCAAAGAATTGTGGTATTAAAGAGCGCCTATCAGGAAAGAGGCGAACCTGAAAGTGTGCGTCATTTAGAAAAGGTCTGCCCGAAGAATACGATGCGAATGAATACGCTAAAATAGTAGCTAATGGCAACCTAGAGTTTTTGTATTTTAATGTCTATCAATATTCTTAGAAAAGTTGTTTGACCAATATTATGTTTTCTATTATACGTGTTTTACTCTCCCTCTTTTCCTTTCAGTAAAAAAAAAATCAAAAATTAAAAATAACCTATGTTTCCACACTGTAATTTTGTTACTATAATTCATCATACAATATTTATTTTCTCATTAACTTTCATTGTACGACTTTTTGTTGAACTATTTAATTGCCGTTAATTGAAATGTTTAATGACACTCATTCTTTTCTCAATATAGCACGTTTTATTCATTCTCAAAATTGACACTTCATTTTATTTCGATATTTTAACCGAAGTAAGAAGTAATGTATATTTGACTTTGGCGCGATTATTTGTCATGATTTGATTGTCATGATCATGATTCGTCTCAAATTTTATTATTTGAAATATTCGTACAAAATCATTTATTCCAACTATCACAAATACTGAAAATATAATACTCATGATGTTCCTAAATTTATGTAACGAATATTATATGCTCTGCGTTACCTTTGAAATGGATCTTTACAAAAATATAACGCTTCGTGTGTCAGCAAAAGGGCACTCTGCTCAAGAAGTTTCTTCCTGAAAACGAGCATCGCACCGCGCCGAATCAGCGGCCCCAGCGCACTGAGAGCCAGGTTCGTAGTCGCGGCGAGAACGCCCCACGCTCAAAGGAAATTCCCAACTATGCGAGAAGGCATCGCTGGCTGAGGAAGGAAAAAGGCTCGAGCATAGGAGGGATAGGAGAGAATCGACGGAGAAAATGGAAGAGAGGTATATGGGGACAAGCGAAAGAGTGGCTACAAATTTGTGTGAATGTATGTATTACGCAGACAAAAGTGTATAAAGGAATGGACAAAATTGGATGAGAAAGTGTATATAGAGAGAGAGAGATAAGAAAAGAGAAGAGGGGAAGTGAGGTAAGGAGAGAAAAGAGAGGGAGAGAGTGGGGAGAGAGAGGGGAAAAAGGGAAGAGACGGGAAGAGAGAGACAGGGGAAGAGAGGGGGCAGAGGGGCAGACAGAGGGTAAGACAGAGGGTAAGACAGAGGGTAAGACAGAGGGTAAGACAGAGGGTAAGACAGAGGGGAAGACAGAGGGGAAGACAGAGGGGAAGACAGAGGGGAAGACAGAGGGGAAGACAGAGGGGAAGACAGAGGGGAAGACAGAGGGGAAGACAGAGGGGAAGACAGAGGGGAAGACAGAGGGGCAGACAGAGGGGCAGACAGAGGGGCAGACAGAGGGGCAGACAGAAGGGAAGACAGAGGGGCAATGAGAGGGGTAGAGAGTGGGGCAGAGAAAGGGGCAGAGATTGGGGCAGAGAGGGGGCAGAGAGGGGGCAGAAAGAGGGGCAGAAAGAGGGGCAGAGAGGAGGGCAGAGAGAGTGATATTGGGAAGAGAGATAAATATACATACATACACACCTATTCACAGACACTTGCATACTCACATATTAGATCCACTTATTTCGACAGACTGTATAACAGTCTATATAGCCGAAAAAATCATGTACAACGTATATTTACGTATATAAATAACAAAGACACAAAAAAGTTGTCTAACCCAAAGCCTTGACACTGATTTCTCTATGTATGTCGACGCGCTGAATACTGTCAGAATTGCGCCACCACCCTCCAGTACTTTTTAAATCGAGAAAAACTCATGTGAATACTAGACTTTGGTGTCTTGCATAATTTTTCTCTACAGAAGCCAAAAGTTATCAGACCCAAGATTTGACACATGCTTCTCTATGTATGTCGACGCGCTGAATCGAAATCTGAAGCTAGAATTACGCCGCTACCTTCCAGTTATTTTTTTCAATTGAGAAAATCTACCCCAAAATTTACAATTTACAATTTCAGAGGGGGGGTCGCGATTTAAAAACACTGGAAAGTTATGGCGCAATTTTGGCTTCACATTCGGATCCAGCGCGTCGACATACATAGATAAATATGTGTTAAGTCTTTGTATCTGACAGCAACTTCCGAAAACAAAAAAAAATCGTCACAGGAGATTTTCCGATTTCCGATTTGGAGACCGACCATTCTGCCCCGTTTGAACTCACTCAGATGCTGACAGTGCGTCCTTTGGCGTCGGCGAGGCATACATGCACCTGATTACACGTTTGCACATTCTTTGACGGCTCTGAATCGACTAGGTGTTACGTAACACTGACCTGAACTGTCACACAAATGAGGGCGCTACGAGATCAACGTGCACGGCATGTGTATGCAAATTTAATCACATCTTATGGATACACTGTTCTACACATTCACCAATTTTTAAGTGATTCCGAGTGTTGCTTCTGGGTGTTGCAATTTTCACAAACACCTGTGTATTACATAATTTTCTAAATCCCTAATACATCCAATAAAGCTATTTAAATAGAAAAAAATACGTCAACTATAAATCTAAAGACACAAGCAGGATCCTAAATGACTGGTTATGAGAATTTAAACTATAAAACAAAACGTTTTCCTTTTCTTTTAACGTGCACATTTGAAGCCTTTCGGGTGAACAGATTGAACAAATGAAATAAATATTTTCTGAAGAATGAGAGCCTCGCTTGATAAGTCGTAAGGTTTTGTATGCACCACGGGCGTTACTGGATGTTTTTGTCCCTCGGGTGACATCCGACCGCTTGGGCCAGAGGCTCTTGGGTTTGGGGGTCGCACTCGACGCGGAGGCATCTACTTAGCGCATAAACAACTATTGTATTATTTGTAATGTACTATTTACTTTCAAAATTCTTAATTGTATAAAAACTGGGAGTACTCTCCTATTATTAATATTCTTGTTTATTATTGTCTATTTTTATAACAATCTTGTTTTACTATTGTATTACTTTTAGAATATTGTCTAAGATTGTTGTTTTTGTAATTTGCCACTGGATAACAGTCCATTTGCAGAAAATAAAATTATAATAATGATAATAAGAATGATAATAATAAAGTTATTTTTACGCGAACAAATTTACGATCGTACATGTTCGGTGCGTATAAAATGAAAACAAATAATACGAATAGTGTAGACACGATATTACGCAGAACGTCAGGAACATAGAACAACTACATTTCATTTGGTCAGTCAAGAATGCGAAATAGAATCTTGAATATTGTTTTTGCTTCTTTCTTTTCTGAGAAAGAAAGAAAGAAAGAAAGAAAGAAAGAGAGAGAGAGAGAGAGGGAGAGAGAGAGAGATGGAAACTTTTCGACCAGATGATTGGAAATACCACGAAGAATAGGAAAACAAGCAATTGATGAGTTGATGCGGAACCGACTGCGTTTGTGTCGGCATGAATGCGCTAAGGGAGTTGGGAGGCGCCAAGACAGTAGTAGGAAAGGATGAGCGGGAGGAGGATTTCTCTTGCGGAACGAGGATAAACCATAAAGAGAGCGACAAATGGGACAGAGCAATCTCCTTAGCTCCGCGGGCGGCCCCTTCCTACACTTGAGGTCCCATTCCTGCCACATTCCCACAGCATCCGCTTGTCCCAGTGCTCCAAGCGCCTTCAATTTTCATTTGAGGAACCTTTGTATCGCCCACAAAAGGAATGTTCGTTTCTCACAGTTCCGGTGGGGAAGCGCCTTAGACCGAGGCAGAAAAAAAGAGCATTTTCTGTCACAAAAGAAGCAATGCCAATGGCAACGCGCCCGGATTTCATTTCTCTGTCACTGTGCTCTGGCATAACAAGAAAGTGATATGTTTGCTCTCAATTTAAAGAAACGATCTACCTTACAATGATTCGTATCCAAGGAAATGTAGACGAACTAACATAAATTTCTTTTGAAGTTGTAGAGATAAACTAGACGCCAACAATTCTCATAAATTGATTTTACGTTTAAAGCATTAATGTGTGATTAACTGCCAAAGAAATGAACTGATGAAACAATTTCAAACAAAAAGATCAGAAATAAAAGTTACAATTTAGCATTCACCATCTACTTTACTCTACAATTATTTTTATAAATATATTTGTTTTATTACAATGTCTGCTGATACGTAAGTCAAAAGAAATCATCACCATTTACGTCACTTAATACCCATTTATTACTACAAAAATTGAAATATTTTAGAACAAAGCGATCTAGTATTTTTAAGTAATTGATTCGCTGTTATTAGAATATATTAACTTGTCTCATGGAGTGTCGAATTGATCTTTTTTGTGAACGTGCCAAAAGTATTTTCAAGCAATAGTACCAAACAATTATTGTTACAATCATTCGATGTATTGTTGATAGCAAGTAATGTTACGCATGTATAATCGTCCTTCTTTTGAATAACTGACGAATAGAATAACTTTATTCGAATTTTGTTCGGAAGCTTTTGCCCCAGCAGTCCACATCAATTCATGTCTTACCACCCCACCGAAAGGCAATTTCCGGCATGTCACCGTAGTACTTCTTTCTTCAAGCTTTTAACAATGGAATAAAACGCTCTCCATCGTTGCTGCATCTTCACTATAAGAGCAGCATTTCATTCGAGCGAACAAAGAAAGCGTTTGATTCATATAGCTCGGTCCTCGATAGATACTTAAACCATTGGCATGAAATGAAACACAGATATATAGTACTAGATTGGCAATGGTACACCTGCAAGTGAAGCCAAGCGTCGCCATCTTACCTTCTCCTCACATCAGCCGGGCGCCTTACGTCAAACTAAAAACACTTGACAGCTAACAATAACAAAATGAACGTTTTTTAATGGGAAAACCCTAAAAAAAATCAGTGCAGTACAAAGCACAACAGAGAAAAGACAACAAAGCACAGACAATGATAGTCACGCCAAAAAAATCAGCATTCGACATGAATGATATTTGCTATATTGATGGCACGCCACGAGACGAGCTGGCAGAGAATTATTGGAGCTCCTTTTTAAATGCTACAATTGTAACTAACTGTACTACAATTTTACCACATACTTCAATTGTAGTATGATCACGGTCATTACTGATATCGCTAGCATTATCATCAAATTGCTACGACCTGACTTTTCAATTTAAAACAATATTTGACACTGACGGTTGTACTCTGACTCCACATGCTTCTAAATTTATGGCAGAGAAACAAGGAGCACCCAAGGCACAGATTAGGAGTGAGAGGGCATCGGAAATAATTTCACATTTGATGCAAACTATTTTATTATACATGAATAATTGTAGATTTTATAAATTTTTAAATATTGCTAGTCTGTTATAAATAGATCTGTGACCCACTTTATTTCTATTGAATTCTTTAGTAGAATGATGGACCCGGATCTTTTGATAGGTGGATGATACAATTTGTATCAAATTACTGACATGTGTATCCATTGGATCAAAATCCATAGCATGACCTTTGAGTGAATCGAAAATACCTAGGTCCATTGCTGCATTGGTAACAGCAACAGGAATATGTTTTTTCAAAACAGAATTAAAATTTGATAACACATTAATATTGGCACGATAGTAACCTTCTGTTACTTTACATATTTTCACAACATCAACTGATGGTTTTACTAACCCTCCAAAATTTTTAAAATTTATTAGTTTTGATTCACATTCTGAAGTAATCAAGGCATTTTTACACTGTTCACAATTCAAAACCTTAATAACTGCTTTGGAGACATATCCAGCAATATATTCCACCACATTTTCAACATATAGAGAAAGTGAAGATGGAACTGTCATTGAATCATCAATGTCAATTAATGTATTATACACTACCATCTTCAGCATCAATAAACTGATTGCTTCGAACAGACGAAGTGCTGGTTACATACAACATATTTATATTGTTTTGAACAACACTATTTCCTGCATTGCTTTCCTTCAACTCATTTCGAATCACAAGTCTCTTAAATGCAGATTTAAACTGCCGACATGTTGGGTTGTTGTTCCACCCACCACGTGATCTAATCAATCCAAAAAAAAGTTCAAGATGATCCTGACTTAATTTGTACGTTAACAGGTACTTCATTTTATTATTAGCAACATAACTTTCAAAAATTCCTTTTATACTCAGCAGAGATACTTTAAATCCTAAAAACCCAACTTTCCTATTTGAATACAGAATTGAATTAAAAATATTTTCTGTGACAGAGAGCTGGTCAATATAAGCTATAGCTTCAGAAATAAATGAACACCAAATGTCTTTATTGGTACACTTCAGGGCGCTTTCAATTCTTATCCAAATGCACTGGAAGAATTTAAAATATCAAATATTTTATCAAAATACTTCAAAAATTTCACAGTTTCTTCACATTCTTCAAACTCCTTAATATGGAGTACATTATTACAATAATCTAATGCTACAGCCACAGACTTGCTAAAACTTGCACAGCAGGCCTCACCTTCATTTTATTGTTCTTCCAGTTCATGTGGCTAGCATTTAATTTGTTTGCCAACCGTAACCCTTCATTCTGTTGCAACATAAACAGGTTTTCTATAAAAGACCATCTGACACACTTACCGTTACTGTAAATTATTTTTTTATCAGCAAGGCAATTACGCACTAATTTAATCATATGGCAAGCATCCATTAATATATATATATATATATATATATATATATATATATATATATATATATATATTGAAACGAGTTGTTAATTAACTCACACAAATTAAATAAAGAGAGGGGGACAGGGATTCTTTCTCAGGAATGGGTTCCGGGTCTGATCATACATACAATGGAAATTGACAATGGTTTATTACAAAAAAAGAACCATGATCATTACAAGCAACTGGATTTAACATACACTTGCTGCCCTGTGATCCGTATTCCCTACACCAATCTCTTGTAAATTACATCATTCAATGGTTTGCTACTGTCCGCACCACATTCCCCTCCCCTGACATCCATTCTCTGATTACCCTGGTTACTGAATATCAGGTACTTATGCTGTATGCCTCTTGTAGCTCTGACGCGTGACTCCACCTCGGCGCTATCCTCGGGATTGCTCGGGTCTGCTCGGTCGCCCGCGTCGCCGCCGTGTCGCCACCGCGCCCGCCGCCTTCTCCAGCAATGCTCGCGAACACGCCACGCCGTTTCCCAAATCTTCGTTCTTCACAGTACTGGCAGACGAAATTCATTCGGCATACTCGAACACTCGTGTCTCTCACGCAACGGGAGCATTAGTTTCACGATTAATCTTTCTCCGTACAACTCACCAGCGTGTGAACGACGCCTGGTTACTGCACTCGCTCGTGTAAATATAATAGTACAAGTCTCAATTATCCCCTTTCCGCCCCCTTTTTCCCAGGTTGTGACTTTGATGTTACTGCACAGTCCTCACAATCACAATTGTTACTATCCTACGTTTATTCAACGTCTCTATTAGTTGCTGCACTCGTCCATGTCCACGTGTTTACCACTTACTACCGACATTATCTGTAGCATCTCTGTTCTTTCACATTACACACGCATCTTTTTAACTCCGCTTTACCACAGTTACCTGTATCACTCAAGCGTCTACTCGCACGATTCTTCTACTTTTTTCACACCACACTTTCGCTGACTTCATATATTACATCGCTCTACCATCTGACCTCCGCCATGTCTGGGCGCTTCTCTCTCGCCACTCTGGCCTCTTGGCCCGTGCTCGGTTCGCGGCACTCGGTTCCTCCGCTGAGCCGGCTCCGGCTCCCCCCCCCCCGACTCCGCTGGCTGGCCAGCCTGTGCCGCGCAGTTTAAACCTACGAATTGGGCCGAAACGCATTGTTATCACTGAGATGATAACAATTCGTTTCATCACCCCCTCCTCCCCTTTTTCCGGATTTTTCACACAAAATCCACCTAAATTTTTGAGTGGGGTCTTCAAGGTCGCCCCCTTCTATAGGGCATGGTCGCAAGTTGTAAAAATTATAACATCCTACTATTTCTTGTCTATCTTGAATCTTGACCAATACCACGCCATCCACAATTTTCCATCGATCCCGTTTTCTCCTTAATGCCGCGATGTCCGGGTCGTCCTCCTGGATCCGGCCCTCTTTAAAACATTTAACTTTGTAATCTTTAATTGGGGCTTGATTCTTACTAAACACTTGCCTGTTGCCTAATATCCCTATTTGCTTGACTTGTTCCCATAGTTTTTCTTCTGATTCCTCCACTACATTACCCGAACATACCTCGTAACCTTCTTCCAATCCTTGGTCCATTTCAGCTTTCTGGCCTCCTAGTTCCGCCAGTTTCCGGTCGAGATCGATCGCAACCCTGCATTCCAACAAGAATTCTGTCCCAGGATTATTGGATGTAATAAGTTCTTCAGTACCAGCGCTACTACTTCATACCTTTGGTTGCCGATTTCCACATTTATCATGATCTGTTTTGTAATGGGGCTGGACCTCTTCTGGGTTGCTCCTATTACGTACACCCCATTCATGGGCAAACACCTCATTTTCTTGCCTTCCGCCAACAACTCCTCATCAATTTTCTCCGACACCACCGTAATCGTGCAACCTGTATCCACTAACGCTCCAGTACTCATCCCTTCACACATCAATCTAATCGTGGGGCATTTTCTTATTCGAACGTCTGAGCTCTTTCGCCTCTGCCACGGCTGGTCGTCGTAGGTCACCGTTTGGATGGTGTTAATGGGGACCGCGTTTGACATTTCCCTTGTCTCGTCGGTAATGGGGTCTCTCTTCACCACAGATTCTTCTAGTTTCATGTTTTCTTCCCTCGACTCCAATGGTACTACTTTGTCTTCCACCTCGCGAAGTTTATCCGGTATCTCCATCTGGTATTCCTCAATCTTGTTTTCATTTGCTTTGACGTCTTCTCGACACCTGACTTCCATCTCTCCCATATTGTTGTCTTGTGTCCCAAGATGGTCGTTGATTTGTTCTTGCAAACGAGTCTCCCTTTCCTCTTCCATCTTGTTTGCTTGTGTTTCTGGTTTTCTGTCCTGCCTCTCAAATCGTGCCACTACTTGACTTATTTGATTAGCTAGTTCCCTCATCCGTTCCTCCGCTTTCTTATCCCGTTCTTCCGCTCTCTTATTCTGTTCTTCCATCAGCTTCTTCTGTTCTTCCGCTCTCTGATTCTGTTCTTCCGCTATCATTTTCTGTTGTTCCATCAGCTTACTCATCATCTGGATTATGTCCGGTTGAGTACTTGCTTGCATCTCTCGATTCAATGTTCCTGCTTCAGTCTGGTTGATCGGTGTTGATGTAATTTTGAATTCATGGCTGAAGTCTTCTCCCGTTTCCTCCCTCCATCCACTACCATTCCCTACATCTTCACCTCTCAGTAACGTGCTCCCACCTATTCCTTCATCGCTATCCTCCATCCTCCCCTTCCTCTCTGGTTGCACCGATTCCCTCTGTTGGGCTGCCATCTTGCTATTTAATGACCTCGTTCCCTAATCTAATTCGTATGTTCCCACTACCTACCAAACAACCTAGTAATGTTTCTATTTCTAACCTTCTGCCTATTTCCTCCGTCCACCTACATTCACAGTGATCTTGTTATTATTTCTATAGCTAATTATGTTTTGCCCCACAACAATGCTCTTTACCAATCGTATATCAATATTCACTATTAATTGACCGTACACATAATTATTCTCATTAACCTGTACAAACTCTCACATATATCATAGGCCCTATTAATAACCTTCACTTCACCAATTAGATTTACACACTTGTATCACCCAATAACACAAAATCGAATAAGCAGTGGAGTACAAGATAACCTACCCCCTTTCACACTTTATGATTTACACTCTATTTGAACACCATTACTTTAAAAATAATCATTAACTTCACGGTAACGCCTTCACAAATTCTTACAAATAATTTTTCATAATGCTCATAATACTGCAAACAGCAATCTCCATACCATCTAAATCACAAATGAACAACTTATTAACACTACTGTTAATACAATTTCTGCGAGTAAATCCTCATAGTACCCATAATACCGTCAACACCACCTTCATACACTCTGAACCCCAAATAAACAAGTTGTGAAACACTTATAATACATGTAACACAGCACCCTCATAGTACATATAACACTACCAGCAATATCCTTCATACAATCTAAATCACCACATAAGCAAATTATTGAACACTACTATTAGTATAAATTCCTGCAAATAAACTTTCATAATACATATAACACTATTAGCAACAACCTTCATATGATCTCAATCACCACATAAATACTGCTATTAATATAAATTCCTGCAAATAGATTTTCATAATACCAGTAACACTGTAACACTGCTTTCATATAATCTGAATCCCCCAATAAAATTATTAACCACTGCTGTTAGTATGATTTTAATCTTACAATCTGAACCACAAAATAAACAAATTATTAAACACTATTGTCAATGCCCATTCCAAAATTACATGAATTCACCAATCTACAAACTTATTACCTATTACTAGTATTATTTGTTATTCTGCTGCAAAACTCCCTTTTTGTTTCCAAAATGACAATGTTAATACCTCACTTATTTTAATGCACCCATTATCTTGCACAAGAAAATAACATTTATGATGCACCCTTAGAACACTATTAATGATTACTTCATTGAACAAAATTCTTTCAATCACTTGAGAATGCTTTGTTTTTCAACTACCACCGAGTACTGTATTACTTAATGTGCCCTCTTATTCTCATTAAACATACAAACAATAATATACAAACTTATTCAGAAAACACTGGCATCAATTAAGAAAAATTTCACTTAAAAAACACTTTTGCATTATTATGCCTATACTTGATCCTCTCCAGAAACCCACCACCTCAAACATAAACATGAATGACAAATCAAATTTAAGTTATTACTATTGCCTGGCAACTATTTTCCTGGCTAACAAATTACATCTATGCACTGGATCACTTCAAAACAACTTGTATTCATCACACACTTTTTGTTTTCCAAAGTAATTATAATAACTGCTTGTTAATGTCACCCTGATTCAATATATTTCAACTGCAATACTACTGTTTATTTTATTATCTCAATAATACCCACACTATTAATTCCCATTGCTTGCATGATTTCACCGGAGCCACATTACTTAGTTTACCGAGTCCAGCCTGTGCGGGCGCCAGTGAAACGAGTTGTTAATTACATTTGTGCACTGAATCAATTCAAAGCAAGTTGTAATTATAACATGCTTCTTACACATTTCAAGGTTATTGTTATAACTGCTTGTTCAATATCAAAATACCTTAATATGCTCCAAATGCAGTACTACTATTTATATTCTCTTATCTTATTTATGCCCGCACTATTGATTTCCATTGCTTGCATGATTTTACCGGAGCCACATTACTTAGTTTACCGAGTCCAGCCTGTGCGGGCGCCAGTGAAACGAGTTGTTAATTAACTCACACAAATTAAATAAAAGAGAGGGGGACAGGGATTCTTTCTCAGGAATGGGTTCCGGGTCTGATCATACATACAATGGAAATTGACAATGGTTTATTACAAAAAAAGAACCATGATCATTACAAGCAACTGGATTTAACATACACTTGCTGCCCTGTGATCCGTATTCCCTACACCAATCTCTTGTAAATTACATCATTCAATGGTTTGCTACTGTCCGCACCACATTCCCCTCCCCTGACATCCATTCTCTGATTACCCTGGTTACTGAATATCAGGTACTTATGCTGTATGCCTCTTGTAGCTCTGACGCGTGACTCCACCTCGGCGCTATCCTCGGGATTGCTCGGGTCTGCTCGGTCGCCCGCGTCGCCGCCGTGTCGCCACCGCGCCCGCCGCCTTCTCCAGCAATGCTCGCGAACACGCCACGCCGTTTCCCAAATCTTCGTTCTTCACAGTACTGGCAGACGAAATTCATTCGGCATACTCGAACACTCGTGTCTCTCACGCAACGGGAGCATTAGTTTCACGATTAATCTTTCTCCGTACAACTCACCAGCGTGTGAACGACGCCTGGTTACTGCACTCGCTCGTGTAAATATAATAGTACAAGTCTCAATTATCCCCTTTCCGCCCCCTTTTTCCCAGGTTGTGACTTTGATGTTACTGCACAGTCCTCACAATCACAATTGTTACTATCCTACGTTTATTCAACGTCTCTATTAGTTGCTGCACTCGTCCATGTCCACGTGTTTACCACTTACTACCGACATTATCTGTAGCATCTCTGTTCTTTCACATTACACACGCATCTTTTTAACTCCGCTTTACCACAGTTACCTGTATCACTCAAGCGTCTACTCGCACGATTCTTCTACTTTTTTCACACCACACTTTCGCTGACTTCATATATTACATCGCTCTACCATCTGACCTCCGCCATGTCTGGGCGCTTCTCTCTCGCCACTCTGGCCTCTTGGCCCGTGCTCGGTTCGCGGCACTCGGTTCCTCCGCTGAGCCGGCTCCGGCCCCCCCCCCGACTCCGCTGGCTGGCCAGCCTGTGCCGCGCAGTTTAAACCTACGAATTGGGCCGAAACGCATTGTTATCACTGAGATGATAACAATTCGTTTCAATATATATATATATATATATATATATTTTCATTCTCCTTACACGGATGTGGAAAATGGACTTTTAAATTCCTAGGATCAGTTAAATTTGTTCCCAAGTAATTAGCCATACTTAGGTTACTTGCATGGCCATCAAAAGTTACAGCAGCCACATCTACATTCAGATCATGCAGCTGTCTAATTGCACAAATAATTAACGAAGAGCGTTCTTCACCTGAGATTGAGTCGATAAAAAAGTAACCACATGGGATTTTCCAAGTGTCATTTAAAGAAGTACACATAATGACACATACTTGTTTTGCTGTGGACAAACTGTCATCATCCAATTCTGTACCCATGTCCACATACCCAATTACCTTCTTTCCATCAAATTCAATGTGCTCTTTCAAATGCATATCGTCTATTGATAAACACACTATTGAAGAAATACCTTTGGACTCTGCATCTTTTACTTTGAACTGTATAGCAGAAAAACATTCACTACTAAATCCTGGTTCACAGTCTATTTTCATATACCATGCTCGTATTGTCCTCGTACATGGCAAAGCATTATTAAATTTTGACCTCACATATTCATAGGCTTTTGGTGAATAATAATGCAATGTCAGTGCAAACGATCGCAGCTCTCTATCATACTGACATGAATTATGATCCTTTTCTTTATTAACAGCTGCTCTGTTTTGCGTGCTTAATCTCGCTGCAGAGTGTTGGCCTGTTGTACCAGAAGGGCAGAGTCGAGACTACAATGTTAGTGTTTTGGGCGGCACATTGTAATTTGTTTACATGTTGCTCAGGTGTAAAGTTACCGCCCAAATTAATGTCATTCTGCCCTCCGATGATGAAGACTGTGTCCTGATTGGTCATTGTCTTCGTGTGAGTGTCCAACTCTGCAGTCACGTCTGCAAACCTCCCGTTAGGTTTAAAAATAGACGAGACTGAGTAGTTGGGGGGTAACTTCCTACTGAGAATGGAGGAAAGATGGCGACCATGGCTGTCAGCTAAAATAAGTACCTGTTTTTTAGGCTCAGTAGGAATGGCTTTGTTTTCAAGTGGGCTAGGATGCGAAGCTTTACGTGTTTTGGTTTTGACACGCTTCTTAGCCTGTTTGCGTTGGTTTGTGCATGTATTTGTCGATGGAAGGGAAGGGTTGTGAGGATCAGGAAGGCGAGGAAAATCTGTTTCATAATCTAAAACACTAAATCGGTTTTGAATTGCGACTGGATGTGGTGTCTGTGTCTTATGTGCAGTCACGGGTGCACGGTTGGGAAAATTCGCAGTGTTGCCTACTTGTGCCCAACCGTCATTGTAGAGAACGACCTCTTCCAGCCTTCGGATATGTTTATCTAAATTACTGTTTACGTGTGTGAAGGCTTTCAGAAGGTCGGCTTTGAGGGTGTAGAGAGTAAAAAGAGTAGAACGAACAGTAGCCATGTCACGAATGCGTGTTAAAGTACGTGATAAAATTGGAATAAATACAAGAAAACTCAGATAAAAGCAACAGTCACCTAGCTTAATATTTTAAAAGTGTAAGATTTATGTGTATTCGATAAATTAAAAATTAAGATTCGATACAAGAAAGAGAAGGTATGCTAATTACAAAATCTATTGAAAACTAGTACTTACGAAATTTGGCAATGCGGTTACGTATTTTCGTTCACTTAAGCTGCAACTGTTTTATACAATGTCGACTATACTTTACCGTAAATAGATAATGATATTAGATGAAATTTGTCTTCAAAATATTGAATAAGGTTTGAAACAAATTCAAAACAACTCGATACACCGTCCTCGTAACGTTCAAATTAACTGAATAATCACTCGCCACAAAAATAAAATAAACTGAATAGTCACTCGTCACAAAAATAGAATAAATATTTCAGTAATTAAGTTAAAACAGTGATATAAAATCGAAAATAAACTGATCTGTTTATAGATTTTGACACTTGATCACCAACTCGTAATTCTGAAGTTCGTTAAGGTTCAGTAATATTTAAAATTCGTTAGCTGTTGGTTCGTCTTGGTTAGAGCAAAAAACCAGCCAAAATTATATTTCCAGCTAACCTGCAACAAGTAATGAAAGCACTTAAACACACAAAATGCAGTCAGATCGCTAAAAGTAGTAGATAAATCTCAAAAAATCAAGAGCACAACCAGATGCGTCAGTCTCAAAAGATGGCGTCAACCAGTCCGCGTTAATTCCGTTCCAACCAGTCCGCGCAATTTGCGTTAAGGCTACTTGGAGTTGTGATCTGTCTTCTATTTTGAGTACAAAAAACAGTGTTTAATTGTAAACCGGAAAGAACGCTTTAAACAATAAATATAAATAAAGAAATAGTCTTTAGGATAAAATACGTTTTAAACGTTTTCCATGGTTGTTAAAATATGTTTAAACAGCGACTGTCTCTAAGAATATACAAATTTACTCTTCAGAAGGAAAGAGGTACATTATTAATCGAAAAGCAAGAAGCTGATAAAATATGCAGATTCTTATTTTTTATAGAATATTTCACGATAGTAGTACATTATTTAATTAATGACCGATTTGATTTTTAGTCTTCGATTTTGTATTAAATAAATGTTTCTGGAACACTGTCGCTGATATCTAAAACAAGTTTAACTTGTCATTCTGTAAGTACACTTCATATTGTCTTCTAAACTGAAAGTCAGCTATCGGGTAGTGCATAGAATACGAGACATTTGAAATATTACATACATCCCTTTTCTATGATATTCTTTCATCTCTATTTATTTCAATTATTTCTCTTATTTTTTCACCCCATTCACCTTGAATTAAAAAATATAATATTTCGATGTAGTTATACAATGATTAATTATTAAAAATATCCACTGCAACATAAATCAACCCCAAGTTTTTAAGGGAAGCATTTATCGAAAATAAAGGGAATTTAGCACTCTTATAAAAAAGTAATTTCAGAATGCATACTCCAGTCAATATTCTCTGAAAATACACGTCGTAAAAATGAGCTAAATTGTTGTTTAACTTCTTCCATACCATTAACTAATGTTTATTTTCTAAAGAATCACATTAAATGACACTTCATTTATGGAGCTTAAATAAAAATCCCTCCCATTTTTTGTCTATTATCTCATAATCTGTCATGGTATTACTAATAACTATGTAATTTCATTGGATTCAGAACAGTTTAAGGTTGAATTCCAATGAACTTTAAAAATTAGATGAAAATCTGGGATTATCAAATCGGTAGTCTAATTAAATCCAACAACTCTGAAAGGAATTTCTTTGACCGCTCGAATCTGACCGCAAATGCATGTAAACGAAGAAGTCATCACCTGCACGAGAAAACGATTTGGTTCTCGTACGTCTATACTTCGATTTTTCTATAGTGGCCGATTACATTAGGTCATTGTTACACCTCCTGCCTTATAAAATGATTCTCTTTAACAGTGGTAAGCACATTTCTGAAGCCACAAGCCCCGATCAGAAAGAACGTTCTCGAATTCAATAAAAATATTCATTTTATGGCCAGGAGTGCTAATAATAACCTGATGTCATCGGGCACTACAGAAAAATCGACGTATAAAAGGTAAGGATTGGGAATAGTTTATTTCCCTCTTTATTCATAATTGCCACAACGCAGCTATGAAATCTGTGATTATACTGGATAACACATTAGCGATGCCATATTCTACAATCATATTGATGGAATATGATTACCAATGCAACAGAAGAAAACTACAGCGAAATCAAGTTATCTTTCGTGTTAACGCACAACATTGATGAAGCATTACTGGCCATTCGGCCGTGCGGTACCCAGTCGATGGCATGTGAAAGCGAATTCGACGGCTATTGTATGACAGCTTAACGCAACGCATTTATCGTCTCATTAAAATTACAATTACGGAAGCGAATATTGATTTGTAAATATTTGTCACGTATAAAAATACAAAAAAAGAAACAAGTGTGCTTGTTGAATTGAAGGCTTAGGAGGTAGAAAATAGGAACAAACGATTATTACACAGGATATCCAGGGAGAAAACGTCGAAAATAAGCTCTTAAAGCAATTTAAAGCATATTTTGTCTAATAAACTGTTTGGGTATTCTGAGTGTCTGAGCCGCAATAAGCACTCAAAAGTTAGTTTGAAAAAAACGCTTTCTAGGCAAAAATTTGCTTTGTAGGGGCATAGAAACACTCCAGAAGCATGTAAATTGTTTATTATTCACAAAAGAAATGAATATATATATATATATATATATATATATATATATATATATATATATATATATATATGTATATATGTATATATATATATACACGTTTAGAAAGAAAAATTAACCCAGAAATAAACTAGTGGTGCCACAGAATGGCACAGAGTTTCCCGTATTTCTTCTTTTTCCTTTGGACTCGGATACCTATTCGGACTTGCCACATAGTATTGCCACCTGCCTCTATCGCCGCCCAAAATACATTTTTTTAAAACATTTTCTTAATGTTTAGGTTTCCTAATAGTAGAACGGAAATATTATTTTAAGCATATTAAAGAACAGTGAAATCTCGTCCTAAATGGCGAATTTCTTTGAAAAATTTTGATCAGGTATTTACGGAAAATAGCGCTACTGTAAATTCGAAATTTAAAGCTTTTTTTTTACAGAATTTTTTTTAGTTTTCGACAACCTTCATTAGAAGTAATTTAAAACACATTAACTCTCAAATACAATAGTGTTTACAAATTGCTGAAAACGTTCAAATTAACGGCGTGAAAGATCTTAAAAAAATACATTTGTGTAATGTGTCAAAAAAAACGAAGAATTATCCCACAATGAACTTTACGTCATATTAAAAAGTGGAATTAACACTATCCGTTCGAAAAGTTTGAAGAAAAAATTTGGAGCAATTTATGAGAAAATGGCGTTTGAGCGTTTCTGAAAATACGGAATTTTGAACTAGTTTTCACAGCAAAAGGTTGCGTTTTCGAGAAACTTTATGACATTATTTAAAGCACATGAACTCATAAATATAATAAAGGGAACAAACCGCCGCTAATGTAAATACTAATGACGTGAGAGAAGTCAAAAACGTTACATTTTTGTAAATTAAAAAAAACATAGAATAGAGCAAATTGAAGTTTTTGTCATCTCAGAGAGTAAATTTAGCACTATCTCTACCAAAAGTTAAAAGAAAAAATTTTGAGCCGTTTTTGAGAAAAGCTTGTTTTTGTTATTTTTTAAAATTGCACATGTTGCAGTTTTGTACATTGCGCGAAAACTACTAAAAGTTTCAAAACCGTGACCTCAATGACAGAAATCACTATGGAGAACAAATTTTATTTGAAAGAAAAATCTCTATCTTCAATTTTGTAGTTGTGGGAGGACGCCGAAAAATTCAAAGTTTTGCAATTTTCGGAAATTCAGAGTTAACCGTGAAAATCGGACATATGCCACCTTTGTAAGTATATATTACTCATTTCTTACAAAAAATTTAAAGACAAATTTGGAGTCTTTTTTCAGAAAATTTTGAAAATATCCGGGGGGTTTCATGTAAAGTACCCCTAAAAATTAATGAATGTTTTTCAAAATCTCAGAGCTTCGACTCAGGCCAGATCAACAGGGGTTCATTCAGTTTGGAAAAAATCGTACTTATAGTTGAGGCAGTAGCGTTGTTCACATACACCCAGACAGGCAGTGGAACGGACGGACGTTTTGGAAAAAAACCTTTTTTCGGTATCAACGGACCCCAAAACGTGTATTTCTGTTGAAATCTCGAATTCGATTTTTCGCAGCCTTGCGTAACTTTCCCAATACTACGTATATTACTCCGTATATACGTATGTATACGGGAAAGTGAAAAGCACCCAATTTACACAATTCGACCGCATTTTTATTTCTGGGTTAATTTTTCATTCTAAACAAATATATTCATTTCTGTTATAAATAAACAATTTACATGTTTCTGGAGTGTTTCTATGCTTCTGCAATTCAAATTTTTGCCTAGAAAGCATTTATTCAAACCAACTTTTGAGTGCTTATTGCGACTGAGCCATTCAGAATATACAAGTAGTTTATTAGAAAAAATATGCTTAAAATTGTTGTTCAATCTCACGAACAATTACAAGGAAACTCGCCAGCAGGGTGCAGCCTCAAATTGTCTTTCCCCCGCGCGGCCAACATTCTTCGGCTGCCCCACCTTCAAAGTTTCTCACGGCTCTAGCACGTTTATACAAAAACATAAGAAATGAAACACAGATGTTCAGGCAACAAAACGATTCTCGTTGAGCCCTCTCTGCCGCAAGCGCCAAAAACCGCGCACCGCGTATTGTACTGTAGCCGGGGAAGGGGCGTAGGTCATTTACCCACCGCCGGCGCGCCGGGCGCGCGGCCCTTAAGCCATTAGCCGTTTACCTGCCCCTTTCTCAGTCTTCAGCGGCCAGACATATTTACAAACATTCCGAATATCGCTACGTGCCTCCAGCTCCAATACTGGCGTTAGAATTCGCCGACAACGAACGCATCTGCTAGGCAGCCGCGTCCGCGCCCGCGCCCGCGTCCGCGCCCGCCTTACCGTCCTTTTCTCTCAACCAGCATCGCGGTTCCCGTGAGAAAATACCAAACCTTGCTAATGAGATGCAGCCATCGCGGGCACAGCCAGTGCCGCCACAAGTCACGTGACACACTTCAAAACATAACAACGAATAGCGAGCATTTCTTGTGGCACACTACGTCTCACTGTACATCATAGGCTAGCTGCAGATGTCACGTGACTCTCCCTCCTCTGCTTTCGGAAACATACGTTTCAATAAATACGGGAACTTCGCTCCCACGCGCCACTGTTATGTCCAACTCTTCAGTCAATCTCGCTGCTACTACGCAGCACTTCAATGTCATTTCTATTATGTCAAACTTCTGTCATCACTACTACGTGAATCTACTATGTCAACTATCATGTCAAACTACTAAGTCAATCTCACTGCGACTTCAATGTCATTTCTACTATGTGAAACTATTATGTCAACTTCTAAGTCAAACTACTATACTGCTGCTACAATTACTGCTCTGTTCACTACTATGTGAAACTACGTAGTCACACTTCTACGTCAAACTCTACTACTACGCAGTCACTCTTCAATCTCACTGCTACTACTACGCAGTCACTCTACGTCAAACTACTATTACTGCTGCTACAATTACTACTCTACTCGTCAGACAGCCTGCGAACGAGTCAGCTGTCTTTGCTCTGCCTATCAAGGCTCCGGCAATCAATCGGCGCGGCCAGCAGGCCGCGATCAACATTCGGGCCACCCGTGAAGCAGCCTTCACTTGGGCAAATCAACAGTACGGGCCGCTCCAGCACTCGAGTACGCGCCCATGGTGACATTCAGCCTACCAGCCGTAACATCCGCAGCCCATTTCAACGGACGGCACGCACACACTCAGCCGTCTGACCTGGGTTGGTGCTTGCTGTACTCTCATCAATCTGTAAGTGTAAACTTCAAGCAAGAAGAAACTTTTAATCATAAACATTCATTGGTCCTCCGGCTTACTGCCTAACTATTTACTTGTAAAACTAATCAATATTTCAATAATTAAATTTAATTTATACACAAGTGCATTGCCTTTCATTAGCCCCTACGAAACAATCCCCTGAAACCTGATCTGACCCTGTATGTAGTCGCTTCGCAGCGCGGACCTCACACCGCGCTGCATCCAATACAATTGTCTCAGGAGCTTATTTTCCAATTTTCGACGTTCTTCCCCTGGTAGTCTGTGTAGACTGTTTTTATATTACATAAGCTTTGTCTCTAGCTTTATAATGTGATGATACGAAACACACAGTTTATAATTTCATCTAGATATTATCAAAAAATATAAATTAGGCCTTTTTTGTTGAAGGCATCGGAAATAACGTTTTACCCAAGTAAATGTGTAAATTACAATTCACGAATCTGACGTAAGCACATTACCCAAATGTTTGTTTTTCGATATTGCCGAGTATAAAAGAGGCGTGACCATGAGCCTCGGATTTGTTTGGATAACAAATGGAAAGTCTTTTCTGGAGTAAATATAGCAAAAGGAAAACGATGAGGACTATCGTCGAGAGAAAGGTATTGGAAAAATAAGTATACTACTGGAGAAGGCAGAGTCCCATATTGTCTCATAGGTGGTCCGTTGCCTTACGTCCGGTGTTCTTGCAGGAAAATGGAACGTTGTCAGCATGTGTAGCTTACACGGCTAGATAAAGATAGTGTGTGGATAGGCATTATCGTGCTACAGTGCTGCTGGTGCTCAAACCATATGGGAGATCGCAACTACAGCTAATAATAGTGATGCAATTCTGTAAATTAAAAACACTCAAATGAAACGCAAACAACTTATGCAATTTAATAAAACAACTATGCTTAATAAACGTCTCTAATCTCATGTAAATCTCGTACACAAAATCATGTTTGTTGAGTTAGAATGTTTCACTGAGATTTGTAAGTCCCAGTTCACAAGCAGTTGAATTTATTTTGATAGCAGCAATGACGACAAGAATACCTACAACGATAATAAAATTTATTACAAAATTTGCCGAACGACATAAGATGACGATATGGATGTTCCATTCGCACTCAATATACACATATAGGACAATCGATTGAAAAGGAAACTTTCTTACAAGTTGGTAAACCGTTCCACAAAGGAAAATGAATCAAATGCACATTTTCAATCAACACATGAAATTTCAAATGAAAATAAATTCACGGAACACCGTAATAATGAATTCCATACCTTCAAAATTGCACGAGCATGAGAATCTTTAATTGTACGCAAATTAAGATAATTAAGTCACGTATATACAGTGTATTTTTAGATGATGACAGAAAACTGATTTTATATATCAATGGCTTAATTTACAAACACTGTACGTCCGTCATTTTTGAGTTAATATCATTTGTGGAGACGTCTCGTTCACATCTTTTTTTATTTTTATTTTATATAGAATTGTTATACAAAGTTCAGTTTTTTTACAACTCTCCATTTGCTTTGTTGACTTATATCTAATTTACTATAAACTAAATCTATTGAACACTACAATTGACGAGGGGACTCACCGAGACCCTCTAAGAATCATTAATACTTGCAAAAATGTTTAGAAATGAGTGGATAGGATATCTATTTTTCATTCTTGTTGGGGTTTCATTATATTTACCTATGCTAATGTGTCTATCTTTATTGATGAGGGTTAGGTTGGAATAGAAGTTATTGGCAAGGAAGGCTACGTGGTGTGCGATGGGATTAAGGTTAAATTCGTGGTAAAATTGCTTATTGGATATAAACCAGAAGGCTTAAGTGATGGTTCTTAAGAATTTGTTTTGAATTATCTGTATTTTGTTGACGTTATATTTAGCTGCATTTGTCCAAATTGGACAAGCGTACAGAAGAAGAGGTCTTATGAAGGTTTTATACAAGATGATGCTATTATTTAGTGAGAGTTTACTGTGATTTAAGAGTGGTTTTAACTGTATTAATTTTGTTTTGGCTTGTCGAACTTTGGTGTCTATGTGTATTTTCCATTTCAGTGTGGTGTCCATATGGAGGCCAAGGCATTTATCGGCATTGTTATGGAGAGTCCAAGGGATTATGTTGTAGTTCATTTTAAACGGATTGGGGAGGGAATGTGGTCTGAAAGTGAAGACTTTAGCTGTAGATTTCGAGGGGTTGATTTTGATTTTCCATTTCGTTGCTCAGCCAACGAAATTCAATCCCAATGAAATAGAAACCTATGTAATTAATTGAGGAGTGGGACATGTAGATTATCGTACCGTCTGCAAACTGGGCTATGTCAGTGAATCTTGAAGTAGGCATATCTGCTGTATACAAGTTGTAAAGTAACGGAGAGAGAGGTGATCCTTGAGGTAGTCCGACTGTAATCGGTCGGGGGTTAGAATTTTGATTTTCTATTGCAACTGAGAAAGTTCTATTGGTTAGGAAGCTTTTAATTATTTGAAGCGGTACGTAGGGGTGCCTATTGATAAGAGTTTATAGTTTAGTCCTTCATGCCATACCCTGTCAAATGCTTTAGCGATGTCCATGAAAACTGCTATTGAAATTTTTTTTTTTTTCGAAGGAGGAGTGGAAATGTTCTGTTATGCGCAAAAGTTTATGTTCTGTGGATAGTTTATTAGTGAACCCGAATTGATGGAATGGTATGAGGTATTTTTGAAGGTAAAGGTTTAATCTTGTTAGAATTAATTTCTCAAAAATTTTTGCTAAAGAGGGGAAGACACTTATGGGCCTATAGTTGTCAGGGATGCTATGATTCTTATTGGGTTTGGGGATAGGGAGGATGATAGAATGTTTCTAGGTATTAGGGTAGTAGCCATTTCTTAATGATGAGTTATATATGTTTACAATGAAAACAATGACAGAATTGGGTAGATTTTGAGAATTACATTGTTTATTTTATCGTGACCGGTTTTTTTTATTTGAAAGGGATTTGAAGTGACTTTTAGAGTTTCATGTGGAGTGATGTACTTAATTTTTTGTGGAACGTTTAAATTAGGGGAATTCGCGATAAGTTGAATTTGAGTGTGACCTGGGTGGGGAGATGTGAGTTTTGGTGTGAAAGTTGATGCGAAATGGTCGGCTAATACTTCCGTTTTTCCAGCAGTTGCGTATTTTTTCCCATTTGAAGTAGTGGGGGGATTATATTTTTTTCTGAGTATTCTTTTCGTGAAATTCCAGAGTGAGTTATTACTTGTATTTAATGAATGAATGATATTATTGTATTTAGTTAGTTTATAGTGTTCTAGTGCTTTTCTACTGATTTTGGTTAAAGTATTGAGTTCTTTTTTAATGAGGGATTCTAAGTGCCATCTATACTCTCCTGGTTTTATTTTTAGTTTCTATGATTTTGATAATGCTTTGTGGTAGTTTGTCTGTGTTTCCGAAGAGTGATCGGTCGTTCGGGGTTGAGCTTGCCTATTGTGTTAATTATTATGTTATTTAGTTGATCTATTTCCTGATTATTTAGCCTGTTATTAAGCCTGATATATTTCCGCTGGTGAGTTAAGGGTTTTAAAATTGGGTATTTGTTTTTGCATTATATTTTTGAATTTAGTTCAGTTTAAGTTGTATTTAATGCAGGAGTGGGTGAATGGGAAGGGGGAATTTCATCTGTAGAAATTAACACTGGAATGTGATCCAAGTCGAGTTCAAAATGCGGGCTTGAATGAAAACTGACATTTATGTTTGTTATTCCTATGTCTAGTATATCAGGAAGCCTGATTGGGTCATAGGGATAATAGGTTGGTTCTGGGGGTGAGATCAATTTAATTCCGTTAGTTACTACATATTTTAAGAGTTGGGCGCCTGCTGCATTGGTGACTCTGCACCCTCATTATACATGTTTGGCATTTAGATCTAATAGTATGTAAGATGATAAGCACGAAAGTAAATTATTTAGATCTGTAAAAGTTGTTTTTTTGTTGGGGGGTTTATAAGCGGCAATGATAGTAAATTCGGGTTGATATTGGTAAGTGAAACTGCTATTGTTTCGATGATATTGATGGATGATGTATTTTCTTCGAAATAGGCGATAGTGTTTTTGATGAGTATAATTACTCCGCCGCCTGGTGAGTTGGTCCTATCCATTCTTGCTGGATTGTAACCTGGTAGTTTGAAAGTAGCTGGAGGTTTTAAATGAGATTCTGTGATGCAAGCAATGTCAACATTATTGGCTTGGAGAAAATAATGGAGTTCGTTTTTATTACTGATGCCACATGCATTCCAGTTCATTAGGATTAATTTATGGTTTGAATTATTTTGTGCCATTGGGGAAACTAAAATTAGAAGTAATTGCTTGTTGAATGTTTTGAATAATAATTGGATGACTGAATTGATGTTGATTATATGAGTTATTATTTGATTGATAATATTATGAATAAAAGGAGTACTCAGAAAGTTGTTTTGGGGAGCCTTTGTGTTTTGTGGATTGTGAGTTGGGATATATGGCGGAATGTTATTTGGTGGGCGATTAAAAGGTGATGCATGGGTAAAATTTGGTATATTAGCGGTTCTATGGAGTCGAGGGAAGTGGTAAGCGTTTTGAGGCGGGGTGGGGATGGGGGCGAGGTTGATTTGCTGGTTCTAATGTTTGAAGTGGGGTTTTGGGAAGTTCTAGTTTTATTTTCTGATAATTTTCTGAAATACTGACATTCATTATTACGGATATCAGCACGGTGAGTCCCCTCACAGTTTCTGCATTTCGGGGGTCATTCTTGCTGGGGCAATTAACTGAGTAATGATTCTTGGCACAATGTATACGCGAGATTTGGTTGTAGCAATTATTTTTAGTATGTCCAAAGTCTAGGCATCGGAGGCACTGAATTATTCCTTTAGTTTTTCGTCTTCTTTCGACTTCAACTTTTAAGTTGCAGATTTGAGTAGTTCGGAGAATTAATTCAATTGATTGTTGGCCCGAGAACTCTGCAGCTACCACTGGGATGGGCTCATTGTTTTTATGTAACCGGGTGACACTGTTAAGGGAATAGTATTGTTCCGTCAGGTCTTTGTATATTTCCTCTTGCGTGATGGAGGGATGAATGGTTTTAAAAACCACGGAAAAATTTTTGTTGGTTGGGTCCTTATACGTATGAAACTGTTTATTAGCTTTCACGAAATACTGAATTGCTTTTCTGAAGTCTTCTATTTTTTGGAAGTTAACTTTGGCTTTGTTATTATTATATGTTACAGTGAATTGCGCACTGATTTGGGTTTTCATTTCCTGATTTAGTTCAATAATGTTCGTAATATTATTAATGTGGATGGGTGGGATTCTAATATTTTCAGGTATAGCGGGGTCGGTGGAGTTTGAAGCATCATTATCAGGAAGGTTAGCTAGAATGCCGAAACTATTCTTAGTGGGAATAGCATAATTTGTATCCGAATTGATAATTACTTTTTTAGATTGGTTTGGATTTTGGATAGGATCATTGTTTCCACGTTTGCCACTGTTCACTTGGGGGACTGGTACAGAGTTTACATTGACATTGTCACTGCAGCTGGAAGAAGAGGTCGCGCCTTCGGCTTGCGCGTAATGTCTGATCTGATTTGGTTGATTGTTATTTTGCATACGTGGCTGCATACTTGTTGCCTGCATTGAATACACTGCCGGTGATGAATGGTGAAATATCTGCGCTTGTTGCGGTGGAGTTAGTAGATACGCTGGTGCGTATGAAGCTGAATTATCACGGCCGTCGCCTTCCACGACCTCCATTTGGCCGTCAGTTGGATAAACCAGGGCTAAAGCATCGGAGATGCACTGGCTCAAGCCAGCGTTGTTGAATGATGATGAAGAATTAATAACTTATTAATTACTGCACTTTATATTGAAGTTCCACACTGTGTAACCAACTTTTCACTGATACACCTTAACACTTCGAATCGTAAACTGCTATTGAGAGTAGCGCTGCGCTCAGAGGTCCGCACTGGTCGACTGTTCGCAGCGGAATGTCGTTCTTATCTACGTAGAGTACAAAGATTATATGTCCATGCTTTAATTCACAGAAACAAAAAACCAATGCTCCGTAACTGCACCTTTACAAACTTTCAAGATTGGTTTTCTCGAAACTAGAAATCTTATAACAACCGTGTTCTAAATCATTGATATTGAATCACTGAATGGCACTCAACGATGACGGTCCTGGACTCAACGATGACATCTATGGCGCGATCTTGTACTAAAACCGATCATCGTTCTTGTACTAAAATGCACCAAAAAACTAGTGGTACCAAAACAGCGCGTACTTTCTCGCCCCGTTTTTTCACGCAAAATTACGCGAAAACTACCCACATTGTCAAAAAATTGTACATGATCTTATTTCAAAATATATCTTTAGGGAACAGATTTCATTCTGAGAAAAAAAACACTATCTTCAATATTTTAGTTGTAGGAAGACTCCGGAAAAATTTTGAACTTTTGCAATTTCGAAAAATTAGGTGTTTTTACGAACATAAGACCTGTATCATCCTCTTAAACGTCCTTCACACTATTCAGCAGCAAAATTTAATTAAAAATGATGGAGGCATTTTTTGAAAATTTGGAAAATGTCTCAGAGGCTTCATGTAAAGTACCACCCAAAATTAAAATATCGGTTGAATATTTAAGGGACCGCGACATCAGCCAAATCGATTGAGAAATATAAATTTTGGAGAAAATCGGCTGAACGGTATAGCCGTTAGTGTTGTTCACAGACGGACACATTGCCGTCATTCAATTTTTCGGTATCAAGGACCCACAGAACATGAATTTTGGCTACACCACTTGTTAGAGGATTTTTTTTTCAAAATTTAGCAACTGGATTTATCCACTTTTTCGTTATCAGAAACCGGCAATAAGAGTTTTCTGACGAAAATTCGCTGTTTTTTGAGCAGCATTTCATAACTTTCTCTCTACTCCGTAGTGAAAAAGTAAAAACAAAACGGAACCGTACTGAAGTATCGCTATATTTACTTGTAAGAACGAGCGTTCTGACTCAAGGATCATGGTTTGCAATGTCAAACGCCCAAATCAGACATCACGTTGGCTTGCAATCACAGGTAAAAGAAAGTACTCGACGGACACTCTTTGGATTCAAAAATAGTTACACACCAATAGTTTAGTACACCAATATTGCAACAATATCTAGAATATTTAATTAAATTCAATCGAAAAGCTATATTCCTAACATATGATACGTGTGTTACGATTATCTAGTGGTTATCCAACCGTGCAATCTAAGCTCAAGACGATAGTGTTTTGGTACGTAATAAAGACCGCACCATTTTTCAAGCAACACACATTTATCTCGGTGTAGGCATCAGGAAATGAATGCACCAATGATAGTACGTGGCGGGTACCAGTGTCACGTGTAAGTGATGGCGCCAGTACCCATGTTTCCTTGAAGAGCGAGTTATAATCTTCAACGTTTTCCCTCGCCTCTCCAGGTCCTAAGGTTCGAGTCTTGTCGGTGGCAGATTTTACACACTACAGCGACATAACAAGGTCGAATTCAGCGGTTTGTAAAGAGAATTCTTGTGGTCAGCTGCTCTGATCTTTAGTTTTCAGTAACAATATCAGGCAAAATACAAAAGCAGTACCTTTACAAACGGACAACGGACCGCGTGTGATATTTCTTCTTCCTTGTCCCCTTCTCTCCCCTTACAACACACACACACACACACACACACACACACACACACTTACATGGACCACACTACTACGCACGTCGAAAGTTTAGAGCTAGGGACTGAGGTTGTTGAGCGCTGGCGGAGATTCTTGGAGGGCGAACCCTTCTTCTTTGGGGGGGGGGATTCATGAGGGCGATGTTTAGGTCGGCGCCGAATCTCCCGTTGTAAAGGTGGAGTAACATACCACCTGCCACAATTTACCGTGAATTAAACTTGCAGAATTATTGGCTGTTGTAGGCGAGTCACCAGGAAACACAAAACCATCGATAAAAACCGTTTGCGACATTTGCTCTCTTGCCATTTAGACAGACTACCTTAGGCTTCTTGAGACCCACAGTTTTGGCAGGATTGGCTTATGAAGATCGCAACACCACGTTTGCGATGAATTTCACGAGGTGTCTTCTAGACAGAGTTCTGCGAAAATATGCGAAATGCTAATTCAGATCATAGATAATATTTCCGTCAGGTTTGGCAGGATAGTTGAATTTCAAATTGTGACATGTAAGAGTTATATCAAATGAAAACACAAGAATGTTGTAGCATGTAAAAATTACTTTTTTCCGGAATGGTATAAAACTGCTTATGTTTACAAACTTTTTGCATCTTTATCAGAAATAAAATATATTAAGAAAAGAAATACCCATACTAGAAAAACTTCCATCAAGAGGGACATTTGCCGAATATTACAACCATTGCACTCCAATCTACATTTTAAAAGCTGTGTGAGTAAACTTTTTCCTGGAAGTATTCAAATATGTATCTGTTAAAGTTGTTTAATTTCACTGTTTAAAAGAATAAAATTAAACGTAATGGGAAAGCGTCCAATGAACTTGAGCGTCCAGAGTCTAATGAACTTCAGCTTCTCAGAGACCAATGGATAGTATTTGTAACGCTTTAGTAAAATATTAAAGTACAGTAATTACATTTATTCCAAATATCTCTCACAAACATTTCTGCTGAATTACCGCTTTTTTGTTCTAGGTTTTTTATAAATACAGTCATCCCAATTCCTGACATTACATTATTCTCGCAGATTGTGCACTCTCAAAAATCTCTTCAATATCATCCTAAAGCGGGGAGTTGAAGGGGCTGTCCGGCCACGCTGCAAATTGTTGGGTAGGCGTCACACATATCAGAGTTTGGGAGGATGTTGCTTGCGAGTTGGCCATTTCTGTGCTTTGAATGGAAGAGCATACAGAAACTGTGCGTCTATTCCAAACCACAATGTTGTAATGAGGGGACTCCTCTGCTCTGAGAGCAGAGTTATTCATCGAGCAATTACAGACCATTCATTAAGCTGGTCAATTCCATTCATGTAATGCACCATTATAGAAGCTCTGGAAGTACCTTCATATTTTCTAAGCCTTCATATTCTTCTTTGGAGTATTCTGAAAATTGAATATCTATACTCTTCAGCATTTGGAATAGGCCTAACCCAATTCTACAGACAGGGAAACTAACGTCCTATGGTATCATTCACAAGTTTTGTGTATGTAATTATAAACCCTAATAGAGCATAACACATACTTAACATAATTAAAATAATACACAAAATGTTCAGACTTTAGACAGATAAAAAGGTAAGATATAAATGTTATGCGAACAAAAGGTTTCTGAAAATGAATTGTCTATGTTTCGTTGTCACGAGCATGGTTCAAGCGTCGTCTTGGTTTACCGTCTCTTCAATTCGAGCATTTGTTTAGTAAATGTTGCCCATGAGATTGCAGTATTTTCATACACAGCTGACTAAAACTGAAACTAAAGTATCCTGTTCCCATGCCGGAAATTTCTGCAGAGGATCTTATGTCAAACGGAAGAAACCGAACACAGAACCGAAGACTAACAGGCTAAACTATTTTGAACGCTATGGATTAAATTGCATGTTCATATAGGATGTTTGCTTGTTCCGACATTAAGAGTCGCATAACAATGGGGGGGGGCTGAGTAAACGACAGACCCCTACTTAGTTTCTTTGCCTATCTTTGTGTAGATAAGCAGTTTCTGTTTCATCGTTTAGGATTTTTATTATTAGAACCTTCTTTAACCATGAAGTCTAACCCATAAGCGTTGAAAGACGAAACTATCATTATTGTGGGATGCTTTAAAAAATTGAAACCTGGCCATTGCGCAATCACTTTGAGGAAAATCCGGCGTTGACTTACAGACCATAAACCACGTTGAAAACATAATTCAGTCACTTTCGATAAAGATGCCAATTGTTTCAAAGAAGCAACTTAATGATGTTGTAATCCTTAAAAATAGAAAAACGTAAAGAAAAGCCACGGCTTTGCGGAGGGTCTGCAAGTACAGATGTTCAATGTATGACCTTGCCATACCTCAAAAAGTGAAAATATTTTAACCAAACCTTGCAGAAAATGATTGCAATATATTGCTTAATTCATACAGCATTTATTTTTATGTAGAGTCTTTTACTTCAATTATATTGCAATTTATTATGAGGTTCTCCGTTGACCCCCTCCCCAATTCGTGTTCTCCAGGAACCATGATGCCATTGGTAAGCGCTGTCAACAAAAGAACTGAAAATTATTATTCTCTTTGAGATAAGTTACAATAATCCTTACTTTTCGATTAATGATAATTACAATCTCGTATGATATAGATACATCCCACAGAAAATCATTAATTAGATAACTGCATGGGAAAATAAAACTACCTTCCATAATACGGAAAGTGATCCACATTCGTTGCGTAAATCACCTACCATCTCCGCAACGGTTTAAGCGCCCTTCCTGAAGGAACGCACGCTCCTCGGGTGAACCTGCTCTTTAATCTGTTCTGAACGTCAATTAATTGCGCGTCGCTGCGTCCGCAACCCTCTGAGCATCTTCCGGCCCAGAGCAGATCTGCGTTTCCTTTTATGTATTCCGCCACGAGGAGAGAGCGTGTGCTTCGCAGGTCTAAGCGGGCACAACGGCCTCTGCGATCGTGGGATTAGGTGCCCACAACACGACACGCCGCGGGGCGGCGGGCAGTGGGAGGGACAGGCCGCGGGCGGGGGTGGGTCGGTGGGAGGAAGGGGAGGAGGCGGGCGAGGGACGCTGGGGGCCCGGACGGGCCGGGGTGGCCGTGGCCGGAGGGAGGGGGACGAGGTAGGAGGGGATGAGCGGAGGTGGCTTCCGAGCGCCGTTATCGGCCTGCGCCCTAATGGCTTCCGCCGGGCAGGGCCGCGGCGACGGCGCAGGCGACCGCCCGCCCCTGGCCACGCTTCGCCCTTGAGCGCACGGGCGGCCCGCGCCGCGCGGCCCCGCAGCCTGCCACCGCCGCGCCGCGCCGCCCAGGCGCCGCTCCGCCCTCCTCCTCCTAGAGTCCTTGGATACAGAGAGTAGCTCATTCGATTGTTCCACCGATCCCGCCATTTTGTATCCAGTGGTCAGGAGAATTGGAACTGTGTGGTATTCTGTATGTTGAGAACCATGAATCTACCCCAAACCCATATTAATATTCTTGAAAATCTTCATAATGTCACCAATTGTCATAATTTCCCTTCAGTTCCTGATTGCTGCCTGACGGAGTTGTGGGGTGAGTGGATATTAAATGGCGGCGGTTACGCTACTCTTTGTATCTAAGGACTCTAGCCTCCTCGCGCCTTTGCCCGCACCTCGCGCCTCTCTTCCCAACGTCTGCCACGTTCTCTCGTTTGCCTCGGCTTGTCTCGGAGCGGCGTGTACCACGCCGTGCTCTGGCGCTAGTCCCCTCCTAATTCATCTCGTGCTGCCCGGACATCATCTTTGCCCTTCTACTTTTGCTCGTACCCGACTGCGTTCAAAGCAACCATTTGTATCAAGCTCTCCAGTTTTGTTCTCAAGTTTTTTATTCTAGCTTTTATCCAGACCGTTTCGCGTAAAAATTCCTGGCTGGTACAGACTATTCTCTTGCAATGCTTCTGACCGCAAGATCCTAGGTTCGAGCCTTGAGGGTGGTATGATTTTCGACACTTGCTACATAACTAGGTTGAATTCAGCCACTGTCTGGAGGGGAATTCTAAAAGCCGGCTGCTCTGATCGGTAGTTTTCCGTGGTTTCCCCGATCAACACGAGGCGAATGCCGGGGCCGATTCACTGATTGATTATTTAAACAGATGGTGATGCGACCTCGATATTCAAAATTAAAAATCGATGTTAATGGCACATGGGTTAGCCATCTACGCTTTAAATATGGGTTAGTAACCATTAACATTAAATTTGTGCGCAACAAAATTTAATTGGTCAGTGTCAGTGCAAATTAATTTATAACAAAAAGTAACTGATAACAAAGTTAAAAACCTCCTTCTTTGTGCGAAATGCGAGTAAAGACTAAGGAAATACAAGAGCATCAGTGTGGTATCGAGCAAGATATAGTCTACACGATGAAGGTAGTACAAACTGCGTTCGATTGGTTCGAACACATTGACTGACACTAGTATCATCACTTATTATTTCATATTTTAACTTTACAACATTTTCAGAGAGTGGCTAAATTCGACCTAGTTCTCAAGCTAATGTCGAAAATTCTTCTATTCTCGGGGCTCAAAACCTAGGATCTCCCGGTCAGAGTTCCCGATGACTTTCAACCTAGCTTAGGCTTATCTATAGCCACCAATAGCTTAATTGTCATATCTGTATACTGGTGGGAATACAGGTTTGGAAGAATTATTAAATATTGGCTTTGGACTATTGCGGTTGGTTTGTTAGAACTGATTTAGCTGTAGCTGTGACAGTAGACTCAATTTATTTTACTTGAGTGACAAGAACACATCTTGAAGTTCAATTAAAAATGATTGGTATATTTAATTTATTTTTTCAAGTTTTTGAAAGAATTAGAGCAAAGAGGACGTAAGAATAAGATGAACCCTTATAGATTTTAGATCGCCTAATAGTCTACGCAATATTCATTTTATTACAAAAATAATTATTCTGATTAATATTAAAGCCTGGCATGTAGTAGGTAAACAATTTATACAGTTTGTAAAACATATACCCTTTTTATTCAAATTTAACATTATTAAACTTACAATTAATGTACCTTTTGTTAGTTGAAAGAGGCATAATTGGACCCCTCGTACGTTTTAATAATTGAACCGCTATTGAAATAAATTTCACACAATCAGTTTTGCATTCAGTGTTTAATGCATGAGTGAAACATTTACATAGAAATAATTCTACACCCGTTGTGTGAAACTTGCGATCAACAGAATCGAATACATAATGAACTTTATTGCATTGCCTTTGAGTGTTGGATATCAATACGACCAGGGAAATAACAATTAAGAGCATTTAAAAATATTTTTTAAAATATAAAATATTTATTAATTTGTATTAATTCAATCCTGAAGTTTCAACTAATGGTTAGGAGAATATTTCAAATTATATACTACTTTATTACTTGATAATTAATTATTTACATAGTTTTAATTTTTTGACCTCGTTGATTAATTATAAGGAGACTTTCTTCAGGTTAGGCGAGAGTAATGGGTAGAAATGAAGGGTAAGAAGTGCAGGAAGGAATATGTGGGAAGGAAGTGTCGTTAGAATATGGATAGATTCGAGTGATCCTTAAAAATGGTGAGTCCCTAATAATTCAAAATCGTGATATAGGCGGTGATCAGAAGCGTTTGAATCCATAACAGCCGAAACATTGCCACTTTAAACGACTTTATTTTTTACCTAAACTCAAGAAAATTTCCTTAAAATTAATTATTTATTTAATCTTGAAATATCATTAACGAAAAGTGGTTAGACCTCAGGATCTTAGTGAAGACACTCTAAATGAAGCAGTGAAAAAATATGGCACACGAAAGCATGATGATTAGTAACACGATACCTGTTTTCAAAATTTAATTTAATACATTTTAACGCATTTACGTCATATATCATTTCGAATTTGATTAGATTCGCTTAGAACAATTGAAACCTGCGTTACTGAGCTAGATAGTGGAGTAAATATTTAACACAAAAATATTTTCTCTATGCGAATTATTTTATAAATTCAAACCAAATTAAATAAAAAAATTAACGACAGCCAACTAAAAGTAATTGACAGTCTAAATCGATACTGATTAATTTCCTTTCAGTATTTTCTGACATAAATATAACTTTATAGTTGGGGTTTCTTTTAGAATTCCAGAACTGGTAGCTGTATTAAATTCTATGCTTCCTTTGATTTTGAGAATTACTGCATCAGAATAGAAGATAGCAATCAACAGAGTAAAAGTATTATCTCGCGATGTGGACGAATGTAGAGAGTAGAAGAGTAGTCAACCCATCTCTCGTGAACTGTATTTTTCTGTTGAGTTTGTTAAAAGATAATACCAATAAGTGGAGCTTAAAAGAGACGCGTAATGCGATTGAAGCTTAGACCAGAGCCTGCCCTGCAAGTTGTTGGTAGATGAAATCCATAAATCCTCTCTAGATTTTGGTGTGATTGAATAGTAGCCTATATGCATCGACAATTGCATTTTTCTGTCCATATATTCGTGTGATGGACATCGTTTAGGAGTTTAATTCCAAGTGGAGGGATTACAGTACATTTCCAACAACTTTTTTACTAATCGATGTGGGATTAACCACGACCTCTCTTTAATGGAAATGGAAAATTTTCATTGTGATGGATCAAGAGCTTTTAAGATTGTTTGCTGACAGACGGAGAACTTCTGCGAACGAACAGCATCAATTCTTCTGACCTCAATTCA
The DNA here is from genome assembly GCA_031308135.1 of Acheta domesticus. Taxonomy (NCBI): domain Eukaryota; kingdom Metazoa; phylum Arthropoda; class Insecta; order Orthoptera; family Gryllidae; genus Acheta; species Acheta domesticus. The sequence continues at coordinate 112,608,787 of JAHLJT010008446.1, read as the reverse complement.
TGGCATCCAAAGATTACTTAGATACGGCTTGATCACGAGTTATACATATTGAAAAGTTAGCAAAGAATTCCAAGTATGCCAGAATATTAAATATATAATCGTATTAGAAGTTAACAAATAAAGGTAATACGTATTTCATTTTGCAAAAAAGTTCACAGTATGTGCGCACTTTAGTGAGAGGTTCTGTGGAATGTGGCCTGTATTTAATTACATTTAAAATAGCCATTTTCAAACAATATCAACATTAAACAAAACAATATTTGAACACAGACACATGTTGTGTATCTCCCTTTAATTTAGGTAAAAGGGAGAACCACTTCCTCGATACATGCAATAGTAAATCCATCCATACATCCTTTCTTTCATATGAAATGCCCATATGCTTCAGGGAAACAATCTGTATTCTCAGTTTTCTCTAATTTTTCTTAACCTTTTTGTCAGAATTTGCATTGTTTGAATAAACATGAAATCATTACGCACAATTACATTATAGGGAGTAGATAAACATAATGAAATAGTTCTTACAAAATAATTTTGTGATATACCACACATTCGAGCTAATTATTTTTTACGTATATGGAACAAGGGTGACACTATATTAATATCGTATAATTTTTTCCAATTAACTATTTTAAGGTCAATATTTATAAAAATTAACGACAATTTACCAATGATGAGTTTTGTGTGTCCTTAATTTTCGACGTTTCGCGTATGTATGCTCATCTTCAGGAGATCTATGAAGTTATATATTTTATAGTTATTAACATGCCATTTCTTACTAAATACATTGATTTAAAGAGTTTGCATTTTTATATATTAATCACACGAATTACGTGCAATGTAGATCTCTCTTCCATTGCTCCACAAAATTGTGGATGTTACTCTGCGTTTATTGCCGCGTGCTTGAGGCGACGCGGTAGCACATGCAATGGAGCTATTTCTGCTATTGCAGTGCAATTGTTCTCTCTCTAAGATCAAATTGTAGATATACATAACTTAGATAAGGCCAGTAAGTGGCTCTGTTTACTTGATCTCTTGTACTAGAACCTGGCCCTAATGTAGAAAAAGTGATAAGTCTAAATAAATGTGTTAATACACATTTATATTGGTGAAAATTGCAACACCCAGAAGGATACATACTATTACAATGAAATTTATACCACAGAGTAGGGATATCGCAATATACAAATGATTAAAATTACAAAACGTACCTGCATTTTGACCTTGATTATTTAGAACGGTTTGAAGTCGCCACGCGCTGCCATGAGAGCCTCTAGACGTCGTGGCATGGACTTAAATAGAGCTTGGATATGCCACTAGAGAACACACGCGTTTTCTATGCGTGCCCACAAAGCATCGACAGTAGCTGCAGGCAAACCATGCTGCTGGCATGTGGCATGGCATGTAGAGCTGCTTACAAGAGGGCAGTACCTCGGGCTCTAAAACCTCCTAATGTAGTGGATGGTGTTTAGATTGCCCTCAATACATATGATGTGAGATCTCTCATTGTAGCCAATCGCGCCCCAAATCACCATACTTGGCGTCTGTTCGCTATTGCGCGGAACAATGCAGGCTGGCAGATTGCGATCACCACAGTAGTGTCGAACACGTACGCAGCCATCGCTGTACCACAAATTGAAGCGGGACTCGTCCGAAAACAGTACATTTTGCCACTCAGCACACCAGTGAACACGTTCACGTGCCATTGCTGTCTGAGGCGTTGGCGGTTTCTGGACAAAGTAATCCGATGCGGTGGTATGGTTTCCACCAGTCCACACATGCAACACTGTCGTAGCAGCGAGCCCCGTTCGAGCCGCAATGTCAGGGTATGACAAAAATCCGATTAGATGTGGTGTAACACTGACCTGAACAAAAGAGGGCATTGCTAGGCCATCGTGCACGCCATCTCTACGCAAATTTAATCACTTTTAATGAATACACTAGTACACATCCACCGATTTTTAAGTGATTCCAACAATTTCTATTGGGTGTTGTAATTTTCCCAAACAGCAGTGTACATACATACATACATATTGTTTATAAATATATACATACATAGATATTTACATACAGACTTTCATACTATTTATGTGTGTGGTGTGTGTGTAGTAAATTACTCTAACACGTTGTGTAATCAAACGTCTTCACGTTTTGTGGGTTCCCGTACTCTTGTACTTGAGCTCCTATACTCTTGTATCTCAAGGTTACCGAGCCTTCTTGTGTTTAATTTTATCTAGCGTAAAACGCAAGCTGGGCTACTGGCTCGTGGCACGTTGATGCCAACGGTAGGCACGCGCACGGCATCGCGTGGGGGCGGGGCGGGACTCCGAGCGGCGCGGCGGGCGGAAGTCGAAGCATCTGCTTCGTGTTGGGCGGAATGACGATCACACGGTGCGGTGTTGATGGTGCGGTAGAGTCCGCCTCCTACACAGGCGCGCGTGAGGTGGCGAAAGGACAGCAGGGCGAGCGCACGTGGGACCGCGGGACGATGAGCATCCCAAGCGGCAATCCGGCTGCACACCGGTAACGAGACCGAAGTGGATCGGGGTGCTTGAGTTGGCAAACAGAGGCCGAGACGACAGATTGGGCGACGGTGAGCGCGCGAATGCCATTCGGCGTGTGGAGACTGGGGCACGGCGTGGATCGGAATGCTGGGGATCCCCGCGAATCGGGCTGGCAGTGGCTACCGGGCAGCGATGCAGGTGGATTGATTGATTAGTAGATCTCGGAATTCTAGGCACAAAAAATATGATTTGGGCATCTAAAATAGGTAACAAAATTACGAAATTAGGCTCTATAGGCATGAAAATTGACGTTTTAGACACATAAAATAGGTTACAAAACTACTAAACCAAGCAAAGAAAAAACCATTAGACACAAAAAAGTTATCTGGCATCTAAAACTGATCACAAAAGGATTAAATTAGGCAATTTTTTGTTACGCAGGATGTTACGTATTGTCACATTTATACTACAAGTATAATTTATTCACTATTATAATTAACAGTAAGCAATATTTTCTTCCAAATTTTCTACAGTAAGGCTGCATCTTATCTGTTAAAATCATTTTGAAAGATGAAAAACTTTGCTCTGACATAGATTTATAGGAGCAACAAAATTTAGTCACATTGCTCATGCTCACTTCTGGAACTTCTTCACTCTCCCCCCCCGTCCGCAAAATAGTACCACATGACCCATTTAACCATTGTATTTTGTAAGCTTCACGTTTCGGACAGTAGGCATTTTCCTGACCTGAGATTTTCATGCCTGGATTTTGCAGACGAGCTGCGGCGATAAACCTCAAACTGTCAACAGCGCAACCTGGAATGAGTGTAATTGCCAAAGAAGTTCGTGCTGATCGGAGACGAGCGTGATATATCCTTATTATCTTGACTTGCAGGGCTCCGTGTCTTCTTTGTGTTGGGTGAGAGATTTCGGTGCGTAGTCGATTGCGTATTCGATCGCGTAACATTTGCGTTTCGGTAAATGCGTGAAAGTTTTTGTGTTTAAAAAAAGAATTTAAAAAATTAGCATTTAATATATAATCTTTCTTGAAAATGACTTGTTTTAGGCAAAAACAGTAAAATACGCATCAACCACCCTTTTACAGCATTTTAGGCATTATTAGACGCTTTGAATAGATTATTTTTCATAATTCGTAAACATGTGCAATTAGTATCAACAACATTCTAATGGAACTACTAAATGGGCAGTTGTCCTAAAATCCGAGGTTTACTGATTAGCGATTCCCGGTCGTTCACTGCTAGGGTCATGCGGGAGGTGGCAGTGATCTTTCCCCGGTAGATGGTGAGATCTGGCGCCGACCTACCGTCGGCTAGCGGGGTTCTCCCCAATCACGCATCTCCCACCAGCGTGGCACCTCGCCAGGCGGAAGAAACCCCAATTTCCCGAGTGGTCTTCAGACAAATGTGGTAGAACAGAGCATGTGTGTGTAAGTAAGGGGTGATGATAGGAAGAGGAAAGAAAGATTACGCGCGGTTCGTGGCCCGTTTGGGTACTGCTCCGGGATTCGCCTGGTATTGAGTGGAGAAACCACAGAAAGCTACCGATCATAGCAGCCGGCCGCTAGGATTCTTCTCCAAGCAGCGACTGAACTCGACCTAGCTATGTAGCTAGTGTCGAAAACATTGCCATCGTCGAGACTCGCACCTAGTACCTCTCGATCAGAGGCACTGCAGCGACATCTGTTGATGCCCTGAGCCACCTCTGCCGGTAGAGCGATGTCGGAAGTGGGTTATTCCATGATGGGGCGTTGCGCCTACATATCATAGAGCAACGGCGCACGGTGGTCTGAACAAGGTCAAAACGCGCGCATAGGCCCCACATTTTAATTTTTGAAAAATGATTATTTCTTGATAAATATAAATTCTACATACTTCAAATTGCTTGAAATCAGAAAAAAATAATAATTTGTATCTATGCTTACAGCCGAGGAAAAATTCAATCATCCAAGCAGTGAAAATACACTTGTCTTTCACTATTTATAACTTTTTCCCTAATCAACTTTTCAACTTCCAGGAATTCTGTGTGCTTTTATAAACCCTTCAAAATATATTAAAGCCTTTGCAGTATTTTTATTTTTAATTTAATTAAGCCTTACGTAATTAAGGTGTGCAAAAACCTCTTATTCCTGTAACTAAGTAAACTTTCACGGGCAATTACACAAAAACACGAAAAAACACATCACTGAAATTAATATATGTTATTAAGTAAATATTATTGAACATTTTTCAGGTGAGATCAGCTGACCGGTCTCCCCTCTCAAAGTTATGACCGTTTAAAATTTACATTAATGGTGCTTGGAAAGAGCATTATAACCTCCGGACATAATACCGAGAACGTTTACTTCTTGAAAATGTTTAATCTTCTCAACTTTAGAATTTCCATTAATTGAGTAAAATTTTCAATTTCTTTTTAAACATATTTCTTCTTTTAATTTGCCAAATTTAATTGTATTTCTATAAATTTAAACATATGCAATTGAGATCTGCAGAACTGAAACATGCAATAAGTGAAATTTGACGAAAAAAAACATCTGAAGACATTTCTTTGAAATTAAAGTATGTTAATACATAAACATTTGTAATAGGTTTTTCGTTGACAACAACCACCTTGGCCAACCTCTTTTAAAATGGCGTCTATTTAAACTGTACATGACGAGGTTGAAAAGAAGAGTGATTTTCATTAATTACGAGATTTTTGACTGGAAATTACATAAAAACGAGTAAAAACACTTCCATGAAATTAATAACTATTATTAAATAGACATTTGTTAATGTTTTTTCGTTAACAACAGCCCCCTCGTCTGGTCTCTTTTAAAATAGCGGCCGTTAAACATTTACTTGATATTTGAAATAAAGCGCCATTTTCAAAATTAAATTATTTTTGAAGGGCAATTACATGAAAACACCCAAAAACATTTCCATGAAAATAATAAATGGTATTACGTAGATATGTTTAAATGTTTTTCCATTAACAACAGCCGCCTCGGCTGGCCCTTTTGAAAATGGCGACCGTTAAAAGTTTACTTGAGATTTGAAATAAAGCGCCATTTCCAGAACTAAGTGATCTTTGACTGACAATTACTCAAAAACAACTGAAAACATTTCTATGTAATTAATAACTGTAAATAATTGGACATTTGTTGATGGTTTTTCGTTAACAACAACCGCCTCGACATGCCTCTTTTAAAATGGCGACCGTTTAAAGTTTCCATTACGAGATTTGAAAGAAAGCGACTTATCTAAAAGTAAGCGATTTTTGACGAGCAATTATACAAAAACAACTAAACACACTTTCATGAAACTAACAAATGTTATTAAGTGGACATTTGGTAATGTTTTCGTTAACAAAAGTCACCTTGGCCTGCCTTTTTGAAAATGGCGAAAGTTTAAACTTTACATGACGAGCTTTGAAAAAAGACCCATTTCAATTAAATAAGTGATGATCGACGAGCAATTATAAAACAACATAGAAAAACATCTCTGTGAAATAAATATTCAATAGTAAGTGAACATTTGAAAAAAATTTCGTCGCCCGGAATTGCCTCTCTCTGTGGAAGTACAGTCAGCAGTCGAAGCTGTCATGCCAGAGGTGTGAGCTAGATGTCATGCCAGAGGTGGCATAATAAATAAATAAATAAATAAACAATATAAATTAAGTGGAATATTATTATTTCACATCTAGAATATGTTTCGATAGATTCATAGTCAAAAAACCATTATAAAATCACGAAATAAATAGTTCTTGAAGATAACATTCTGTGCGTGCGTTTCGACCCCGTTCAGGACCGCCGTGCGGCGAGCGTAAGCGTGGAGGAGGCAAAGGAATAGCTGCGAGGGCGTCGCCAACGGCGGCGCGGGGCTGCTGCGAGGCAGTGAAGTGCGCGCGAAGCGGCAGTGAGGCGTGAGCGGCCTGGGCGGTGAGCGACACATCAGCAGCGGGGGAGGGGCAGAGAGAGCGGGGCGGCGGGGACGACAGGCAGCACGCAGAGGCCGGGGGAGGGACGGTCGGCCGCAGCTCCACCGCCAACAGCTAATTGCGCTGCGGCCAGGCCCGCGGCGCGGCCACGCGTTGCGCCGTCGCTCGTCACGCCCACCCCACGCGCGGCCTCCGCCCCTTCGGCCCCTCGCGCTCCATCCGCCCTCTGCCCCTCCCTCCCGCTTTACCCACTTCACTCATCTACCCCAGCACCTTCCACGACCTCACTTGCCGTGAACGCTTGCAAGCCCCCCTCCTCTCTCGACCCCTGCCCCTCCCACCCGCTTCACCCACCTCCCTCATCATCTACCCCCGTACCTTCCACAACCTCACTTGCCGTGAACGCTTGCAAGCTCCCTCCATTCTCTACCCCTTCCCCTCCCTCCCGCTTCACCCACCTCGCTCATCGTCTACCCCCGCACCTTCCACGACCTCACTTGCCGTGAACGCTTGCAAGCCCCCCTCCTCTCTCCACCCCTGTCCCTCCCTCTCGCTTCACCTACCTCACTCATCATCTACCCCCGCACCTTCCACGACCGCACTTGCCGTGAATGCTTGCAAGCCCCCCTCCTCTCTCCACCCCTGCCCCTCCCTCCCGCTTCACCCATCACAATAATTACCTATCCCCCGCACCTTCCACGACCTCACTTGCCGTGAACGCTTCCAAGTCCCCCTCCTCTCTCGACCCCTGCCCCTCCCTCCCACTTCACCCACCTCACTCATCATTTGTCTTTCACGACTACACTTTCCATGAATGCTTGCACGTTCCTCGTCCTCTCTCGACTTCTACCCCTTTTCTCTAGTTTCATCCATCTCACTAATCTTCTATCTCCCCTACTTCTACGACCACATTTACAATGAATGGGGAGCTTACATGCTGCCTCTTCTCTCAACCTCAATCTCTTTCTCCCGTTTCATCAACCTCACTCATCCGCTATCTCGCGCACTTTTATCAATTATCCTTACCATTAATGCTTGCTCGTTTCCCATCCTCCCTCTTCCTCTTTCTCTCGTCTCACCCCATCTCATCTATCTCGCGCATCTGCTACCACCATTCTTATCCATGAACTCTTGCCCGCTTCTCATCCTCCCTGTATCTCTATCTCTTTCTACCGTTTCACTCATCTCGCTCAATTTCTATTTCCCGCACCTGCTACCACCATCTTTAAAATTACTGCTTCCAACCTCTGACCCACGTACCTCTTTCCACTTCCCCGAACCCTCGTGCTCCGACTTTTCACCATTTCATTGACTCGCTGTCGTTCACTTTGCCATTTGTTCTCTCCGTCATGGGCGGACGGTTTGCTCATTACATGTATCCTGTTTTCTGCTTCTCCATTCTCCATAATTTTTCTATTTCTAATTTCCTACTCCGGTTGTTATATACTGTTTTCCAATTTGTACTCTTGTACCCCATTTCCAGAACTCTGTCCAACCGGACGCTTTCCCATTTATTCGTTAGTGAGTGGCTGTTAGACCACTGGCGTATCAACTTGTCTTATGTGGATGTATCTGTCTCCTGTCGTGCAGTCCAGTCAAATTTCCATGGTTATTCTCGGGTGTTAATTCAAACTCTTGTGGACTATCCTTGATATTATTTTATCAGGAAGATTACCACATATAAATAGAGTCTGATTTATCCTTTAAACTTCTTTGCTCACATCAGGCAAAATAAGTGATTATAGTGGTTCTTTAGAATAACAAACGTGATCATTTATCGAACTTCATATTTGCAGTAAAATGATATTCATAACATGTTTTTTATCCCGAGAATTTTTGTTTCACGAGTTGTGGAACTTAATGGCCTGTTTTCGTAATTCAAAAATGGAATCTGAAAGTCACCAACTGAACCAATAAAAATACAAGAATGAAGAACCACGTAGCCACTAGTGCATAATGTAACCGTGGCTATTCTGTCAGACACGAATACCTATTCTTAAAGTATTAAAATAGGACGTATACACCCTTAAACCATTTCATGAAATTTGGCTTAATTGTCGTATTGAGTTTTTTTTTTGCTTATTAGATAATGCGTTCTAAGATGCATAAGAAACCTTGTGTGGCACCTTATCAAGATGCTACATTATGATAGCGCCTTGTTCATATACCCAATGTCTTATGTTAGAACTAACGGAACCCGGCACACGTTGTTCAGCCCTTCATCTCCCTCTTTCTCCTTTCCTCTCACTTTTCTCTCCGTCTCTCTCACAATCTCTACCTCTCTCTCCGTCTCTCTCACCGTCAACTCCAACGAGATCATTTTCTCTCCGGACCTGCGTTTATTTTGAAAATTTCTGTGAAGAGCAAAACGCGAAAACATGTAACAGTACGACTCGGCGCGTGCCCTGAAATTTCATTTACATATATGCGCGAAAATTTTAATAACGGAGACCGTCATAATTGTAGGAAGTTTTAATCCCATTGGTTATGTGCGCTTGTATTCTTTCGCGTGAGTAATGGTTGTTTCATGTCTAAGGTTAAACCAATTTTCATTTGTAATGTAAAGCTCTTTTTTGGATGTATCCACTATTAACTTAATTTTCGCGGATGGGTATGGTACTGTCCTACACTAAAAATTATTCTGTAAATAGAATACGAGGGTCACATTTGAAGGTTCAAAGGGAAAAATCGAATCCTTTAGGTTCCTTCTCCGCATGCTGCAGAAGCATTCAGCAATTTTCGAATTGAAATTTCATCTTCCTTCGCAGATCTGTTTTGATAATACTACAAGCAAATTTTATTATCAAGCGAAGCAGGGGGAAATGTAAAAATTAATTTCTGAGTTTATGGCATTTATCACACTTGAGGTATTCGTATATATATATATATATATATATATATATATATATATATATATATGACAGATCACATATTCAGTGAGTTCAAGTAGCCCGCGTACAGCGCGCTAACCAGCCAAGCGTCGCCGACGTCATCCCTCTTCGGACCGACGGAAGGCGCTTCAATTGCAGACTCGGACCGAGTAAGTCGTATTCCGAATAACGGTGGTGGATGCACGAAATATACCCCGTGGCGAATAAGAAGAGTCGACGCCAGGAATATTACTTGCATGGGACAATGAACTGCGCAAAAAAGTTCCAGATGTGAGTTTTTACTTTCTCGCCTTACGAATACTTCGTAAGAAGAGAAAGTTATGTAATCGTGGGGCGGAAAACGGGGAATTTTCGCCAGAAAATCTCTTATAGCAGGGGTCTGGTGACAAAAAAGTGGATAACACCTGTTGCTAAATTTAGAAAAAAAAATCTTCTATCTCGTGGTGTAGTCAAAATCCATGATTTGTTGCTTCTTCATACTTCAAAATCGATTGACGGCATTCCGTCCGTCTGTCCGTCTGTCCGTCTGTGGTCAACGCCAGCGCCTAAACCGTTCGGTCGATTTTCTTCAAAATTGATATTCCCCGATGGTTTTGAGTCGTCTCAAGGCCTCTTGAATTTGAAACCGATATCTTGGTATTTGAGGATACTTTACATGAAGCCCATTTTGAGATTTTGTAAATTAAAAAAAATTGCTCCAAATTTTTTGATTATATTTTGTTGTTGAATAGTCCGAAGAACGTTGAAGGGAATGACGACGTCATCATTATTTTCGTTGATAAGCCCTATTTTTTCGAAAATTGCAAAAAACTGTTTAAAAACTGTAAAATTGAATATAGAGATTTTCGCCTCAGACAAAGTCGGTTGTACAAAATTAGCACTTATATATACGCATAGCACGTATATATCTGTGTGAACCAATTTAAGTAAAATTATGAGCATTTTAACGCTAAATTGTAATACAATATAACCAGAAGGCATGCGATAAACTTACAATCCCGAACGGTTTAGAAATTATAATTAATTTCTAGGCTTACGATTACTTCGTAATGCGGTTTATCGCTGCCTTTCTTGGTCATGTTTGAAAGACATGTTTTTCGCATGTTGAAAATTACCGGCTCCTAATGATAAAATTGATAGAATTACGTTTTGACTAAAATATAAATAATTGCGATAAATGTCGTGGAAATGTCTGTATATATTTGTTCAAATTTTTAACTTTTAACAATTTTTTGTCTGTCTTCTCATATTTGTAAAGCGTATTACCATCATATCAATATTTTCATTGTCATGCATTTACCATTTTATAGGTCGGTTCTACTCGTATATGGCTCTGTTCGACTGAGGCGGTGTCGGTGTTGCGTATTGGTATAAGTGCCGGTTTGTTGAATTTGAGTTTCGTTTGTCGCGTCTCGGTACCGAAATGGTGCGCTAGTATAGTACACTTTTGCTTGTTTATGGAGTAGTGGAATAGCAGGGACCGTATAGAAGTAGAGCGAGAAAGTATGTGCGTTGGAAGCACCACTAGTTTTCTTTTTATTTGGTTGGAGTGCATGAGAGAATTACTAGCGAATTCGAATCGAGGAAGCTATGACGGAATTCTGGAAGGCTACGCACGACGGGTTCAGCGTGTGGTGAAGGAAAGCCACGGCAGAGGTCGACCGCGCAGTGCACGCCGAAGGGTTTCGCTAAAGGCGACGCCAGATAAGATTCTGGTCAGGTAGTCTCCACCTCGAACGCCACCAAACGTAGTATTAAAATTTGATTAATAATGCAGCCGAGAGGGAGCCACGCAAGTAGTTCAAGTAACTAGAACTAAAAAATCGTGAAACAAGAAAGGAAAAGGAACTGTATTAAATTAATACGAAAAAAGGGGTTTTGTTAAAATAAAAAAAACACGAAACTAGGCCAAGTTACTCTAGCCCGCCGTAATAGGTAAATAGTGCAGGCTCGAATCTTGTTATAGTATGTTTAAACGTGGGTGTAAATAAGACTGGTATAATTTTTCTTTTGATCAGAATAATTAGTATATCAGAAAATGGTTAACTTTAGTAGTGTAAGTTCTCGGTGTTGTATTTAATTATGAGATAATTGTAGGTTTCTCATAATTATAGCTAAGGAGAAAGTTTGTAGACAAGAGGTTCTATATATAGTTTTGTTTTTGTTGTTGTTGTTGTTGTTTAGCTTGTAAGGTACAAGTTCCGCAAACTGAAGAAAAAGAAAAGGAGTATGTTCAGATATGTTTTAAAATTTATATTGTGCATGAATGTATTCTGAGGGACACGGCTAATTCTGAGGGAATCTGAGAATGCCAATTATACTGTAACTAATGAAAATCAATTTGATGATTAAATGATAATATTTAAACATGGCTATTTAAAACAGTTCTTTTGTTTTAAAGAAAGTAGTATTTGATATCTCGAATTTTTGATAACTAGAAAAAATATTTCATCCCGGAGACGCTTCGAGATATCGAGGTTCGACTGTGTTGTCAAAAGAATTTAAAAGAATCACATTAAAATTCGTCTACTACAATACTCGTCAGAAAGAAATTAAAAATGCATGTGATATCATAATTTTCCGAAGGAAGTCAAACGTCTCCTAAAGAGAGCGTACAATTTGTTCTGAAAGTAATTGCGGCAAGATGCCGATAAGCTACAGCGTTTCCAAGATTTTATAAGGACAGACGTTCCTACTTACTACGTCACATATTCTATGCGGAATTACAACCGCTTATCAGTGATAAATTACTATGTCGATAATGTAGAATATTAATATTCTTTTTCTGGTTTGTAAAGAACTTTTGATGGTGGCTTTTTGAAGTCCTGAGTGGCTTCTTCGAGTTGTCTTTATTCTTCCCTTGTTGTTTCATTCTCTAGCTTCGTCTTTCATCTCTTAATTTGTCAAAAGTACAATGGTCTTGCGATTATTTCACTTATCTTCGTCCCGTCTCTTACACTCTGCCATACCCTGTCTTTTCTCCTTCTCGCCGAATTACGTACTTTTTGGTCAGTCCCTCATAGCTCATACTCAGGAGATGTTTCGCAATTCTTCCCCTCATCCTTAGGACCTCGCCCAAAATTGGTTAAATATCTTCGTATAATGACTGTCGTGATATATGGCGACACAATGTATTTTATGGTACTACACCATTAATAAAAAATTTCCTCTCTCTAAGAGCATAGAAATAATAACAATAATAAGAGTAATAATAATAATAATAATAACGCTGGACAATGAAGACAAGATATTCTTTCAATAAACAATGGAGTATGAGAATTCAATTGGACTTTCGGAATCGAGCTGAAGTTTCTTTTGATCACACGATCAAAAGGATCATAAGATCAAAATGACCATGCGATGATAATTGTGAAGCATTCTTATTTTGTAGTTTCTTTAAATGTTATGTGTATGTTGTACAATTACTGTTCTTTAACTTACCAAATTATGTCCGAGAATGCATTACCCTGTCATTATGATCACATTGCCTCTCCTGCGGAGAGCTCTTTTGATATCGGATCTCTATGGTCCTTGCTGTGATGTAGGAACTATGTCCGGCGTGCAAGGATCTTGTGAGTGTTAATGAATGCGCTTGTTTATTATGAGTGTCTAGAAATACGTCACCTTGTGGAGCTTTCGGCATACTGGTGTGATCGCAATCAGTTAACACATTACTCATCTGTTGGCTATATCGGAAATTTCATTATTCATTAGGGTTGTTGTGTACAAAAGGCTTATTCTAAACAGTGAAACGTTTTGTTTATTTAGATACATGGACATTGTGACATTGAAAATCAGACAAACGAGCTTTCTGACATTTTAAACGGCTTCGTCATGATTTCTATTCATGAGGCATTATAAAATGGTCGGATGTCAAAAAGGTATGAAACAATAACATTGTGAACAAAAGTACAAATTAATATTAAAATATTAATGATGGTCGATGCAGGAAAAACAGGAATATTATATTCTTCTCGTTTATACTGTACTTTATTTTTACAAATAATTGGACACCCTATGTGAAATATTTTAACATCGATGTTACATATCAGTGCAGGAAAGAATGAAACAAAAAAGTCCTCTCGATTCGCAAAGTATTCTTCTTTCGAAAATAACCTTCCAATTGCGTAGTCGTATTCAAACTTGTTGCGAGAGGTACTACATTGATGAATGGCGATCAATACTCATGAATGGAATGTCTATTCATTATGATTGACAAGCTTCATTTACAAGCGTATTATTAGCAGCCACAAGGCGGTCGTGCAAAACAACTGAATTGCCGGTAATGAACTTAAAATGAATTAATGGTACTATAGCATGGCTCGTCCTGCACCTGGTTTCGACATGTCGCTTAAATATTCGTGCGTCAGTGGGTGCTTCATTGGATCCCAAAGAATAGCACCCATCTGATTCTACGCAACATACACGCAGTGTACCGAGCAACGTATTCTACATCCAATATACTAGGGGAAATTCAGAGATCCTTTGCAACATGATACTCAGGTTCCTACTGCATAACTAGCTCCCTATATCCGATGGCAGTTGGTTCTGCATCTTGGTCATTGAAACATGCTAAACTACTGTACATGTATGAATAGTAAATTTGTTCACTCGTAACATTTGCTTCAGGGGTTGGTAAGAGTGCATCAATGTTTTAAACACTCTCTCTCTCTCTCTCTCTCTCTCCCTCCCTCCCTCCCTCCCCCCCTCCTTCCATCCCTCTAACCCCTTTCTCTCTCACATACACACACACACACACACACACACACACACACACACACACACACACACACACTTACTCCACATGAGTGCGCTTGAAATTGATCTTTATCTATTTTCTCTCGACGACTTTTTTGGGTTACTTCATGGAAACATACCAAAAAAAACCTTTCTTCGTTGGTGTGGAGCATTTAAATTCATTCCAATGTGTTATTAGCATGTTTAAATGTTTTTAAATATTTTATTTCATTCTCCTGTAATATTTAATGGAATTAATGCGTTGAAAATATAACAACTTGATGAGCGTTAATTTACACTTTTCACTCTTGCAAACAAATTTATCGCTATGAATTTTACAAGTGTTAACCTAAATGAACATTAAACTGTGTCGTGAGATGAGTCAGAGATAAAACATCGTCCCAGTTTACTTATCTTTTTTTGAGTAAACACTTCTCTGTAATCGTGAATGAAATTTGCTGACTTCAGTGTACGTTGCTTTAAGAGGAAATAATAAAAATATATAAATAATAAAACTGTAGGTTTGAGATAAGACGACTCACGTCAAAATGTCTTGAGAAAGGTCATAACTGAGATGATCACTAAAATTTAATATTTTTAATAAAACTATTCACTAATATTTTCCATGGAAAATAAGAGATGGACTTTATACATTTTAGGAAGGTTTTCCAAACTAAAACTTCACAATAGGGGTGTTTCGATCCATGCTTTTCATCAGAATATTTTTTATATACTGATGGTATAAAAATCAAATATCAAAAATGACTCACGGAAGGGGATAATCTGCGAAGCATGGTGTAAAACTATAGACAGTTTCAAACAGTTAATTTGTTTTTAGATTATGGGGTATTCCATTTCTCTAATCGTAGGGAACTTCTTCTGCAATTACTTCCTTTATTTGTTTTATTTAGAAGAGCTTTTCACTGTTAGGTAGATTTTGTATTATATGTGTCCATAGTTGAGATAATTAATTATGTATTACATTTTTCAGGTAACAGGCAGTCTGCACTGATTACATTCTCTTGAATTCACTCTCAAGAACTAGAATAACTAGATTGGCCTTCTGCAGGTAAGACAAATACATATACACACGCTTGCAGCAAATTTTAAATTGTTACGCAACCAGACAATCCCTGTGCTACAATATTCATGACAGAAATAATATGCTTTATGCAGGCAATATTGTCACAACAGAGTAAATTATTTATTAATAACGTTACTAACACACTGGTAAAATTGTCCTTTTATCACCTACAACCGAAAACCTTTACCGAAATTTTCGTAACGGCTCAAACATTGGAAAATCAGTGTTACAAATTCTAATATGTTTTACAACTTTAGAATATTCTACTTCTTTAAATTTTCAAATGGACCATTGTAATTTACAAAAGTACTGAAAGAAAAAAATCACATACACTTAAGTATTCTACGCCTTTAGGTGTCGGTAACAACAGAACATTGTTACGAATATTAACAGAACTTAAAAAAATGTATTTTATGTAGCCCTAGTGTCTAATTATTTAGCTCAATACGTTTGCAATATTTGTTTTTGTATATAGCTGAGAAATCTGCTAACCGAAATTTAGATTCCCGCAACTAGTTATCTGCCATCTCGTGGAGCAGAAGGTATTGACAGCAAAACATGTTGTTTGGGACGTATTGACTAATCCCTAAGGGTTTAATTTCCGCCTACCAAAAAAGTGGTTCAGTTCACATCAAATAGAATTATTAAATTTTGAAGCAGACGCTTTTAAATTATTATTTTCCAAGTGAATTTACCCAGTTACAAAGTTTATCAATTATGTTCAAGTATTATCAAGAAAATATTTTCCTTTTTCGTTCAGAAAATACTGTATTATCAAGATGACGTTTCAAAAAGAAAATCTCTGGTCACGGCAATATTAATTTCGAAGTTGTTTTTAGAATGACGTTCTGAATGAAGAGAAATGTCGAAACACTGCATTTTTATGTTTAGGTTTCAAGGAGCGGCGAAAATTTAGAACATTTCCATCTAAACCTTTTCTGTGATATGAACGCAATCTAGAACGTTTGTTCTGAATATTCTTTGATTCATCTTACGTGTAATACCACAATAAGAACTTCAATCGTCCCAAGAATGTCTCAGGCCCTAGTCTTGAAAGAATTGATGCAATTCTGCCGGGATAACGTGGCAGCTGAAACTGTGTAAGATTCAAGATTCGCAGGTGTTTGTTCGGCAAGTAAGACAACTTCTTCCCAACCCCAACGTACTACTAGCGTTTAAAGGCACAAACGCCATCAGCTGCCATTTTTACTATCTCACCTGTTACGTAGTAAAGGTAAACTTTTGTAAAGGGGTTGCAAAAAGTGGCGCCTTTTCAAGAGAAAAACTCGTTTTGCGGCTACCCGAAATCGAAATGATGTATAATTCTTGCTCTAATATGTAATAAATTACTTCCTCTAATACTTTGTGTAGTCAGAATCAACGTTTTGCAGGGACCTTGATACCGACAAATTGGTTTATGGCAAAACGCCTGTTCGTCTGTGGGCAACACAAACCCCTTAGAATATTCTCCACAACTGATAGACATTTCCCCATCCATCCGACCGAAGTAGAGAGTCTGCGAATTAGAAACGGATAGTTCAATTTTGAGGGTATTTTATATGAAGCCTAAAAAAATTTGAAATTGTTTTTTCCATAATGGCTCCAAACTTTTAGATTATTTTTTCTTGGATAGAGCAAATAACGCTTATATAATGGAGAAGGTTTGAATGTTGTTGAATTCTCTGTATTTTTGAATATTGCAAGTGTTTAAAATATCAATCTTCAATATTGTGGGTGTAAAAAGGATCTCAAAAAATTAAACTTTTCGAAAATTCAGAAAGTTGATCAGAAATGGGACCTGCGCCGTATTTGAAACATTATTTTTTCCTCTTTTTGAAAAATATATACATAAATTTAAAGATATTTTTTAATTTAACAACTTTCATTAATATTGTAGTTTTGCAATTTTAAACTTTTATAGTTTTCGAAAATAAAATTCCCCAAAAATGGGTGCTGCACAGTTTTTATAAGCGTACTTTGTTCTATTCCTGAAAAAATAATAAAAATTGTGTATCCATTTTTTCAAAAAATCCTGATTTTAAATTTGGAGAAATAATGATTGAATTTGCAAAATGTTTTTAAGGCTTCATGAAAAGTACCTCCAAAAAGGAAATCGTTGGAAGGTGTACGCTCTAGCTAGTGCGTCACGAACTGTATCTCCCCCCCCCCTCGCTCAGTAACATAAGTCAAAAGGCACTATAGTATGCAGTGCAATGTTAATTCGTGGACTGCACATTTCGTATTTACCCTTGGCCTTAATGCGTTCGCTTTGTAGTGCACAAAAGCTCACGCTTTAGCCGCACCTATTTACATTGGCATTTTCGCGACTGTGCAAACTCGTACCACATGTTTCATGGTTTGTATTGTTTCTAACGTCCGTATTTTTTTAGAATATTTTTTCCTCACTTAAATTACATAAGAACATAATATGTCTTATTCGGCTCTTTCACTATTATTTTCGGAGGATCAAAACCGATGGCAATTGACATTTGGGAAAAAACTACGTATGCATCAGTCGTGGATGATGTGATGAAGTGTAGGCGATCTTTCGTTCCGCTTATATTAAAGAGAATGTGTGCTAAAAGTTGCAAATTTTCGTAATTTATAAATCTGACAATAATTAGACTTGTTCTTGGTAATTCTTGTACGTAGTATATTTCAATATATTTGATATATCGTTCAAAAAACTCACCATTACCCCGCCAATAATAATTACGCCAATTAATTATGACAGTTTTGCACCATGTATACCAGGTTATAAAAGCCATTGAGTCAAAACCAGTAAATGTGTTACTGTTAGGTAGGCAATTACTCACCAGACCTACATTAAATAGGTTTAAGAAGTTAATATGGAATATTGTAGATTATATGACTAGCTATTTCGCAGAAGCAAATGCAGTCTGCAGCAAATACGACAGTACAAGTAATCATAGCTCAGAAACAATGCATCCTTGGCCTTGAAACACGATTGTTGGGGGATCTTCTGTCCCGTTTGGGACCAAAGTTATGTTTGTAACTTTTATCTACAAAATGTGGCATACTTGGATCTATTGTATTTTCATGGAAGTTGCCCTATTAACAAAAACACATCCCGTAAAGGAGCCAATTCTTAATTAGTATTGCCTGTTTCTGTGAATCCCAGCAAAAATAAATTTAAGATGAAAATAAATGTTAGAATTGTACTTAAAAAGATGTACAATTGGAATATTTATTTTCATTCTTAAAATTAGAATTTTTTCCACTGTCCCATTTACACGTTCAATCATTTTGCATCGCGGCCATAAAGAAGATAGTGACCGTGGCGTCTGTTTAACTACTAGTCTATATTTACATTGTTCACGACAGATTCTGACAAAATACAAGTGCATTCTGATACTTATTACCACAAATATCTCCAATATATTCTCTGATATCCTTTATTTTTACTTTCTCGCCTTACGAATACTTCGTAAGAAGAGAAAGTTATGTAATCGTGCGGCGGAAAACGGGGACTTTTCGCCAGAAAATCTCTTATAGCAGGGGTTCTGGTGACAGAAAAGTGGATAAAACCTGTTGCTAAATTTAGAAAAAAAATCCTCTATCTCGTGGTGTAGTCAAAATCCATGATTTGTTGCTTCTTCATACTTCAAAATCAATTGACGGCATTCCGTCCGTCTGTCCGTCTGTCCGTCTGTCCGTCTGTGGTCAACGCTAGCGCCTAAACCGTTCGGTCGATTTTCTTCAAAATTGATATTCCCCGATGGTTTTGACTCGTCTCAAGGCCTCTTGAATTTGAAACCGATATCTTAGTGTTTGAGGATACTTTACATGAAGCCCATTTTGAGATTTTATGAATTAAAAAAATGGCTCCAAATTTTTTTGATTATATTTGTTGTTGAATAGTCCGAAGAACGTTGAAGGGAATGACGACATCATCATTATTTTCGTTGATAGGCCCTATTTTTCGAAAATTGCAAAAAACTGTTTAAAACGGCAAAATTGAAGATAGAGATTTTCGCCTCAGACAAAGTCGGTTGTACAAAATTAGCACTTCAAATAAGGTCATGTGCCATTTTTTGGAAAAAACGAATAGCTTTTGCGTAAATTGCGATTCAAATTTACAAAAAAAAATTTTCCCAAAAACTGCTCCAAATTTTTTCTTTAAATTTTCTGCGCGTGTGTAAGAAGGGAAGGTAAATATATAAATAAACTAGTGTGCTATAGAATCGCACATACTTTCTCGCAGAAGTATTTTTCAAATGCCGATCATCCGATAAATTATGTGGAGGTAAACCGTTCACCGCTGCCTTTCTTGGTCATGTTTTTTGAAAGACATGTTTTTCGCATGTTGACTATTACAGGCTTCGTAATGATAGAACTGATACAAGTACGTTTTGACTGAAATAAAAGCGGTTGTTCACAAGTCGGTTTCGTAGCGTGGTTGGTTAATGCTCCTTCGGGTTGTAATCTTCAATAAGGAAGGTACCGAGTTCGATCCCCCGAGGGGAATTTTAATTTCATGAATGTGATGTTGCAGGAAAAAAACATTGAAGAGTGTAGATACTTTATTGAAAATCATTTGAAGTATTTCTCCTCACCAATAGGTTCAATATAGATAAATAGACAGGACTTGTCTGTGTTTCCCTAACTGCGTTTTTTAAACAATTTTTCAACTCTGTTATTCGATTTCTGAAGCGTATGACATGTCAAATGAACAGTTGTCTAGTATATATCTGTGTGAACCAATTTAAGTAAAATTATGAGCATTTCGGTCGGTTCTATTCTTTTATGGCTCTGTTCGACAGAGGTGGTGTTGGTGTTACGTAGTGGTATAAGTGCCGGTTCGTTGAATTTGAGTTTCGTTTGTCGGGTTTCGGTACCGAAATGGTTTGCTGGTATAGTACACTTTTGCTGGTTTATGGAGTAGTGGAATTGCAATAAGGACCGAATAGAAGCAGAGCGAGAAAGTATGTGCGTTGGAAGCACCACTAGCTTTTAATTTCACCACAACACAGGGCCTATATTACGTAACACAGTTCAAAGTCAATGAAGTTATTTTAAATATTTAAAAACGGCGTTGCTAGCCGAATTGCTTAACCACACTCTGGTAATTCACGGAGGTTTAACAAATCGAGATATCATGGGTTCCTGGATGGGTGACTGTCTGCGAAACCCGTGTAATCGAACGGCACCGAGGCCCAGGCCGAAAGGATGAAGGCAATGCCTACGTAAATGCGGGTCGAACTAGTATATTATACATAACTTTTAAGTTTGATTAGATGAAAATGTCATGTTTAAATTGTTCATGTTTCATATATTCTTACGAAAGTTTTTGCATCTTTTATTATCGTCGTATTTTTTCAATTCCTTTTCCTTATTTCAATGTTTTCTAATTTATCCATTTGAGTCATTGCTCTTCCCGTAACGTTTCATATCTTGTACTGATTATGTTATTGAGAAATTAAGGGAAAACAATCTCCTACGTAGTCACTTTCTATTCCGTTGGAATATGAAGTCTTTAGCTATTAACGCAGTAGGGCCCGCATTGAGGTCTGACATTTAACATCGATTAAGATTATTAAAGTTCGTTCAAATATTCATCTGCAATTTTTGTGCGAAAATGCAGATTACAATCACATCTAAAAAACGGGCAAGAAAATGACATTTTCCCAACCTTTTCCCATTCCAGTATATTCATTGCACACTTCATTTTCCAATATTACAATCCACCCCTTTCTGTTTCCATTCTTTTATTATCGGTTCTGCCCATTGAACTCCTTATATTACTTCATTCCATTTCGTCAATCTTGATGGTCCTTTCAATTCTCACGTTGCTTCGTACTTCGATTCCATTTTTATGGGAAGAAGAGAAAAACTTTGATCTCCTTGACAGTAAAAATTCTGAAATCATGAGGCGCATAACCCTAAAGAATTTTGAACAGGATGTATAGCTACCAAATGATTTAAGGATATAACATATATCATAAAATATATTTTAAGATATTCTACTCCATTCTCCATTATTTCATTTCACATGTAGTAATAATTTATTCACGTACTAATATTATCCTTTGATCTCATTTTCATTATCGTCTCTTTTGCCTCATTTTCTGCCATCGCTTTTTTATTTTTCAGCCTCATTCCCCCTGTCTGCTTTTATTGTATCACTGTTTCTCTTCTTTCTGTGGTTTGTTTTTACAAACGTATTCTTGGAGATACTTTTTCTACCTACACCCTTTCTATCAATCTCAATTTTTGCGTCTAGTTTTTTCTGTGATCTACATGTCACCATTTTACTCTCATTCCTTTCTAATATCCCCCTTACTACATTCTGATTTGAAGAAAAAAGATTGCTATGCTGCGGCCAAAATCGACAATTTTTCAGTAGAAAAACTCGTACTGTCGGATCCTGATATTGAAGAAGTGGACAAATGTTGTTCCTATTTGTAATAAATTACTTCCTTTAATTGTGTAGTCGGAATTTACGTAAATGGCGTGGTAACTCTTAATACCACAAGGGCGAATCTTATTGCGGAGGAAAAAATGCCGGTTCGAAACTCTTTAACAGTAGCTTGCATATTGTAATATTGCATAGCCGTTACAAATAATGCCAGATGTGCTGCTGCAACACCACTAGTTTTCTTCTCCTTAGATCGCCACCCCTCTCTCTCCCTCTCTTTCTCTGTCGCTCTCTCTCTCTCTCACCCACTCCGTGGGAGGCGGCGCGCGGATGATGGATGGGAGCGGCGCCGCGCGGCGCTCATCACCGTTGAGAGTGACGTGCGCCTCGCCCGCGAAGACGCCGCCTAACGCCCCCGAACGCCTCCGAACGCCTGCGCTGTCAGCCGACGAAGCCACAAGGCGCGCTGTTGCCCTTTCCGTTTCTTCAGCAGGAAATTGATTTAATTCAACTGATTGATGGATGATATTTGGTGTTTCCGATCGAGTCAACTGCTATGGCCATTAGTCCCGTTAGTGTAGTGTATGCTTTTATCACAGGAGGTGGCGGTGTTCTTCTCCCGCTGGACGATGATATCTGGTGCCGACCCACTCGTCAGCTTGCGAGGTTTCGCCATCCAGGTATCTCCCGCCAGCGGGGCATCGCCTCAGCGGGGCTAGTTCTAACCTCTCGATTGGTCTCCCGACATGTGTAGTAGTATTGTGTATGAAAGAGTGGGTGGGAACGATAGGGCTAGAAAGAGGATGAAAAGATCGGATGCAGTCCGTGGCCCGTTGGCTAGAGTACTGTTGCGGCATTTGACTGAGGTTTATCGAAAAAACAAAAACACGGAAATCTCCCGAATAGAACAGCCGACCCTTAGAATTCTCCTTCTGACAGCGGCTGACTCCGTGACCTGGCCAATAACGCTAGCTACTTTCGAAAATCCTGCCACCTTCGGGACTCGAAACCTCAAACCTCCGCCAGTTTTAATTCACGTGATGATGCTGATAAGGAAAATGAAGAATTCTCTATTGTCGAGAGTAGGCGAGGGAGAGGGTCTTTATTCCCTCTCCTTTCTTGATCAGGGGAGCGCAGTGCCCAATATTTTCCACGATGGGTGATGAAATATGGTAATCATTCATTTCGTTATCCATCGCATTCCTAATAAATGGCATGAATGATTTGTTCAGATGTGATACGTAGTGGTATGAGAAGCCAATAACGCCACAACCACTAGATATAAAATTTGGATTGTAAACATACGACAATCATTGCTCAGAATATTTTTAACTTTTATAATTTTAATTTGAAGCCATATTTTAATTCTAAAATTTAGTTTTAGAGAAATACTGTAACATTCAAACAGGGAGAGAGAGAAAAAGAGAGAGAAAAGAGAGAGAAAGAGAGAGAGAAAAAAGAGAAAAATAGAGAGAGAGAAAGAGAGAGATTTGTGGTGGAAAAATCATTAACTTTGCGTGCTTTATTCGAGGATAATAAGTCGAAAAGTGATTTTCCTTTTTGAATATGGAGCGTCAGTTTGAATATTGAGCGGCATTTAACGAATTTCGGATAAATGGAGTATCAGATATGATTTATGAGATTTTTTGTGAATGTACCTCAGATATAAAACAAAAGATAGTAAATATTAAAACTGAGTATCATGACAAAACGATTGTCATACGTGTATTTACAACTTGTATCACTTATTTCTTGTCACAACTGTACATTTTAACAAAGATTAATAAAGTAAAACTGAAGAATGACTTACCGTAATTGTGGTAAAAATAAAATTAGCATTCTGCAAACAATTTCAAAGCTCTTCAATTTACATCACCTATGTTATTTAAAAATAAACATGGGAGCAATTTCACCATTTTATCCGGCAACGGTTTTTGTTGCGTAAATAGAGAGATTGTAGGAAAAAACATTGTATTCACCACCTGCGTGGATTTAAGGATTAAAGAACTCATTTCTAAATACAAGAAACTCACGCGTTAATCATATACTCATTCTATAATAATGTTTTTCGCGCACTTGTTTCGTAAGTAACTATTTTGAGAGAACATTCCATGTTCAGGAACTAACAAAAAACTAGTCTTTAATGTAATCAGGTATCCAGTGAAGTACTTGGGCACAAACGTACAAAACGTTTATACTTCACCCAACTAACTGTACCTCAAACAGAAATTAAACAAGAAATATTTCATTAATGGTCCTTTTAAATCTTCAGTAATTCAGACTATTTGTAGTTCCAAGACACAGATTTGATTGTAGGCTGGGAAATCAACATAAACTCTCACTGTTCTTCATCCATCTTCTATTTATGTTTATTATATATGTTTCACTTTATCTTGTCACGGGTTCCTCAGCGCGCAAGCAATCCGTCGGATGGCGCGCTGTTGAGGCTACATGAAATGAGCAGACGGCCTCATATGTGCAACTCATTTGTGTCATCTCATGGGCGGCAGATGAGTCCACACAGTGTACCCACTGCGTTGCCGGGCAAAGGACCAAATATGGGCCCGTATCACAGCACCTTACTAGAAATATCATGATGATGGTTGGTACTTTTTAAACGGCGTACATTTACAGTAGAAATTGTCAGAAATGAAACGAAATTGTATTTTATGAATGTAGTACTAAGTAGTGGGGTAACGACTCCAGAAGTAGCCACTGAGTCAGTAGAGGACACTTCAAGAGACAGAATTTGAAAACTAGGAATTCAAGGCTTTTCACTTTCTTCAAACTGGCAGGACGTGGGCCTTATGCCTTCTAATAGTGAGGGAAAATAATGAAGAACTAACCTAAAACCAGATTTTAGATTAAAGATTACCGTCAATGTAATGGAAACCCAAACGAAAAAAACTTATACACGAAAATCATGAGGTTGGCTGAATGTTTCAGCTGAAAAAGAGAGAGAAGCAACATTTTTCGTTTCCAATATTACAGACGACAATCAATGAAATACGAAATTATTAAACGTCAAGTTTTAATACCCATTTGAGCACACTGTTTCACCATCGTTGCACTGATCATACTGAAACGTCTGTTCAAGTGTTCATAAGTTCTTGAAGGAATTGTGATAAATGCTAGGACGTATGAAAGCAATGTGGACGATGTTGGAACCTGAGTGCCAACCATCCCCTTTTACCAAGCTCGCTTCTAATTTTACAATATTTTTGCTGTTCACTAAATGTGAATAGCCCAAATAAAGGTCAACCGAATGGAAAATAATGCGGCTGGGAAACAGTGGTAATGAAGCCAATATAAACCTTCATTGCGGAGCGGGCGATGCGGATTCCAATAGCGTGATGGTGAGCGGCGGCCTATGGTGGCAAGCGAGGACATGAGAAGGAGAGCTCAGGCAAGGAAAGGAGAGGACGAAAGCGATATCGCAGAGCGGGGGCGGCACTCGACCGAGGCAAGGACACGCGTCGAAAATGCGCCCGCACTCCAGCCGGGAGTGGTTGCGAATGGGGGCGGGAGGCAAGGGAAATTAGGAAAGATCTGAAGACGCTGAGGAAATCACACGTGAGGAGGTTCTAGCGCTGGAGTGTGGTGGGGGAGAGTACGAAAGGCGTGGGGCAAGGGAGGATGGCGACAGGAAGGAAGCTAGGGTAGGACGGAGTAAGGAGGCCTTAACTTGTGCGCTGGGGTTGGGCTGAAACGTAGGAAGGGAGACGCAGGAGGAGAAAGGATCTGAGGCAAAATGGAAATGGAATGCGGCGGCCAGTGGCGAGTGCTTGGGCGAGACGGGTGCTGAAGGCGCGGGACAGAGAAGTGACGGGGGTCGGAGCGAGGTGGTGCGGGGCGGCGTGGGGCAAAGAGGGGTGGCGCGGGACGGAGCGAGGTGGAGGAGGGTTTAGCGAGGTGGCACGGGGAGAGTCATGTCTGATGAGGCGGAGCGATATGGAGCGGCGCGGATTTGGGCGGATTGGGGCGGCGCGGGGTGGCGTGGGGCGGGGTGGCGTGGGGCGGGGTGGCGTGGGGCGGGGTGGCGTGGGGCGGGGTGGCGTGGGGCGGGGTGGCGTGGATCGGGGTGGCGTGGGTCGGGGTGGCGTGGGTCGGGGTGGCGTGGGTCGGGGTGGCGTGGGTCGGGGCGGCGTGGGTCGGGGCGGCGTGGGTCGGAGCGGCGTGGGTCGGGGCGGCGTGGGTCGGGGCGGCGTGGGTCGGGGCGGCGTGGGTCGGGGCGGCGTGGGTCGGGGTGGCGTGGGTCGGGGCGGCGTGGGTCGGGGCGGCGTGGGTCGGAGCGGCGTGGGTCGGGGCGGCGTGGGTCGGGGCGGCGTGGGTCGGGGCGGCGTGGGTCGGGGCGGCGTGTGTCGGGGTGGCGTGGGTCGGGGCGGCGTGGGGCGGGGCGGCGTGGGGCGGGGTGGCGTAGGGCGGGGTGGCGTGGGGCGGGGTGGCGTGGGGCGGGGTGGCGTGGGGCGGGGTGGCGTGGGGCGGGGTGGCGTGGGGCGGGGTGGCGTGGGGCGGGGGTGGCGTGGGGCGGGGTGGCGTGGGGCGGGGTGGCGTGGGGCGGGGTGGCGTGGGGCGGGGCGACGTGGGGCGGGGCGACGTGGGGCGGAGCGGCGTGGGGTGGGGCGACGTGGGGCGGGGCGACGTGGGGCGGGGCGGCGTGGGGCGGGGTGGCGTGGGGCGGGGCGGCGTGGGGCGGGGTGGCGTGGGGCGGGGTGGCGTGGGGCGGGGTGGCGTGGGGCGGGGCGGCGTGGGCGGGGCGGCGCGGGGCGAAAGAGTGACGTAGGATGGAGGGAGGCGGTATGGAACGGAGTGAGGCGGCGTGGTGCGGTGATGGGTGGCGCAGGGTGAAGGTGATGGCGGTTGTGGTGAGTGGGAGGAGAGGGCACGGGCGAGTGCCCGCAGCCAAGCGTTCCTCGCATTCGGCCGCGGCTTTCCACCTGCCACTTCCACCACTGATTTTCAGTTTCCGCTGTATTGTTGGCGGACGATAAATTTACCTGTGTTCGAGTAATATTCACACAAACGTGTTGTAGTACTTTCAGTATGCACGCAAAATTTGCAGAACGGGAATACGTGGAATAAATGAAGCTCGCGGTCTCTTTAGATTAGCCTGACAGATGAATTTATATTGCATTTTATGCTTTGTTAATTTCGGAAAATGTAACAGTTTTCTGGTATGAGTCTGTCTCACTCGGCAATCATATTACACAATATAAATTACACTGAGCAGTAGCAAGACATTGCGACTGATCAATACACATTTTGAATACTATGAAAGCCACAGAACATGTGATACCTTTAAACAGTATTATCATGCAACCTGCAATAAATTAGCTGTTTCCGGGTTAATAAAACTTTTTCCCATACATTAACTAGCAGCGTTACTAATATCCGGTGCGTGCAGTAATTGAAAAGGAAAACTAGTCAGGCTTCGGCCGTATAAAGGATGTCTATGGGTTTATTAGACGCCAAAACGATACAATTTCAATTTTATCATATAAACGCAAATACTTGTTTGTCTTATTCCGCCTATTCTCGTGTTGCGCGTATCGACTGAATTATCGTACACTATTATTACATATACTATACTATTATTATACATATACATATTATACACATACATATTATTATTATACATATACTATATTATTACATATACTATTATTACATATATTATTACATACTATATACACTATCATTACACTATCGACTGAATTATCATACACTCCCATCTCGATCAGGTTTTTCGTCCAGTTTCCCTGATCCTTGAGCAAATGCTGAGATGGTCCCTTGTTTTGCTTCTGGACATAAATGTAACTTCATTATTTGTGCACGTCTTCTGAATTTCAGTGGGAAATATAGTTATTCAAATTATCGTTTTTCATATTATCGCGGCAAAAAGTATTATTCTTTCATGAAGAACATGAGGGTTCAGGGCAGGAATTTATAGCTAATTTACCTTTGAAAATATATTTTATTATATAGGAGCGAATATTTTGTCAACAAAACTCGAAAAAAACTCTCTTTTCTGTATTCAAAATTCGACTAGAATATGGTTTAGGATAGAGATCACAGAATTATGAAAACGTGCACAAAATTCACTTCTCCCCATAGCTCGTCACACACAGTTTTAACTGCTTTTTACGTAAATAAATAAATAAATAAATAAATAAACACTACTTTCGTCACAACTGACGTCATGCTACAGCATGGCTTCAAAGAAGTGAATGTATACCATTCAATATTCACGTGTTGCATTATGAAAATAACTTTTATGATTTTCTAGATATGTAAAGAACTGTTGAATTGTATACTCTTTACTAAATTATTTTTTTGCAATACTTATAAAGACTGTTTTTTAAATATTTATTTTATTGCAGTTACGATGGTATTTTTTTTGTTTTTTAACAGTGTGCGTGCTACTTTTTTGAAAATAATTTTGTCAGGTTTTCTACGACAGTATTTTTACTGCTTCAGATCACGAGTTAAAATAATTGAGGAAACGTTTACAAAATTTAAAAGCTTGTGTTTTTTAAAAAACAATCTTGCGCGTAAAACACCAGTTTTCTCGGAAGCAAAATCACCAATTTCGATTAAATTAATTTAAAATACTTATGTATGAAACCATTATTTGATCCCCATCCCCCATTACTCTGCTCTACGAGTATTTTAAATTAACTGTAAATTTTATTCGATGAGAGCCTATTTTGTACAATTACTAAGATTATTTTCATACCTACCAATAAATGAAAATAATCTATAAAGTCAACCTACACAAATCACATAGCGTCGGAAAATATCACTGGACCGACGTTATCACAAAAGAAATCAATAGTTGTTATAAGAAAGCCAATGTAAATCCTCAGTAATATCTAAACTCTTGCATTCTTGGGTGGTTACGAATGGCTGAGAATGGATATTAAACAGAATATACTATTTCGTTCTTATTAAATCGATTTTTCACTTAATATTTCAGAGAGAGTTCTGGAACATTCAAAATGTTACCGAAGTTTGAAATTTCACTGGTGTGAAATAATACGTGGCATGGGAAAATTTACGAGCGCCGTCGAAAAGTACAATTATATTATCATTTAATGTATCTATGTATTCTATAAATAATATCCTAATTATATGAGTTAATTTCACTCATATGTAGAAAGAATATTTAGTTTCCTACCTATTTTTTTATACTAAGAAAATTTAAAAAATGGATAAGAATGAATACAGTTAAGTGATTACATGTCGTAGTATTATAGTTGGCAGAACATTTTGTTTACAAAGAGCATGCATAATGATGAAGTTCGCTATTATGGCAGCATGAAAGAGCGAGAGCGTTTACAGTTTCATCTACGGCGTTCGGCCGTTAGCTCCAGAGCCGCATGCCGCGCCACTCTCCTCGTGGCCATATCACGCATTATCGCATTACTAGTCCTCCGGCGGCAGGCCTCGTGTAACGCCCCGCGCTTCGTTGGCGCCTCGCGCGTCTCGGCGCCATTACGCCAAGTCCCAGCATCCACCTCCATCGAGATCTGAATTACACGCGGAATGGGGAAGTTTGTGCACGATAGCTCATCAAATATTTGTAGGTCCCAGCGACTGTGTACAATGCGAATTACACGGGAGTCGCGCGTGTGGCCCGATGTCCCCTGACGCGGGGCGAGGCGGTGGCAACGCGAGACCCCGTTCCCCACTTGCCACTCTTCCCCGCTGGGAGGGGGAGGGGGGAGGGGGCGGGAGCAGATGGGGTAGCGCTTCTGCGGAGAGGTAAAATGTACGCTCTTGCCACGCTAGCCCTGCCGCCGCGGTGGTAGGTGTTGTACGGAACGAAGTCGGTGAAGTGGTATCGATCTCTTGGCGACTGACGGCTCCTTCAAATGCCGAAAGGTAATATGTGTAAGAGGATGGATCTGTATGGACCGTGTCTCTTTTTCTCGCCTGGAGGAGAATTCTACCGACCTGCTACTCTGCTCGGTTGATTTTCGTGGTTTCTCCGATCAACTCCAGACGAATGCTGGAGCAGTACCCTAACAAACGGGACATGGACCGCGCACGATCTTTCTTTCTTCCTTGTGCTACTCTCATCTCCTACTTACACACACGTACACCTACATGCACTACACTACCACACATGTCGGTAGACCAGTCGGAAGTTTAGAGCTTGTCCCTTTTGGGTCGGTACCCCGCTGGTGGGAGATACCTGGAAGGGGAAGGACCCGCAAGCCGACGGGTAGGTCGGCGCCGTATCTCATCACCCAGCGGAGGATGATCTCAACCACCTCCCGCAAAAATGCAGTACACTTACGGGAGTAGTGATCTTAGCAGTTGACGCGCCTGGAATCACTAATCAATCAATATTTTTCTCGGATAGAAGTTTTTGATATGAAATTGTTTCTCTGAAATAAAAGGGAAATAATTAACAATATTATACAATTTTTCCTGACTTGTCAATGAAGAAACACGGTGCACAATCATGAAGGAAATAAAATGATTTGTGACGTAATTTCGGATTCGTGTGGTAAAAATGCCTTTCACAAATATATCGATATCAGCCTTTG
This sequence comes from Acheta domesticus, assembly GCA_031308135.1. NCBI lineage: Eukaryota > Metazoa > Arthropoda > Insecta > Orthoptera > Gryllidae > Acheta > Acheta domesticus. The sequence goes on along the minus strand of JAHLJT010008446.1, from coordinate 112,578,701 downwards.
TCTCTTACGTTCTGAATGGTCATATTATATTGTCACATTCATATTGCGCTAATATCCTGTGTAATTGGGAATTGAGTAATGGCGCCAATTATTTCAGCAAATCTTGAAAAAGTGGTCTTCCACTGATACAATTATAATGACGTAAATCTGGCTTCAGTCTTTTAAATGTTTTGCGGTCCAGTTTTGGTTTGCCCATTCTGTATTTTATCCTTCAATCTTACAAGTGCTTTAATAGATCAATTTTAAGATATTCATACCTTTTCCAACACTACACCCTACATGACACGAGATCATTCGTTCTTTCAATATTTCACACGTATTTTGCTAATTGTATTAGCGCTCGCATACATATTGATTTATGGCACTGCAGACATAAGATAATTGTCCTTCCTTTTCGATTTGAGAGGACAAATATTGCATACTTTCTTTACAACGATTCGCACTGATGTAATCCTTTTACTTGGGCTTGGCAAGGAATCTGGTTTTGAGTTTTTAGCTGAAATTGTGCTCTCTACGAAAGAAATTTTGCTGAATGACATGTCGGTAATAAATTGCCATGAGGTGACATGAGATACCGCGCGATAGGGAAAATAATTATTAACACCACAATTAATACAGAAATTCCCTTGTGTCTCAGCACTTGAATAGACAAGAACTGTCCAGAAACGTATAGGGAAAATTTAGAGTTCAAGGTATCATGTGACCGCTGCTACACAAACTCAACTTTCTGTGGAATCCCACACCGCTCACACCAAATAAAGTTAAATGATTTTTCAATAATGTAATACTTGTTAATTCTATTTTTATACACTCCAATACCTATGACAAAGGATTAATTGTAGTTAAAACGTGAAAAATATTGTAAGAAGACGAGATCGTATAATTATTACCCATTGTTGCTTTTTAGAGATACAGTAAGATTTATCAAACATGATTGTATCTCTTTCACATTCAGGTCGAATTGGTGGAAAGTTTGAAGCCTTCCGAAGTCGAATTTTGTTTTACAAATCCATCACACACACACACACACACACACACATATTCAGAAACCTCTATTGGTAAGTGTAAGTGAGGTTAGAGAGGGTGGATTCAGACGCGGATTTGGAAGCAATTGTGGAAACAATTCCGGCAATGCTGGCAAAGGCAATTATTGATTGATTAATTGGTGTCAACTGCCATAGTCATTAATGCCGTTAGTATGGTGAAAGTATAATCGCGGGAGATTGTGGGGTTCCTCCCCCGCTGTATGATGAGATCCGGCAACGTCCTACACGTCGGTATGAGGATTCCCTCTCTCAGTATCTCCCTCAGCGGGGTAACGTCCAAGCCGATATCAGCTCTCAGCTACCAACATGTGTGGTTGTGTAGTTCATGTAAGTGTGAATGTGTATAAAGGGAGGGAATGGGCAAGGAAGAGGAAGGAAAAATCGCGCGCGGTACATGGTTCGTTTGTTAGGGAAATGTTCCGGCAATCGCCAGGTGTTGATCGAAAAAAACACGGAACACTACCGACCAGAGCAGCCGGCCGTTAAAATTCTCCTCCAGGCAGCGGCTGAATTCGAATTAGCTATAAAGCTGGTGTCGAAAATGCGCCACCGTCGGAACTCGAAACCTAGGGCCTTCCGAGTCACTACAGAGACAGCGACAATGCTGGCTCTGAGCTAAACTCAGTCGACCAAAAGCAATAAGGTACTATGTACGTGACAAGATTTTATTTATTTATTTATTTGTCAAAAAAACAGCAAAAACTGTATATGACGTGTGGGGAAAGAAATTTACCTGCGCACATTTTCTTGAGGGCCAGAAATTTTATTAAAAAAAAAAAAGATGACAGTGACGTTCGAGGAAAGAGTTCGCAGGTGCAATAAGGCAGAAGTCGACTGAATTTTACTCACCCCTCTCTTGGATTAATGCGGAATAAGTGATTTCATTAACAGCGGCTGGCGAGATCTAACAAGATTCTTGATCGCGACAAACCAATTAGAATCGTTGCTACTCTCTTGGCCCAACACGCTGAGAAGTCGAAACGAAACTAGTGCCAAGAAGGTTCCATAAAATTACGATTCCCATCAGTATTTCAGAAACATTTATTGACAAGTTCAGGAGCCTCCAAAATTTCAGGAAAATGGTCATGCAAGTAATCCAACAACAGCAGCGGTTCCGAACGGTTGAGTGGAACCCTATGAATGAAAGAAATTAAAGAAGTGTAGTGTAGAACGTAATAAAAATACTTTGAAAATAAAAAATAAAAAAGTAAAAGATATATTGAAATTGATGTAAATTCTTCGTGTTGATCCTGGTATATAATTGGAGGTGTTGATGGTACGAATAAATAAATATTTTGACCATATAGGATCAGTCAATACTGACTTCAGGAATTAAAACTTTAACCCTGCTGTGGTCCTCGGGTCCATTTCGACCCAAATACAATTTTAATTTCTTGTACAGCTTAAGAAAATGGTGCGATCGTTCTGATATTCCATGACAATTATTTTTTTACTGTTTTGTACCCGTATATAAAATGTCATTAATTTATTTTCCATGCGAAAGGAATTATAAATTTTTTACTCGTAAGTTCTTCGGGTCCATTTGGACCCGTGACATTTCTCATGTTGAACTCTTGTTAGAAATTTTGTATAATAACTCGGTAAATTCGTAGAAATCAACTATGAAAGGATTGTATTGTCATTGGAGACTTTATCTTCTCATAAGGTGTACAATAACAATATTTCGTCGAATAATACTATCAAACTACGAAAATACTATGGAAGTTCTACGAACAGCTGGGAGCAATCTCAGCTCTCTAAACTACGGTAAGACGGTTCTTTCTAAAACTAGAACGTAGTATTCTGATCTGTTTCTTCCTCTTCCGATAATGTGCAATCTTCAATTGTATGTAACAATCAATGAATAATTAGGCGTTTTCCGAGGCAATTGTCCATTTCGGCAGCACATGCCAAAGACTTGACAAATACGGAGGGAAATTTTGAATGAAACACGTTATGTGTGGAATGCAAAACCTCTGGTAAACAAGAAGAGCAACTCAGAGAACAAAATATGGGAATAAAAGTTTTGCTACAATTATCCTCACTTCTGAACGATAACAATATAACTCCTGAAAATTTCCTTACAACATACCAGTTGGGTCAGGAGCTTCTCAAACGGGTCATCACTCTGGGTGGAACTATGCGCAAAAACAAATCTTCTATACCGCCAAAACTTCTCCAGACAAAGGGGACAACAAACTAATATTCTACTTTCGCTTTTGCGAGTTACCCGACATTAGTATCGTAAGTGACACAAATGAACAAGTATGTTGCCCTTCAAAGTGCCCTTTACAATGATGCAAGAGGCTGCGAATCGGGAGAAAAGGAACCAGAAATAATGACAACCTATAATTCTACGAAGGTAGCTGTTGATACGATTAGAAAAAAATACATTTTTGTGGCCTATTGTGGTTCTCAATGACAAAATAAACATTTTACATTAATTCAAACGTTTCTTTCGCAAAAGAAAATACGGATTTCTAAAAAAATGTTATAAAAATAACACTTTTTATAGAAAACTTGGGGAATCGTTTGTAAAGCCATTATTGAACGCAGAACACACCTGCCACAAACTTCGTCATCAAGAGAAGAAAAAAAACTAGTAATCCGATGCAAAATTCACCGATTTAAAAATTAAGTTTTTTTAGATTCTATTCGAAAAAGAGGAAAATGGAGTGTGTTACAAATTAGATAACAAAATTACTTTTCGTTGCTCCAAATGAAAACTTTTACAGGTACAAATCATGTCAATCACATTTGTACTACATGTGTGTAATACAATTGTTCTATATGTGCAGTTCATTATTTTGCTATCACGCATATTCAGAGACCATTATTTTACTTATTTTACATTGTTGTACAACCTTATAAATAAAATAAATGTGTATAATTAACATTTAGATGTATAACTTTAACTTCCGATTTTGTATTTTACAATCTAAATAAGACTAGCCATCTTTATGACAAGCACAAATATAAACCTAAACTAGGAGATAAATCTAATGTTGTATACTCCATTCCTTGCAATGATTGTCAGCAGGTGTACTTTGGGGAAACTAAACAATATATTAGCAGACGGATATACCAACATAAATATGACATCAACAAAGACGCAGATTTACATACCTCTTTAACCAAGCATAGGACAGAACTTAACCACTCCATTGCATTTGATAAAGTCAAAATTTTGCATAATGAGAAACAAACATCAAAAAGGCTAATTGCTGAAATGTTGTATATCATAATAAATAATGCGATGAACACTTAAAGTGACGTACAAAAACTGAACTAAATTTATAAAATGTTAATACTGCACCAACTTCCATAATTGTGAGATTGGCAAAAAAAATAATACATGTTCATTCTATTATTCGAAATATTTATAATTTATATAATTCCTTAACATATCTCAATGTGCTGCTCTCCTTAATTACCTAATATAACTACTTGATTTGACAAGCCTTCAAGATTTTTGTGAAATGTAATGCTTTGATGTAAAAGCAATGTAAATATTTATCTCAGTAATTGTAAATTCTATTGTTTTATGTTAATTTGTATAACATTGTCAACAGTTGCCATAATTGCTCTTGGCAAGGCACGTACTAAACGTGCGAAACGTTGAGCCATAAATAAATGTTTTTTAAAGTTTTAATTCCTGAAGTCAATATTGATTTATCCTATATGGTCAAAATATTTATTTATTCGTACCATCAACACCTCCAAGTAAAAGATATAACTATTTGATTTTCGGAATCGCACAAGTCCCTTCCCAATGCGTGATCGGAACTATTGAAAAAGGTTTATTGTTCGGTAATGATTGAATCTGTGTATTCACTCACGGCTGCTTCTCGAGATATGCCAGAATGCATTTCATCACAAAGTCTGCAAGCGGTAGGAGCTGGTTAATCACGGGTATTGTCTCAATTCCTTCCCTCTGCTTTTTAATTAATCACGCTGCGTACCCTTACGTTTAGTGACATGCTCCAGTTCTCTAGTCCCGTGGTCTTCTTTTAATTTCTAACTTTCCTATTCTTTTCAGCTTCGCCAACCATGCATTTTTCAACCCCTCTCTTAAGGTGTCCCTGTTCTGAAAGTAATGCGAAGAGGATAGTCTCTTGTTGAGGGCCGGATTCGGCCCGCATACTGTTGTTTGTCGATCCCTGGACTAAGTGATTACGAAAACATTAACACTGTTTATTGAAAAACAGTGCGGAAATACGTTGAAGTTAAAGATTGTCATCTCAAAATGATATGAAAAGATATTTTTCTGTTTTCTTTCCAATAATGGATAAAGAGGAGAAACAGACGTTAAATACGTCCTAAAACATCACCTACTATTTTAAGCTCACGTAAAAGACACAACGTATCTGATACTATATACACGGATTTTGATTTATGATTTATTATCGTCAAAAACATTAGAAACTACATGTGACGTATGGAGAAGAAAATACTCTGCGTGCGTTTTCTTGAGCTCGAGAATCTCTTCCCAAAATTTTAACTATAAATAGTTGAATGATGAATAAAAGTTTCAAAAAAAGGGACGTTAGCAACATTTGAAAACGTAGACATTTTTGCTCACGAATTATAGAAAACTTATTTGCTTCAGTAAACGAACTACGGATTTGATTTTAGAGTATTGCTAACAAAACAATACTCTAGCAACATGCCCTCCCGGCTTTACTCCTACCACGCTTATCAAACCAAAGAGCTCAACAAACGTGAGCATAGTATAGGTACAATTATATCGAGAATCAAAAATTGTGAATTTGCGATTAAATAAGTAATTTCTTTTGACTGAACTTTCCTTCTGTTTAGGTAATTAATTTAAATAAGATGAGCGAACGATGAGTGTGATAAAAAAGTGAAAATGAAATATAATAACAATATTTGATAATTATTTGAGCCGACGTGGATGGCCGAGGTGGCTAGAGCGTGTGCCGACGCAGCACCTCGGTCCAAGGTCGCGGGTTTCAGTCCCGCTGCGGGAATCGTTGTTTCTCCCTTGTCGTTCATGAATGTGTGCTGTCGCGCAAGGCCTTGTGAGTCTCCTGACCACAGACCGAAGAGCCCAAAAGTGTGTAAGTGTGTCTAGTGTAAAAGTTAATATACGTCCCTATGCGGGACATAGTCGAAATCGACATCCCCTGAAGCTGGAAAAAGCCCCAGGAAGAAAGAAAGAAAAGAAGACAATTATTACTCGTTCACTTTACATATGCAGACGGCAGAATTAGGAACTAATGTTGTTTTGAAAGTGAAGGTCCGCACACACAACCGAGAATACACGAATGGTCCCGATGTCAATCAGCATCTGACCAATCAGCTGTTTCCGAAGGCAGCACAAGCGCTACGGACACAGCTGACGAATTGTGCCTTTCTGACAGTGAGCTGGAGTCGCGCCCTTAAATGATTAAGATAATAGACAATAAAATAGATCACACCACACGCTATTCACAACATTCACGTACAATATTTTTATTTCTTCTTTGCACTTGTCTACTGCTAAATGGTTATGTTCTTGCCCCGCCGGGGTTCTGTGTGCTGCTCACCGCCATCTATATCATATTAAACGGTCAGTATCAAATGCAGACGCGCGTTTCTCATTCAGTCGGCGGTTACCTCAAATGTAAAGTGAACGAGTAGTACTTGAATATTTCTCAAGACTCAGTACCATTTTACTTTCTCGCCTTATTTTATTTTTCTTCGTAACATAGGAATGGTTGTTCCCGAGTTTGTTTCTATGCGCATAAATATCAAATATGTAGTTATAAGAACCGCTGTGGTGGGTGCCAGGTCTCGCCATTGCTCACAGCAAGGAGGATCACGGAGAAATCGAGAGAAGAAAGGAGAGGGGAAATGAGAAAATCGAAAATAAAACTCGAAGTCATAGACAATGTAAAGGCTTTCACAAGCCGCTCGGTGCAATGTGCGAAACAATTAATGATTCATAATTTTTTCGTTGCAATTTTTCGAAATTCAGGAAATAAATACATTTTTCACAATTTTTCGCAAAATCCATTTTAAGCAATCGCTTTAATTTCACTCTATTTGTTTCGGAGAATCATTAATACGACATGTACTGCATTTGATTGTCAACACTGATTTTTTAAAAGTTTAGATTGTAATATACAATATAAATAACGGAAAACATCTCCTGCATATAAACATAGGACACGTGATTCATGTATGTATTAAAAGGGATTTAATAGTGCTAATTTTAATAGCCACATGTATTTCATTTATAATCTGCATTATAGGACCTTAGAAATACCTGCCATATATTTATGGACGTTTGAAACAAACATGCGGTTGGTTTGTTGCCACTAAGGACGTGCCACATTTAACTGTTTTATGTCGATGTGTATCTGTTTGACGTGTTCTACGGTGCTCAACGCAGGGATTTTGGATTTGTTCTTTTACACGATCAAACGACTCAATGATATTGAGTTTTCACTCCCCTTTACAGTGAACGAGTGGTATAGAGTGCTTGCATTGAAAGCAAGGAAATTTAATTTTTCCTCGTTTGCAAAGGTACGCACAATAGCATACTAGAGATGGAAATGAAAATTTGTTACTTTTCAACTTTAGTCTCGAAATTGGATTCGATGATTACTTTTATTTTTCGCCTTCTGTCGTAAGAAGAGAAAATATTGTAATCGTGCGACGAAAAACAGCAGTTTTTTGGCAAAAAAACGTTTATTGACGAGCATCTTCTCTTGACGATTCGAGACGCAAGAACAGTTCTCCTTGCAAATGATGGGAATATTCTTTGCCATAAAGAAACAGTAAATAGTACCGTATCAGATGTTTAAATTTAATTTTGTAATAACAAATTAATACTAAACAAAGGGAAAACGGTTTCAATGCAGTTTTACGTTTCAAATAAGCAACGGTATACTCCATTCAAAATATATAAACGCTAAGCAATTGACTGATGTTAAGTTAAAAACAATTTTGGGTCTCTCAATTCAGTCCAAGCGGAAGTAGAACATCCATTTACATTAATTAATCACAAAATTAATCTTAAGATTTTTTTAAAAATAAATTTTAATTAATGTTGCGCGTTTGGAATTCGAATTCTGTCAGCTTTTATACAGCTCGTTGTGCGTATTGCCAAAATGTTCATTCCCGAGGAATGGAATAATATTCAGGAGAAACACATCCTATAGGTCCAAGACTTAGATTAAAGAAAATAATTGTATGAATAATAAGCAAAGTCCAATCATGTGATTCTTGAAAACCTCTTTATTAAACCAGGAATTCTATCATTGCCTTGGTTTTTGGTTTACGATTCAGTGTTTTTTTTAATCACTTAGTCCTGAGTGAAAAAATAGTCTCAACTAATACAGATATCTATAACATTCGAGTAGTTATCATATTCATCAAGTTAAGCGATCAACAGGTCAGTATCAACAGATCATCACAAAATTTCGCGTACATGCAAGTTTCCTCGAATTTAGTGAGAAATATATTTTTCCATATTATCGTTCTCCATGTCCTTGCAGCACTAAGTCGATTGCTTCACAAAGAGGGAAGGGATAATAATCACTTGGTGATTTGCCTTTACAAATAATTTTTATTACACGGGAGAGAATTTTTCTTCTCAATTCTGGCCAAAAACGCTCATTTTTCACCTGTATTCATAATTCACTTTGTAGATGGTTAGGTAGGGATGCTAAAATTTAGAAAAACGTGCATAGATTACACCTTCCCACATAGTACGTCACACGTAGTTTTTAACTGTTTTTGACGATAAATAAATAAATAATAAATAAATAAATAAACAAACAAATAAATAAATAAATAAAATAAATACGTGTAGTCTTGGTTTCAAAAGCATCCACCGTCTCATGTTGCTATTGTTTTGTAATAAAATGAAAGAGTTAAATATGTAACTCTGAGTGTTACATTAACAGAGTAACATCAAATTTGCGTTACAACGTACCACTATATAATAGTGTCATCTCTACCCGCAACAAGCATTTTAGAAAATATACTATTTTCAATCTTCGTATAATGCCAATATTTGTAGGTTTTTGAGATGGAGTTGAAATACGATTGATTAGTTTCAATAAATGTAATTGAAACGTTTTTGGAATCATATTGGCTTCACCACTAACTTCATTTCTTTTATATTTGCGGCAAAACATCGCTAATCGGTTTCTTATTTGTTGATAAAAATGGAAAAATGTTTGATCGTTTTTAGACATTGCAAAAGTTAGGAACAAATATTGATTTTTTCAAGCAAAATTAGTACAAAGATGAATTTGAAGCGATAAACGGCAATGAAATTAGAGTTGAACATGCGGAAAATACACACAAGGCTCATGGGCAAAATCCATCCTCCATATGTCAACATTTTGAAAGAAAGCATTTATGCCACAGTACAAAAACAAAAGAAATTAGTGGTACTAGAACTGCTCATACTATCGCAATATTTGTAACATTTACGTAATATTGTAATACTACTTGAACATGCGAAAATTTTTTTATTGTGAAGAAAGTAAATTTACAATCTATTTTACATTACAATAATTAGTATATATGTTAACATAGGTAGTTGTCAATGACAATTTGTGGATGAAAGTATCCTAATGTACATTGTACCGTGTTCTTACGTCTAGAACAAAAGTAGTGAATTCAGTACTTTTAATTAGGAGTAAAAGTTGAGGAATATATTTATTAACGGCGAAAAATTTTTTTTGCGCCCGCTGGGTGCTTAAATTGAAGTTATCGATGAGAAAACATGTTTTGTGAAACACCATGATTTTTATCACAATTCTATAGGGAGCACCGATAGCTCAAACATGGCAGTTTTTGATACTATTTTGACATTTGGTCTTGTAGAACGCAATAGATGCATTGGAAACGGCTGTTTTTTTTGTTTTTCCCACATTTATGCCAAACAACCGTTGCACAAACACATAATTTTTTTGATGACCTGAGTATTGTTAGAAATGGCTAAAATGTACCATGTTCCAAATATTTATGATTTTCTCGACTCATACATTGTTCTAATTGCCTATTCTTCATGAAAATGCATACTTAGAGGTTTTTAGTTTTTTTGTGTCCCTGAATAGAAATCAGATTTCAGGCTGACACTAGCAGTGTCAGTTGTTTATAAACTAATAGTCTCATTTCATCCGAAGATTTCCATTTGAGACCGTATGTGTGTTTCTGCAATTCATAATATAAGTCTCACGTTTGCTTTGTATTTGGATGTCATTGCGAAGTGTCATTGACATTGCGTAGTTCGAGCTGCGAGTCCGGCGAGCAGCAGGCTGCCGATGCTACTATGAACAATCCATTTTTTAAAAATGTTATTTATGTGTGCCCCACTTTCACATTTGGCAGATCTATACAAAATTAGTGTAAAATACATGAGAATTAAAAAATTAATTTATGTGTCGACTTAATGTAAAACTGTGCATTTTAAAAATTAAAATGTATTTTACATATGTAAATAATATGTTAACAAAAATTATATATTTATAAAATGAAAGTACATATTTTTATGTTAAATTTAAGCGTAATTTTATTTTTATGAAGGAAACGGTATTTGCGCAAAAAATTTAAATATTAGGGCGCGCATGATTCTTCGGAAAAAAAATAATTAGTAACATTGAGGAAAAGGTGGGATTAAAGAAAAAATCGTGTCATTTATTTTCAACCCTAGACCTCATAAAAATGTTTCAAGTCCTTAAAAAATAGTTATGTTTTTGTGTGATTATATATATAATCACTATAATAAAAAAATTAAGATGTCGATTATTAGTAATATTTCATTTCGGGAAGGTTCCTCTCTTCTAAGTATACCTACTCTGCCTTGAGAAGGGCAGTACCTCGAACTCAGAAACGTGCAGTATTACAAATTCTATTAAATAAGTTACGATAACATATTTTTCCCTTCATACGGTTGTGGGGGAGGGGGTTTGAATTTCCACATGCGAAACTTGTCGCACGCGTTCGGTAGTTAGACACTAAACATGTTTACATCGCTTACTACCGCTATGACGCTCTCGACTAATCCAGATTAGTGCGAACAGAGAACAGCAATTGATTGCAAACCGGTGGCACAATATTGACAGACTCTCACGGTTTGAAACTCGCGTTGCAAAAGAATCCACTATGTACGAATGACGCAAATGTTGAATTTGATAGTTCTATTTTGTGGATGAATAATTGTCACATGAGATTGATTTTGTAATAACTAAGATCGTTGCCTACTTTACGAACATTGGTATTGTCCGTTTCATGGACATGCACTATTATCAGATTTGCTGCGTCAAAGTGAAACATGGCTCTTGTTGTAATATTTTATTGATCATATATCAGCAATTATTTTGTACCTTTCACAAGTAAAGAGCCTTTAAATAGAAAATATTGTGGAATGTAACATTTAATTAAATTTATGAATTTTATGAATTTTGTATGAACGTGTAACGTTACGAGCAACCTTAAAGTGTTTAATACCTTTAAGTGTTTAATACCGTAATGAAAATAACGATTATGTCTTGAGAAATTTATGTCTGTAGTTCACTGGGGGAACGAAAACTCTTCTCTTCGTTGCAGCAGCAGTGTTCCGACAGTTCATGTCGAAACACATTACCTCCGGGTATCGCTCAATGGAAAGAGATGAGGAGTCTCAAAGTACGTCGACCAAGAGTACTGGTGAACAAACTTCAGACTTATCAGGGAAAGGAGTAACTTATGTAACTTTCTTAAGACGAAACGCATGGGGAAAGTAGATCTTAACTTTAGAAGAAAATGTGGTATAATTTTATTTTCTCGATTGCGTTAATTACGATATCAAATATTTAAAAGTGTTCCAGTAACACTTTTTGTTTAAAGTAATCGTGAAAAATTGTTCCAAATAATTCTTTCAGCATCTTATTAGTAAATGTCACATAAAAGTAAAAACGTATTTTTACCTGACCTTTGAGGACACCAAAGATAAAAAAAAGATTTGCTACTTGTTTTTGGTGATTTTTTACATGTTTAAAATATTGAAGCAATTCGAAATGATTCTTGCAAGTTAATATCAGATATGACAACGATTTTCGGCGCCACTTGCGCCATCCAGTTTATCCAGTCGATATAAAGTTCAAAGCGAAAAATGAATAATACAGGTATGTATTATTATTTCATTTGAAAAAAAATATTAATATATGTGATCTTTTTACATTTTCGTTAGTTAAATACGAGTACATACGATGATTTAGTAACTTTCTTGAATAGTCATAATACCGTTTTAAGACATTCTCTTAAGTAGTATCAGATACTGAAATTATAAGAGAAGAAATGTTTATCTTCAATTTTATGGTTTTAGGAAGACGCCCAAAAATTGCACTTTTGCAATTTTCAAAAAACCTGGTATTTGAATGAACATGAGATCTGCACCATTCCCTTTAGCGACATTTACGGTAACCGAAGACAAAGTTTGCTGAAAACATTTGGTGGACGAATATTATTTCGAAAGGTTTCAATACAAACTATAAAGGGTATAAGAATGTGTAGGGTTTCTTGAGGAACTGAATGGGCGAATACGTGTGTGTATTTGTAATTCATCCATGTAATATGAATGATAATCAGAATGGTAATGCTACAGATGCTGAGCCATTTTCGAGAAAATTTTGAAAATGTTTTTGACGCTTCATGTAAAGTACCGTCAAAAATCAAAACATCCGTTTGAAACTTCCAAAGCCTAGAACTCATTGAGAGCGATTGAGGAACATCAATTTTAGAGAAAATCGTCTGGTCGGAAAATCGGACGGACGGACAGGCGGACGTTTTACCGTCAATCGATTTTTCAGTATCAAGGACCCAACACGTGGCTACACGACGTGTCCAAGAATTGTTTTTATATATTTATCAATGGGATTTATTCACTTTTTCGTTTCTAGGGCCCGGCAATATTAAATTTTTCTGCCGAAAATTGGCTGTTTTCCGGATCACGGTTACATTACTCTTCTTACGAAGTACCTTCGTAAGGACAACAAAGTAAAAATGGAAATTAAGTGACGTACTTCAACATTTGGCTCCGTTTTTCCACATACCATTTCTCAAATGCGTCATATAACTCATAATCCAAATTCTTCTTGTAAATTCTCTGCAAAAATATTCATATTATCCCACAAAACGAGTTTGAAAGACAGTGCTTCACAAAAACGGAGCGACACTCGACGACCTAGCGGTTTTATCGGTATTCGCGGCGCGAAGAGATGGCAGCCATTGTGGCAGTGTGCATAAAACAAGTGGTACACCCGTGGCAAAGAACGTCCCGTCAAAATATTTCACGCGCGTTTTTGCTGTCACATTCATCACGGTCGCGCAAACCGGAACAGAAGCCCGAAGCCTAAAGCCCGAAGCCGAAGCCCGGTGGGCTGCCGGAGCTCGGGGGCTCACGGGCAGCGGCGGGTACTCGCGTGGGAGCGCGCGCTGTACTCGACCGGGCAGCACCAAAAGGAATCGGAAAATCGTCACTGCTCCCCCGCGGCGCGCCCGGGAGGCGTCTGGGCTGCTGCCGTCGCTTGTCAGGCGGAGGGCGCGTCCGCCAAGCCGCTCGAGCTGGAATACGCAGCCAATGCTTTATTTTATTTTTTATTTTTTTATTTATTTAGTCAAAAACACTTTAAAACTGTGTGTGACGAGCTATGGGGAGAAGTGAAATCTGTGCACGTTTGCATAATTCTGTGATCTCTATCATAATGGGCGAATACGTGTGTGCATTTGTAATTCATCCATGTAATATGTATTCCATATTCTACTCGAATTTTGAATACAGAAAAAAGGGCGGTTTTTTCAAGTTTTAAGTCAAAAATATTCCATCCTATATAATAAAATATATTTTCAAAGGTAAATTAGCTATGAATTTGTGTCCTTAACCCTCATCATGTCCTTCATGAAAGAATAATACTTTTTTGCCGCGACAATATGGAAAACAATAATTTCAATAACTATATTTCCCACTGAAATTCAGAAGACATGCACAAATAATGAAGTTACATTTATGTCCAGAAGCAAAGCAAGGGACCATCTCAGCATTTGCTCAAGGATCAGGGAAACTGGACGAAAAACCTGATCGAGATGGGGGCCATCAACCCAGAAGCTGTGGTACAGTACTTGTTACAGGTTCTTTAGAATTACACATTCCAAATGATAAATAATTACATTAACTATCATTGTTAAAATTAATGTTAGTTTCCTTTTGATGCTCGGTAGTCTCGAATTGTATAGAAACAATTATGCAGCAGAAAAGATTTTACTTCGGACTTAAACTTTTCTGTCGAATTTAATCGTTTAATGCCATCTGGCAAAGTGTTGTAGAGTAATGTACATGAATTGTATGTGAATTTTTTGTAGTGAGCTGTTGATACTGCCACCTGATGAATATGATTACTACGTCGTGTGTTATACTTATAGACATCGACGTCTGCTGAAAATATATTCCCGCCCTTAAGTAAGTCATTTTTGACAAAAACTACTGATTCGTAAATCAGGAGACAAGGTAATGGTAAAATTCCTAGATTAATAAAGAGAGACTTACAAGAATCACGTGGGTTGCATTTGCTTATTATTCGTACAATTCTTTTTTGTAATCTGAAAGTCTGGGAGCTATAAGATGTCTTTCCCCAGAATAGTATGCCATATCTCATGCGGGAATGAACATTCGCAAAATATACACAACGAGCAGTAAGAAGGCTGGCGAAATTTGAAAGAATTCTGAACGAGTAGCATAATGAACTTAATTTTGTGTTCAATTCATTTAAGTGGGCATTCCATTTGAGGTTTGACTGAATTGATAAACCTAAAATTTTGTTACTTTAACATCAGTCAACAGCACACAGTTCATTCTCAATGGAGTACAGAATTGTTTATTTGAAATGAAAAACTGCATTGAAACAGTTTTCTTTTCATTTACTATTAATTTTTTATTACGGAGCTAATTTGAAACATCTGATTTTGTACTATTTACGGTTTCTTTATTGCAAAGAATATTTGTATCATCAGCAAAGAGAACTGTTCTTCACTTCGAATCACTAAAGGCATGTCGTTTACGTATAATAGGAAGAGAATATGGCCTAAAATCGATCCTTGCGGGACTCCACGTGCAATTGACAAAGAACCGGAGAGGTGTGTACATAGAGTTCCATCATTCCAGTAAGGTATTTATACTCTCTGAGATCGTTGTTTAAGGTACGAACATAATCAATCTAGAGCAATACCACGGATTCGATATGAAGGTAATTTTGAAAGTAAAATGTTATGATCAATGACGTCAACAGCTTTTGAAAGATCTAAAAATATTCCAATAGTTGCTTGGTTTTGATCCAATGATGAGGCAACATCTTTAAGAAAAGAAAAAATTGCTGTTCCGTAGATTTTGATTTTCGGAATCCATGTTGGCAATCTGAAAACGCGTCGTGTTTATTGAGAAATGTTTCCATTCGCACATTAAAAAAGTCTCTCTAATAGTTTTGAAAAAACTGACAAATGAGAAATTGGCCGATAATTTTGAATTTCATTTTTGTTGCCTTTTTTGAAGAGCGGCTTAATCTTAGCTATTTTAAAAATATCTGAAAAGATGCCGCTGCACAAGGATGCATTAAATATGTGAGTTAACGGGTGTATAATGGCAGCCCCACATGTCGTTAACAAACAATCCGGAAATTCCTCTAAACCGGCCGAATATTTATTTTTAGATTACCGACTATTTGAGAATTTCATTGGAAGAGGTTCCGGAAACGAACGTTATGTCTGAGATTTTAAGGGAAACGTCAGATGTTGAATTTTGTGGCTGAAATCCCTTAGTGAGATCGGCAGCAATTCTCGAAAAATATCGGTTAAAGAGACTAGCCACTGTTGCCGGATCGTTCACATCTCTATCGTTATCTTTTAAAACAACATTCTCTACAAGGTTTCTAGTTGGTTTGGTCGTATTTTTTACTATATTCCAAATTGATTTTGTTTTGTTATTTGAGTTCAAAATATCCTGATCGTGTTTCATGATTTTATCCTGCCTTATGACTTTTCTTAACAATGATTTGTATTTTTTAAAGTAGAGGAGAAAATCTTGAGATACGTTATGATGCTTAGAAATGAAAGAAAGAACTCGTTTGTTTATACATGATGTTCTAATCCCTTGTGTTATCCAAGATTTGCTTTTTCGTGAAATATTTAATTTTATTTTTTGAAGAGGAAAACAAGTGTTAAAATGAAATGAAAGCGTTGAAAAGAAAAGAATAATATGTATCGTTTGTATCAATAGTTTTATAAACCGCGTCCCATGACTCCTACCGCAAGTAATCAATGAATAATTTTATTTTACTTTTATTAAGCACTCTACTCATACGTGTATTATTTATTCTGTCATTGTTCGCATTTCTTATAATGGTAAGAATTTGTGCATCGTGGTCACTGTATCCTAAATAGTTTGTTTCAATTTTATGTCAAGTAGTGGTTTTGTTAATTATAATTTGATCGATTGCCTTCTTTGAATTTACAGTGATCCGTGTAGGTACTTTTATTGTAATATCTAAACTAAAAGAATTAATTAAATTAAGGAACTGCTCTTTCTCGCAAGATTCGTCCAGAAAATCAATGTTAAAATCTCTACATACAACAATGGATTCAAAAGAGCGATTGATGATTTTGATTAGTGTTATCTCTAGTTTTTCTAAAAACAAAATGTAATCTGCAGCTCTCTTGGTTGGAGGCTTCTAGATGCAAAGCAATATCATTTTCAGCGCAGGAAGATGTACAACAGAAATTTCAAAAACATTTTCAACGGAATACTCATTGAATTCCGTCAAGGAGATAGAATCAATATTATTTCTAACGTAAATACAAGAACTTCCATATGCAGAACTTTTGCGAGATTCTCTTTTTCTACAATAATATTTTTCAGAATCCTTCAATTTAGTTGTCTCCTCGTAGTATCCTTTTTTTGGTTAATACTGCTTCATCATTTTGATTATAGACAACACATTAGACACATAGTCTCATTAAAAAATTAAACACATTTATTCTTCAAGATATGTAAAAAGAAGATTGAAGAATAAATGTGTTTAATTTTTTAATGAGACTTTGTGTCTAATGTGTTGTCTATAATCAAAATGATGAAGCAGTTTTAACCCAAAAAAAAAGGATTCTACAATAATAGCCTGCGAGGTAAAAGTTTGGAATTTGGAAAATGCTAATTTCATTAGGAGATAACCAATGTTCCGTAAAGCAAAGAACATCCATTTGATTTAAATCGCTCTGTAGAGCAGCCTCGATAAACTCAGTTTTATTTGAAAGGAATTGAACATTATGGTGCAATATCTTTATTTTTTTGCAAGTACCTACACGAATGTTTTTCGGCTGCATCTGACTGTAGTTGCTATATATTTACTCCATTTTTACCTCGAGTGCGTGGTCGATGGTTGTAGTGTGTCCTAGCAGTCACAGGTTGTGAGGAAATGGGGGCATCATTGGTAGTGGGAATAGAAGAAACGGGAGTACGTTCACAGGAGGGGGTAAGAGGGTTGGAAGGAAGGTGAAAGGGATGGATTTTTGTAGGAGAATGCGTACGACTGGAGTTGATGATGTATTGTGCACGCTTCTCACCGACTGCATGTTTTCCAGCTAGGTTCATGTGAAGACCGAGCCGGGTGAAGTGTTTTACTGAGAGGAAATTTATTTCAAAAAGTGTTACGTTTGTTTCTCTCAATTGCAGTTTTAGTTGTTGGTTTGCACGCTTAATCTCGCTGCAAAGAGTTGGTCTGTTGTACCAGAAGGGCAGAGTCGAGACTACAATGTTAGTATTTTGGGCGGCACATTGTAATTTGTTTACATGATGTTCAGGTGTAAAGTTACCGCCCAAATTAATGTCATTCTGCCCTGCTATGATAATGACTGTGTCCTGATTGGTCATTGTCTTTGTGTGAGTGTCCAACTCTGCAGTCACGTCTGCAAACCTCCCGTTAGGTTTAAAAAATATACGAGATTGAGTAGTTGGGGGTAACTTCCTACTGAGAATGGAGGAAAGATGGCGACCATGGCTGTCAGCTAAAATAAGTACCTGTTTTTTAGGTTCAGTAGGAATGGCTTTGTTTTCAAGTGGGCTAGGATGCGAAGCTTTACGTGTTTTGGTTTTGACACGCTTCCTAGCCTGTTTGCGTTGGTTTCTGCATCTATTTGTCGATCGAAGAGAAGGGTTGTGAGAATCAGAGGCGAGGAAATTCGGTTTCATAATCTAAAACACTAAATTTGTTTGAATTGTGACTGGATGTGGTGTCTGTGTCTTATGTGCAGTCACGGGTGCACGGTTGGGAAAATTCGCAGTGTTGAGTACTTGTGCCCCACCGTCTGTGTTCAGAACGACCTCTTCCAGCCTTCGGATATGTTTATCTAAATTACTGTTTACGTGTGTGAAGGTTTTTCAGAAGGTCGACTTTGAGGGTGTAGAGAGTAAAAAGAGTAGAACGAACAGTAGCCATGTCACGAATGTGTATTAATGTACGTGATACAATTGGAATAAATACAAGAAAACTCAGATAAGAGCAACAATCTTCTAGCTTCATATTTTAAAAGTGTAAGATTTGTGTGTGTTCGATATTATATAAATATATAAGTATTATATTATAAATTAAAAATTAAGATTCGATACAAGAATAAGATGGTATGCTAACTACAAAATCTATTGACAGCTAGTACTTACGAAATTTAGCAATGTGGTTACGTAATTGCTTTCACTTCAGCTGCAACTGTTTAATACAACCTGTCGACTATACTTTACGGTAAATAGATAAAGATATTAGCTGAAAATTTGTCTTCAAAATATGCAATAATATTTAAACACAAATTCAAAACTACTCGATACACCGTCCTAGTAAAGTTCAAATAAACTGAATCGTCACTCGTCACCAAAATAAAAATAAATCTTTCAGTAATTAAGTTAGCACAGTGATAAAATATCGAAAATAAAGTGATCTGTTTATAGATTTTGACACCAACTCGTAAATCTGAAGTTCGTTAAGGTTCAGTATTGTTTAAAATTCGTTATCTGTTGGTTAATCTTGGTTATAGGAAAAAAACAGCCGAAATTATATTTCCAACTTACCTGTAACAAGTAATTAAAATCCCTTAAACACACAAAATGCAGTCAGATCGTTAAAAATAGTATATAAATCACAAAAAATCAACAGCACAACCAGATACCTCACTCTCAATAGATGGCGTCAACCAATCTCGGCTTTTGTTATTATGGTCCCGGCCTTTGTTATTATTTAATAAAAAAATATACATCTTACGTGACTTTGATTAATGCAAATGGCCCAATAGTTTCCTCCATGTTTATATCATAGAAAACTGAAAAATGAACTGGTCACTGCCTATTTACATATTTGAAATAATGCTTGACGTTTAAAGCTCTATTATCAGTGACTTCGTATTTGATAATAACAATAGTTTGATCAAAACGAACACAATTTTGCTGTACAGTAATCCCTCGACATCCGTGGATTCGCTATACGCGAGTTCCGAACATTCGCGATGAGAGAAATGCTACCAGTTTTAACATTCGCGACTTGAACATTCGCGAGTGCGTCTTTTGGTCTACACAGGAGTTCAAAGTATCACGTTCTGCAAAACTTTCAAAGAGTAAATGTCAATTCACATTTATAGAATAACACAATTAAAAACTAATTCAATTCAGTTGAGTCAAATTGGAGGTAAGGATTTTGGCCAAATGAATATAAAAGCCATTCATGATCTATGCAACACTCATTGTAATGACCTAAATGAAGAGGAACTTTTAAGAAATCATCAGCGAAGAGAACCTCGAACGTAATGATGAAGTAACGGAAGCGAAACTCCATCCTGGAGCAACTTCAAATCGATTAATGGCGTTTAAAGCGTCAACAAGCTCTGATTAAAAGTGAATTCGACTGTGATCCGAATATGGAAATAACTTCGAAATTTAAGGGAGAAATAGAAGCAACAGCTCTTCCATATTTAAATATTAAACGAGGAAGGTGATTAAACCAAAAAAATCCTACATCCAATGACTTCAACTTTGAAATAAGTTTCAAATATTTTTTTATTTATTCTTTTTGGGATGTTGATTGTGAATTCTGTTTGTAGTAACATTTACGCAGTTCTACTGCAACTGTTTGTCTGATATTTTCCTCTTCTTTTTAAACAGCTTTTCGATATCCAGGGACCTAACCCATTTTTCATCATTAAAAGATAGATTCAACATTCGCGGATTTGACATTCGCGATGGTTTTTGGAACCTAACTTTCGCGAATGTTGAGGGATTACTGTACACTATAACTTCCTCCGTGCTTTATGCTGTTACATCTTTTCACGTTAATCAATTTATTTAACGCCAAGTGATCATCACGACGTTTCATTTTCATCTTCATTTTTGAAGTTGGACTTTTTTGAAGTTTGGACTTGATTTAGTTAGTTAGTGCCTTATTTTACGTGTCGAGACTCGGGCCATCAGGCCTGCTCTTCCATTTGACCATGCAAATTTTGCTACGCTCATTTCACCATCTAGCGCAGAAAGAAGGTATTTTCTTGAGCAACTTGAATTTAACTCAGAGGCTTCTTTTAGGCTGGAGGATATTTTACATGCAGTGAATCTACATATGGCAGCCAGCTTTACTTCCCCTCCGAAGGAAGGCGTACGAAAGATATTTCGCTCTTAAATATCCATCGGGTTTGCGTCCTTCCATTGATCGGATTTGAACCCTCAAACTTTGGTACAACAGCCCGATACACTCACCGTTATACCAGGAACCCGAAAATTGTATCATTCATCAATTCATTTATCTTGCATCCCGTGAATTCTCTGATAAAAAATTAGCAGTAGTAATTTCTTGAACAGTTACGTTTCAGAAGTTTGTTTTTGCGATGTATTTATGGAACGTTTAATCCAGCAGTAAGATGGCCAAGTTTTGTAACAAATTGAGGCGCGCGGGGTGCCTCAGTCGCCCACTTTTTTACACTTTTTGATGAAGCCAAAATATCGATCACACTCTTTACATGTCTGACTTTGCGCTAGAAATGTGTGACACACATTCTGCAGGTGACAATTAGTCTTCATTTTGTGTAAATATGGGGCCAATTGTCAGGGATATGAGAGGTCTAAGCAGTGGTCTGAAAGGGACACGCCTCTGTACAACAGAATTTAACGCCGCGCGGGGCCGTAGAATGGCGGGGGGGGGGAGATGGCACTGGCTGGAAATTGTTGAATGACTGGGAACAACACACATTATTTACAATTAATAAATTTGCACGTACCATTTATTGTGAAAAGTTTTTCTTACATTTAAATTGAATTTGACAAAACTTTTTGTTGAGTTTGACAAAAAACCTGATGTTTGAATTTCGACTCACGTATTTTATCAGGAGAGAGAGAGTTAATAGTTGCGGTCGATTATGTAGTACCTGACATTTGTTCAGTCGACATGAAGTGCTTAGGAATCTTTCGAATGTGAATGCGTCGTGCCTGGACTTCAGCGGTACTCAGTGGAGTCGATTTCGGGAATGCAGACTCCCCACACAGTTCAGTGATTACGGGGCGTGCATGTCACCCCGGAACTGAACCAATGAACAGGAACAAATATTCACTCCCGATGGGACTCAAGCAGCAGTAGGATGTAGGCAGCGGCTCACGAGTGCAGCTTGTGCACGTGAATGTGTTGGCGAATACCGTACCTTTCGTACCGAGATGCTGTTCGCTCGCTGAAGTCAGATTCATTGCGAATGCCGTAGACAGAACGTTAAGTGCCTGCTTGTTAACCCATTAATGCCCACTGGCAGGATTTTTTGCCATGAATGCATCCGTTGCATTTTTCAACCCATTAGTGCAATACTTTTGCAATACTTTGCAAAAGTATTGCAAAGTACTCCTAAACGAAACATATAAGCAAGTTATTTCATTCTTGAATGCCAGATGTTGGTTTAGCCGTGATCGCTAAGTCATTGTACATTCCTGGCCAGAGTGTACACATGACTTGGGTCGGTACGAATCTTCATCTAAAACCGTGCTTAGCCTGTGATTAAGTCGGAGGGAGAGGCCGATGTAAAACAAACGGTGGTTGGTCCGCATCGAAGTTGACGGGGTTTATGCAGCTAGCGGGGCGAGCGCTGTGCGAGCAGAATCATTCTGGGCAGTAATTGGTTAAAAGCGAGGCAGCGCAGATTGCAGAAAGATTGTCGAACTCGTAACGATAATATATTGTTATTATCGTTGTTATTATTAGACCTAGGATTGAAGGAGAATTGCCTACTTAGTTCCTTTACGATATTTACTTGAGGAAAATAATTGCAGATGTTTACGAACCATAAGAAAATAGATCTACTGAAAGCGTTTAATAGTGCCTAAAATTTCCTAAAAGGTCGGTTGATGTATATTTTAATATGTTTTTACCTAAAACTGCCTAAAACAAGTGATTTTTGAGAACGATCATATTTTAAATGCTAAATTTTGAAATTCGTTTTACAGAACGCAAGTCCTTTTCCTAAATGCAAATATTATGTGATCGAATACGCAATCGACAACTCATCGAAATCTCTCACCCAAAATACTGAGCACAAAGAGCCAGCCATACAAGTCAACACAATAAGGATGTTTCGCGCTCGTCTCTGATCAGCACGCACTTCTTTGACAATTGCACCCAATCCTGGTGCAGCTGCCTTGTTGACAGATTGAGGCTTATCGCCGCAGCGCGTCCGTCTTCGAAGTCCAGGCGAGGAAAAACACAGGTCAGGCAAAAGTCTACTCTAGGATAGGGGAAGAGTACAAAATACGGTCTGGTTAAATGGGTCATGTGGTACAAGTTCTTTTTTGGGGGGGAGACGAGACTTGTGAAGTTCCAGGAGATGTGACAAATAATGCTACTGTCAATACCGTTCTCTTAGGGTATGATCGAAAACCACGTTTTGTATCAACCAACATTTTGTACTATTCATAAACGCAAACTATTTGACGATCAGTAATTTTCGATGTAAACGATAGACTGATATTCAATGCAAAAAGAAAGCGAAGTGCGGGAGAGATCAGCCCAACCTCTCCGTAGATAGTATCAGTCAGTCCGTCCGTCAGTCACGGTTAGACCCCTTCCCGGCCACCAACCAAAATAAATGAGGTGACATTCAACGCGTGTCGATCTCCTGGTGGGGAACTGGTGAATATTTTTTTATTTATGCAGAAGATCAAAGAAATTTCTTCAAAAATGTATTTTTGAATTTTCTAGCTCTGCTATCTCGTGGTTGCCGCGCAAACCACCTCAGTCGCTGCTGTATGCAGCTGAGATGACAGCTAAATGTGACACCAGTCAGATCCACGGCATGTAGGTGATGGTTGGCAGAGGCCACTAAAGATTTTATTGGCCAATCGCCGCTGTTTGGAGTTTGCGGTGCTGGCTTTGGATTATTCGGATGAAAATTATCGACTGATAGGGTTATTTTATTTATAGAATATACGATAGTGATAATAGGATAATCCCGTTTTGTAGGGTTAATTTCCAAAAAATGAAAGCCATTGGTTTGAAAATTTTAGCTGCGTAATCCTACAAGAACAAGTATGGAAAATATTTGTTTTCTGCCTTTTCTGCGGACTTTAGTTCGCATCAAAGGCTTTGCGAAGAAGTCGAGCGATAACGCGTTAGTGCAAGCGAGCGGAAGTAACAGACCCTGAGGAAACGTGGAAGAAACGCAT
The DNA here is from genome assembly GCA_031308135.1 of Acheta domesticus. Taxonomy (NCBI): domain Eukaryota; kingdom Metazoa; phylum Arthropoda; class Insecta; order Orthoptera; family Gryllidae; genus Acheta; species Acheta domesticus. The sequence continues at coordinate 112,554,941 of JAHLJT010008446.1, read as the reverse complement.
TATTTTGCGTTCCTATTTGAAAATGCTACTAGCAAAAACTAAGGAAAGTTTCTATTGTATTACAATGGATTCCTGAAGATGACAAAACCATATATGTTAACTATGGCGTTATTACACTTTTCTCGTAGTTTTCACCAACAGCTATTACTTTCTCATATAATATTGTGTATTAAACAACTTTTGAATTTTCAAAAGTTAAATAAACTTTTTTCTGTTATATTTCGTAGCGTTGCGTTCGTTGGTTCGTTTCGTTTCTTCATTCGGTGAACAATGTTTTTACGCCATGGTAGTATTCCCAAGATACAAGTAGCAATAATATATTGCGTAAGCAATACGAATAATACGGTAAAATATGTGCTGTTGTAGCGCAAATAGTTTTTCTTTTGATAAACGAATCTAAATAATTCGATGATACATATGTTTATCCCCTGGTACTTAACTGGCACTTTTAATTTTGTGTTTGTGTGAATAATCCAGCTTCTTTTACGCTTTTATAGAAAACTTAGTAAAAAATCGTTTGTATTCGAGTCACGGTTTATAACGCGTAAGAACAAGTTACTAAAATAACAGATCAATGGTTGTTGCTCATATATTTTTCAAAGCTTTCCTTTACACTCAGTTTTGTGGTATCTCAGCTTCGGGGGCGCATGTAGTTCTGATGCCTGCAATGGTAACGCTGCAACGGAACTACCGCCACTACTACCTTTTACTACTATCACTATTTATAACTATTACTACAAGCTACTTATTGCTTACTATCACAATTTGCGAATGGATTACGAATTAATCTCTTAACATCATGGGAGTCGACTGTCGCAATCCCAGGGAAATATGAATCGAGTTCTTTTAGCTTTCGTAAGATATAAATTCGACTTGGATATTCTTCATACCTTTACACTTTTAAGAAACAAGAGCTCTAAGAGCAGGAAAAGAAGAATAAAAGCGGTCTTGCAATTTGCAAACCCAGAGATCTACATTTCAGCAGATAATCTTCAAAGCTACATACATTTGCCGTATCTTCCAAGTTTGGAATTCTAGAATTCTTTAGTTGCAGGTTCAGTTTACTGAAATTGGCAAGCATATCTAAAGTACTGCTCAGGCAAATATATCATTTCTTTTTCTATCTAAGTCCCAAGTTCTTTTAACTCAATTTGTTTTCTACCTGGGGCTTCTCTTAGCGTCAGGGAACGTCGATTTCGACTTTGCGCGCCGGGTACCCACTATGTTCCTCAATGAGGACACATTAACCTTTCACACTAGACACACAGACACCTCAGTCTGTGATCAGCAGACTTGCAAGGCCTTCCGCAACAACATACATATGAAAGACAAGGGATCAACAACCATGCTCCAGGAGGGACTCGACCCCGAGACCCTTCAGACCGGCGCGCTGAGTCGGCATACGCTCTAGCCATCTTGGCAATCCATGTCGGCGGCATCTTTTAAACCAATTCATAAACCAAAAGGCTGTTTTTGACGCCAATGCAAACAGAACGATGCAACATCGTATAGTTATAATAGCAAGATTATTTTCTTACATAAATCAATGTGACCAAGTCCGTTTGTGATACCGAGGGCACCCTTAGTATATGAATGAGCAAAAAATATTTCTTTTCGAGTCAATGCTGCTTTAAATGATTGGAAACGATGTTTATGTCATTCCTCTCTGGTGTAGGGGATACCGGTTCTCGTGACAGAAGCAATTCTTCTTGGCTAGAATTGCCTTCGCTTAAAACTCGAACGGAAAATCCGGAACTCTTTCAAACATTTGTAATATCATCACATTAGAGAGTAACGATGGGAGACAAATCTTAATGATTCACAAGCTGCTTTTCAGTATCCATTGATATTACCCAATTCTCGGTGTTCAAGGATGCCGGGGGCTTTCCATGTGTACAGACCGCGGGATCCGGAGTGCTAACCGCTTCAAGAAGAGTCGAACACATTCAGGACTAAAGGTTGTGCCGCTCTCTCTACTGGCGTGAACACAGAGAAATATTGTACAGAGTTATGTAATATGTTTGGAGTAGAAGTGCTTCTTCCTGTTGTTATTAAAGAATGTTTCAGACGAAGCTGATGAACTTATCTTTTCCCTCAACTTCAATGGGTTTCTAGAAGTGATTGTAGTCCTGGCAGAGACTATGAAAGTGCGTTAAGAACAGCGGCAAATTCAGTTGATATTATCCTGTGCAATTTTTACATAAATCAGAATTCCAAGAGCCAAAAGACATTATGTGAAACAACAAGAACTTGTTGTCATTAAAAGAAATGAAGAAACGTTTTATTTAGAACAAAATGAAAACTAAGTTAACGAAGTCAGCAATGGTCACTGCGTCAGTAGTACCTCTTTAAGAACAAAATTTGAAAAATACGTATCAGGGGCATCCCAAATACCTCATCCTTACAGAACTTGAAAGCTTATGTATTCTAGTGATGATTAGAACGAAGATAATTTGTTTCTTTTCTCTTGTTTTTTTATTTAAAGAATTATCTAAAAACAACTTATTAATATTGGCATTGCAATAACGTAACATGAACATATTTTGATGTTTTTGGTCTCTAACACGTTCGGGAATTAGAATATAGATTGGCTATATTTGAGACAAATATCTAACAACAACCAAAATTTTGCGATTTTCAACTGGTCACTCCTGGAACAAAACAGTAGTGATGTTTGTACTTTGAAGTACATAAATAAAAAAAATTATCATACATTAAAAATTTATATATATAGATATACGTAACGAACTTAGTATTGTAGATTATGACTTTTTTAGAAAACTACTAATATGTACTGATATAGATGTTTTTACCATTATTTCATTTTTATTTTAATTCAAATCAATTATTTAAATGATGTCGTCTTTATATAATATAATTAAGAAATACTAGACAAACATTTTTGTAGCAGCGAGAACAACTGTTTCAAAGTTGTGTATGCTTGTTACGTGTGAGCAGGTTCAGGATATATTCAGATCTCTGTTGAGTGAAGAGAGAAGCGATCGAGTGATGGTTGAGGCAAGGGGCGGAGGAGCATGGTTGAAGCAGGCGGAATGAAAGCGATTGAGTTTTCCGAGCCAATGAAACCAACCGAGGGAGACGTGCGAAGCACAAAGGCGTGTTTGTGAATGCCGTGGGGATGATGACGTAATATGCTTTAGAGGTCGGTGTACGCGGAAAGAAAGGGATTGCTCCTGTGAAGAAATTTACTTCATTTACTTGGATTTGTGTCAATATTGTTTTTCTGGGGATGGCCATGGATTTATTACCAAAGGAAACTAGTGGTAGGTATTACCAAAGGAAATAGCACACACTTTCTCGCTTTATTTGAAAAAGCTCCGCAATAATGTATTAATAGATGAACCTGCTCAGGTATTTTCAACCAGCCTTATTTTTTCCATGCTGAGAGTCGAACTCAGGTACAAGAACTCGCTGTGTGCGCTACACCACACAGTCGCCACTACACCCCCAGTTCACTACACCACCACCTGCTAAAACGCAATCGTTCTGACGTGGCTTACTTGTGCTGCGGCTTACTTGTGACGTGGCCACTTGGCTTAAAATTCTAATTGTATTTCCCATTATTTTCAACATACAATTTTCAAAATTTTAGACAATTCAACAAAACTGAGACCTTTGCCAATAGTAGGAAAATCAGAGCTTTCAAGGAAAATGAGAACTGCACAATTTTTAAGCGGTCTTTGGGATATCAGAGAAAAAAGTTTAATAAAAAAAAATTTGGAACAATTTTTGACAAAACGATGTTTTTGAGGCTCCACCTACCCCCCAAATCAAAATGCCCGTTTCCACTCAGAGAACCAGGAGTTCATTTAAATCAATCGAAGAATGTCAGTTTTGAAGAAAATTTGTTGTCCGGCTTGGGATGTAGCATTGACCACAGACAGTTTTTCCGTGAATTGATTTTTCGGTATCGAGGAGCCACAAAATATGGATAATGGATGGATGATGTATTATATGTTAGAATTTTGAAAGTAATTTGAACATAAAATTAGACTTTCTGACATGTGATTTTAAATTAATTGTAACAGTATCCTCACGACAATCTCGGCGCCTAGAAGACCACCGCACGGTGGGCTAGAATCGTGAAAACCTGGCCAGAAAGTGGAAAAAAGTTTCTAGAAGGAAATTTTGGACTATCAGGTTGGCTACAGTAATGTTGGGACTACTGAATGCCGGTTATGCAGTCGTTCAGCGGTTCATCTTGTCCGCTCTCTTCCAGGTGAAACGCGGCAATTCTTCGTTAGCAGTGCGTGCAACTGGCGAGGCTACAAAATAGTATTGTCGTTGAAGATAAAAAATTGTGTTCTGTGTAAAAGAATCGAATATTTTCAACATGGGTGTTCCAGGAGGTATGTACTAATGAAAAACATTTACATCATTATTATATCATTAATAAAACATGTGTTTTGTTTAATTAGCTAAATACTGGAAAATTCACGACAAAATTGTAAAATGTGTTTAAAAAGTAGAGATAAGTTACGAATTCCACGACATTCCTCTTTCTTTTGCACTGTGTCCGCAAGAATATATTAATACCTAAGCTTCAAATCCACCTAATAGTACCGACTCCGACTTCGAGACTCGTTTTAAGCGACACTTGCAAAATGTCATTATTGAGACATCTTGAAAAATGACAATAAAATTATTTAATTATGAGCTACACTTGTAGAATTTAAATTATAATCGATGCCTAGATGCATTATAAAGAATACAATAAGTAGACAAAGGACGGAAACAAGGGTTTCTCCTTCACAGTGGGATGAATAATTTAGAAAAGGACAAAAGGTCACCGCGTTGCGATTACTATTATCCAATCTTTAAAAAATGATTGCATTTCGGTTTCATATTTTAAACTGAATATTTTGGTTATTTTTTTAATGAAATTAATAATATTAAGTAACTTTTGAATTAACCCTTCAACGTGGGATAGCATACATAGACTATTTGAACTTCTGCATGCAGGATGCAATTTGGAGATGTCGCGAAGCACCTTTTTCGCGTGCGGGTTTGACGACCTGAGACGGCCTGGCCCTTTCTCCCCTCGGCATGGGGGCCGAGAGGATGCAACCGCGTTCCCTAGGGTATTTGGCGAAGGGAGTTTCAGGTCGGGTAGAAAATCATCAACAAAGAAACTGAAGAGTTGGTCACCAGAAACCGTTGGCCTCTTAGTTCCTGTGGAGAAAGATTATGAAGATTCCGATGCAGATGATGAGGAAACAGTCTTTGAAGGTGATGACGATTCAGTTGAAGAAGCAGAAGAAGAAAAAGAAGATGAAGATGAAAAAGAAGAAAAGAACTAATTATTGTTATTGTACTAACAAATTATTAAATAAATAAAATTGTAATTGAAATATTATTTTTTGTGATATTTTAAACCATCTCCTTTTATTTACATGGTTCTTTTTTCGAGCTTTCCATTTTTTGAGCTTATATTTTTAACTACAAGACCTAAATATTCATTTTTATATAAATAAATAAATTTGTCAATTTTTGCCCACCATCATGGATCCGCCATTTTGTTTCGTAAGTTTTAGGATACATAATCTTCATCAGCAATCTCGATAATGCGCTTAAAATTATAGTTATTAAAATAAAATTACTTTTATCAGCATTTGCCCGCCATCTTGGATCCACCATTTTGTTTTTTCACTTTTGGTGATATATTTTTAAGCAGCAACTTCGATAACCTCTACAACTTTGGTACAAATTGAACATCCCTTTATATTATGGCCAGGTTTTTTGATTCTAGCCCACCGTGCACCGCCCCAAACGCAAGTTGCGAGGGCTGCTACAGGATATACAAATATTGTCCGTATAATTTGGAATCACATGCCAGAAAATCTAATTTTATGCACAAATTACTAACAAAAAACCAACATATGAACATTACTGTATTCCTCTTCTTATGATCTATCTATTGATGATAAGAGAAATACATAGTTCTATTTAGAAAATTAGATGATTAAATTTCTCGAAAACTGAAAATATTTCAAACAATATCTTTACGGCATATTACTTGCCTCGTGATTCTGCATTATTGAGCGAAAACTGCACTTCGCTATCCTGAATCGTTTAGAAGTTATGTTGGTGGGCCACCTGTATATAGGAACATTTTTTTGTTACCAGGGCCCGGCAATGATAGTGGTTTATTCAATTAGTTTATAATGTTAAGCTTTACCGCATGAGTACACGTTTTGAAAACGAGCGACGTTAGGAGCGAATTTTGAAATGTGTACGATTGCAACAAACGAACATTAAAAAAGTTGCATACGCTATTTTTTGTACAACAGAATTATAAATTTGTAAGAGAATCAAATTTAATTTTGCGAAACAACTTTGACGTCTTGGGTATTTGACATCTGTGCGAGAAAGCATTGGTCGACTGTTCCCTTACCACTACCTGCCCGCGACTCTCTAGCTGCTACTGGCCGAATGTTTGATGATGCAATTATTCGTGCCGTAAAATGCTAGTACATCATCATTTGTGTCGAAAAGTGCCTTACGATTGTGGCTTAGATTATCAATCCTATCATCCTACGAATGCAATCCAGTGGAAAATGCTGGAAACACTTTCCACCAACATTTAAAAGCTTGGACCACTTAACCTAACCGGTCCAGTTAACCTAACTCTCCCCTACAACATTTGAATTTGCAGTGTTCAAAAATAATTTTTTTGAAATTATTTCAAGATCTTGATTATACGAAAAGATTTCATTACATAAATCAGTATCTTCAATATGATTGTTCAGCGAGAATAAGGCCTGCGAGATTCCTAAGCATTCTAAAGCGAATAGAGTATTCGAGGACAATTATCATGAAACAATTAGAAGCCATTAAAACAATACAAATATTGTCAAAACTTCATATAAACTAACCCCAAAAATCAAATATCCGTTTCAAATTCGCAGAGCTTTGAATTCGGCCAGATCGATTGGGGAACATCAATTTTTGGGCAAATCATCTAAACGGTTTAGTGCTAGTATTGACCACAGAAGGACGGACGGGCGGACAGAGAGATGTTTCGCCATAAACCAAATTTTTTGAATCAAGGATCCACAAAACGAGGATTCTGACTACACAACGTGTTAGAAGTATTTTTTCGATAACAGGGACCCACAATCGATTGTTCTGTCGAAAAATCACCTCTTTCCCTTGCTGCATTACCATACCTTCTCTTTACTACGTAAGTATGCAGTAGAAGAAAGAGTAAAATATGTTTAAGTTATTGAATGAAATCATATTGGATACCGATCATTGGAAACAACGTTCTTATGAAAATGTTACTCAGGGAAGTCTGGACTCAACATCTACTGCTTTTGATTGATTAGTGCGAATTTTATTCAGTTCGTTTTTTTCAGCGAAGTGAATACTGCTAGTAACAGACTATTTGTGTCAAATGCCTGCGCTATAATGTTCACTATTAACTGAGATTCACGGAAATTAATATTTGATTATTAAGAAAAAATGACGGAAAAACTCTAAAGTTTTTAAAGATTATCGTAGAACACAAGTTCAATTAAGTCTCGATGCAGCTCATTGGCTAGTGAGCACTTCTAGTGGTCCACGTAGTTACGAAGACGATTCCCGATAGAGTATCTCGATTTATAGTGTTGACCTAGATCGTGACAGCTAATGGATCGCAATCAGAATTTAATGGTGGCAAAGTTAGGTCGTGAACGCCAATTGGGATGGGATTTGGGATCGAACCACATGCCGCCCTGTAAACACCGCATCGGCAAAGAACCGATTGTAAGCTTTTTACAATTTTATTTGTACTTTTTATAAGACAATTCTTTCATTGAGCAATGCGTTGATTATATTTTTTCTGTTAAACGAAGGGTAGTGATATTACGTGATATTCAGATCTCAAATTTAACCTCTTCGTAAAACATTGCTCAATCTTTTAGACGCGCCGCCTGATACAAATGTACGAATGACATTTACATTAGACTAAATATCAGAAACAATTACTAATGAAATTATTTCAAATGTTGCTTATTTGTTATTGTTACCATGTGCTGGTATTCTTCCCTTAAAGAAATCTTGAAACAGTTTTTTTAAATTACGTTCTTAATTGAGTGATGAATAATTATGGTTTATTAATTGTTAGTTGAGTGGTACCTTGTCCTGTAATTGGCTGGACAGCCCGCTACGGGCCTTGGCCGGCCAGCAGTGGCCCAGCCTTTTTTGCCATGGGATAAGGAGTTCATGTGGTTAGCACAAAGACATCCCTCCACCGTATATACTGGTCTTAAGAACATTCAGCGGGCATTCTCATAGTCACACAGCAACAGATACTAGGACATTTCTAAAGAAAGCGCACAGTTATAATTTTGCCCTTGCCGGGAAGATGTGTGGCCGTCAATTTCACCCACCAAAGGGTAGATCCCCCAGGGATGGTGATATTGATGGGAACTCATATTTCCTGACCTCACGCAAGGAACCTTTGTGCCACTTTCAACCATGATCTCAGCTGACACGAGCACACCAGGCACGTGAACGAGAAAATCAAAGTCTGCACCACACTTCTCAAACAGCTCCTACGCACTTCGGAGCTAGTATAGGCCCCAAAGCGTCGATTGTTCACCGCCCGCGCTTCGCCCGGTTTTGGTGGAGGAGTTCCGCGTAGCACGCATTACATCGCGGCCACATCTCCCCAACCCTCTCCTGGACAGCTGCCCTTCGAACAGAGGCGTGTATATTCCGATTAAAACGATTGTCCCCTGAAGATCACGAGCTGACAGGAGGAGGCGGCTGGACACTAATCCAACCGCGAGCTTCCTCAAGACTTACATTTTTGGTATTGAAGTTCCCGACTGGATAACAATACCCCCTATCCTACCAGCTCGTGACCTTGAAAGGACACTTTTAATCGAAACATGTACCCGAGGCATCAAACGCCGGTTTCCTGAGGAATCCACCAGACACGCCAATACGGCGCTGAGTCGGCCGTTGGGCCACGAAGTGCCGCGGATTCTCCGCGACACCGGCCGGTCTGGGAGCAGCGAGGTGCATCGGGCTTAAGCGCGTCGCAAACGGCTATACCAGTGTTGTCAAGGTCGATGCCACGCGCGGGAGTCCGTGGCACGAGTGCTACGACAAAATAGTCCCTCCACGCAGTTCATTACCGCGCCACCAGAGACAACACCATCCCTATTATGAAACGTCGGGGGTTACTAATTGTTCCCTTTCCCGACGCTAGTTACGCAGAGAAGCTCGTGGCATGTCACGATGTCATAACGCGTGCCACTGCCACCAGTGGCAGACCTTGACACCACTGGGCAATACTAAAAGGGCCCGAAGGGCGTCGCCTTCACGTTTCGTGCGCTGCCGCCTCGGGAGTTTGCGAGGCTCTGCAAACGACCCCACGCGGTCGCCGGCGGGGCGCGGTGGCAACCGGGGAATGAAACCGGCGTGAAGACCGTGGCGTCGCAGGATATCGGCGTCCCCGTGCACCCTCATCCGAAGGCGAGCACGCCACGGACACTTCGCGTTCATTCGGTGCCGTGGCAAGAAGTGCAAACGTAAATAGTGGGCATAATGTACGTATAGTGTAGTACAAAATGATGTGATAAATGCAGTGTGCGATCAGTGTTAATACGTGCGAATCGGTGAGTGAATGAACGTGCGAATAAGTAGTGAAAAGTAATAAAAAAATTTCTAACTGGAACGCGACATTTATAAGATTACATTTTTTAGCTCTAAGGAAACGAAGTGCCACGCTGTAAGTACGTTAGTTAAGGCATGGTAGCTACATTGTGTGTTAAGCCTGTTTTTAAACGGTCATTTTTTCATTCTTTTTTCATAATTTTCTGTGCAGAAAGTGGATGGAAAAAGGACGTTCGTTTCTACGCGTTATGTTTTGATGCCGAAACTGGCTGAACATGATTCCAGCGTTATACACGGTCATTTCTGGTTTGTGTACGTAATCGTGATGAAAATATTTCCTCCGGGCGCCGCAAAAGCGCTGAAGAGCAAACATTTGAACATCGCATCTTGAGTAACAAATTAACTTACGTTATATTAGGACTGACTAAGGAACACGACGACATTCGAATACAGTACATAATTTATTTTTCACCACATAATCACTTCACATTACAATTCAACACATTAGGACGCTCTCGAACCTGTGCAAAAGGAACAAATCGCACCACACGCATAACAAACCAGAGAAAGTTTCAAAAAGTGACGCCAGGAGCGCGGTAGTGAAAGTGGATGAAATCTGGGCCGAAAAATGAAGCATGCTTCAATTTTTCGTACACATTACATCCAGTCTGATCGGTTCCTTTTCTGTACCAGCGAAAAAAGATGAAAAAATGATCGTGTAAAACAGGCTTTAGATGTAGCATTTGCTTTAGCTACGATGTTAGTACTCTCCCTCCCTTCTGCCGCAAAAGCCAGCTAGGGCTGCTGCGCGCGCGAAGATTATACTGCTCCCCCAAAGAAAACAAATTTCTCCCTCGCTAGGGATAATGATGGGGGGAAACTGAAAAAACGTCCCCGTGCTTCAAGATGTGCACTCCTGCCTGTTTTGCATGTTGGACTGGAGAGCGTCGCAATTCGGCAGCGCCGGTCGGGTCCCATTCACTCGCCTAGCTGATCCAAAACTTCATTTATTTGTAACAAAACAATCAAAAACTGTCTGATGTACTGTGGGGAAAAGTGAACGGCTGTGCACGTTTTCCTGAGCTCTGGGATTTCTGTCGTCAATCATATACATATAAAGTTTAATTATGAATACATGTAAAGAGAAGTGTTTTTTTAAGAAGTGGTATGAAAATATTTGCTCTTATGTAATAAAAACTATTTGTAAAAGGTAATCAGTAGGAGCGAATTTTAATGAAATGTCATTTTTATTTCACTTTAGAAAAAATGCAGTTTAGGATAAAAATTAATTTTATGTTATGGCGAAAGACCGAATTTTCGTAGAATAGAACTCATTAAAACATGCAGTAAAAACACCAAAACGTGCAAAAACATGCATTTAAAAGATTAAAACTTTGCAAAACGTTGTTATGTAGCTTAAAATTTATTTCATATTTTAGATGTGATAGGTGAACGAAATATTATGATTTTAGTGTTTTATTATAATTAAGTTTGTACATATAGTTTAGACAAACTATATTTGACATTTTAAATATTACTTAATTATTTTAAATCAACATAAAATTATAAAAAGTAAATACAAATATATCTCCAGAAAAAAATAATTAAGTAATAGAAAAATATTCTTTCTTGTGTTCATTGTAATCTACAATTATGTATATTTCCAAATTATTTTCTGAGAAATTATTATATCTTCTATCAACTAATACATGTTTCAGGCGGTAAATTTCATTCTACATTTACACATGTCTGTGTGCCGAGCCCCACTCTGACGTACGTGTAAACCCAGCTGAAAGCGGTCAAAAAATTCGTTCATTCTCTCTCATGTCTCTCATGTCTCATGTCTCTCATCTGTTCCGAGAAATTTGATGAATTTGAAACGCAGTGTAGCTTGCCACGAAGCTTCGTCCCCGGACGTAAGGTCAAATTAGTCTCGCGCGTGCAGTCTCGTGTTGGTAAGCTCAGCGAAGTCTAACAAAATGAACCTTCCGATTGGGAAGATAGATCCCGAATTTGAGGTTGGCTATGCGATCGCAACCAAGGGACGCGGACGTAGTTCGTGGTAACACCACAAATACCTGCTGAGATAACTCAGAAATTTTAATTAGAGTCATAAAAGATACAAATGCTTTGTTCATAGGCTAACAAAATGAGGAATTAATTAAAAAAATAACAAAATGCCACAGCGAAACAGTAAGCTAATAACATTGTTTGTTCGCTTCCTTAAAGAGCCACAATGTCGTGCGACACAGCACCTATTCTTCCGAGAACACGTACTTCAATACTGTGAAACTAAAACCCGATGTTTTGCGAATGTGTGCTCGCAGCATGCAAGTATAGTTAACATTGTTTACCAACCTTCGGTTATTTTTCAACCAAACACGCGAATGTACGATGGTTCAGTTGAATGCGTTTGTTGTACTCCTCAGTAAACAGTCATACCAATTAGAGATCGTAATCGATGGTGGTATCACCAGGTGAATTAGGCAGAAGAAAAAAAAAGCTGTCTATCATTGTTGCGTTCGACAAGATGGCTCCGAGCGACCCGAAGGCCAATAATTGATTGATGAAAATGATTGTTCTCAATGAGCCAACTATCTCCCTCGAGGCTGCTCAAAGCAGCATTGCCAAATGCGTCTGTGTATTATATATTTTGTCAATTGATGCTTATGACACATGATTTCTACTGTAAGAGGCGGCATTTTAAAAATTAAATCTAAGTATAACATTAGAGCTTTTAAAATTTAAATTATTTTTTGAAATAATGGAACTAAATAATCGTAAATTTTAATTGATATGTAGATTAGTCTAAATATAATCGATTTATTTGCGTCTGTTAATCGTATAAAATAGTCGATTGTAAACCTAATTGCGATTACATCCCAATTCCTAGCAACTAACTGACGAATAAACAGAATAAATCCAATTATTTGGGACACCGGGACACGGATGTTCCCCGAAATGGACTACTGTTTTCCACTCACCGAACTGTTAGAAAGTAACTAGCAGGTAGAGATCCTAGCGAGCAATTACGTGACTTGTTCGCTGCAGCAAAGATTATCCATAACGTAGGCGAAAACCGCTTGGCCAATAGTGAAAAAGTTTTTCAGTGCAGCTAATTGTGCTACAGCTCATGTAAATAGTGAATATCAGTAGAAAAAAATCTGACCAGATTTTGATCTTCATCTGTTTACAGATGACCTGTGAGTAGAACTTTCAGTAAACGCTTTTCGGCGTTTGTACAGCGGAGCTTCGCGATAATGATCTGCTTTGGTCTACGGCGCGTTCACCACTGGAATAAATTTATTTATTTATTTATTTGTCAAAAACAGTAAAAACTGTATATGACGTGTGGGGAAAGAGATTTATCTGCGCACATTTTCTTGAGGGCCAGAATAAAATAAAAAACAAACGAAAAAAGAAAACGAAAAAATTAATTCAGAAAATAATTATTTTAGAAAAATTAAAATATTTGAAAAATGTTTGTTCCCGAGTTATAGAAAATTAATTTCAACGGTAAATCAACTACAAGCAAAAGGAGTGCTCAACAAACGTGCGCACAGTGAAGCTACATTTACGTCCAGAAGCAAAACAAGGGGCCATCTCAGCATTTGCTCAATAGAGCAGGGAAACTGGACAAAAACCTGATCGAGAGGGGGTCATTGACCCGGAAGCTGAAGTACATTACTTGTTACAGGCGTATTAAATATTTTTTAAAAATGTATACAATGCAAACGTAAACTAATTCATTATATATCTTTGTTTTGTTACAATAAACATTTTTTTTTCACGATCAGTAAAGTCTCTAATTGTATAGAAACAGTTTTGCAGCAGAAAAGATTTTACTTTTAACTTAAAGGCTCTAGCCGGATAAGATAAAAAGTGCCCCCGCTTGAAATCGAAAAGTGAATCTTTCCTGAGGATTGTGACCACGGAAAATATTTTTTCATGGACTTTTAAATTTCTGCCACCCTCACATCCGCCGTAATAACGAAAAACGTGTTTTTTAATTTTATTTTTTTCACCGACTCCGCCGCATGAATTTTCATGGAAAATAATGGTTATTTATGTAAAATTTACTGATTATTTCAAAAATAATTTTTAAAAATTTATTAGCCGCGAAATTCTACCTTTTAAATGAATTGGAAAATTTTGGAATTTTCTTAAGAAGTTTTTTTTCCACCGGGAGCACGCGAAAATTCTCAAATATTGCCCTAAAACTCATCTATCTTCCTGAATTTTTTCAGATTTTTATGATTGGTGCTCCATGTCTAAAAAATTAACCCTCATACATATGAGGACGCCATGCACGAATTAGCTTTGGCTAATAACAATACATGACCATACGAAGATAATTTTGTCAAAAGCTTTCGAAAGATATAAGAATTTTCCAATGGGTACTTCATTTTGGTCTATTAATGAAGCAACATCTTTGAGAAAAGAAAAAAATGGCAGTTTCCGTAGATTTTGATTTTCTAAAACCGTATTGTGAATCTGAAAACGCTTTGTTTTTCCTGAGAAAAGTTTCCATTCGTAAGTAGAAAAGCCTCTCTAATATTTTTGAGAAAACTGACAAAAGAGAAATTGGCCGGTAATTTTGAATATCATTTTCATTCCCGTTTTTAAAAAGTGGCTTAATTTTTGCTGTTTTGAAAATATCTGGAAATATTCCTGTACGTAAAGAAGCATTGAAAATGTGAGTTAACGGATGTATAAAGGCAGGTGCAAAAGTTTTTAATAAACAACCCAGAAATTCATCTAAACCAGATTAATATTTATTTTTTAGTTTACTGATTATTCTGAGGATTTCGTTGGGAGAAGTTTCGGAAATAAACATCGCATAGAAAATTTTTTGGGAAGTGTAAGATGTCGAATTTTGTGGTTTTAGTCCCTTCGTGAGATCAGACGCAATTATAGAAAAGTGTTTGTTGAAGAGATTGGCAACTTCTTCCGGATTACTCGTTTCTCTTTCATTATCCTTTAAAATAACATTCTCTACAAGGTATCGAGATGATGTTACCTTCGTATGGAATTACCTTCGTATGGAATCCGTGGTATTGCTCTAAATTGGCTATGTTCGTACCTTAAACAACGATCTCAGAGAGTAGAAATACCTTACTGGAATGATGGAACTTTATGTACACACCTTTCCGGTTCTTTGCCAATTGCACGTGGAGTCCCGCAAGGATCAATTTTAGGCCCTATTCTCTTTCTATTATACGTAAATGACATGCCCTTAGCGATTCGAAACGGAAGAACAGTTCTCTTTGCGGATGATACAAATATTCTTTGCAACAAAGAAACCGTAAATAGTACAATATCAGACGTTTCAAATTGGTTCCGTAATAAATTAAAAGTAAATGAAAAGAAAACTGCTTCAATGCAGTTTTCCATATCAAATAAAAAATTCTGTACTCCATTAAAAATGAACGGTGTGCCATTGACTGATGTAAATGTAACAAAATTTTTAGGTCTATCAATTCAGTCAAACCTCAAATGGAATGCCCACTTAAATGAATTGAACACAAAATTAAGTTCATTATGCCACGCGTTCAGAATTCTTTCAAATTCCGTCAGCCTTCATACAGCTCGTGTATATTTTGCCAATGTTCACTCCCGCCTGAGATATGGCATAATATTTCGGGGAAACACATCTTATAGCTCCCAGACTTTCAGATTACAAAAAAGAATTGTACGAATAATAAGCAAATCCAACCCACGTGCTTCTTGTAAGTCTCTCTCTTTATTAATCTAGGAATTTTACCATTACCTTGTCTCCTGATTTATGAATCAGTAGTTTTTGTTAAAAATGACTTACTTAAGGGCGGGAATATATTTTCAGCAAACGCCGATGTCTATAAGTATAACACACGACGTAGTAATCATATTCACCAGGTGGCAGTATCAACAGCTCACTACAAAAATTCACATACAATTCATGTACATTACTCTACAACACTTTGCCAGAAGACATTAAACGATTAAATTCAATAGAAAAGTTTAAGTCCCAAGTAAAATCTTTTCTGCTGCATAACTGTTTCTATACAATTCGAGACTATACCGAGCATCACAAAGGAATGCAGAATTAATTTTAACAATGATAGTTAATGTAATTATTATCATTTGGACTGTATAATTCTAAAGAACCTGTAACAAGTATTGTACCACAGTTTCTGGGTTGATGGCCCCCATCTCGATCAGGTTTTTCGTCCAGTTTTCCTGATCCTTGAGCAAATGCTGAGATGGTGCCTTGTTTTGCTTCTGGACATAAATGTAACTTCATTATTTGTGCACGTCTTCTGAATTTCAGTGGGAAATATAGTTATTGAAATTATTGTTTTCCATATTGTCGCGGCAAAAAAGTATTATTCTTTCATGAAGAACATGAGGGTTCAGGGCAGGAATTTATAGCTAATTTACCTTTGAAAATATATTTTATTATATAGGAGCGAATATTTTGTCAACAAAACTCGAAAAAAACCTCTCGTTTCTGTATTCAAAATTCGACTAGAATATGGTTTAGGATAGAGACCACAGAATTATGAAAACGTGCACAAAATTCACTTCTCCCCATAGCTCGTCACACACAGTTTTTAACTGTTTTTTTACGTAAATAAATAAATAAATGTGGCTGTATTTTTTACGATATCTCAGATTGCTTTAGTTTTGTTTCTAGCGCTCAAAATGTCCTGACTATTTTTCATTATTTTTGCCTGAACGATTACTTTTCTTAAAATTCTTTTGTATTCTCGGAAGTATATATGGAAACCGGGTGATACGTTTGATTTTTAGAAATAAAGTAAAGCGTACGTTTGTTTTTACACTATGTTCTAATTCCTTGTGTGATCCAAGGATTACTTTTGCTTGAAATGATTAATTTTCTCTTTTTAAGAGGAAAGCACGCGTTAAAATGAATTGAAAGCTTGGAGAAAAATAAATTATATTTTTCATTTGTGTCAACAGCGTTATAAACTTCGTCCCATGATTCCTTCATCACGTAGTACGTAAATAATTTTATATTAACTTTAGTGAATGCTCTGCACATGCGTGAATTATTTATTGTGTCAGTGTTTATGTTCTTAGTAATTGTAAGAATTTGTGCATCGTGGTCACTGTAACCTAGATTGTTAGTTATTATTTCATATGTAGTTGTGGTTTTGTTAATTATAATTTGATCTAATGCTTTTTGTGACTTAAGTGTATTCCGTGTAGGTACATTCTCTGTAATATCTAAATTAAAAGAATGAAGTAAATTGAGAGACTGCTCTTTTTCGTGGGATTCGCTCAGAAAATTAATATTGAAATCTCCACATACAACAGTGGATTTAAAAGAGAGTTTACTAATTTTGCTCAGAATTATCTCTAGATTTTCCAAGAAAGTGAAATAATCTGAAGCTCGCTTTGTTGGAGGTCTGTAAATGCAAAGTAAGATAATTTTGAGCGTAGTAAGATGTACTACTGTTGTTTCAAAAACTTTTTCAACTGCATATAAATTGAATTCTGACAAGAAGGTAGAGTCAGTATAATTTCTTATGTAAATACACGAACCTCCGCAAGCAGGGCCCTCATTTGATTCCCTCGCTCTACAATACGATCCTGCAAGGTAAAAGCTAGGAATTTGGAGTGTGTTTATATCATTTTGAGACAAGTAATGTTCTGTAAAGCAAAAAACATCTACTTGTCTTAGATCACATTGTAATGCTGCCTCGATAAATTCAATTTTATTTGAAAGAGATTCGAATAATGCATCATAATGTGCAATCTTTTGCATGTACCTACACGGATGTTTTTCTGCTGCATCTGACTGTAGTTGGTATTTATTTATTTCATTTTTACCTGGAGTGCGTGGTCGAAGGAAGTATCGTGTCCCAGCAGTGACAAGAGGTGAGGAAGGAGGGGTGACAGATGTAGAGGAATGAATAGTGGGAGAGGTAATACACGGATTAGGTTCAGGGGATAAGGTAATTGGGTCCAAAGGGGTCCCAGAGGAGGGAAGAGAACTAGGAGATGTGGGTGGGGATGGTCTTGGGCAGGACACTGCCAAGTTTGTGAAATGATGTGTTTTGCAAGCTCACTACCGAGTGCATGTTTTCCGACAAGGTTCAGGTGTGGTCCGTTCATAGTGGTCCAATTGTTGCTTATCTTACAGTTATTTTAAGACTCCGCACATCGAAAGAGTTTTCTCTGACACGGTACGAGCACTGCATCGCCTTTGCGGAACAACCATTTAAGTTGTTTTGTTGTAACCCGCGGGTCGAGATCTCAGTAAGCTGTTTAAGCAGCAGCATTTCTTACGCTTTCCCAAAGTGGAAGAAGTCAGACTAGGTTCTTTCGACAAATGTCAGGAAATAGTTTCGTACAATAGAAGGGATTCCATTCATTTTGATGTTCTATTGAATAACTCTTTTTACATTTACAGATATTTATATTAATTAGTATTAATGTAATAACAATAGAGTGCAATACAGAATCATGGAACATCTACAGATATTTTCATTAGATTGTGTGTATACTTTATAATTTTATAGAATTATGATTACCCAAGGAAGTTCAAAATATTTGTGGGGCAACTACCCTTTATCCTCCCGCATCTTACACACCTCATTTCCCTCACTGAGTTGGAAGTGGATCTTTACCGACCATTCATCGTGGGATATACTTCCTTCATTATCATTGCCCCGTTCGTTATCCCTACACTCACTTCACACACACACACACACACACACACACACACACACGCACGCGCGCGCGCGCGTAACGCAATTACAGGAAATCCAATTGAAGAAATTGCTCTGTTGATGTGGTGTCCTCGCTCGGAGTTGGTCATCGAGAGAAAACTTCAGAAATGGAATAGATGCGTGAAGATGTGTAATAGTGGTTCCATCCAACCATTTACAGGGTTCCTAGTGGTTTCGAGAGCCTCTTCTCCAAATGTGTACCAGTTTCCCGAATTGTCTGATTAAAAAGGGGACAATAAGAGAATTGATCATACTCTTTTCGTAGGGCTTTTATCCATTTGAGTGCTGGTTCTCTTTACGTCCTAATGGGACGCATATTCGACCATACATTAGACAGCAACACACTTGCGGGTTCCTCTTACCTATGGTCAGTAGAACGCGAGGCCCTTTGCGAAACCACGTACATGAGAGACAAGGGACAAACAACCATGCTAAAGGCGGGACACGAATCCGCAACCCTTCGGACAGAAGGGCTGAATCGGTACACATTTTTACCCACCTCTGCCATCCGGGTCGGCACACGGAGTGACCCAAAGAAGACAATTGTTCCCCTTGCAATATGCCGCACCAAGTCTCGGGAGGATATTTATCGAAATGTTAATATCTGCCACATATGAATGCAGTTTGGAAATAATTGCGCAGTGGGCTTTGACAAGCATTATTGGTCGCCTTTATTTATGACAGCGGCTGTACCTAAGAACGGCGGTGCGAGGCTGGATAATGACGAACGAATGATTGTCACGAACTAAGCCGCAGAGCGTACTCACGGATTGCGAGGCAGAAGTTCTGAGGCCAAGAAATAACAAAGCACTTAGGATTACACTGCCTCTTTTATTGCATGCGCAAGTACATATCTTGCACAGACAGGAAAAATAATTTCGCTGCTGGAAACCCTGTGTCCGAGCAAATGCACAAAATGTCCTTGGCACTTCTTGGCGTGCGAGCACTTCCGGCGACTACGACTCATAGCAAGGCATGCGCCGCAATGCTGCACCGCACGACGCGCCCATATCTTTGGCCGCTGAGGGCGACTGCAAGTCGCGTGTGCCCGTACGACCTGTGCCCGCTGACCCGACGTCCTGTGCATTGTCCGGCGGAGTCACATGCACGCGATCCTTGACATAGCCCCACAAGAAGAAATACAGGGCTGCCAGATCGGACGATCGTGGCGACCGCCTGACAGGGCCTCTGCGTCCAATTAAGCGACCCGCGAAAAACGTGTCGAGGTGAGCGTTATGGGCGCACCTCGGAAAGGTAGTGTATCGGTTCAGCCCAAGGTTGTTTGTTGCAATGTGCGTGGTTAAACGGGTTTCGGCATCGTTATAAAATTTTCGCAGTCTATAAAAACATTGGCTTCTCTGCGAATGGTCCATAAGATGCTATCTTCCGAGTGGAGATATACCGATACACCTGTGCATTGAAATACAGGAAGTGAATCTGCAGACGTTCATAGCATGAAATGAAAAACGTGGGTCCGACAGAAAATAGAGCTGTGAAGGCGGAGATGTCGTAGAAAAGATTGGTAAAGGGTATGAGAAATGTTACAAAAGCAGAAGTGTTTGAGAAGTCGGCAGATGAAGAGCCTGGGAGGGGTAGCAAGGTCGGGGGACGGGAGCGAAGATGGGCTTGAGAGAGACCTATGGAGACGCGGCCGAGGCGGCGGCGGCGACCGCACCAGTGGGAACGAAGGCCGAAGCGGGGGTGGCGGGGTAGGTGGCGGGGTCGGCGGCGGAGATGGCGAAGGCGGCAGAGGTCCGCCGGAGATAAGTGATCGATCGTGCGGGACGTCGGCACTTACGGCCGGCTCACTCGGCTCCGTCCGCTTTGCTCTGCGCCCGTTGCTTTTCTTGCGACCCTCGAGAGCGACCGCTGCGAAGGGATTAACACCAGCGGATTTCGTTCCACTGCACAACACACACAAGCCCGTGGACTAAGGAGACGCACTACGGTTTTGGGGATTCACAGGATTCAACAATACGGAAATTCATTACAGCCTTGTTGCAGAAAAGTTTTCAACCTCTGAATATCTTAATTAATTGCCAGTTTACAGCGTGAAGTAAATGTAAATTAGATGTGTCAAATGCTAATTAAATTTATCGGAAAACATTAATTATAAAGCATTGAGAGTATTGAAAACAAATTAACTTATAGGATTTTGTACTATGGAGAACTTACATTAAAGCAAAAAGTGACTTGTGGCAAGTTTCTTCCGTTCAAACAATTTACTTGTCAATATACGTTGTACGTATCCGATTGCTTGTCTTCATCCACTTGTATATAATTCAGGTATGTGCAGCTTTACAAGTTATTCCTTAAAATAAAGTTCGGTATGTGATTATTATGCGGTAACTGATTATTAAAAAACACTCGACACCTGCATTTCATGGTATGCAAATCGTCATGATCCATCAATTATTTCCCTTATTTGATAAAATTGCGTACGTAATGTGAGTCCTCGACCGAAGCTTCCTATGATATAGAGGTCAAAGGTTCGAGACTCGATGGTACACGAATTTTTCGACACTAAATTTGCTGGGTCGAAACCTATCACTGACTGGAAGATAATTCTAGAAGCCGGGTGTTTGAATCGGTCGATTATTTGGACATTATTGGACCAACATTATTTGGACCACGGGCAGAGTGGGATCTTTTCTGCTTTCCCTTCAAATTTCATTACATTTTTTCGTCGTTAATATCAAGAGATGTTAAAAAAATAGGAACTAGTCCCATTTTACAGAAAACTCAATTTTTTCGAAAATTGCAGGCTTATTTTAAAAACTACAAAATTGAAGATAGCAATGTTTGCCTTAAACAAGGTCTGTACTAAACTATCAGCTCTTCAGAAAAGGTCAAGTACTATTTAAAAAAAACTTTTAGATTTTAAAATGAAGTTTATACAATTTCTAAATTATTTTCTAAAAACTGTACCAAATTTTTTCATTAAATTTTCTCTTGATATTGTACGGACTAGTAAAAAATATGGTGCTGTTCCTTTCTCGGCGAACTTTATATTTCGAAAATTGCATAAATGACGTGTTGGATGTCGTGGATTGAGACGTTACATTTTAAAGTATCGGCCCGATTTCGAACTACAAAGGCACTTCTGTAGCAGTGGTATGGCTGATGGCGAATTATTTCGGAGGACCTGAAATCCCAGAGATCCGATAACTATCGGGACGACCGTGCTTTTACGGCCCTCATTCGGCTGATCTTAATTTCCAAATTCTTGTATTTAAGACGTTTCACTGCCTCCTTGGTTATGAAATTTTTGATCTCATGGCACAGCAACGTCTACACGTAAACAAGATTTTTTCTCCAAATCCATGATAACAATATCCAGTTTGTTTGTCGCTATCGAGCGATCACTTTAGCAATTTGTTTGGTAATAAATTATTATATACAGTCCCAACAGACGTCACCGGGTTTGGTGAGTGTTTGCACCACTAGGGGCATGTGTTTGAACCTTTGAGGACGGTACAGATGGGGCGGTACTACCAGTGGAGGTAACTACACACCCTGTTGTGTCATTTCACAGTATTTGGTCTTCGCTAGAATTGGACAAGCTGAGAAGATATGATCAATGGTTTCTACGTGTTCCTGGCAAATGCGGGATTTATCATTTTGGGACATTTTGAGAACTGCTTTATCATAATGTGTTCTCAAGGCCTGATCTTGGGCATCTATTACAAGTGCTTTCAATTCTGGCTTCATTCTTCCCCTTTTAAGCCACATAAATGATTGATCTTTGACGCTACGCACTGAGCCACTTCGCGCAGTAATATACTATAGCGAAACAAAAATACTGCGAGAGGGTGGGTGCTTTTGTAGCACCACAAGTTCTTATCGCATACGCTTATTTAGATTATTAACTTAAAGGGTCTCATGTGTTTTTTACTGAAAGGTTGAGTATTTTGCCGGGCATAACTAAGAATATTTTTTTAAATTTATTATTTTATCTTATTTAAAAAGGACCTTTTTATAGAAATCTGCCGTTAATTCTAGCATAAATGAAATTATATATCTCGTTACCTTCAAACCAAGTGAAGTATTACTGTCATCATGAGATTTCTTAAAAATTACCTCTTATACTCGTTTCCTACCCCTTAGTCCCAAAATTTAAGTTATGATATTTTTGTTTTTGCGAACATGTTAAAAAGGGTGGGGGAAGTCCATTAAAATACATTAAACGTTTCTTGAATCTCATAAATTTCCTAATTTAATGCTTTTTTAATTCATGCCAACAGCGCCAAAACTCTTTCAGTAATTGAAGTTCAAATTTATTACTTGAAATTCGCCGAGAGTATGCAACAATGTATCAGTTTACAACTGCCCGTAATAACGATGATGGTAGAAACGGTGATAGTAGCTCGCATGGCATGGGAGGGCGGGCAGGGTTGAGGCCAAGCGAGACGGCAGGGCGCGGACGGCGGAAAGAGGATTTATGGCTTGGCCGGGCTGGGCAGGGCAGGCTAGGATGGGGACTCACTATTGATAGATACTTAATTCCTCTTCCTATCTCACAGATGAATAAGGTAAATACATTCTCGGACAACGCAGGATATTTCAGCTAATTTTACAATACAGTCACTTCTTCCCATAGCTCGTCACACGCAGTTTTAAAGTGTTTTTGACGTAAATAAATAAATAAAATAAATAAATAAAACAATATGAGATGATTGTGCCTAGCTTCAATAGTGTATTAGATATGCCATACACTTGCGACTACTTACTGACTTTCTACATACTCAGTCCTAGTACTACGTACTAGTTAGAGAAAGATTTGTAACGCTGTAGCGGAAAGTGGCGAATTTATAGAGAAAAACTCGTATTATGGGAGCCTGTTATTAAAAAAATTACTAAATCTTGCTCCCCTTGTAAAGTATTTTCTCTAACACTTGGTGCTGTTAGAATCCACTTTATGAATCCTTGATAGCTAAAAATTGGTTTACAGCGAAACGCCTGTCTGCATGTCTATGGGTCTTAGCCTTTCAGACGATTGCTTTTCTAAAATTGAAATTCCCCGATCAATCTAACCGAACTCGTGTTCTTTCGAGTTTAAAACCGATATTTTGATGATTGAGGTTGTTCTGTACATGAAGCCTCGACATTTTTGAAATTTTCTTAACGAGATGCATTTTTTTTCAACTTTGTGTTCGGATAAAATAAAGGTGTCTTAAAAGAATTGTCCAAATCTCAATTTTGTTGAAGTGCTTTATTTGTTCGAGAATTGCAAAAGTTCAGAATTTGTTCGATGTCTTCCTACAACTACAATATTGAAGATAAGATTTTTTAATAATGAAATCTATTGTTCAGAGACATATCGTGAAATAATATTTGAACAACTTTTCGAAAAACTGGTATGAATATTTTTGCGTAATTTCGCGAGAAATATAACACTTTTAAACGATTATTTTCTGAAAAACTGCTCCAAACTTTGTTCAGTTTTTTCCACGGATGCAGTAAAGGATGCTAAGAAATGATGCAAGTATTATTTTCGTTCAATACTTTGAAATTATCGTAAATTGCAAAAACTGTAAACAATGGGAGATATTTTTATGCTGTTGTAGAACCGCTATTTATCTGTAGAAAACTTGACTCAATTTCTGGGACTGAATTACGGTTTTTGTTTGATGATTATTAAAGTGAGAAATAAAACAAATTCTATTTGGAAACCGGGAGCAAATGAGTGACATTTACTTTCGATTATAACGTGATTTTACTGACAAAAATAACGTTCCCCAGAATTCTTAAATCAGATGGGAGATAGACATCACACCAACTTGTTGTACATTGTTGTGTATGTGTGATATAAAATAAAGACAAACATAATTTCCATGTTGAAATTACATGCTGGGAAAGTGTTTGAACATATACTAATTACGTCTGCTGTAGATAGAACATTTTTAACGCATTCATATTAAAATAGAGCTAATTAATTCCTGGTGCTATCGGAATATTTGTAGACTGGGTTGGATCTTTTTTCTTTTGCAGAATGAATGGGACGCATTTCATAAAATAACAGTTTAATAAAGCTTCAAATGTGTTCATATTTCAAGGAATAAAACGAGTATGCTTCGACTTTTTTTCACTTTTGAATTTTTTTCACATATTAATTGGAGATAGAAAACAAATTAAGGAAAAAATGAATTAATTTCAATAGAGAAAATAAAGATACTGAACTAAAATGTATTGTCTTCGACTCTTTCAAACCTTAATTTCTTTTCACTTCACACAATGTTGTCTCTTCATAAATGCTATGACCTTCAGAGAAGTGCGTGAGATAAAAATCTGCAGCGTCGTGCATCGGCTAAGCGTGCTCCCCTGCGTGCTGGGCCTCGTATATCTCGTCCGTATGTCTGCACCGTGGTCAGGGTCATCAGTTTCATGCGCTTCGTTTAATAAATACCAAAGTAATGGTGAGATAATGAGTTTTCTTCCAATTCCATGACTTTCTATTAACTCCTGAATGACTTTCTGTGTGTCTCTTCTAAGTAAATTTTAGAAGCGATGCGATTAAAATTGTTTACTTATTTCCAACGAGAATCGAGTTACCGTTGCATTTTAGAATGTTGTACAAATTATGATCGACGCAGATGCTACCAAATGCAGAAACGGAAAAATATAGGTGCACATTACGTAGGCTAATAAAACTTTGGTAGAACCTACAAAATATCCTGTTAGAGTTCAATATTTATTAACCTAGTGAATAAGGCATGTTTTGTATATAATTGAAGACAATCATCCTGATATCTCGCATATGTAAATTGAAGAAAATAATTCAATATCTGAAAAATGTAACATGATTGCTAATGAAATTAATTTAAGATTATTGCGTCTGTAGTTACACATCACACACTCAAAGTTCTGAAATTTTTAATCGTGCTCTTGAGATCCTCTCGTTCAGGAATAACAACTCGTAAAAGAGGAGAATCGTAATAGAAATCAGGGGTAATAAAACCACGTACTTTTTGTATAAGGGTACATCCTTGTACTGTTGCGCAAAAAATACAACATTTCAAAAACGTGAAAGTTTGTGTAGTAGTGTGGCAGTTTTAAAGATCTATTTTAAGAAAATATTTCATAAGGAAAAAATCTCCCTCGTCATTAATGTAGAATGGTGTAGAACCATTTCTGAACTTTTGCAATTTTGTATAATTCAGTTTTTAAATAAAAATCTATTCTACCCAATTTTATATCAGATCTTTGCTCAATTTTAGGAAAAACATTGAAAATGGAGCCAACCAGGAGAAAATTTTGAAAAAAACAAGGAGCTTCATTTAAAGTAGGCACTCATACAATTAAAATACCACATTTCTAACTCCAGCATTGTAACTAATCTATGTATGCCAAAAAGTATGATACTTGGTATAGGAGCAAGAAAAATATTTTTGTATGTCTGGAAGGGGTTCAGGAAACGAGGTTTTCTGACGAGATATATGCACATTTTTCTGCAACATTATAGAATACTTTATACACTCACTACTAGTATACTAGAAATTACACTATTCAACTAGTTTATCAAAATGTAAACTATAACTCAATATCTTTTTTGTGTGTTTCATATTAAATGTTTTTGAAATTCAGATATCGCTGAGGAAGATAGTGAATACACTATCAAGAAGTGTTTTATGCAGTTTCGTATTCGAGCTTGAATATTTCTTCCCTCCATTCTTTCTTGGAATAAATCTGCAAAAATTATGTTATAATCTTTAAGTAACATTTAATTTTATTCTGAGGGTATTATACTTTTTTTACATGAAAAAGTCACAGAAGGAAGTCATTTTTCTTAACATGCCAAGTCTTCTCACGCTAGTATTTCTTCCACCCTTGTTTCTGCCCGGAACCTCATAAATCCCATTTTTCGGTATTTAGAACTGAAATTGTAAGTTTAAAACAAGTTAGTCTTGCAAAGGGCAATTCCAGACCGTGCCGCGGGGCTCTTTTGATCCTACTTACGAGAAGTAATTAACCGTGACTCTAAAATTATGCGATGTATTTCCTGTTTTTTCGTAATCTCTTCTCACTTCCGAAATTATCCCGGAAGTTTTGTAGGCGCCATTTCGTAACATTATTTTAGTCAGTTTCTCGCTCGTACCTATCCTGGTCGATACGAAAAACGAGTAAGGAAATGAACATCAGAACCTCTTTCTGTTAATGTGGTTATTAAGAACATTGCGGAGAAAGTTTTGCTTTTATAAGGATGTTTGTGATGGCCTGTTTTTTGCATTTCGGCGTGTTCTTTGTTAATTTTATGTCTATTGGACATTTACATATACACAGTTTTACCACACGTTGCATACAAAAACTCTTAACGAATTTACATTTAAAGTTTATTTTTGTCCTCACAAATCCATGAAATTATTTAACAATAAGTAAGTGAATAATTTAAGCTGTGTTTACTTGATTTCTTCTTCCAATAATTATCCTTTTGCTATGTAAGTCCTTAATTCCGTGGACGTTTGTAAAAAGTCCGATAATCTATATAAGGCATTTGTTGCGAACAGTGAATTTTAACAATGCAGTCGCAGTGTTCAGAGATTCGTGTGAGTTGAAGTGGAATCTAAATGAACTGAATTAACCTTGCCTGCCAAATATACATGTGCCTGAAACCCTTTGAGTTTAATAAGCATGATGGCATGCATTACATAACAAACATGAAATAAAACACTTAATACATGTGATAGTTAACGCAGCAATAAAAACTGAAAGAGAATGCATAATGACAGTTACACAGGGCGGAAAGAAAAACAAATGGCACAGTCACAAATCGCAACAGAACTCGTGGGAATTCAAATAGATTGGCAATGAAAACAGAGCCGCCGTCGATACACAAAGCAGCTGAGAGGCGATCCCCGGCCGCCAAGATCACTAAAACAGTAGTGTCGTAGCGATCTCGGACCGAAGGAATTCGGGGGTCGAGTCCCGCCTCATGCAGGGTTGTATTTGTGTTCCTTTCACCCCCGTATCTTCACCATATCACGTCATTTTCACAGTTACCATAATGTTAAACCCAATAGTGGTCGCTAATGACCTAGATGTTGATGCAACCTTAAATAGCAAAAAAAAAAAAAAATAAAAAAATAAAAAAAATAAAGCTACTGAGAATATCACGAAAGGTGCAAAGTCTGCAAGATCGGCAATCCAATAGCATGGAGATCGCGCTCAATATGATTGTAGAAGATTTGCCGTGTGTTGGGATTCCCAGAATTTCGTGGAGGTTGAAAAGTATTGGTTGTTGATACAAGCGAAATCATGCGCACTTGCGTCTTCGCGGCTACAGAATGTAGCAAGCAGCACGATATTACATTCATGTAGTGTCCTAAAGGACCGACAGCCGACACACAAAACCACTGAGAAATATTCAAGGGAAACTACTGGTGCCGCAACAGTACATCCTTTCTTTTATTAGTCGTTACCGTTACGAAGTATTTTAACGTGCCTACAACCAACAAAATAGTATTTGTCGGTATTCAGGATTGGGATTAGAACGTGATCTCTAATTAACCGCGGTCAATTGTCTTCCGATACACCACACGTGCTGTTTAAATTTACTAAAGCTTCTCATTCATCCACAACTAGTAATGGTACAAGGGCACATAATATCTTGTCTTATTTGTCTTTTCTTCCTAGGGCTTTTATCCAGCCGACAGCCGGTTACTCTTTACGTCCCGATGGGACGCATATTCGACCGTACCCTAGACACCAACACACTTACGGGCTCTTCTGATCTGGGGTCAGCAGAACGCGAAGTCCTCCACGACAACACATACATGAGAGACAAAGGAAAAACAACCATGCCTAAGGCGGGGACTCGAACCCGCTGCCTGCGGACCGAAGCGCTGAATCGGTCCACGCTCTTAGCCACATGGGCCCTCCACCGCAGCATGTCTTATTTGTAATGGTTATAAAATGTTATAAAATTGCAAATTGTGTTCTAATTCATCAGCCATCTATTTTTTGCTAAAGAAGCGCAGAAGATTCGAATTTGAAATTTGAAATTTTCAAAGATTTGCTATTTTGCTGCTCGTGGGATTAATGAAAACCAGACTTTTATCCTATTTATAAGCGACCATTGATCGATTCGAGGAAAAAAATAGACAAAATTTTTTTCTCAGGAAATCGTAAATTCGAGCCCCGGCCTTCAGATCAGTAAGGCAGAGTGATGCGTATTCCTCCACCAGGCGGGTTAATGCGTGTGTTTTAATCCTTAACTAGCGAACCCTTGCGAGAACTCTCGCATGGTATACCCCACCTTCTTTCTATTTTTCCCTTTTCTATTCTAACGTTTCTCCCATCTGCAATAATATCACACAATGGGTGATACACAGAATGAATGCTCGCAAGCGAGCTTTCTATTACCTCAGGGCAGTGGGATCTTTTTTGGTGATAAGGAATATCCAAACACACAGATAAATGGAATGAAACAAAACACATGAATTTTAAAGGTCTGAAATCAACACTGTACAAATTTCTGTGGACTCAGAAAAACAATGAAAAAATATATGACCTTTCTCGTTTTACTAGCGTGCATCCGATTTACGAATGATGTAATTGATTTACATATGCTGGTACAACATTTTTTACTTTATGGTTAATACTCAGACTTGTGCACAGCCGTACCAATCCTGCTGACTACTGAACTTTTCTTTTCACAATAAATTATATGAACATTTCTCCTTTGTAAAACTCTTAATATTCACCATATCATGACCTGGTTTACTGCGAATACTCATTCACAAATTCCCCTTTCCTTTTTCCCCTTTTTACACACACATTAAACATTCACTATAATGACATCATTATTATTCATCAAGGCATTAGTAAAAAAATGTTATTTTATTGACTTGCATGGCTAGTAAATTCTTTCCCTTATGAACGTTCAACTCAACCATGTAATACCGCAGTGCACGGCGGCGTGACGGCGTCGTGAATGCGCTGCACAAACGATGACCTATTCAACGTTTCTCCTCTGATTCAGCGCCGTTAGTTACCTGACATCGCAATGGATTTAGACCCCCCAGCTGTGGAGCAGCGGCGGCGGTGGCAGTAGCGGCCTTGCGGGCGGTCGTCAGCGTGGTAGCCCGGGTACTCGATGGTAGAGATAATGGCGGCAGCGGCGGCGGGCGGCAGCAAGCGGCGTTCACCTCGCAAGCGGTGACTGCGTTGATCTTGCGGTTCTCCCTCTTCTTTCTCCTCGACGGCGTTTCGCTGTCCTCTACTTCTCTCTTTTCGCTTTTTCTCTACGCCTTTGTGAATTTACAAATCACGACGCAATTATGCGTTTTAAGACTCAATGGGCGTATGGTGCAGCGCTCTTAGGCAACGTTAGAGTAATAAGTCCTTCTGCTGCGCTAATTATTCAACTCTCGTGGCAATTATCAAACACTGTCTACTAATTAAATGTTTTAAGTACCTTTCCTAACTTTCGATCTCTGATATAAAGTTCAAAAGGCACTTTTTCGTAGACTAGGCTGCTTCCCGACACTATTGAATGAAACTTTCGCCGGCATTCGCCTTGGCTGTCAATCACTTGCGGCCCAGCGCTAGTCACAACCACGAACTGACGGTCTAGTGCTACTGGTTAATATGCTGGCGGACAAGATACTGGCGATCACGAGGCTGACAATCAAGAAGGAACGCATTCCGTTTTCCGCGGTATTTATGCGTATTTTCTCCTCCACGTAGGGGGGCTTCTCCTTCCTCCCTCTACGACGGGCCTGGCGCTCGTCACAACCCTCTTGGTAGCAAAGTACCGCAATCTGACGGTCGCTTCTGTGATTGCTGTAGCGCTGGCTCCTGTGGAATTTGAGGCGTGCGCTTCGCACACACGTCGCGTTGGGCGTGCATGCGACGAGATAACTGACAATCGTCACACTATATTAAGCGTGTAATATACATTTTTCTTCAATACCCTCTTATTCTCCGTCACTTTATTCTATATGTCACCTTTTAATTAATAATAATATAATTTACTCTTGTCAATACAAACTATTCTCATTAAACTTTACTACCGAGCAAAGAAGCACACCCATGTTATTCAATCGCATATAATATCAAGTAATTAGTAATTTCGCAGACAGTTTCAGATTCTACAGGCTCTCAACAGGTGGGGTAGAATCGAGAAGCGTCGAACCAGCACAATTGTAATAAAACGGTAAAATGAATCGTGAAGGTCTTATCCTATAGATTACGGTGTGAGGAATGTTTCTTTGAGACCTCCGTGAAATTCTCTTTCTTTAGAGACACCATTTATAAAGATCCGCAAAGGGAAGGTGCACTACTGAAATAATAAAAATAATATTAATGGTAATAATAGTAATAATAATAATAATAATTATGAGACGATTATACAAATAATAGCGGAACCTAACAAAAATCTCACAGTATAACTTAAAATTACTCCAAAATTACGAATTTTTTTAAAATGTACAAAAATTGATTGCAAGAATTGATATTGAAAAATAGATGGCACTGAAATGAAATCTATAGGTTTAGTATTCAAGGTGGGGGAAATATTAGAAAACAACTTGTTTGTAGATATTTTAAAAATTACAGACGATCTTAATTAAAATCGATCCTGCGCTATACTACAAAACAAACATTGCTCTATTCGTACAAAAAGAAAAGGGCGTTATCAGAAATCTTATTTATGTATTGTTTGATTGTCACGATTTTCCTCAAAATTACACGAAAATCACTCTTATATTGAAAACATTGTACATAGCATACATTGAACATTGTACATTATTTAATGGTCTAATTTGAAAGAACAGATTTTGTCATGAAAATATATGTCGGAATAATTTAGTTGAAAGTCAGGATGTAAAAAAAATAAAAGTTTTGTTTCATCAAACTTTCAGAGGTTTTACTGAAAATCGGACCTGAACCCTTTTTTAAGCATACTTTGTTCATTTTTGTCAAAATGAAGATAAAAATTGGAGCCATTTTTGAGAAAATTACGAAAATGTTGCAGGTGCTTCGTGTAAAATATTTCCAAAACTCAGAGTATTCTTAATTCTAGCTAGATCGATTGGAGAATATCGATTTTGAAGAATATCATGTGAACCGTATAAATGGTAATAATTAATGACCATACGGTCAGATTGTGAAAAAAATACTTTTTCATATCAGGGACCCTTAAAACTTGTGTTATACGTGACAATACTATGTAAACGAGATAATAATATACCATGTATAAAAGAAAGAAAAAAATTGTTTAAGTTGATCCACAAAATATTGTCACTTTTTCCAATAGTATAACATAAAATAACGTTTTCTGTACCGAGTAAATCAGAAAATGAAAGGCGATTGATGCGTGCATTGGTTTACAGTGAATCTAAATATTCGTATTCTTAATGAAGATGAGCTGTTATTGCAAAATTTTGATGCAAATAATGTTTTTTGAATTACAATACATCTGTTTTTATTGGAATTTATTAAACATTTCTCAACAGACACCTTATGTAGAGACACATGATCATAATAAAACGAAGTACCTATCGAGACTGTGTAAAATCCCTCTCACGTATTGTAGTTCAATATTAGAGAAAGAGTTTTAAAATATAGCAACCCGTTCTCTTTTCTATTCCCTGAAGGTTGAGAAATGTGTCGGGGTGCTTGTATTCCTGTATTACGTGCAACCCTCGGTTTTCGCTCTCAGTAAAATACTTTACGCAAGTCTCAACAAGTCCGCCGCACCGATTTCCATTAGCACTGTTTCACTCAGAGTACATCCGGTGATCGCTCGCGTTTGTAACACCCGACAGCTACCAAACGCGGCCGATCACCGCGAAACTAAAGCGTAAACTTCCAAGTCGGGCGGCGAGTCGTATAAAATGGCAACGGCTCGCGTGTTTGTTATTCCGATCGGCGGAGCGAGCGCGCAGTTCGACCAGAAGTCGCCGAGCGGGACAGCCTTTCCATATTCAAGCCGCTTTAGAATCTCGGAATCCTCGCGCCCGCGAAAGCCGTCACCACTCCTCAGTAAAAGCGTTCCGGACATTTACGACGAGGAAGGGGCGGAAAAGTTCCGGGCAAAGAGGGGGCGGGAAGGAGGGGTGCGGAAGTGGCGAAGACGCTGGGATGGCCGTGGCGACCGCCGCCACAGCGGTGTCCGGCGGCGCCCAGCGGCTGCACGTGCGCTCAGCCAGCGGCACTTCCGCCCAGCCACCGCGCGTTGCACGCTGGTGGCGCTCGGGCGCCGCGGAGCCCGGCGGAGCGTGGCAGGGTATAATGGGGTTGTGACGTGCCGTTCGGTTGGGGGGGGTAGTATGGCGGTGTGTGGTGAGATGTGGAATATTGTTGCTGGAGGATTGCTTGGAGGGAGCGGGCTTAGTCAATAAAGTGAGGTGATATGGAGGGATGTGAGGTGATACGAAGAGAAGTGAAATGATACGAAGAGAAGTGAAATGATACGAAGAGAAGTGAAATGATACGACGAGAGTGAAATGATACGAAGAGAAGTGAAATGATACGAAGAGAAGTGAAATGATACGAAGAGAAGTGAGATGATACGAAGAGAAGTGAGATGATACGAAGAGAAGTGAGATGATACGAAGAGAAGTGAGATGATACGAAGAGAAGTGAGATGATACGAAGAGAAGTGAGATGATACGAAGAGAAGTGAGATGATACGAAGAGAAGTGTTACGATATGTAGAGAAGTGTTACGATATGTAGAGAAGTGTTACGATATGTAGAGAAGTGTTACGATATGTAGAGAAGTGAAAGATAAGGAGAATTGAAGCGAGATGAAGCGCAATGAGGCGAGATGAAGGGAAGTGGACAGATGAAGAGAAGTGGACAGAGAAACGAAATGAAGGGAAACAAAAAAGAACCGGGATGAAGTGGAGACGAGATGATGCGGTACAAAATGAAGTGAGGTAAGATAAAGTGGCCTAAAGTAAAGTAAGGCGATAAGAAGCGGATGAAGTGAAGTGAGAGGATGTGAGGTAAAGCAAGAGTAAGTGAAGTAAAGCGAGAGGAAGTGACGTGGCGCGAGAGGAAGTGAACTTGAAGTGAAGTGAATTGAAATCAGAGGATCGACAATTTCGATCTGCTCCCATCGAGCAGTTTGTGTTTTATTTCTGTACAATTTTATTAGTTTCCATCTGTTCAATATCCTTTCCCATCCCTTCTGATTGTCGGTTCAGTCACCTCACTCTTGTTTCATATTTGATGCTAAGGTAAGCAAACAAAATTTAGAAAATTCTATATTTAATATTTTACTCTTGGCATTTTAATTGATCGCATTCAACATCTCAACAAAATATTTTCGAAAATAATAGTTCTGTAATCAGAAGTTTAATTTAAACACTTTACATTAAAATGATTACCATCCGTAAATGTACCTCCAAGTACTACTTAACATTCGGAAACATTATTATACTTTCTCTTGAGCAAAAACCAAAAAGAAGAATAAATAGCAAAAACAGGAGGCTCTTGTTTGCAGCTCAGGTGTCTCCCGTTCTTTAAGCTTGCCCCAGTATCTGTTATCTCTCTCCACCCCGGGAGGGGTGGCGGCGGGGATGGAGGCGGGAGGGCGGAGCGGAAGCGCAGGTTTTCGAGGCCACCTGCGGAGTGGAAGCCCGCGACGTGTGCGGGGGCCCGATTCTCAGCATCCATTACGCATCGGCCGCCGTGGGGGCTCTTAGGACCAGCCGCGGACGGCGCGCCTCGGCCTGGTCTGGTCTGGCCTTGCCTGGCGGCGCGAAGACGAACACAGCCAGAAATCCGACGAGGAGAGAAGAAAGTTAGCGGCCGTGGAGCGGATATGGAAGGTTCACGTTGTGTGTTGTAAGTACTTCGTCGGGATCGGGATCAAGTCCTCCCTTTTCCTTTGCTATTCCTCTTCGCAGAATAGAGTATTTTTTATGGTCGTATGAACTCTTTACTATTCCCTTACGTGTTTTCACATTGTTTTCACTATTATTGTTCTCTTCAGGTACAAGTTATGATCGTAATGTCTGACATAAAAGTTAAATATATAAAAATTATTTATTTAAATAAACAAATATTTGTAAATAAATACATTTATAAATGTTTATAAATAAATTATTATTTATTTATGTACATTTATTTGCCTATGCTGTCTCTGGTGAGGTTCAGACCATTAGATCTGCACTTCATATGATCACTTTAAAAATTAATGCAAATAATTAGTTATTCGAAAACATGTACGCTTTGAAGAAGAGGGAGTTTTCACAAGTGTGGCATATAGCGTACGAGAGACGGGAGGAAGAGTGATAAAAATGACCGTTCTGAAACGACTGAAAGGAAATTAAATTTAAGAATAAAGAAACAAACGTTGAATTTCGGGGGTTGGAAAATGTCTTTGAAATTATGTGTCACATTATATATTATAACGCATTATCGGCATTATAGATTACAACTCATTATACCCAGCGGGGTACCGCCCAGGCAGGACAATGTCTAAGATTCCTATTGGTCAAATCGACAGATGTGTTAGTTTAGTGCATAGTTTAATTTGTTAGGGTACTGCTCCGGCATTCGCCTGCTGTTAATTGGAGAAACCATGAAAAACTATCACAGTAGACGGCCGCTAGAATTCTACTCCAGGCAGCGGTCAATGGTTTCGCTGTTCACATGTAGGTGAATGCCACAGCGGCATGGACCGCGTGGAAACCTTCCTTTCCTATCCAATCCTCATTCTCGTCGTAAGGCCCGAGCAATTAGTCGATCATCTATCCTCATATTGTCCATCCGACATATTCACAAGATCTCGAACAAGCGTCGGAGATCCCAGAAGCAGAGACAAGCTGCGAGTCCCCAAGGCATTAAACGTGTCTTGTGGTGAAAAACAACAGCAGATGTATCCAATTTTTCGTTACGCAGTTAGTTTTTCTGTCGCAAATTCGCCGTTTTCCGGAGCACGATTACAATAATTACTCTTCTTACTAAGGGCGAGGAAGTAAAATGAAGGGTGACAGCGTTAAAAGTTGTTACAAACTGGGAGAGAGGTTGTGTGAAAAAGCAAAATTTTGTGAAAGTATTTTTGAATGGTCCTTAACAAAAATTAGAATGAGCGGAAAACATTGATTCAAAATTATACTACTTACCTCAGTTTACATTGAGAATATAGTACAGGGAAATAGTCTCGAAATTAACATCTCAAAATTTTATGTCATTACCAAATTCTAATCCAAAATTCATTGTTGAACTTTTGAGCATTAATAGCTTCACTAACAACCTGAGGTATGGAATAGAAAGGGATAAAAGAGCACATATGATGTGCCGCGATAGGCAAAAACATAAGAAAGAAGAAAGAAACGAAATGGAAAGAAGAGACGAGAAATTTAGAAAAAGAGAACTAATACCAGCATTAAATGCAGCAGAGAATAACGTAAGGAGTTTCAGTATGTACAGAGTTTGAGAACGAGAGCGACTCAACTGTGTCCATTACCCAACTCGCCTACGTATGGAGCATTCGAGGCGTTGCAACAGTTCTATAAGACAACCGTCTGAAACAATTTGGTAGCAAAATATAAATTTTGTGGATCGTAAATTGTAAGTTGTAGTTAGCAGACGTTAGCAGACGTTGTGGTTAGCAGACTGTATGTGAAATTAGAGCGAGGCTAATTTACGCCGTCACATCCTGGTTGCTACTTACATAGAGGACCACTGATGATGGATGATGATGGACTGATGATGGCCCACGGTTGATGGGCGAGTCACCAGTCTCGCGGTTCTGAAAATATTCTTTCAGGTGCTGTCATCACCACAAATGAATTGAGAAGCATATAGAATGAATGCATATAATTGTATCAAAGACAGTTATACAAGAAGTTACATTAATAAAATTAATACCTTGCAAGGAATTGGAATGACACGTTCTTGGCACAGAAAAGATTAAGAATTTGAGTTTAAGTGAACAGTGAGGCTGATGTTTCAAAGATAATTATTATACTGGTGATTACAAACGCTTGTGTATCGGTGTAACCAGGTCAGCTGTTGTGCTGGCGGAAGTCGAGCTGCAGATTACGCCGGCTGAACTGAAGTGGTGGGGACGCTGGGTGGCACTCGGCAGATGCATCACATGCGTAGCACATAAGATGACATACCTTGTATATGGGCGGTTCACGACAGAACTAATTAGCATTTTGCTGTTATGCAGAGATCACTTACTATACTGTAGCAAAGTTGCCACACAGGGAATTAAATGTACAAGAGGCGAGAATGCTACAAGTAGAAGGGTTGCGCCACATTCCGCAAATGTTGAAGCTTTGCATTATAAACGTTATTTTGTCAAACGTATGCACATCAAAAGATACTGCCTAGGCACGAGTATGGCACTATTACATAACACATGAGAATAGACTTCTGTGTTGTATAGAAATGTTTATTTACAACATAACTGTACAAATTTGCTATCGCGAATGGCAGTGCGAGAACATGGATTACGTAATACTAAAGATGCAGTTCTTGGTTCACACATACAGCAGTTCACTTGAGAAATGTGAACTTCCATACTACGCAGTTGATGGCACTGGCTAGTTCGTCGTATGACATTGAACTATAAAGAATAACTGAAGAGTTTTGCACACGTGTATGTGTAACATGTTACCTGTGAAGAGAAACTGAGCGAGCGACACGCGTCTGAACATTGTGACGGCGTGTTGTTAACTGCCTGTGGGAGCACGCGTCAGGCAGGTGGAAAGCAGTCTTCGCGCCCAAAGCTGGCGGGACCAATGAGCGTGCATGTTTATTTGAGAAGAAAGTTGTAACTTAAATTGTTAATAACTTAAATTTCAATGTAATTTGTTTAATTAAGTGTTATAATTTGCAGTGCGTCTTGTGCAGTTAAGTGTATAGTGAATGAAATACTACGCAGAATTTAGATTTGTTGGAAACCGTTCTCAGAATGGGCAGCGTTGGCAGAGAAACGGCGACAGTGTTATGGGAAATGGCGAGGCGTAGCCAACACTTTCATAATTGAATAAATACAAAAAATAAAAGTTTATTCAATTAACTTAGACATATGAGTAATTAAGAAGTTTGCTTGCTTGTACGAACATAAATAGTGTATTAACTACGATGAGCGCGAACAGGCTTTAACATTTGGATTTCATGGATTTTGAGTTAAAATCTTACCCCTAAGTTGTTGCTTTCCAATCTGCTCCGTCACGGACTTTATACGTACTTCAGAACACTTACGCTTACTAAAGTTAATGACTTCCAAAATACGTACTAAATACAGAAAAGTAATACCAATGCAACAAAAAGCTAGTGATGCTACAACAGCACATGCTTTATCCCATTATTTGTAACGATCACTCAAAAATACGCTGAAACTCGTTCATTCTTATTTAAAGACAATTTTGAAAAAGAGATTTAATGAAGGGAAAAATTATATCTTCATTGTAGTCATAGGAAGGCGCCCAAAAAATGTGATATCAAAATGTCAGAGTTCAACGAAAATGAGCCCTGTGCCATTTATTAAGCGTATTTTGCTCTATCCGACGAAAAAGTTCAGTAAAACATTGGAGCCAATTTTTAGAAAATTTTGAAAATGTGAAGTACCCTCGTAAAATCGAAATATTTGTTTTAGATTTGTAGGGGCCTCGAGTATGGCCAGATCGAACAGGGAATGTTAATTTTGGAGAAAATCATTTGATCATTTCATCATTCGGTTTAGACCACACTTGATGTTGTTATGCTACTGTTGACTACAGTTGAACAAAATGTCAGGCAGGTAGACGAAGAGGCGCACAGACGGACACATGAACAGACAGACAGAGACATACGGACAGACAAACGTTTTGTCGTAAACCAATTTTTCAGTATCAAGACCCACTAAAGTGAATTTTGACTACACAATGTGTTATAGGCAGTCATTTATTAATATAGAAGCAAGATTTATCCACTTTTTTCTACATCAAGGGATCGAAATACAAATTTTGCAGAAGGAAAATTGCGAGTTTCAAACTTTGCATTACTGTTTACTGCGTAAGAAATTAGTAGGCGAGAAAGTAAAATATCTCTACTGTATATTTTCTCGTGTTCTTATAATGAGTTCGTTTTTATCGCTTTACAATTTTTCCTTTTGTGCTCTTTTATATTTTTGTTTGCTACGTATTTCTCCCATTATTATTTCTTTATTGTGAATTTTTTCAATATTTTGCGTGAGATAGTTGTGCAACGTATTGAAAACCAACATTTGGTTGAAACTCTAAATTAGGAAAACAAATTTGTAAGTTTTCAACAAAAGTTTGTATCGCCTGTTGTAATATTTACTTTTTTAGAGATTTCAATAATGCTACGGCATATTATATTATCGTTTTTGTGATCAAAATTGTTCACTTAATGAGTATAATTTTGCATTTAGCGCTTCAATGTCTTGGTAAGACTGGAGATAAATATGCATTTTTAAATTTCATGGGATAATTAAACGATCGTAGGCGAGCTCAGCGAGTGAGGGGGACGAACTACATTGCCATTTCCCCTTTTATATTAAACTTTTTTTTATTTACATATGATGTATGACATCTTTTACTGGTAAATAACAATAGCTAATACATGGAGTAGGAAATTAAAATTTTAATCATACAATTAATAAATCAATTGATATTATTTTAAACCACGTTGATGCATACCAAATGGATTGGAGAGCCTCTTCCTCAAATATAAAACAATTCCACAAATTGTAAGGTGAAAAATTGGAAAACTTAATTAATGAAAATTTTTGCAGAAATAAAATAATTCATTACGTAAGTCTACGGGGCTCTTTACAAAACTTTTCAGGGGAGCCACAGCCCTCTGGCCTCCCTTGGATGCACGTTTGTGCAAACGAATTTTTAGAAACAAGAAAGTACGGTGTTGTGTATTAATTGTTGTGTAGTCAGAAGTCCAATAAAATGCGTTGTTGTGCGTTAATTATTGTTTAGTCAGAAGTCCACAATATATCTGCCTATATTCGTTCAATTTAATTTAATATATATTTCGATATTCTGCTCGTCAGTCCACCCTTACTAGAGAGAAGTCCCTCGAGAAGCTAAATCTCCGAAAATGCAAAGAATGATAAAAACCTCATTTAGGAGAAAACTGCTTTTTAAAAACTGATCTCAAACCCTCTCACCTGTCCCCCTTTCTCCACACGTACCCTAAAACCCATTTCCCCACAAAACTCACCTATATGGCAAATATAGGAAATATGTAAAGGAAAATACGCAGTGAGATCAAAGATTGTGATAGAGAAATAATCGAACAGGTAAAATATTTCAAATATCTAGGTTGCCACATCGTTTGAAAGAGATATATAGATTTAGATAAAACATTAAATAAATTTAGAAATATCTGTGTGACGATACTCAGACATCTAAAAAATAAAACAATGATAGAAACAAGAATAAAATTCTTCATTACACTAGCTATGCCAATGTTAATGCATGCAGATGAACCAAGAGTGACATAAAAAAAGATAACTATAAACTACAGGCAGCAGAAATGAAATTTTTGAAAAGCACTCTACATTATGTATCTTGGATAAAAAGAAAAATACAGAGATAAGAAATAAACTGGGGGTCGAACTACTGCTAGTGAAATTGGAAAGAAATCAGAAAATATGGTATGAACATCTTATACGAATGCCCGATAGACTACCAGCGCTCGCAGTGGACTACATAGGCAGAGGAAGAAGATATGTGGGTAGGCCCAGAAGGAAGCGGACACCGGAACAGGTTCCTGAACCTAATCCTTGAAGTGCAGAAAAAAAATCAGAAGTCCTAAGAATAATTAAATTGTTCAAAGAATTGGTCGGCCCGACAGGGATTCGAACCCGGGCCTTCTGGTTTACGCCCAGCAGCTCTGACCACTAAGCTACCGAGTCAACCAACCCTTTGAACAGTTTTCACGAGCGCACTATCGCTCCTTATATGTATATATAATTGTCACCTTTCCCGTCACCTTGTTGGAAGCTATACGCTCGGAGAATATGTTCCGCAGTCATATAGAATCAACACCCCGGGGATGTTGATAAACTCCAAATTGTGACCATGTTACCAAGTAACAATGCCAATTCCCAACAATTCCAACAAGGTGACGGGAAAGGTGACAATTATAGTCCTAAGAATATAAATCCTAACTTCGATTAGGTTTTCGCGCGGTTCTCCTTGCGTCCTCGATTAACTATTGTACTATGATGATCGCGTTGCTGTTCTTTGGGATATTAATGCGAGCTATGCTTTCATCTCAAATGTAAGTGGGTGTTTCATTGTTTTGGATGTGTAAATAGAATACTCAGTTATTCTAATTAATTTTACTATTTATTTGGAACTGTTTGATATTATATCAGATATTTTCTTTCAGGCGAAATTTGATACACATTTTTCTAGCATCTGTTTCTTACGTGACAGAATATTCCTTACGTAATTCTTGTGTGTAGAAGAAAAAAATATTCCAACACAATGGAGGACATGTTCCCCATCTACATGTATTTGTCTTGGGTAAGGAGCATTTATTTACAATGATTTAAGAAAATAAGAAGCAAGAACTTTTTGAAGAGAAAATTACTATTACACAGAAAGCCCATTATAACTCTATTATAAAGTAATCCATCGATATATATATATATATATATATATATATATATATATATATATATATATATATATATATAATAGAAGCAACATAACAATTTAATAAGCTAAAACTCCAATAGCAAAGTATTCATACCGTGGGCGCGCATCGAACATCGCAGATGACGACAATGGGAAAGATGAATCTGTTTGTGAAGTTGGAAGGCAGTCGATCGGTTAAAAGGAACGTCGCCGCTCCCCGCGCATTTTATCTCCCGTGCGCGAGCTGCGGGCGCCCTGGGGCACGCTTCCCACCATTGCGTCGCGTCCAGCCGTCCCACCGCCGCCGCCGCCGCCGCCATCACCGCCGCCGCCATCACCGCCGCCATCACCATCACCGCCGCCGCCGCCATCACCGCCGCCGCCGCCATCACCGCCGCCGCCGCCATCACCGCGCCGCCGCCATCACCGCCGCCGCCGCCATCACCGCCGCCGCCGCCATCACCGCCGCCGCCGCCGCCATCACCGCCGCCGCCGCCGCCATCACCGCCGCCGCCGCCGCCATCACCGCCGCCGCCGCCGCCATCACCGCCGCCGCCGCCGCCATCACCGCCGCCGCCGCCGCCATCACCGCCGCCGCCGCCGCCATCACCGCCGCCGCCGCCGCCATCACCGCCCGCCGCCGCCGCCATCACCGCCGCCGCCGCCGCCATCACCGCCGCCGCCGCCGCCGCCATCACCGCCGCCGCCGCCGCCGCCATCACCGCCGCCGCCGCCATCACCGCCGCCGCCGCCATCACCGCCGCCGCCGCCATCACCGTCGCCACCGCCACCGCCACCGTCGCCACCGCCGCACCTTCACCTTCGCAGACGGGTGGGCGTGTGGACGGGCGGGCGAAAGGCTCGATATCCCGCCGTGTGCCTCTGGCGCCGGCGATGCGCTCTATCGCCACCCGATGAGGGGCTGCGCTGTCGCTGATAGGCTCTATTTATATGCAAATGTTGTACTTCCTCCTGGACAGCAGCGGCGGTGGCGGCGGGGGCGCGCGACGGCGTCGCGGCGTGCTGGCTGCAACGGCGGGGGCGAGCGCGATGACGGAGGCGATGACGGGGCCATGGGGGCATCTCAAGTATGGGCGTCCCTGGTGGGGAGGGGGGACGTCCTCTCAAAATTGTTCAAAATTTTCCGGTAGTTATACTCTAATTTCAAATTTTAGTATTAAAAAATGGCGTATTAATTAAAACTATAACAACCAGTCATTAAGCTTCGAATTCGCTTAGGTGGCTCAGGGGCATCAACTGATGTCACTTCAGTGCCTTTGACCGGGAGGTCCTGGGGTTTAAGTCCTGACGGTGGCAGAATTCCCGACACAAGCTACACAGCTAAGACGAATACAGCCGCTGTCTGGAGGAGAATTCTAGCGGCCGGCTGCTCTGATCGGTACTTTTCCATGGTTTCTCCGATCAAC
>JAHLJT010008446.1:112395760-112511573 GCA_031308135.1 Acheta domesticus | reverse complement strand
TTGTGGAGAAATAAGATATGTATCGCGTCATTAAATCACAGCGATTACTGCGTCCTTTTTTTGGAGTAACCCTCCAAATAGATAGTAGACAAGCACTTTAGAAATCCTATATGAGATTCAGTGGACCAGGAAAGTTTCTACGCAGTAGCACGTTGTTTGTGAGACTGCTAACAATAGAAATGATGTTGGTAGCACGAGCTGCAGCTTGAAACAAAAGAATACGTGAATTGTGTACTCGCCACAGTCATAATAGGTGCTGTAAGTATTGTCTTCTTCACATGTTTTTCACTGAACTGGTTGCTACCAACATAAATGCAATTTTTAATAAGAAGCCCTCAATCGTGTCGGTACGGAGAGACTTTTCTGGTGCACTGTGTTACTTGATATCGAATATACCTCTTCTAAAGTTCTATACCTTGTGTAATGACTACTGTAGATAAGGAGTTCTACATGCAATTATAAATAAATATCAAAGTTGTATTTAAAAATGTTAATACACTACAATGACAATCGATTTCATCTGTGTTTGTAGAGAGGTAGTTCCAATTGCTATCATCTGATTATTTGAGAACAGTCCTTACAGGTGGTTGTCTGCAGTTAGATTTAATAAAGTATGTAAAATACATCTGACATAAGTAAGTGGGAAACAATAGTGTTAGGGAATACAGTCTACAATGCTTTGCTTTGTCAGTCATAACAATATGAAAATGAATTTTTGAATATTGTTAATTATTTAATGGGTCAATAATTATTTCTACGGTTTATACAACATTAAATGAAGTGTGAAAAAGACGATCAGGCACAAAACAGAAACTGTGTGGAGCTAAGACGCTCCACAATAATAATTATTAGAAGGAAATAACACTTTACGCGCACGGCGTATGAGGATCAGAAGACAAACATACTCTTGTGCCGTTGTTCCGTTCATGATGAAATCTCATTGCTGCGTATATTTGCGGAAAGGAGGAAAGTACAGCGTGGATGTGAGGATTCAACCCAAACCCTGAAGAGCAAGTATATCATTTCGTAAAGCGCGTTAAAATAATAAAAACAAGCCAAGTTCTCGGTCACAAACACGTGTTTTGCAACAGACAATACGGCTGTGGCGAGAAGTGAAATGTAAAGACATACTGTAAACATGTACAGATCCCTAAAAAACTCTAAGTTAAAGAAGAGGGGGAAAAGTAGTAGAAATCTGCAATGGGGAAAGTTTATACTATACTAGTTGCCTTGGCGCATACTAAATACTGCAATAGTGCCGATGTGCACTCCATGTCGGATACCTTTCTACTCTAAAACTCTGACACGTAAAAATGCGAAACTATAACATATTAAAAAAACAACTTTTTTGACACACACACATTACATCGTGAAGAGTTATGAGCATTTGACTCCGGCATGTCCTGTACGGGGTTGTATGGTTAGCGCAAATTATTGTTATAAAACATGCGGAATGAAAATGAGCCGATGAATAGCATTTATTTCTTTGGCATCATCAAGAGATCAGAATGTTATTACGTGGTTATAGCTTGTGGTTCAAGCTGCAAATACATCTTTTATAAACCATCCCTTGGACGAGCATATTATTACCGGCTCAGAACAGGGGCGGATCCAGCCGATCATTTGGGGAGGAGGCATTTATATTTTTGTTAAATAATAAACATGTTTATTATAGTGTACACTATTTTGTAGTATATAGGATATTGTACCAAATGAGTGTTTAAATATTTATATAATTTAAGTATAAACAAATATTTAAATTAGTTTTGCTAAATAAAGGAAGGTAACAAACGAAAACTCTAGGCCTTTTGGGTGGGGGCATGGCCCCCATTCCCACCCCTGCATCCCCCACTGACTCAGGCCAGGCACTGCAATGCCTCTGACCAGGAGGTCCTAGGGTTCGAGTCCCGACGGTGACAGGATTTACGACACTAGCGAAAGCTACTTCGAATTCCACCTCTGAAGGACAATTAAAGCGGCCGGCTGCTCTGATCGATAGTTTTCCGTAGTTTCTATGATTAATATCAAGTGAATACCGGACCAGTACTTTAACAAATAGGTCACGGACCGCGCGCGTTATATCCTTTCC
The DNA here is from genome assembly GCA_031308135.1 of Acheta domesticus. Classification (NCBI taxonomy): domain Eukaryota; kingdom Metazoa; phylum Arthropoda; class Insecta; order Orthoptera; family Gryllidae; genus Acheta; species Acheta domesticus. The sequence continues at coordinate 112,509,484 of JAHLJT010008446.1, read as the reverse complement.
CTTCCTTGTCCTATCCTCACCCCTTACACACACTTACACTTACATACACTGCACTACCACATCTGTCGGAAGCCTAGTCGAAAGGTAAAAGGTTGTCAAAAGTTGTCCCGGCCGAGGTAGCGTCAGGCTGGTGGGAATGTCTGGATAGGGAAAACCTTGACATGGTCAATGTCGGATCTCTTCATCCAACATGGGAAGAACACCCCCACGTCCCGCGTTAAAAGTATGTCAAACAATTACGGGCCTCATGATCATAACAGTTGTCGCGCCAGGAAACAACTGTTTTACTGTGAATTATGTACTACTAGCGTACCCGTGCGAGAACTCTCGCATGTTACATCCCACCCTTTCCCTATCCATTTGTTTATCCGTTCCATAAAGCAGAGGAACTACTAATGTACTTACAGAATATAAAAAAAATAACAATGCAATTGATGTTTGAAACAAATTTTCAATTAAAGTTTATTCAACATTATACAGAGATGTTCTTGGAACAATTCATTCTTCTTTAAAAACAACATTTGAAGAAAATTTTTCAATCTTCCTTGAGAGTTAGCTTTTCGCTTTCCTTGATTGTCAAATAATAAAAAAGGTTTTTACTCTTGAGAAAGCCAAGTAAAGTAGTGCGAAAATACCAGATCGGGCAAGAACAGACCTACTCATTGCAATATTATTTAACTTTCCTTGATTTGTTATGAAGAACCGAGTGGGTTTTGGAGAGTCAGGGTGCCAGCTTGCTGGGGTGAAAAATTGAAAAATTATTTGTTTACTAAAAGGTATTGAATTATTTTCTGCGTCCTTACGTACCTCAAGAAAAACAATTCCGAGCCAAAAAAATCAACTAAAGTTCTCAACTAGAGTACTAAATACCATTTGTTAGCATTAGAAACAATTTAGTAGGCATTAGTGAGCCCACTTCGGTACATGGGAATGTTGCTCAAACTATGTTTGCATTTTTAATATCTTAACGAACCGACACCTTGAGTTTAATATCAAACGGTATTTTATTTACAATATGAGTTTGCAGTTGGGCGTTAGTGTACATACTTCCAGATAGCGCCAACATTTAAATCGTGCGTTTGGACTGCGATCGTTGGCAGTTGTCGGGTGATTTGCACTATTCTTTCTATAATTGTAAATTTAGTTGTTTTTTAATTGATTCACGTAGTATTGTAGGCTAGCGCGTTTTGATTTTTGTTTTCCATTTATTTCAAGCTATTTTTACTGTAGCTACGTTAAAAAGTTTGTTCTTTCTGTTGTGCCATAGCACAAGTTTTCCCCCACTACCTCTGCGTATATATACCCGTGCGAGAACTCTCGCATGTTACACCCCACACTTATCCCTATCCTTCTATTTTCATTCTAAGAGGGAAAGTAGTTAACGAAACGTTTATTTGTATCCATACTACTTACTACTATCTATACTACTATACTTTTATTTGTATCTACAAAGGTAACTTGCAATGTACTAACACAATTACAAATAAAAATAAAAAACAATGCAATTAATGTGTAAAAGAAATTTTCAATAAATATTTATTCAATATCATGGAGAATTTGCTTCGAACAATTCCCAACACTTACTTAAAGACATTTGAAGTAATTATTCAATATTCTTTGTCAATTAGGTTTTAGTTTTTCGTGATAGTCACAAAAATATTACCTTTTTCCTTTTGAGAAAGCTAGTGTCTGAACCCGTTGACTTGAAAATTTCATCGAATGGTAACGAAAATATTGGTACGGGTAAAACACAAACACAGTTTTCACTCTTCACTGAACACCCACATCCTTCCACAATTAAATACGCAGCACTTATAGACCATGAAAAAACGTTAATTGAATAGTTTCACTACACGCATAAGAAACAATCTTCCTCGGTATAGGTATCAAGCAACTATAATAGTACTTCTAGTTGTTGCTGGAGAGCAAATCTTTAATTAATGCTTATGCAAATAAACCTCGTCAGACTGCACAAACTACGGTGTTAACAGAAAGCGTAAATAAAGATTGTCGAATCTAAGCCTTCTAAGCGTGTCGCCACAAAAATTGCTACCAGCAGGAAAGACTGAAATATTGAGGTGGCCTTGATAGTAGTGAAGCGTGGAACCGAAAAGTTAATTGAATGGATCGGGGAATGTCTGATCTTGTAGATTATGGTGTGAAAAACGTTTCTTTGAGGCCTTTCGCCTCAAAATTTTACTTTTTAAGGCTCTAAAACGCTTCGTTTATGAGTTATTTGCCGATATATGTTGACGTGTGATGCGGGTTGCATTTTACATGAATATTTCGATGCGTTTTTTTAAAGAAATCATCCATATTTTTAAAATCAAAATGGAATTAGTCAAGTCTCCGTGAAATTCTCTTCTTTGGAGCCCTCATTTATAAAGATTGGTTGCGTGTGAGAGCCGGAACCCAAAGGTATACTACTGAAATAATACAGGAGACGACGATACTATACTATCTTATATCTATTTCGTATGCAACTTTTTATTTGAGACAATCAATATTCTTTTACATAAATACTGGACAACAATTGGATATTATTATAATGATATGCTATAATGTTTCGTATGTTATTTTACATACATCTTCAGGGAAACAATTCCGGCTACTACTATACTATACTATCTTATTGCAGTATTCGTGAAGTGTTTTTAAAATATTTGATTTATTGCAGTGTTATGCGACAGTATTGTATTGTTCTTGTTCAGTGTGCGTTACTTCTGTGGAAATCATTTGGTGCGCTTTTGTTCAGCAGTATTTTACAGGACACAAGTTCCTTATAATTCACATATTTTCATTTAAAATATATTCAAGATTGTTCTATGAATAGTAATAACATATAATGAAAATATAGATTACAATAAATAATATGTAATAAAAGAAATAATGATACACAATTCAGAGATGACACACTATAACTGAAGTTGTAAGCAATGAAAAATAATACAAAATGCCTAAATAAACCTATTTCCTGCATTCTACGGCGCTACAATTTAATACCCAGCTTTTCTTGACATATCCTCAGCAGTTTTCGAGACCTCAATTGTTACTTTTACTTTCCCGTATACATACGTATGTTCGGAGTAATATACGCAGTATAGGAAAGTTATGTAATGCTGCGGAAAATCGATTTCGAGATGTCAACGGAAATACACGTTTTGGGGTCCTCTCATACCGAAAAATTTGTTCTTTTCAAAACGTCCGTCCGTCCGGTGTCTGTAAACGCCACTAGCGCCTAAACCATAAGTACGATTTCTTCCGAAATGGATATTTCTCAGTCGATCTGGTTCCACTCGAGGCGCCGCGATTAAAAAAAAAATTCTTCAAAATTTGGCGGTATGTACATGAAGCCCGCCGAACATTTTCGAAATTTTCTCAAAAACGGCTATTTTTTTAAAATTTCTTAAAAGAATAGAGTAAAATACACTTAAAGTGGCACTTATTAAGGCGGCAGGTTCGATGTTCACGGGTAACTCTGAATTTTTGAAAATTGGAAAAGTTTAAATTTTGTTCGGCATCTTCCTATAACTACAAAATTGAAGATAGAGATTTTTTCCAAATAAAGTTTGTTCTGCAAAGTGAGTTCTTTCATTAAGGTCTTGAACATTTTTTTGAAAATTTAGTAGTTTTCTGGCAATATTGGGTGAAATATTTGCAATTTTAAAAAATTACAAAATAAAATTTTCTCAAAAAACCCTCCAATTTTTTTCTTTAAGCTGTTGGTAGGAATGTCTTTGAAACGACATTAACGTCATTGCTCAATTCTTTTGTTTTTTTCAAAAGTTACAGAAATTTATTTTTTTGACTTGCCTCTCACGTTATTAATATTTACACTAACGGCGATTTGTTCACATTATTATATTTTTAGTACACGTGTTTTAAATAATGTCAAGTAAAGTTTCTTTTCTTTCTGTGAAAAGTATCTCAAAATACCGAAATTGCAGAAACGTTCAAACGCCATTTTCTCATAAATGGCTCCAAATGTTTTCTTCAAACGTTTCGAACAATTAGTGCAAATCTGACTCTTCAATATGACGTAAAGTTCATTATTTTTTGTTTTTGAAAAAATTCCACAAATTTAATTTTTTTGAATGGTCTCTCAAACCTTTAATACGCACATTACCAGCAATTTGTAAACAATATTGTATTTGTAGGTTAAAGTGCTGTAAATGCCTTCAAATGAAGTGTTTCGAAAAGTCAAAATGTTTTTGTAAAAAATGAGCTTGAAATTTCGCATTTCTAGTAGCGCTTAAACGCCATTTTCCTAAAAACGTCTCCAAATTTTTCAAAGTAAATTGTCATTTAGGACTAGGTTTGACTGTTCTTTAATATCCTAAAATTAATATTTCCGTTCTACCACTAGGAAACCGAAAAATTAAGAAAATGTCAAAAATAGGACTCTGGGCGGCTATAGATGGCAACTGGCACGAGTATGTGACAATTCCAAATAGCTACCCAGACCCAAGGATATAAAAAACTAATATGGTAAAGTCTGTGCCATTCTGTAGCACCACTAGTTTTATTAATTATTTGTTTCGAGGCGCGTCAACTACACTGGCCCAATAGTATAAAAAAAGTAGTGAATGTAAAATACAGGGGATAACGTCTTCCGTCACTAAAAGGTAAGATCCGGCGCCGACTTACAAGTCGGCTTGGGGGTTTACCTCCTCGAGGTACTTTCCCCGGCGGGTGACCGCCCCTACCAGAACACGCTCTAAGCTCCCCACTGGTTGCCCGGGGTGTGGTTAGTAGTGTTTATGCGCGCGCGAGTGTGCGTGTGCGTGGTGTGTGTGTGTGTGTGTATGTGTGCGCGCGCGCGTGTGTGTGAGGTGGGAGGAGGGAAGAAGGATACAGAACGAAAAACCCCGCGCGCTGGGAGGCTCTTTTGTTGGAGTATTGCTCCGGCATTCCACTGGTATTCATCAAAGGAACTTCGAAAAAATCTATCACAGAAAACCGATCGCAAAATTCTAATTGAGGTTGAATTCATTCCAGCTATCTTCGTGGAGTCGAATATCAGCCACCGTCGGGTCTCGAACTCTAGTACTCCCGATCAGCGACGCTGCAGAGGCAACGACTAGGTCGCCACCGAGCCACCAGCTGGTCGGAGTCTTCCGGGAACGGACTATACGTGGGAAGATGGGAGATCAGCCCATCCCCTCAAAAAAATATCTTACACTTTCTCCCAAAAGTTCCATTTTGTTGTCAGATGTGTGTATCGAAAAAATTCCGCGCCGCGCCTCTCTCGGCGTCCCCGAGGTCCCGCTCGATCGCGTCTGCGGAGCTGCATTTTACGATGGCGACGCGACACCCCCGGGGGTGGCGGCGGCGGGCGGACCGAGCGGGGCGGACCGAGCGGGGCGGACCGAGCGGGGCGGACCGAGCGGGGCGGACCGAGCGGGGCGGACCGAGCGGGGCGGACCGAGCGGGGCGGACCGAGCGGGGCGGACCGAGCGGGGCGGACCGAGCGGGGCGGACCGAGCGGGGCGGACCGAGCGGGGCGGACCGAGCGGGGCGGACCGAGCGGGGCGGACCGAGCGGGGCGGACCGAGCGGGGCGGACCGAGCGGGGCGGACCGAGCGGGGCGGACCGAGCGGGGCGGACCGAGCGGGGCGGACCGAGCGGGGCGGACCGAGCGGGGCGGACCGAGCGGGGCGGACCGAGCGGGGCGGACCGAGCGGGGCGGACCGAGCGGGGCGGACCGAGCGGGGCGGACCGAGCGGGGCGGACCGAGCGGGGCGGACCGAGCGGGGCGGACCGAGCGGGGCGGACCGAGCGGGGCGGACCGAGCGGGGGCGGACCGAGCGGGGCGGACCGAGCGGGGCGGACCGAGCGGGGCGGACCGAGCGGGGCGGACCGAGCGGGGCGGACCGAGCGGGGAGGCGGAGAGTCCACGCCGCGCGAATCTCAGCTTCGCTGCCCGCTTTATTCGCAGCCCTTGTTTCGCTCTCGCAGCGCTTAGCGGCACCCGCGCCGCCAAGTTCGGAAAACTCGCACCGAAATCTAGGCACGTATCGCCCGATGCGGCCTCCACGCGTCCGAGCGATTCCCGAGAGGGCAGTTTGATGGATGGATTATTTAGTGTTTCCGCGCGCGTCAAATATTATGGACATTAGTTCAATACGTGTATTGCATATTATGCTCCGTACCCGCAGAAGTGGTGCGGGGCATCTGATGTCGCTGCAGTGCCTCTGACCGGGAGATCCTGCTCTCGAGTCCTGATGGTTGCAGAATTTTTGACACTAGCTAGATAGCTAGGTCGTAGTCCGTAGTCCGTCGCTTTCCGAAAGAGAATTCTGGCGGCCGGCTGATCATTAATTTTCCGTGGTTTCTCCGAACACTACCAGGCGAATGCCGGAACTGGACCCTAACAAACGGGTCACGGTCCGCGCTCTTTTTTCTTTTCTTTGTCCTATCCTCACCACTTTCTTAATTCTATACCCCTTACTACTACTACTACTACTACACATATGACGGGAGCTTAAAGCATGTTCCGACTGAGGTGGTGTCCTGCTAGCGATAGATACCTGGTTGGGAAAACCTTGGTACCCGAACGTAAGTCGGCGCCGGATATCGCCATACAGTGGGTGAAGACGACCGCCACCTCTCCAGGAAAAGTCACGAACTATACTTACGGTACTAGTGACCTTAGCAGTTGACGCGCCCGGAATCACTATTCAATCAATATTATATTCCGGGAAATGTCTGTGTGGCTTCCTTTCTGGAACGTGAGATCCAGCACCGACGTCCACGTCAACGTAGACTGTTTCTCAGACCATGCGTCTCTCTCAGTAGACCATCAACCCTTTAAGAAAATATATCTACGCCCGCACAGCTCTTATAACATATGTGGTAGCGTAGGGTATGTTGGTGTGTGTGTGGGCGAGAGGGCGGAGGTGGTAGGATAAAAACGGGAGATTGTTCTAGGACCGCGGCCCATTTGTAATGGTATTATTCCGTTATTCACCTGATACTGATCTGAGAAAGAAAGGAAAAACTACCTAGGGATGTCGGAAGTTGCGTATTTTGTCGAGAGGTGTTCACAGGTCTTTTAGTCAATGCTTTCCTGCCGCAGAGGAATAACGCTGAGTTATTCTCTGAGCGCAAACAGGTGGTCGTATCACTTCTAGCTACTGCAGCGGACTTGGATCAAGTCCATGAAATGGCGTATTATAGACTCCAGCTGAACATTGAAGCTCTTTCTCATCTCTTTGCTCGCAGTTTAATGGTTGTACTTTTAGTTTGTCTCGATGGAATTCGAATCCATTCGTCTCACAGTTTCTAAAGAACTAATCATCTCCATGCGCGGGTGAAGATCAAATTCTGCGGCTCACTTGACTGGCGATTTTTTGCTCCGCGCAGCACCTCTCAAACTGCGGTTGGTGGTGGTATCTTCTTTAAGTTCGCCTGCGCGCACACCGGTCGCCCTTTAGAACTGTTAATTAAATACTAAATGTGACGTTAAATCGTTTCCAACCTGATTAAACGTACAAAAATATAAGTTCTTTCTCTTTTGCTTCTGAAAACAGTGTCTTTTAAAATTGCAATTTATATGCCACATAATTTATCCACAAAAAGAAATATTAAAGCACTATCAACCTGCTATGACACTGGTAAGACACATAACTAATATTTGAAAGAGATTATATAACTAGTCGTGACGTATGTTTGTGTGTGATTTAAAAATGTTCAAGAAACGCAGGAATAATGCACATGTGCTAAGTAGTTTATATTAAATACATGAACAGAATTGCACGATTTCAAAGAGATTGAGTTGCATAATTGTATTTAATTTTGTTTGCTCCATTATGAACTCTAAGAACATCTAAATCTCTAAAATTCTGGATCACTATTCAAGGAAACGAATTTACTAATTTCTTGTAAAATGAGAATTACTACTTTTCTTCCGAATGATCTTTTGCGTAATGTATCCATGTAATACATTAGGGAGTCTGGTGTAAAACATGGTAACCCACGTGAAAACATTTGCGAAATTCAAGTGAACTTTCTTTCTGGAAGGGGTTTAAATGAGGTACATAAAGATGACAACAGCCGTGGGACAACTGTGCGCCATAATTTGGACTATTTGAAAATCACAGCGCATGGAAGCAGATGGAAGCGTCCGAAATTTTAATATCACAAAAACTATAACTTGAGGTTACCATGTTTTACCTCCAGGGCCCTTCATATATTTACTCCACAAAATGCCGGCGTCGCTAGCCGAATTGCTTTAATTACGCTCCGTGAAGTCACGGAAGTTAAACAACTCGAGACTCCAAGGATTCCTACGCTCGGACCCATGTTGGTACGGCGCCGAGCCCCTGGCGAAAGGGGGAAAAAGACATTGGTGACTACGACGTGACGAGATTTGACAAAAAAGTAGTGGAGGATTACCCCTACTAAGCGCTCAATGCCTAACAAGCTCTTGGAGACGTGTTGCGTCGATGAAGATGCAACAAATTGTTTAAAAAATGATTCCGAATGTATACACTAATTATTTAATTTGGCGCAATAAATTAATGTGACAAGATAGAAAAAGTAATTAAAGGGCAATGAAAGATTTATTTTCTTGTACATTTGCAGATCACTTTTCAAGGAAAAGAAGCATATTGATTTCATATTTGAAAATGTGGATCACTACTTTTCTTGCTATTGATCTTTCCACTTGAACGGGTGAACACCAGACACGGTATAAGTGACATTTTATAAATTCTTAGAGAACGTTTATTTAAATCAATATCACTGTAATGTCATGGTGATTTGGACCACGGCATCATTAAGACTACGGCATCTGAATTGTTCATTAAAACCACGAAGTTACATGGGCACTGAAATATAGCCTAATAAATATAGGGTTTTTCTCAGAATTTATAAAATGTCTCTTCCACCGTTATGGTTTTCGCCATTCAATTAACATTAACCAGCATTTCTATTTTATGTATTCCCCTGACAGAGCGACGATGCTTATGATGTTATTCTAGATTTGTTGCCTTACTTGTGAGAACAAGTTACGTATAATTGCTCATTAAGTTCTTTCTCTTGGTGAAATTATCATCGCAATAAGTGTCGTAAGTCCTTCCTGCTGATGACAAGTCAATTTGCATTTGGAAAGTTTTTTTTTTTCAAATTTTCATGTTGGTAAAGTTACAAATGTCTCATTATTTTATAAGAGTGACATTTGAGGATAATTTGTTGTCTTCTTGCATCAAAATATATTATAGTAGACTATTTTCTGGGCAAAAGTTAATATTTTTCAAAGAGAAGGAGATCTAGGCCCCGCCAATAAGGCATTTTCTCATGTGTAAGGAGTCCATAGAAGAAGAAATAAAAATTCCACTCAGAATTCTTTTCATAAAGAGCGCCTTAAAACACATTCTATTGAAGGAAGTTTAGACGATGTTTGAAAAGAACCATCGTTTTTTATTTTGAATATTTCAATAAAAGTGTTGACAATATCCCATACAAAAGTCTTATGACTGTATCAATTATTCTCACACAATGTTCTTTTCAACTAAAGTTATGTTCTCACTATTTCTTGCCGAAAGCCTTGCCTCTTTCCTTGAAAATTGCAGCTAGTTAGTGGCCATCTAAGAGCGTTCCTCCTGCGACTTTGAATCTTCTTCTGGCTTGGTCGCTAATTGGAAATTTATTTTGGCAGTCGGCGTTTCAAGAAAAGGAAACTGTAAGCTTCGCATTTGCATGTACAAAAGCGCGTGACTGTACGCTTCCATATTTCTCTTTCTCGTTTGCGTTCTCCGTGCGCCCTCCCCGCGCATGCGCCTTTCTAAGCACGTACTGCTCCAGCTTCGAAGACCTACCTGTAGGGCCCGCTCCACCAGTTGCTGGCACCGTTTGTTACCTTTGCCCTTTCTGGCTCTTCGGACAAACAGAGCGGGCGGCAAATTAATCGCCGCTTGAGTCATAAATTCGCGTCTGCGCTTACCGACGCCGGAATCCCGCGCCTGCGTCATCATGCGAGCAGCCCCGGCCCTCCCAACGCGCGTCTCCATCTCCACCTCGAATTCACCGCGAAGAATTCTGGCGGCCGGCTGCTCCGATCCGTAGTTTCCGTGGTTTCTTCGATCAACACCAAGCGAAGGCCGGAGCAGTACCCTAACAAATGGACCACGGACCGCGATTTTTATTTCTTGTTCTTTGTCCTATCCTCACCCCTTACATACACATTTTCACTTACATACACTACTACACTGTCACACATATCGGGAGACCAGTCGGGAGCTTAGTGCTTGTCCCGGCTGGGATATTGCCTTGCTGAGGGTGATACATAGATGTGAAAACCCGCAATCCGACGGATAGGTCGGCGGCGGATCTCGCATCCAGCGGGGCAAAATCACCGCCACCTCCTGCGATAAAATGGACTACACTTATGGAACTTAGATATTGACGCGCCTGAAATCACTAATCAACCAATCAACCTAATTGACCGGTCCTAAAGTTTGAGTTGCCAACGGTGGTGGAATTTCGAACCTAGCTGCATAGCTGACTGTCTGTAGAGATTATATTGGTATCGGTTGCTCTGTTTGTTAGTTTTCTGTGATTTCAACATCTACTCCAGGCGAATGTCGGAGCAGGATCCTAGCAAACGGGTCATGTTGCGCGCACGTAATTTCCTTCTTCACTCCACTCTTCCTCAGACAGACAGACACACACACACACAGCAAAACTTACATGCACTATACTACCATACATGTCGGGCGACGGGACGAACTCAGAGCTTTTTCCTCGAGTGGTGCCCCGCTGGAGGAGATACTTGTAGGTAGGAAATCCCGCAGACTGCTACACAGGTCGGATCTTACATTTCAGCGGGGAAGGAGTCCAGCCATTTCCCTTGAGAAAACATGCATTACATTTACGAGGCTAATCTAAGTAGCTGACGCATCCGGAAGCAATAGATACTCGCTCACTGCATTCCGAACTCCCGGCTCTTAGTTCCCGTCTCCACGACTCCACAACTGCCCCACCCTGCCTTCGCTGCCGACCTGCCCTTCCCACTTCCGTCCTGGGCCCCGTCCGATCTCCTCTTCTGTCGCGGCCCTGTCGCTGGCATCCGTCCTCAACAACTCGCCTCCTGCGCCTTCTGCTCAGCCTGCCTCTCACTCCGCCGTAACCTCAACCACAGCCCCCGCAGCCGCTGGCGCTGCCGTCCGCTGCCCGGTGCCGTCGTCCGCTTCGTTTGTTGCTCCTCGCGGCTCAAGGTGTCGTCTGCCCGCCGCCGGCCCCAAGCCGCACCCTGTCAGGCCGTGAACACAGGCCCGTCGGCGGCCCATCCGTTTGCGCTCGTGTTTCATGTCAGTAGCGTAAACCGTTATAATAGGAGACCCTTTTCTCAAGCTAAATTCTCGGAAAAGCTGAGTCACGAATGCGGCGATTGCAGGAGACTGAGAGACGGCACAGTTATTGATGATTCATCCGAGGTGAAGATTGACAGTACAGGAAGTATAAAAGTAGCAGAAAGCGAGAACGAAAATAAGTACTGTGAGATGGAAAGAAACAATGAAACCGTTGAGGTTAGCAAAAAATGTCAAATAAAAAGACGGGCGGGCATGCTTTGACGAGTACTTTTCACACTGGAGATGACAATAACTTTGTGACTAAGTGGAAAAAAAATAAAGAGGAAGAATTACAAACAAAATAATGATGTAACTCCAGGGGCCCTAAAGCTTATATTGAAATGACTTATGGATGACGAAATTGACGTGTGTAAATGTACGGAAGATGATAAACGTTAAAGAGACTTCAGTTCATGAACAAGGGAAGACGAAAAGACAAATAAATCCCAGATTCATTGGAAAAAAGAAAATAAGTGACAAGAGGAACCTATATTGCGAGGCAACACGCGACCAGCAAGGCCGTTGTGCGAGTGACGCCAGCGATGGCGGCGGCGGCGGCGGCGGCAGAGTGGGTGGCGGAGACGCCGCGGACGACGTGAGGGGGGGCACTGGGGACGGGCTGCGCCGGTGGCCGGAGAAGACGGCGCTTCCGCCAGCCGGGTGTTGAATGCCGTCATTACCGGCGATTACGACTCGCACTTTATGGGGCGGCCAGCGAGCAAGGAGCGACGGCGACGGCGGCGACGGTGGCGACGGCAGCGACGGTGGCGACGGCAGCGACGGTGGCGAGGTAGCGACGGAGACGGCGGCGGCGGCGGCGGCAAGCGCTGCGCCGGGCGATCCCTTCTGTGCTAACCCGCACACGCCACGCCGGTTAGCACCGCCACCCCCGCGCCCCACGCCCCCCGCCACTCGCCCCGCTGCCAGTCGCCACGCGCCCCGCTGGGCCCTGCCCCTTCCCACTCACTCACCCCCGTCCATGCTCCGCCCTGCCGCCCCGCCACGGCGGCGCTGGCGTTGACGCGATTGATGGAGCTTCTTCACCACACGTCTGCTTATCTTGCCTTCTTTTTTCCACACACGCGGTCGTTATTTTCCAGCAGATATTGCTGTGTTCTCCTCTTCTCGCCTCCCTGCTTTTTTCGTCGTGTTTTGCTTATGTTCCTGGACCTTTTCAAGAGATCCTAGCACATTTTTCTTTCTCTCGTTTTCTTCTGCTTCTTCCTCCACAGAACTAGCAGTGGGCGAGTTGCGAAATTTCCTGTTCAGAAATAGGGACTCCCAGCCCTCCGATAAAATGTCCGGCACGAAAACCCGGCTTCGATCGCTTTTCAGCAGCCTCTTCAATTTACATTCCGATCAGTAGATGATGGATTTTCGAAAACTCGAAGAATTCCCATGTGTTTCAATAAAAACGGTGCCTGCTAGTGACCTTAGTGGGTCATAAGAATGATTATTTGCCAAGTACATATCATGGTATGCATTCATCAAGAAAGTATTAAGGACAAAGTTTAATAGTGTACAAATAATCTGCAAATATCTTCAGGCAAGGGCAAGAGGCACAATTTTTCTGCAATAAATTCCTTTCCCCCGCCGTTGAGCTACCATGCTGAACGATTAAATCCAGATATATGGACCTTACGGGGACGGAGATGAACACCAAGAAGTAATTTCGTCCACAATTTTCTGAGCTACATAGAAATAAACGGATAAGTAGATACACATTACATTTATTAATAAATGTATGCATGTATTACTTGCATGAATTTTGTAATACATGTATGCTACTTATTCACAAATAAAGTACACCATCCAGTAACTAAGGGGCGGTGACGCATGAGGCAATGGACTCTTGGACTCCATGCAAGATTATACTTGAGGCATGTTTCTTTTGTGTAAGTGAGAATCTCTTCTTTCCTTTTGACAAGTCCTGCTTCTTTTGATTTCATTTCGGGAGAACCAATGCTACTTGACCACCGGATTCTGACAGTTACATCATCACACAATGTTGTGCAGTCATTTTCATTTCTCAAAATAGTGTCCAAAGTTTCATCATATTTTTCGGAAGGACGGTGCAAGAAGAAGCACTTGGTTGCATTTCTATTTACCTAGCCTGCCTTTCTAAACAAGAGTCCAGTGGTGTCGAGATTCTATTAATTTTTCTCTCCTCTCACGCCTGATTTTAAATATAAAAAAACGAATTTTCAAATCTATCTGACGTATTGGTCAACAATCCGATGAACTGTCACAGATATATTTTAATGTCTCGTGTAGGCGAGAGCACGAACGCAAATGACGGGCAAGGGCTACTAATTTGCCTGCCAGCAAAGCGGCGAACAGACGCCGGGGCATCGGCGACGACAGACACTAGGCGATGCGGCGTTTGGCGAAGTTGCGGAAGCTGCAGTTGTTGTTGTTGCCTCTCGACCGCTTCAAGTTGGCAAACGTCTTGGAGACACGACGGTACAAACAGCGATACGGAAGTTATACTTCTATTAAAACATGAAGTCCGCTGATATTTGATCAGCTGTGACACTGTCATTCAATCGGGAGCTTGAACGTCACTACGTTAGTGGTTTAATCCCTAAGAAGAAACCCCTTGGGAAGAATTATATTTGTATGTATTTTTGACGCTTGGTTGCATTTACCTGTTCGCCAAGCCTCTATCGTCGTTTTAATTTCTAACTTTTCTTCGTAAAAAGAGAAAATATTGTAGTCCTGCGCCGGAAAAAAAAATTTCGGAAGAAAAACTCTTATTGCTGGGCTTACTTCCTCTAACATATTGTATAGTCAGAATATATGTTCTGTGAGTTCTTGACATCGAAAAATCGATTGACGGCAAAGCGCCCATCCGTGCATCCGTCTGTACGTCCCTCTGTCTGTGGTCAACACTAGCGCCGAAACCGTTGAGTTTTCTCGAGACACACTCGTTACAAATACAAGTATTGTTCCCATGTGAAATGCAACGAACATGAAGTTAAAACGAGTTAGATTTGGCAACATATATGAAAATATTTAGACTCTGAATTCTAATGATGAAGGTACATAATTTTCGGAACATTGAACTTGCGAAATATAAGAATATTGCCATATGAAATAAAATTGATATAAATATGCAATGAATTTATAAAAAATACTATGAGTTCAGAATGTTTATATTACAAGAGAGATTAAAATTATTTTAACTTGTAAGACAATATTTCTCGGCGGCAGCTAGTTTTTCATCATTAATCAAAATGGAGCGATATATTACCAAATTGAAATAAATGTAGAATATAGTGTATGGAATTTTCATGATCGTGATACCAGCAGAAGCTACAGCATTTAACTGCAGCATTAATTATAATCCACATAATTATGATAATTGAAATGAACTACATTGTAACAAACTGGTGCAATGCATTGCGATTGCCATCGACTAGCGTAGCTTTCCGACCATCTCCAAGACTGCCACGGAAGTGAGCGAGCCGACCAGGGTAATGGTTTAGTTTACGAATTTTTCCCTGGAGCTCGTGATTCCATGAATTCAATTACAGATTTAAGAAAAATGCATATGTTGGAATCACGAAATAAAAATATGCAATCAATTAGGAAATTGTATCTTACATTATAGACTTTTAAGTAAGGGCTAAGTAAGAATTTGATACAATTATTGCAGAATATTTTGTTTGAGTGTGAATTGTCATGAGGCGGGTGGTAGGCACTCTTCATCACTTGTCGTCCTCTCGTGGTTAATAATGGCACGTCTTGTAGCTATCCGCTCATATGCCGGGTGGCCAATATGCTGTAATAATACAATTTTTGGGATGACAACAAAGGCAGTTCGTTGCTTGGAATTCTGCGACGTTCAATAATATGCATAAGAAACATATATGTAGTTACTTGACAAAATATGAATACCATTAGATAGCATAATCACTCGATTATGTCAGACCTTTGTGATGTGTATTAAATGTTATGCCCGAACACTAATGTTTCTAAAATTGCAAAAGTTCATTTTTTCGGCGTCTTCCTACAACTACAATATTGAAGACCGAGATTTTCCCACTGAAATCTGTTGTTGAAAGATAAATCTTGAAATAAGATCATGCACAATTTATCAAAAGTATGATTAGTTTCTGCGTGAAAACAGGCAATTAAAAAAATTTGTTCAAAACGACTCCATATCAAAGCGGCGGTAAAATCATGGTGTTATTCCTATTTCCGGAGAAATGTTAACGTTGCAAGAAAACAAAATTGAAGTAAGAGATTTTTTCTAAAAAAAATCTGTTCTAAAAATTCAAATCTTTAAAAAAGTTTATATACAACTATTTGAAAACAAAATAGTTTTCGCTTAACATCTGCTTGAATTTAAGGAAAATTATTTTAAAAAAATATTTTCTTAAAAACTGTTCCAATTTTTTCCATGGATAAAACAAGGGACGCTACAAATGGCTAGGTCTCATTTTCTTTGAACTCTGAATTTTTTGCAAGAGAGTTGCAAGAAGTTTTAAATAAAGCGAGAAAGTATGTGCTGTTCTAGTACCACTAGTTTAAACATGAGATCAGTACTATTTAATTTTATTGATTTCTCACTCTCCTCATCTTACCGCATAGGAGCTGATGCCACAGACACGAGTTCTTGTTTTTAAAGTTTGACTTCTTGGAGATAGAATTTTGTAAATTTACTTCTCCGTATTCAGTAGAAATCGATGCATTATTTATAAAATTTCCAATAAGAATTAATTGGCATCGGGTGTAATAATTAATCAATCTATTCTATTGTGCAATACATTGTTGTTTTTTTTCAGAAATTTCCCTTGGTCACGTCATCAACGTCTAATGCAACCATTACATCTGTATTTGAGTCTTCTTGCGTTTGAGAACTTATGTTTTCTCTATGAAAAGAGTAAAATCAAACCACGAAGATGGTCTCAACTCACGATTTAAACATTTCCTCTGTCTCAATTCCCAGACTGTTTCCAATTATTGACGATCTCTTTATTAATTTTCTAATATTACATTACGAAACTGACTGTTGTTATTAGTAGACAATATATTATTACAATACTTGTGTCGTAATATCTCCTATTACGGCGCTGATATGTTTCATGAATTATGACTTTAGACAATTGAGGTAGATAAACAATTTTTTATATTCTGTTTATGACAAATTTTCATAACGAATTCATCTTCATTGTATCAAACAAGTGCTTTTAATAAATGTATGTTTCCTTTATGAAAATGTTTATGCTTTACTTAAACTCCGCTATAGATCTTTGAATAAAGTGCTTTTGCGACTCTGGCCGTTCACTATTCCAGCTGCCAGCGACGTATCCGCTCTCAAATTACTTCGCTTCTCCCGCCGCAGATGGGACTGCGGTGGCGTGCCGCTGAGGCAACGGTAGAATTTTATTGCGCGAGCGGGCAAAACCGTGCTGGGCCTGGAATAGTCGACAGCCATCCGAGTGAATCAGTCGTATTGTTCAATCACATAAGAGGTGGAAACTCCCATGAAATACAATGAAAATAATTAAGTATGTGTAGATAGTTAAGTGTGCCGATAACTAACATTGGAAAGCTATGTAACACATACATTCATCTTCACTTACAAAAGGAAAACCTTTTCAGAGGTATATGGGAAACGCGTTTCAGTTTTTCGCTAGTATTTTTTAGTATGGTATTTTTTAAACGCAGCGACCCGTACCGAACGTAAATGAATATGTACGAAGCTGCCTCACAAACATGTTGATTATAGACACATTAAATAAACAAAACAGATTTTTCTGCAATGTGCGATTAAACTGTTGTAAACAACAAAACTTCATGGCATTTTTTCAGATGCGGAAATAGTGAATTAAGGCCAATTTTTTTTCTAAATTCCCTATATTGGGGATTACACACTCCTTATTTTGCTATATTGACATGCCATTTCCTCACTTGCAGATGTGTGTCAGTGGAAAGGAGTGGAAGACGAATTTAAGAATGTTGAGGAAGTTAGTGATAGTGATGATACAACAACACAGTCTTTTCGTATTATTTGTAACTTTTGAAATTTTTGAAAATTCAGATAGTTAAACGAAAATGAGACATATACAATATATTTTATTGTCCTATGCTCTATCCGAGGAGAAAGGTTAATCAAAACTTTGGAGCAATTTTTGAGAACATTTTCAAAAAAAAAAAGATTTCATATAAAGTAATCCCAAATATGAAAATATCAATTCAAACTCTCAGGACCTCAGTTCGACCAGATAAATCGGAGAATGTCAGTTTTGGAGAAAGTCGGATGAACTGTTTAAGCGGTAGAGTTGATCCCAGACAGGCGAACGGATAGACGAATATTTTGTAACCAATTTTTCGGTATGATGAACCCACAAATTCTATTTTGACTACATAGCTTTATCAGAGAAATAATTCACTACTATTTTGGGACACAATTTATCCACTTTCTTTTGATATCAGGGCCTCACAAGACGATTTTTTCAGTCGAAAAATCGCCCGATTTTTGCCGCAGCATTAAAATTATTTTTCTTTAGTGCATAAGTACGTACTACGTCGAGAAAGTACAAAATAGTTGTGCTACAGAATGGCATAGACTTTTCCCGTATTAGTTTTCTATTTCCTTTGGTCTCGGCTAGCTATTCGGAATTGACACATTCTAGCTGTGCCAGCTGCCATCTATCGCCGCCCAAAGTTACATTTTTTAAAAAAATTTTTGGTTTTTTAATAGTAGAACGGGAAATATTATTTTAAGAAAATTAAAGAACAGTAAGATATCGTTCTAAATGGCAATTTTCTTGAAAAATTTTGAGCCGTTCTTAAGACAATGGCGTTTAAGCGCTACTGTAAATGAGAAAATTGAAGCTCTTTTTCACCGGAATCTTTTGTGATTTCGAAAAAGTTCATTAAAAGTCATTTAAAGCACTTTAACTCACAAATACAATAGTGTTTACAAATTGTTGGAAATTAACAGAGTGAGAGATCTTTCAAAAATTACATTTATGTAATTAAAAATACCCCCAAAATGAACTATACGTCATATTAAAAGTGCATTTCGCACTATCCGTTTGAAGAAAAATTTGGAGCCATTTTTGAGAAAATGGCGTTTGAGCGGTTCTGAAAAATGCGGAATTTTTTAGCAAGTTTTTTACAGAAAAAGGGTTGTTTTCGATAAACTTTAGATGACATTATTTAAAGCACATACACTCATAAATAATAATGTGAACAAATCAACGGTTAATGTGAACATTAACGACGGAGAGAGAAAATTTTCAAAAATATCATTTTTTGTAAATTTTGAAAAAAACAAAAGAATAAGAGCAATATGACATTATGTCATCTCATAGAATACAGTAGACACTATCCTTACCAAACGTTTAAAGAAAAAATTTGGGGCCGTTTCTTGAGAAAATCTTGTTTTTTGTTTTTTTGTTTTGTTTTTATAATTGCAATTTTGCACGCACTATTACATGCAATTACTAAAATTTTCAACAAAAAAACACGATATTAATGAAAGAACTTGCTGTGGAGAACAAATTTTATTTGAAGGAAAAGTCTATATCTTTAATTTTTGTAGTTGTAGGAAGAGGCCGAAGGAAAATGCAAACTTTTGCAATTTTCGAAAATTCAGAGTTAACCGTTGAAATTAGGACCTATGCCACCTTAATAAGTATATTTTACTCTATTCTTTTAATAGAATAGAATAGAATAGAATATTTATTACGCTACTTAGGATACATGAAATAATTCCGGTGGTAGCGTTTTCCAAACAATTAATCTACATAAAACAATGAAGCCATGATCTTTTCTGCGCGACGTACGTTGGTTTTGATAGTCTTGCCCGAACTTCACCCCACGGCCGATCACCCCTTATTGCTTTGAATAACGCACAAAGACGCGATTTCTCTCTGCGTTTTTCCAAAGGTTCCCCACGATATAATTCAGAATTTTAAACGTCCCCTTTCTAACAATTTTGCGGCATATTTTTTGTACTTTTTCGAGAGATTTTACTTTGCCCTAGACGATATGGGTCCCAACCATATCGAGCCATATTCCAATATCGGACGTACTAAAGCTGTGTACCCTACTTCCTTGATTTTCCACTTCCTTTCCTAAGTATTCTAATCACAAAATGCAATGCCTTCCACGCCTTTTTCACTACAGAATTTACGTGTTCTGCCCATCCCAGATCCTCATTTAGTACAATTCCCAAATATTTACAGCATTTAGTTCTCGGAATATCCTGATTTCCTAATTTATATTTCACGTCGTCTGTCTTTCTAGAACGCGCGAATCTGATGAACTTGCACTTACAGGGATTTAATATCATTTCATTTGTGGTTGCCCATGATTCTAGCTTATCTAAATCAGCCTGCAATATTTCTGTATCATTTGTGTTATTAATTTTCCGATGAATTATACAATCATCTGCAAAAAGACGTATTTTTGATTCAATTCCCTGCCAAATATCATTAATATACGCTATAAATAACAACGGACCTAGCACACTTCCCTGTGGCACTCCGGACGTTACTTCTGCCCTCGATGAGAAATTTGTTCCAAATCGCACCCGTTGAGTACGCGAGCTGAGAAATTCTCGAATCCACAGGGAAATTCATCTGGCTATGTTAAGCTTACTAATGTTTTGTATTAATTTATCATGGGGAACGAGGTCGAACGCTTTGGTGAAATCTATGATATTGCATGAACAATGGAACCTTTATCGAGAGAATCAGCAATGTCCTGACTGACGGTGACTACCTGACTCTCACACGAATATCCTTTTCTAAAACCGTGTTGGCCTTCGTAAATTATATTATTCTTATCCCAAATTCCGCGTAAGTATTCTGCCACCAAATGTTCCATTGCTTAAGAAGTTTAAAGAAAAATTTGGAGCAGTTTTTGAGAAAATTTTGAAAATGTCCAGGGAGCTTCACGTAAAGTACTCCCAAATTTTGAAGAAGTTTTTCAAAATCTCAAAGCTTTGACTGGATCCAGATCAACAGGTGGTTTTTCAAATTTGAACTATAATCCTACGTATGGTTAGGCGCTAGTGGTGTTCTCAAACGGACGGATGGATTAACAGACGGCTGTTTTGCTTTTCATTTGTTTTTTCGGTATCAAGGACCCACAAAACGGATGCAGGCTACACCATGTATTAGGGATTTTCCCCCTTAATTTAGCAACTGGATTTATCCTCTTTTTTCGTTATCAGGGCCCGGCAATGAATTTTTTTCTGCCGAAAATCCGCCGTTTTTCGCGCAGTATTACATAACTTTCCCTACACTACGTACAATATCTCGTATATACGTATGTAGACGGAAAGTAAAAAGATTATAATTTTTTTAAAGTTTTTCACATATACCTCGGGGTAAACATTTACGAATCGTTACTGAACAATTTAAGTAATTGGAAATGCACCAGCCAGTGAAGATGAAATGACGACTGGTTTGTAAATATTTTTTTTTTCAAAGAATGTAAAACGTTGATATTTAACACTTTGTAGAATTTTCATATGCTTTGGAATCAAATACATTTTGCCCGGAAAGATCATTTTGGGGCGATATTGAGGGGATTCTTTCCTCGGCAATCTTGACACAACGAGCTGCGGGAGTGAGCCGGATGACATCAATTTTAGCGTCGGACATTCTGACATCGTCGGTTGTTGAGCCGCCCGTCGCCGCGCTGTCGTTGTGGAGAGCTCGACTTCCGAGAGCGCCCGCCGGCGCAGCCGCCGCTGTCCAATGAGCAGGCTCGTAAGTCAGCCGGCGGCCCGCAGATGACCATGGCAGCGTCGTTCGGGCGGTCGTTGGCGCGGCGCCGTTAAGTGTAGGTAAATAAGACGTGGCCACTCAGGCTGGCGCTCGCGCGGGGCTCAGACCCACTAATCGATCACGGCCGCGTCGAGGATCTGACATGGTGGAAGATATGGGTGGACTACTCCGGCGCACCAATTTTTACTCGTACTGCGCAGCACCAGTTTGCGTCACGAACCACGTCGCCACATCACGGACACTTCGTTGAAAGCCAGACCAGTCGCAGGCCGCCGTGTTGTATGGCGAGCAAGAAGTGTTGAGAATCATTTTAAAAGTGGAACAGTGGCAATTTTCACCGAAATGTAACGCGATGGCGGGGTAATGAGATATAAATTGCAATATTTAAAGAAATGCTCCATGTTTCTATGACTTGTGACAAGGAGATGATGATTTTGGTAACTGCATTTAAAATTCCTGTCTTAGTGACCGCATTTGATGATGATTGTTTTGGTAACTGCATTTAAAATTCCTGTCTTAGTGACTGCATTTGATGATGATTGTTTTGGTAACTGCATTTAAAATTCGTGTTTGTGCCTGAATTTAAAATTCCCGCTAATATTTTGACGCAAATTGGTGCTTGAAGCTCATTGGCTGAAGTCGGATACGGTGCGCAAGAGTCCCCCCCGCCCGGTTCCTCGCTACAGGGCCCCTCGGATTAGGCAAAGCCAGTGAAGCCCAGACGACGCTGGCACCTCCCCCCCCAGGCGGGTACTTGCCCATGGACGTCTACTTTTACTTTTACAATGTGGCTCGTGCGGTGTGCATCTGATATGTGACGTCGATACGAATTGCACACACGTCATGCACAATATAATAGTTTTGTATGATGTACACGATTATCCCAGGAGGTTGGGCTGCAAGTTATATGAACAATTATAAAGTAATCTGCGTAAGATTAATCAATGATATATTTTTAAGAAGAGATTAATGAAAGACCAAGAGTAACGAAGTTTGAAACTACTCAGTATTTCGTTGCAATAATTTATTTTAGTACTTGTTTTGTCAAGATAAAATTGACCTCTTCAGAACTGAAAAACAATATTTTGGATTGTGAGTAAAGCTGACCCTGATAAAGTTCAATTTCATTTAAAGTGGAATTTGACGCAATATTGGTAAGTGGGTATTGGTAAGCATTGTATCATAACAAAATTGAAATTATAAGTCAACATGTTAAATATCATCTCCTATATTATTTCAGTAGTATACATATCTTTTATGCTCTCACAGGCAATCCGTCTTCATAAATGAGGTCTATAAAGAAAGTTGCACATTTTCGACGAGAATTTCACAGAGACGTGACGAATTACATTTTGACTTTAAAAATGTGATGGATTTATTAAAAATAACGCATGAGATGAGAGAAATTTCACACGTAAACACATGACATTCGCTCCTCCTTGGTATCCATCTGTCTCATATACAGTTAATGCAAGGAAGTCGTGAAGCTATTATGACTCACCAGAGTATGAATGAAAGATATGAAATAAATTAATGAAATATATTTAATAAAAATTAAACAAGGGATTTAGTATTACTTATTTCTTCTCGGGTAGTGTCATGCACAGCTGTGACCTGCCTCTTATTCTCTAAATAGAGAAACTCCCTTTCCGTTTTCGCCGAATCGACCTCACAAGCAAACTAGAGGCAATTCACATTCTGTAGAAACTGAGGAACAGGGCCGTCAAAGAGGACGCGACTTTCAGATCGATTTCGCGCATGCGGTGTCCCCTAAGAGTTCTTGACAAGTTCCCACAGAGGGGAAACAGAGGTTAGCAAACTTCACGAGAATGCTTGTAAAATGAACGAAGCGGACATGATTCCATAGAGAGAAGTTTGAGGCTCTTAAAACCAAAGTGGTCCATTTTTCGTACTTTTTTAATTATGTTGAAAATTGTTTCTAGCAATTGGCACTCTTAACTACACAAAGGACGTAGTTGTACGCTACTTAGGAACAGTGTAAGGAGTAACGCAATTTAAGCTGCCAATGTAACCCTCGGCTTGTTGACAGGCAAAGTGGTGCCGTTGGGAGCTGCGCTATTTTACCTACAGCTGCTATGTTCTCTCAGTTCGCTATGAATATTCAATCGGTACCAAAAGAGTGGACCATTCACAATTCTTGTGAAAGATACCTTTCCTAAATATTGTACATGCCATTTCTTAAGTTTCTCTTCAAACCGGGATCTAAAAAGGACACCCAGTTTTTCTCGGTAAAATACCTCAGACAATCTGGGTACTTTCCTTAAAGTAAGCCGACAATGCATCTCATTGCAGGAAAATATTGAATCAACACGAAACTAGCACCTTACCGCTTATTATTCTATTACAGTTGAAAATTATTAGAGGTGACCACTTAATACAGGTCAACGTACGAAATGTGTCTAACCGCTAGGAACCGGGTCTGCTTAAAAGAGGGAATATTTAGGAATCTTTTGGGAAATGGTGCTTTGTAGATATGGCAGATTAATCAAGGTGATCATCTCAACTGGTTTCACTGAACATTTCTGTTGTAATTAGACCAGCCTTGGGGCGAGGTGGTCACCGCTGGAACCAAGTGGAATAGTAGGAACCATTTGCATGACGGACTTATAACCGATCAGACATCCGGGTGTCGCCGTTTTCGTGTTGTATTTTGAAGTTACATACTACATTAACTGTTATACTATTTTTTAAGCACTAAGAAGGTTTACTAATTACAAAGATGAAATGTATGAAATAAGTTTTAAAGTTGTATTTCACTTTTTGGAATATATTATAAATACTGCAGATATTATTTTTGTCTTCTACATCTGTTCCTTGCAGAGTTAATGAATCATTAACAACGCATTTTTGATGAAACGTTGTTCTAATAACGGCGAGTCAGTAGCAGAAAGAAGTCTGGCATCAACACTTCCCAGAAGTCGTTTACTTTATTTATCTCTAAACAGGACACATACAATTTCACAAAAATCTCATCAATCAGAGGTTCATGTCAGCGGCATGACATCCCGCTTCCTCTGCCTCTTTGTGGCGAACGTTAAATCCCGAGAAAAGTTGCAAAAAAAATGAGTTTAACAGGAAATTCCTTAATGACTTTCATATTGCATATGTTGTGGGCATCGCATCGCTTTTTCTTCATCGTTCGACGAGTTTGTGCACATGACGTTTCTTCTTTCGCTCGTGATGTTCTGCTTTCCAACCGGTGGAAAAAAGTGCGGTACATGACCGCGTCGTTCCAGAGTGAGGAGCTTGAAGAGCAGTGAGGATGGACGATCAGCCAAGCGAGGGCGAGGGCGACGGGTGAGAGGGCGACGGGGCGGGGGCGAGGGCGACGGGGGCGTGGGCGAGGGCGACGGGGGCGTGGACGAGGGCGACGGGGGCGTGGGCGAGGGCGGCGGGGGCCAGGGCGGCGGGGGCCAGGGCGGCGGGGGCCAGGGCGGCGGGGGCCAGGGCGGCGGGGGCCAGGGCGGCGGGGGCCAGGGCGGCGGGGGCCAGGGCGGCGGGGGCCAGGGCGGCGGGGGCCAGGGCGGCGGGGGCCAGGGCGGCGGGGGCCAGGGCGGCGGGGGCCAGGGCGGCGGGGGCCAGGGCGGCGGGAGGAGAGCGACGGGAGGAGAGCGACGGGAGGAGAGCGACGGGAGGAGAGCGACGGGAGGAGAGCGACGGGAGGAGAGCGACGGGAGGAGAGCGACGGGAGGAGAGCGACGGGAGGAGAGCGACGGGAGGAGAGCGACGGGAGGAGAGCGACGGGAGGAGAGCGACGGGAGGAGAGCGACGGGAGGAGAGCGACGGGAGGAGAGCGACGGGAGGAGAGCGACGGGAGGAGAGCGACGGGAGGAGAGCGACGGGAGGAGAGCGACGGGAGCAGAGCGACGGGAGCAGAGCGACGGGAGCAGAGCGACGGGAGGAGAGCGACGAGAGGAGAGCGACGGGTAGAGAGCGGCGGGTAGAGAGCGACGGGTAGAGAGCGACGGGTAGAGAGCGACGGGTAGAGAGCGACGGGTAGAGAGCGACGGGTAGAGAGCGACGGGTAGAGAGCGACGGGTAGAGAGCGACGGGTAGAGAGCGACGGGTAGAGAGCGACGGGTAGAGAGCGACGGGAGGAGGGCGATGGGGGCGAGGGCGATGGGGGCGAGGGCGGGGAGCGCCAGGGCGTGGGCGGATGGCGCAACAGGCGGCGCATGCAGCCCGCGGGTGGGGTGCAGCCACGTGTAATTAGTTCAGAGCTCATCTTCTTCCGCACGCTGTGCGCTTTGGCGCCGCGCGTCCACCCGTGTAATGCCGGAAACGGCGCCCGCGCAGCATTGAACGCCGCTCCGATAGCGGCGCAACCGCGCGCGCCACTGCCTGTCATCCTACCACACGCGCTCCTCCCGCTGTCCCCTCTGCACTATTTCCCTTCCATTGTTTTTCTTATGTCCATTTTCTTCCAGTGCTGCCGATAATCGAAGCCCCGGATTTCTGTGTCGTTCGTCTCGTGTACAATGTCTCTCGCGCTCCTCACTTATATTTTCTTTTTTTCATATCTCATTAGTTCCTTTAATTTCCTAATTTATTTTTGCAATACTTTTTGTCTCGTAAGTTTTTCCTTCAATGAATTCCTGACTTATCACTTTCTTCCACGTCTTAGTTTCTTTTGTTTCGCTTTTCTCTTGGCATTCGTTTCAGTTTTTGTTTGCTCGTTTTTCTGTTT
Source organism: Acheta domesticus (assembly GCA_031308135.1). Taxonomy (NCBI): domain Eukaryota; kingdom Metazoa; phylum Arthropoda; class Insecta; order Orthoptera; family Gryllidae; genus Acheta; species Acheta domesticus. Next base: position 112,483,667 of record JAHLJT010008446.1, on the reverse strand, counting down.
AATTGTTAGAACTCGTAATCCCATACCACTTTGTCTCGCATTTCTGTCTCATTGGAGGACTCAGTCCTAAGCGAGGTCTTGCTCCACCTTGCTTTTTAAAGCTGCGCTTTTTCTGTCGATCCAAATTGCCTGCCTTGTGTTATTTTGTCACCCTCCAACTCTCCCTCTCTCTTTCTTTACCATATGTCACTCCAAAGTAGTTTCTCGCCTAGCCACACCATCGCCATCCATCTTTGCCCGCTCCGTCCGTTCTTCGTTCGCTGCTCTCTCGTCCTTTGCGCGCCGCTCCACCGCGTCTGCGTGCCCGCTCCCGCCCCCCGCCCCCGCCGCCCATCCACCGCTCCCCGCCCCGCGTCGCGTGGGCGACCCATCGGGGCGCGCCCGGCGACGCTCGCGCCTCTTTCTCTCCTGTTCTCGGCCTCTCCACGCCGCCCCTCCCCGTCCCGTCCCGCCCCCGCCGCCCCGCCCCACCGCGCCGCGCCGCGCCGTCGAAAAGGGACTGTTTTCCTTGGCGCAGCCGCGGTCCACTGCTTTCATTACGGGCGGCCGGAGGAAGGCGCGGGCGGGCGTGGGTGCGGGCGGGTGGCGGGAGCGAGACCCGGACGGGGGAGGTGGCGGCGAAGCGTGGCGGCGCCGAGCGAGAGAAGCCTGCACTCCCCCCCGCCCCGCCACGCCCCCGTTCGTACCCCGTCCCCACTCGGGCCTCAAGTGCAAGCCCCCGAAATATGGACAAAGCCGGCGGCCGAGCGCAGCGGCCCGGACGACGCACGGCGTGGGGCGAGAGCGGGGTCGGCGCGGGGTGACGGGGCGGGACGCAACACAAACGGAGGCGCTGAAGCAGGTGTTGGCATCGCGGAGGCGCTGAGAAAGAGGGGGAGGAGAGCGGACGGGGACGACGTTGAGAGCGAGGCGCCGTGCCAAGATGCGGCGGGACGGGGCCGTCAGGCGGCGCGACGGAAGCAACGGCCGTGGGCGGGCAGTGGGGTGCGCGGAGCGGAAATTGTACAGGCAGAAACTAAACTTGTGGAGACGGCAAACCGAGATAGCGAGGGCGGGGGTGGGGGCGTTGGCAGGTTCGACAGACGGCGCGGAAGAAGAGGGAGGCGGCGTAGGATATGCAAGCGGAAAAGAGTGGTATGCAGGCAGGTAAAAGGCAGAAGGAAATGGAGTAAAAGGTGACGTAGTGCGGGAAGGTCGTGAGAACGTGGAGAAAGTTCAAAAAATGAAAGGATTTGTGGAGGATGCAAGCTTAGGGAAAATATGTGAAAGGGGTGGAAAATTGGAGTGAGAGTCATGGAAAGAGCGAGATGTCTCTGTAAGGTTATACTACGCCTGGGGGATAGCAGGGAAGAAAGTACAGGCCGATAAATTGTGGAACAAAGTGCACTGAGTCGACTGACCAGAAACCCTTACATCTGGCATTCACAAGCGACATATATGGTGGTCTTTGTAGGTAAATTACAGGAAGCACAATTGATTTTTGAATGTCTGTGAGGTTTTCTCCTCTGGCCAACCATATTTTGATGTATTGTTTGTTCAATATCTGGAGCTCATCCATTAGTATTGCTAATGTCTCCACTTTTCTTTGGTTAGCCCACTTTTAACCCATGAGTCAATTGACAAGCCTAATCAATTGTCTGCTACTACTCCTACAAATATCTAGTGAACTGAAAAATATTGTTGAAATCTCTTGCTCTTCACTAAATAAAAAAATGGACATTCAACAACAAACAATAAAACTTTCTCTTAAACAATTGATGCGTCTTGTGTCCACAAAATACTATTGCCATTTCACATCAAACTCAACGTAAATTTTCAAAATATGAAAACCTTTTCAATCCGTGGGTCAGATTGTGGGTTTATGTTCATTGAATCATTATCTTGTCTCTAAGCTAGTATGAGATTAACTCAAATTATAATTAACCAGCTTACAATTGCTGAAATATTTGATCATTGTTTGATAATGAAATGGAACTTTGTTATCAAATTACTAAAGTAATTAATACATCAAACAATTATTTATAATTAGTGTCTTGATTAAATTCTCTTAATTTTATATTTATTCGTGTGTCTTTATAATCGGAAACAATTCAAATATCAAGTGACTAAATTGTTTATAGATCCATTCAATAGTTATTAGTACTAAGTTACTAAAACCTCAAATTAATAAATATGAAGCTACTTTTAAAAATTTAAAGTGTCGGAGACGCCACAATAAGCTACTTACGCTATATAGCTCCAACAATGGTGATGAGATGTATGTGCATACGGCAGTGAGTTCGTCTGACGTGCAGACAATTTAATACAGGAACACATGGATTCAGGAATGAACACATGGATTCAGGAATGAACACATTTGTTACAAGGCCTATTTCGTTTTTCAGAAGAATAGTATAAGTAGTACAACTTTGTATGTTCTGGCTCACTTCCACTATCTCAAACGTAAACGTAACGTAAACGTAAAAAAACCTAACGTAAACGAAACGTAAACGTAACGTAAACGTAACGAAAACGTTTGAGATAGTGGAAGTGAGCCAGAACATAAAAAGTTTTACTACTAGTATATTCAATGAGCGCGTAATAATAACCATTATGCGCGAGTAGCCATATTTTATCTGCGACCTTGAAACATTCAGAACAGATTTTGAACAGACGTTGTTTATTTGAAACTTAAGTATAATAAGCCTGAATTTATTTTCTTACAAAATTAATGCAGAAATGCTAGTAGTACAACTTTGTATGTTCTGGCTCACTTCCACTATCTCAAACGTAAACGAAACGTAAACGAAACGTAAACGAAACGTAAACGAAACGTAAACGAAACGTAAACGAAACGTAAACGAAACGTAAACGAAACGTAAACGAAACGTAAACGTAACGTAAACGTAACGTAAACGTAACGTAAACGTAACGTAAACGTAACGTAAACGTAACGTAAACGTAACGTAAACGTAACGTAAACGTAACGTAAACGTAACGTAAACGTAACGTAAACGTAACGTAAACGTAACGTAACGTAACGTAAACGTAACGTAAACGTAACGTAAACGTAACGTAAACGTAACGTAAACGTAACGTAAACGTAACGTAAACGTAACGTAAACGTAACGTAAACGTAACGTAAACGTAACGTAAACGTAACGTAAACGTAACGTAAACGTAACGTAAACGTAACGTAAACGTAACGTAAACGTAACGTAAACGTAACGTAAACGTAACGTAAACGTAACGTAAACGTAACGTAAACGTAACGTAAACGTAACGTAAACGTAACGTAAACGTAACGTAAACGTAACGTAAACGTAACGTAAACGTAACGTAAACGTAACGTAAACGTAACGTAAACGTAACGTAAACGTAACGTAAACGTAACGTAAACGTAACGTAAACGTAACGTAAACGTAAACGTAAACGTAAACGTAAACGTAAACGTAAACGTAAACGTAAACGTAAACGTAAACGTAAACGTAAACGTAAACGTAAACGTAAACGTAAACGTAAACGTAAACGTAAACGTTTACGTTTCGTTTACGTTTCGTTTACGTTTCGTTTACGTTTCGTTTACGTTTCGTTTACGTTTCGTTTACGTTTCGTTTACGTTTCGTTTACGTTTCGTTTACGTTTCGTTTACGTTTCGTTTACGTTTCGTTTACGTTTCGTTTACGTTTCGTTTACGTTTCGTTTACGTTTCGTTTACGTTTCGTTTACGTTTCGTTTACGTTTCGTTTACGTTTCGTTTACGTTTCGTTTACGTTTCGTTTACGTTTCGTTTACGTTTCGTTTACGTTTCGTTTACGTTTCGTTTACGTTTCGTTTACGTTTCGTTTACGTTTCGTTTACGTTACGTTTACGTTTGAGATAGTGGAAGTGAGCCAGAACATACAAAGTTGTACTACTAATGCTGTTAAGAAATTTTCTAAAGTAAGACCAGAAAACGTTCACGCTAAAAGAAATTACCCTATTACTCTTTCTCCACTCCATAAATGTTGTACTATATGATTGTTTATAATACTTCCTTGATTTTTCTGGCAATAATTGTCGAGTTGTCGAATTCACTGTTTCCCGAGTTTGAAGTAGAGTACAACTTACGTTTTTCACTGTCTCTGGCTTCAAAATTCATTTTCTTTTCACCACGTTTCAAAAGAAGTGCGAATTGCAAAGTGAATGCAATGCCCGTGGATTCCGAAAATTCTAGGAATGTGACAGGTCCTGGATTCTGTGATCGACAGGCCGTGGATTCCGAACAGGAATCCACGGGTGTGTGTAATCGATGTCATTCTTCGAATAAATATACAGCAGGAGAACTTATATTATTAAATGGTCGTAGAGAAATAATATTTTCTTCATTCTCGAATTCATTTCAAGCAGTTACGTATCCACGAGGTTGAAGTCTATCGCTGACAGTGACAACCTGCCGCCCTTCCCTCACTTCGCGAACTCTGCTCAGAACAACGACTCCTTCATTCATACTAACGACGTTGATTCAATTTATAAATTTAATAATTTTTTCTTACCATCTCAGTGTCGCTGTACAGAATGGTAGAAATCTTACTTTAGCGGTTAGTGATTTGCGATTAGTCTCCACCCTGTCTAGATTTCCTTTTTTAGATATATTTTGGATTACAGATAATAAATGTACGAATGATGAGCAAATTCATCCACGTCGTTCTTGTAATTCTGTTTTTATTACCTAGAATTTCTACCATTACTTTACCTCTTGATTTAAGAATAAGTGTTTTTTTCTCAAAAATTACTTACTGAAGACCGCAAACGCATATTCAACCAATACATGTGCCTCTAACTATAATATTCCGCGTAGTAATCATATTCATCACGCGTCAGTAACAACATCACAACAAAAAATCACAAACATTACATGTAGAGTTCATTATTTTAATACATGTTGCCGCAAGGCATTAGACGATTAAAATTATGCACAAGTTTAGATGTCAAGTAAAAAATATTCTCTTGGATAAAAGTTTCTACACAATTAGAGGACCATACCGACCATCAAATAGGAAAATAATATTGATTTTAACAATGATATTTAATGCATTAATTACCATAGGCACTGTGTGGTTCTAAAATATTAAATATGCATGTAAGAAATCTTGTTCCTCAGCAACCGGGACAATGATGTTATAATAATGTTTTACATCCAGTTTTTCTGATCCGTTGAGCAAATGCTGAAATGGTCCCTTTTTTCGCTTCTGAACATAAATGTAGCTTGACTATTTGTGCTCTTTCTCATTCTCCTCAGTGAGGAGTATTTGCCTTTGCAAATAAATTTAAACCATGAAAGTGAATATTTTCATTCTTGCAAAACTATCTGTATTCATCATTTATCTTAATCTGAGTGTGAGTTAGTGTAGGTATCCTACGGATCAAGAAAACGTGCACAAATTGCACTTGATTTGATTTTGCGTATCTTATGCAAAGAAAAGTACAAGGTGTAAGCGATGTGAAGGGCAGAAATATAATATGGGCACGTTTTCTTAAGATCCAAAATCTCATCCGTAGTCGTTTATAATACATAGTTGAATGATTAATAAAAGCGAGGTGTGCAGTACGGAAAAGAATACATTGTCACTCTCGAGTTGTAGAAAATTAATGTGCAATGGTGAAGGAGCAACAAATTTTTTTTAGTATAGCTAACAAAATAGTACCTAAGCCTCATGCTCTACTCCTTCTACAACTAGCAAAAGGAGAACTCAACAAAGCATACGCATAGTGAAACTACTTTTATGACCCGAAGCGAAACACGAGACCATGTCAGAATTTGCTCAGTAGATCAGAGAAACTGGACAAGAAAACTGATCGAGATAGGATCATTGACCCAGAAGCTACAGTACTTTACTTAAAGCCTGTACTACACTACTTGTGTTCTTTTTAAAATTTTACAGTACAAATGTTAACTGTGCATTATATTTCATTGCTAATTTAAATATTTTTATTTTTGATGGCCAGTATAGTCTCTAATTTTATAGAAAATTTATGCAGCAGAATAGATTTCATTTTAAATTTAAATATGTGTGTAGATTTTAATTGTTTAAATCTGAGAATGTGCTGTAAAAGAAAGTACATCTATTATATGTGAATTTCTTAAACTGTCGATATTTACCAATACATGTCGCCCATTGAATAGAAACTGTTATGTAAGGAGAAAAGGATTTTCACTTCAATTTGTTCGTCGATTTAAATGCCAAGGTATTGTAATGAATCGTACGTATGATTCATGTCGATTTCTTGTGAATAACTGTTGATACTAAGACCTGCAGAGTATGATTCCTACAACGTGCGTTTCAATTATAAATATGATTGTGTAACTATTGTGTGAAAATATGTTCTCACCCATCAGTTTTGATAAAAACTACAGGTTCGTGAATAAATAAGCAAGACATTGGTAAGATTGAAGCTCAATGTACAGAAGCTTCCAGGAATCACGTGGATGGCATTTGCATTTTACTTTCTCGCTCTTACGAATGTAGGGAAGGTGAACTATTGTAATCGTGCGCCGGAAAGCGGGGAATTTTCGACAAAAAACTCTTGTTGTCGGTCCCTGGTAACAAAAAAGTAGATAAATCATTTTCCTCTATAGTAAATTACTTCCCATGACATGGTGTAGCCAGAATCCCTGTTTTGTGGGTCCTTGATAACGAAAAATCGATTGATTGCAAAACTATTTTCTGCCTGTTCGTGTGTGGTCTACACTAGGGCCTAAACCGTTCAGCCTATTTACTCCAAATTTTGGTTCAATCATCATAAACATTGATATTCACCAATTTATTAAAATAAACTCGAAGCTTTGGGAGATTCAAACGAATATTTTTAATTTTGAGAGTACTTTAAGTGAAGTCTTATCAATAGTTTGATTTGTTTTTTCAAAAATGGATCAACATTTTTCGATTAAAATTTGTCCTCGGGTAGCGTAAAGAACGGTTAAGAGAATGGTGTAGGTGTCATGCTCGTTGAAAACGCTAGTTTTTCGAAAATTGCAAAAGTGTATATTTTTGGGCGTCTTCCTACAATTACAATATTAAAAAACGTCCTTTTTCCTTAATGAAATCTGTTCTTTAAAGACAGATCTTGAAATAAAGTCATGTTTAATTTTTCGAAAATATGAGTAGTTTTCGTGAAATTTTGGGCGAAATACAGGCAATTTTAAATTTTTGTCTAAAAAACCTCTCTAATCTGTTCTTTAATTTTCTCCTCGTGTGAATCAAGGCACGGTAAAAATATGGTGCTAGTTCCATTTTTGGCAAACTTCCGTATTTTCGAAAACAGCAAAAAGTTATAATTTCAAAAAAGTTAACAAAATTGAAGAGAGAGATTTTTGCCTTAAAGAAAATCTTGTTCCCCAAAATCAGCTCTTTGAAAAAGGACAAATACATTTTTTTAAAGGAAGGAATGAAATTGCGCGTCGGAAATATTGGGTTGAGGGAATTAGATTTTCAAGCGGCGGCCCGAATTTGTCATTCAGCGTTTGTAAAGCGTAGAGTCTTGTATCACGAGAGGCATGACTTACTGTAGAGTAGAGGTGAGTTAACGCGGAGGACCTGTGTCCGATGAATGGATTCGTTTAATGGATCTCGAGGCTATCAGACTTTGAAGGAGATTATCTTGAATATTGGAGCACTTTACACAAAGTCCCAACATTTTCAAAATTTTCTCAAAAATGGCGTCAAATTATTCACTAAATTTCGTCCTCAGATAGTGTAAGGGACGCTTAAGGGAATTGAGCACATCTGATCTTGTACATCTACTTCCTGTACATTCTCTTTCTCACGAATGGAAGCTCAAAGTATAAATTCGAAGTTTGTTCCTAAGGCCTAAATCGAATTCAGTCGGTGTCTGGAGGCAAATTCTAACGCCCGTTGCTCTGATTGTTACTTTTCCGATCAATCCATCCCTGATCAATACCAGGCGAATGTCGGAACAGTACCCTAACAAACGGACCACGGGCCGACAACGCGCGATCTTTCCTTCCTCTTCCTTGTCCTATCCTTACGCCTAAATTACTCACACTTACATACACTGCATTACCACATATACCGGGAGACCAGTCCGTAGCTTAGTGTGAGAGCTTCTCCCGGCTGGGACGATGCCCCACTGGTGGGAGATACCTGGATAGGGGAAAACGGAAACGGACGGGTAGGTCGGCGCCGGATCATCCAGCAAGGGAAGATCACCGCCACATTTAGAGGAAAAATATGTACTACATTTACGGGAATAATGATTTTAGACGTTGGCGCCCTCGGTAACACCGATCAATCACCCGGTGATCACCGTCTGGTGTAGAGCGTGTGACTGGGAGAGACTTATGTAATATAAGAGGGACAGAGCGAGGCAAAAGATACGTGTGAGAAACGGACATGTGTGATGGGAGCTTAGGAGATGTCCGGGTGTAGGATGTGTGACAGAAAATAGAAACGTGCGAGGGGAGAACGGACGTATGTGACAAAAGACATGCGGGAAACTGAACTGTGTCCGGAACTGAATCCGATGATCTCGGTAGTTTGTGGGACGGCTCAGCTACGAAAGACCTGCGTCGGTGTGAGTCCACGGGAGACGACGACGAGGCAGTGGTGTACGGAACTCGAGTGCAGCGTGCCCGCGACCAGTAACCCCTAGGGAGAAGCCACAGCTGTGGAGGGCGTAGACCTCTGCGGCGGCGTCCGACCGACCCTACCTGACAACAACCCGACTGTAGTGGATGCAGCAGGTGTGAGGTCCGTACTGCGAAGCGACTACATACAGGGTCAGATCAGGTTTCAGGGGATTGTTTCGTAGGGGCAAATGAAACGCAAGGCACTTGTGAATGAATTTAATTTAATTCTTGAAATATTGATTAGTTTTACAAGTAGTTAGGTAGTAAGCCGGAGGACCAACGAATGTTTGTAATTAAAGGTTTCTTCTTTCTTGAAGTTTACACTTACAGTTTGATGACAGTACAGCAAGCACCAACCCAGGTCAGACGGCTGAGTGTGTGTGCGCCGTCGGTTGAAATTAGCTGCGGATGGTACGGCTGGTAGGCTGGATGTCACCATGGGCGCGTACTCGAGTGCTGGAGCGGCCCGTACTGTTGATTTGGCCAGGTGAAGGCTGCTTCACGGGTGGCCCGAATGTTGATCGCGGCCTGCTGACCGCGCCGATTGATTACCGGAGCCTTGATAGGCAGAGCAAGGACAGCTGACTCGTTCGCAGGCTGTCTGACGAGTAGAGTAGTAATTGTAGCAGCAGTAATAGTAGTTTGACGTAGAGTGACTGCGTAATAGTAGCAGTAAGATTGACTGAAGAGTGACTGCGTAATAGTAGCAGTTTGACGTAGAGTGTGACTGCGTAGTTTCACATAGTAGTGAACGGAGCAGTAATTGTAGCAGCAGTATAGTAGTTTGACTGAAGAGTTTGACTTAGAAGTGATGAGATAGCAGTGCTGACATAGAAGTTTGACATAACAGTTTCACGTAGTAGTAAGATTGACTGAAGAGTTTGACATGATAGTTGCGGTAGTAGTTACGACGTAGAAGAAATGACATTGAAGTTTGACATAACAGTGGCGGAGTTTCACTGATAGTTTCACGTAGTAGTAAGATTGACTGAAGAGTTTGACATGATAGTTGCGGTAGTAGTTACGACGTAGAAGAAATGACATTGAAGTGCCTGCGTAGTATCAGCGAAATTGACTGATAGTGGCGCGTGGGAGCAAAGTTGCCGTATTTATTGAAGCGTATGTTTCCAAAAGCAGAGGAGGGAGAGTCACGTGACATTTGCAGCTAGCCTATGATGTACAGTGGGACGTAGTGTGCCACAAGAAATGCTCGCTATTCGTTGTTATGTTTTGAAGTGTGTCACGTGACTATGGGCGGCACTGGCTGTGCCCGCGATGGCTGCATCTCATTAGCAAGGTTTGGTATTTTCTCACGGGAACCGCGATGCTGGTTGAGAGAAAAGGCGGGCGCGGGCGCGGCTGCCTAGCAGATGCGTCCGTTGTCGGCGAATTCTAACGCCAGTATTGGAGCTGGAGGCACGTAGCGATATTTGGAATGTTTGTAAACATCTGACCGCCGAAGACTGAGAAAGGGGCAGGTAAACGGCTAATGGCTTAAGGGCTGCGCGCCCAGCGCGCCGGCGGTGGGTAATGACCCTTCCCCGGCTAACAGTACAATACGCGGTGCGCGGCGCTTCGGCGCTTGCGGCAGAGAGGGCTCGACGAGAATCGTTTTGTTCCCTGAACATCTGTGTTTCATTTCTTATGTTTTTGTATAAACGTGCTAGAGCCGTGAGAAACTTTGAAGGTGGGGCAGCCGAAGAATGTTGGTCGCGGGGGGAAAGACAATTTTAGGCTGCACCCTGCTGGCGAGTTTCCTTGTAATTGTTCGCGAGATTGAACACCGACAACTATATAATTTTGTGGTGTCCGCGCGCCTAGAAGGCGACTGTAATTATGCCAATCAATGTGCTCGTAATGTATGGCGTGATGTCATGTCAAACCAGGTAAGCCCCTTTTGCATTTCCTGGGCCAAACAATCCTTAAAAAAACCGCCCCGATTTGAGCTCGTCTCAAATCCCAGTGTGGGATTGCGTCCGCTGGCGAGAGCTGCGTTCGCTGGCGTCAAACTGCGAGCAGTATGGTCGCGCGGGGTCGCTTGCAAGTTGATCGCTGATTGCGGCGGTCAAAAGGTCAGCGTGCCGTCCGATCAGGTGTCGTTGGTCACAATATCTTCACGGAAAATTTTCCGTGAACAAAGATGGATTTGTCGCATAGTGGTGGGGAAAATAAAGAACAAATTGCGCTCAAAGTAATCTATAGCGCAGTGCCCACAGTACCTGATTTGTCTTGAAAGTTCGGACGGGCATCTGGTGAATGAGTAGTAAAGATCGACTAGAAAACTTGGAAATCTAATATTAAAAATTATGTATTGGAATCTCTAGATATGCAGCAAATGTCGGCATCTTAAAAGAGGTCGAAAGTGAAGGAATTTTGAAATATTTCAGAATGAAACCTATTAAGATATGGATTAAATAAGCAGACCAACAGGCTGTTACATGTGTGACACATGCTATATGTATATGTTTAGAGTGCAATTATACGAAAGCAATTATACAGCGCTAATGGTCGTACGAAGTGAAACTGTTACTTGAACGAGTAGGACTGGGAGTCATCTCTGCGGAGATAGTTGGGGGTAGGGGAACACGCGAGATATAGCAATTAAATTCTGATGGGCTTTCGGATGTAAAGAAGCAAGATATCCTTGCAGCAACCACCGAAATCGCTCCCAAGAGATACAAATTTACAATAGTCCGGTATGGGGTTGTGATAATTTATTACCACACTTAGAAGGGCTGAAAGAAGTGATTATGCGTGGTTTAGGGTAGGAAGAGGTGTGTGGAAACATAGATGACAGTGGTATCTGCGCGCTTTGCGGCGAGGTAGAAGATTGGATCCACATCCTTTTCAATTATTGTTGTTCTACAGAAACATGTGGATGAAAATGGATGGAAATGGGGAACTATTATTTCCCACAAAGAAACGTAACGCGTGGTCAGGACATACTAATACAGAATACGTATCACTTCATAAAAGAATTAGGAAAATTTCTAGGAAAGTTTAGGACTATTATGGAAACAGTAATTAGTGAAAAAATAGCACTGGTTAGTGGTATGAACGGAACCTACTCTAGAGAGAAAATAAATAAGTAAACAATAAATAAGTTAATATGTAATTAAATTAATAAATCATTAAGTTAATAGTACATAAATAAATAAGTAAATCATTAAACAAGCTGTGGAATAAATGGGAGTGGCTGTACAAGAAGTGCAGACGCGAGAGGGCGGACGATCATCTGTGACGCTGTTTTATCTCAGATGCTGAGGAGGCCAAAATCTGAAAGAACGCATGACGTCCACGCTAGGAAATAAATATCGCAGAAAGAATTGGTAGATTAGTACTTATGTACTCCTCTTGTGACTGCATATAATTTTCCCCTTGACGGTATTTTCCTCATCCGTAACATATGGATTCTTTTCGAGGCATTGATGGGATAGAGAGAACATCTGGGATGGAAATCAGAAATCGAAAGATTAGAATACCCTTGGACATAATAGGTTTTGTAACAGCTTAAAGGTCTTTGGACTAGCCGCAGTGTTATGTAATGTATTTTATCCACGTAAATTTGAACAGTGAAATAAAATAATTAAAAAAAATACTAAGGCTTAAAATACTAAGATATTTCCAGATTATAATATTAATTTTCAGTTCTCGAGTGAACAGTTTACATTTTTTTCCATAGTCAAAAATGGTATAATAATTCAAATTCTAGAACACATGTGTGAAAAATTCATATTTTGAACAAAAATCACACCATACCAATGATTTTCAGCTCAGTATTGTTGTTGATGCGCCCTCGGTGGCCCGTTTGTTTGCGTGCACGCTTTGCGCGGCGCAACTCCGGGTTCAATTCCCAGTCGGGGCAAAAATTAACTGTGCGCTTTCCTTGCAATGTCCCAGTATCTGTTGTGTGGCGATGAGAAAGCTCACTTGTCAGTTTGAGAAGACTAGAGGTACGGCGTAGAGATGGCTATGTGCTAACCACACGTACCCCTTAATCCATGGCCGGGTCGCCGCCGGTAGGCCTTAGATCGTAAAGAGCTGTTGAGCCAAAGTACATACATACATACATACATACATACATTGTTATGGATGCATAAAAGCATTTAAAGTTTGCGCGCGCGCAAGTGAGCAGCGCGTGGTGTTAGGGCTCGCCAGGGCAGCAGAAGCAGCCAGCGGAATGCGAGCCCAAGGCGAGCCGCTGCTAGTGACGGAGCCACCCGTATATTATACGCGCACGTTTTCTTGAGCCCCGGAATACCTACCCTCTCTCCTTTTCCAACATTAGTTCAATTAAGAATGAATGATAGCAAACGAGCATTTTTGGCAAAATGTGATAACCAGGAAATGTTCGCTCCCGTGTAATAGAAACTATTTTGCATCGAAACACGAACTACAAATTTGATACAAAATTCCTTTCTCCAAACTAACCAACCTCCCCACTCCTCTCGCAACGAGCGAAGCGAGGGCTCAAGAAAACGTGAGCGGATAATATAAGGAGCCACGGGTGCCGGGGTACACTCCAATTTAAACATAGCTGCACTTCAAGATCAAGAGCTGGAAGGAGAGGGGTCATTGTTATCCAATCGGGAGCTCCAATACCAAAACTTTAAGTCTTAACGAAGCTCCGGAGTATTTTTTGTTGTAAATAGTAATTATGTCTACGCCAACTATGCTCGGCACTCGATATCTACTTGGAATTTGGTGACTTCGGCTATGGACTGATTAATCTCCTAGTAACAACGACAATGCTTTGAATATTGTACATCTTCTGGTTGCATGGTAAAAGACCGGTACGAGTTCGAACTCTGGAATTTTATAACGTGCACAATAAACATTACTAACTTTTTATTTCTTGTATATTTTTGGACATAACATCTATGTATTTTATTGAACGTCAAAAACAATTTATAACTGTATGTGACGTACGCTAAGGAGAAGTGTATTCTGTGCACGTTTTATTAAATTTTCTTATCCCTACCCTAAACCATAAACAAATTAAATTTTTAATACAGATGGAAATAAACTGTTTTGGCAAAAATTAATAAGAAAATATTTGCTCCCGTGAAATAAAAACTATTTGCAAAGGAAAAAGCTACAGATTTTGGCTATTATCCTTCATTGTGTCCTTCGTTAAGCAATCGACTCACTGACAGAAATCAACTTTTTATAGATACATTAATACATTTTATAGATGAGAAATTAGTTAATATTAAGAAAAATATTCATTGGGGAGAGGGTGAGAAGTCAAATCAGTTATCATCTGAGTATTATTCGCAATTATTAGCAGTTCATTATAACTCGAATGGAATGTTTGTTATGGTTTCTAATGAATATGAGTTCCTCTTATTTTATATTTAGCTAACGAGATTATCAGCAAGCCATTGAAGTAATAATGTTTATTTGAACAGCAACAGCGGAGGGATTGTGTATATTAAACAAACTTTCAAGAAGTTTACTAATATTTTCAGGTACTTCAATTGCAGTTGTAGTTGATTCATGTACTGTATTTTTAATACCTCTTCCGTCAAGAATTGAATCAAACACGTTTCCTACGTATTCATCATGTATAAAGAAGATTTAAAAAATGCCCAACTTTGTGATGGATTAATTTTGGTTCATTACACAGGCGCAGTTGATATTCTAGTATTATATTTTCTTCTCGTATGTAGAGAATGCATGAAATCCAATTTATGTTATGAATGAAAAATTCATGACGGAAAATTAACTGTGAGCGTAAACTGGTCCAAAGTAGATGGAGGAAAATTCAATATCAATTATACCAGAGGGTGACGCGAAGATTTCGGAATCTTTCGGGGAAAGTCGGAGTTGATGTTAATAACTTACTTTCAAAGTGTTGATGCTCGTCTGAAATCTAGAAGCGTAAATTTATAACATTACATTGTTCTATGTAGAATTTAATTTTCAAAATATTCTCATAAGAGCTAGACTTTGTAAGATAGGATTGAACGGTATACAAGTACACAATAAAGACACTTTTCCTAATTACTAGGGATCGGATTTTTATGATTTTGCATATTCTGATGCGTTGTTTCGGGGAAAAACTAAGTATATATTTAGCGTCGTTTGGCAATCACACATGTCCCCCAGCATCAACACAAGTCAAAATCCAACTATCATCAAAAATAACCGCATCGACTGTTCAGCACAATAAAAAAGGAAAAAATAATAATGAGAAAATAAACTTCAAGCCCCCACAAGACCAGTCCAAATTTCGACCCTTACAATCTAATAGGTAGCCTCTGAATCCACTAGATCGCAGAGGGAGGAAGAGTTTACACATCTGATCCATCACCTTGATATGCCGGTAGTTCACATTCTTCAGCAATGTGAGTGATTGTTTGAAACTCCGCACTACACTCGCAACCGGAATATGTCACTTTGTTCCACTTGTATAGTGTATTTGCACAAACACTATGTCCTGAACGTAGTCTTTTAGCTGTCTTCCAGATTATTTTCGGCAGTTCAAAACCTGCAGGAGCTTCATTATATTTTAAAGGTGTATTTGAAGGGTCATTTTCCATCCAGTACTTCTCCCATTGCTTATTTGCCTAAAAATTACTAAGTGAAATTTCTTGACATTTGATTAGAAAAGGATGCCATGTATATTAATATGTTAGTGCATATTTGTGCATATTTGGCCGATTTTCCTATTGGTGCATATTCGTTTAATTGTAGGAACATATTTTTCATACTTCGTTTAAACAGAGACTTCTCTAAAAATTGTCATATTTTCGTAGAATGTCGTATTTATTTGTGAGCGTTCATTGATGAGAGAGCTTGTCACAGTTTGCGTTTTTTTCCTTTTCTATATATGATAAAATAATTGTCCAAATGTAGGATTCTTCTTGATATCATACTTTTTTAAACCAAACAGGAAAAATGAAACTAGACATACAATGTACTTCACTAAGGTGCATATTTACTTCACTTATTTCTCCCGTGAAGTAAGCTAGGTTATACCTCATTTGCACAAAAATTTATCTTTTCATTACGATCATTCTTCTTCAGAATTTTATCAAGAAAGGTTTATACAAGAATAGAAATATTGTTAATTTTAATTGCATATTAAACTGCATATTTCAAAAGTTTTAGGTCATAAATCCATTTTTTAAGAAATCCATTTTTAAGCATATTTCAAGATTTTTTATGTGGATAAAAATCTTCTCCCTACTAATTACTAACTCACTACTATACAAAATCGTAGTACTACAATGTTACTTAAGATGGTTCAACGAATACAAATTCATTATCGTCTGTGACTGAAATATTTGGAGACGTACCAGAAGAGACAAATGACATTTCTAATAATCATGAATTCGGATGATTTTTGGTGTAGCAACAACCTCCTAGTACTGAAGGTCTACTATAATATGGTGCAAATCCAAGGAATGTCTTCATCTCGTGTACTCTAAGCCTACTTTCCTTGAGGAGATCCCAATGTCCCAGAATGCACCGGCCTTCAGAACACGCCAGCTTTCCTCATTCAGCGCGAGACCCTGGAGCCCTGAGCTCCGTTTTGGGCCTGCCCCATTAAAAGCACTGAAGTTGCAATGTCCCCGTCGTTGGCAGAATTGCCTGGGGCAGATCCTTCCCATTCGGGTGCGGCGCAATGCCGTCGCTTACGACGAACAGCGGAGGCGGCGGCGTTGTCCCTGGGGGCCGCTGGCGAGGTGGCGGCGGCGACGGAGGCGGAGGTCAGACAGAAGTGGGAAGGGTCGTAGGGATGATGTCCGAGATGAACATGGGAGATGACTCAGGGACGCGCCAAGGCCATCCGCAGAGAAGTGCAAAGGAGATGTCAGAGAGGGGCGGTATCGGAATCGGAAGGGTCCTCCCCAGGTTATGGGTGTTAGATCGGTTACGCATTTGGGTCGGAGAGGATGACGGGAAGTACAGTAATAAGAGACTGGAGCCACTGACGGATAAAGACAACGTCCGGGTTAAAAGGATGATGGACAAAAATATATAGATCGGAGTGGGGCGCATGTGTGAGCAAATGAGGTAGAAAAGGGAGGAGAGAGAAATTAAATGAAGAGGAAAGAAGGGAGAAAGGGAAGAGAGAGGGAGGGCAAGGCGGGAGGAGCTTAGAGAGCAGAGAGAGAGGGAAGGAAAGGAATGTAGAAGGAGATGGAGAGAGAGGACGGTGTAAAGAAAGACAAAGAAGGACTGAGAAGGAGAGCGAGGGAGGTAAGGACAGCGAGAGAGGGAAAAAGATCGAGAGAGAGAAAGAGAGGAGGGAGAGAGAGAGGAAGAGAAGAGGGAGAGAGAGAGGAAGAGAGGAGGAAGAGAGGAGGGAGAGAGAGAGGAAGAGAAGAGGGAGAGAGAGAGGAAGAGAGGAGGAAGAGAGGAGGGAGAGAGAGAGGAAGAGAGGAGGGGGAGAGAGAGAGGAGGGAGAGAGATACAAGATGCGGAAATAAAATGCAACTAACAGATTAGCGATGGGTAAAAATGTTTTTCATGAAAAGGTTGATAGGCAAATTTTAGAGATAAGAATTATGTATTTCATGCTCGCCCATTTTGCCGAGTTCGGGGCATCTGTTCTACGTCGGCTTAAAGGGCTAGTTTAGAATTCGGCATCAAGCATGGATACTTGTGTGTATTCATGCATTTTCCCACCTAAATACATGCTATTAAGGTCAGTTACCTTGGTGTAAAAATGGCGTTGCCACACGTGATCCATGGCAGACCTTATCGCAAACGAAAACATTATTACATAAAACTCTTAGTAAAAATCTTACAAGTGGAGTTAAACTGCAAAAACTGAAACTCCGATGAATTATTCAGTATGAAAACTTAATGGCCGAAAATTTATGAACTTTCTCTCAAAGTCTATATATTCTCCGAGAAAGGTATTATTTTTTCTTGTTAAAACTTCATTGCAATCAAGAACTTTAAAGTAGTCATCATAAAAACGTCGGAGAAAATGTGTGTAATTCCTGTTGACAACCCAGCGCAAAGGAGATGGTTTATAACTACTTTTTACGTGTGTGTGTGTGCGCGTGTTATTTGTAGCTCGCTTTTTTTATCCCACGGCGAGAGCAGCACTGTTTTGGTGAATGTGCTTGGAGCCCCCTGGCCGTGCGGGGTCGGGAGGTTGGCGAGAGTTGGGGTGCAGGGCAAGTAGCGGGGGCGGCGGCGCGAATGCACGGCCAGCGGCGGGGGTGGGCTGGGTGGTCGTGCATTTCTGAGCGACGGCGAGCGGCCAGTGACTTTCAAGAGGCCACCGCCGCCACCGCCGCCGCCGCCGCTGCCGCGGGCCGGGCAGCCGCTTAGTCGCGAAGAGCAGGGGCAGCATCAAGCTTTCTTTGGCCGGCGCACCCTCGTACCCATTCACTCGCGCATCTCCCCCACACCCCGCCCCTGCCCCCTTCCTCCCTCCACTGCCACCTTTCTCCTGCGTCGTTACCCTTCCCATTCCCGGCACTGCCGCCTCGACGCGGGGCGCCACAATTACGGAGCACGCCCCGCAGGCAGGCGCAGCTGCGCCCGCCTCGCTCGCGAAGGCGGCGAAAAGAGACGCCGCGGGCTGAAGAGGAAACGGCAGTAGCGACGCGACGGCTGCAACGGCGGAATCGGCGGATTTGGTGACGGCGGTGACGAGTCGGGTGGGTGTAGGTGACGTAGTGAGGCGAGGGGGCGGAAGGGGGCTGGGGAATGGGAAAGTGTCGGGGTGGCGGCGAGATGGCCACAGGTGTGGTGGTGGGTGATTCAGAGGGGATAGGATGGTGCATCGGCGGAAATGGAAGGGGGTGGATGATAGCAAGGGTGGCGGTTGGCGGGCGGCGATGGAAGCTGAGATGGAGACGGAGGCGGTATCGGCGACGGCGAAGGCGGCGAGGCGAGGCGCTTTACTGCGCCGACGACGACAAGGGGCGGCCATCTGCAGCCGCCGCCCGCCCGTACATTTATAAACCGAATGGTTCCGAGCGACTGAAGATGGCATGTATATGCGTCGGAGAGTTGAAAGTGGCGGGAGTTGTAAGTCTTCTGCCATATCCCGTTATCATCAATTCGAGCTCTGCCTCGACATTCGTCGATGAAGGTAGTAATTTACGGCTGACGGCGAGCTGAAGTACGTAGGTGCTAGGTCGTATTAATTTTCGTTAGTGTCTAGATAGTCATTTCCTCCTTGATAGCATTGGTGAAGGTACTGAGGTATCTTTAAGTAGTTCATTCCAACTCGTGATGCGATATCGTTTACGCCTTACTAATTATTTGTAGATATACCTTAAGAACTAAAGTTCTTAACATGGTATACAGGGTTTTATCTAAGCAGATATCAGTAAATAAACTGACACATTGTTCTTTACAACTATCACAAATAAACGTATTCATACGAAGATGAACGAGTTTTCTCAAATAATTCCATTAAATAATGTGATAACCAAGATAAGTAGTAGACGATGATTTTACTCCGCAATTTTGATGATTGTATGAAGAATTTCTGTTTTAGTTGCAATTCGTAAGTTCATCTTGCATGATAAATCATCCCTCATGAAACACGAACTCACGGCTACTATAGAACATGGATTTTCCGAAATTGAAAATTTATTTTATTGGCTATTTGATTTATAAACATTCACGCTCGACAAACCTTCGGTCCGATGCGATAAGCGAATAGTTAAAAATGTTTTGTTGACGAATTATTGAGTATTTTACACTGTGTGTTTGAAGTCCACTAAATTATCCAATTTTCAGCAATAAATATGTCATATAAATATCACACCGGAACTTAACAAATAATTTATTTTAATGATGAATTTCCCTGTTAAACCGCAGAAATATTCTCAATTGATTGTGGTCATTATATTTATAAGCGCTCGTTACCGCGGTATTCGATGCCAATTTAGTACATTTGGGAGTTTTAAAACACGCTCAAAGCGACGTGTAGTGAAGTATTTTAAAACGTGTTACCTGTGGATAAAGCTATTTATTAAGATATGTCCCAGCCATGAATGTATTTCCTCGAACATATTCCCCGTCATTTTATTATTCATTTGCCAACCACTACTACTTTAATGCTTCTGAAGTTGGTTACCGTACGGGAAATAAATATGACCGATATTTAATATTACATAAAAAATAATAAAATAATATCTGTCGAAATGATAGTATGAAAGCATCGGAAAATATTTGTTAAAAATCATAATTATTATTTATCACTTTCATTTCATCCTACAATGATGGACAGACTTCCAGAACCAATCTTCTTTCATGGTATATTCATACAGTAAGAAAGTTCACTTAGCTTTCTTAGAACATAGAAAATACGAGGAAGTAGAAAGAAACTCATAACTACATAAAAGAATACATAAAATCATTTTAGAACTGATTCAACAAATTGATTCAGTCGTAATAGAATAGTTCCTGTAGAGATACGAATGAAGTACCAAATTGCAAATCAGCGATTAACTTAATTACTCACTTAAAAATTTGTACAAATAATTGTTACCTCGAACGGGATTCTAAGTCTGGTCTCCTGTTCAAAGAAATGGTTATCTCGGTAGCTGTGGCTAGAGCAACTGGGAGTAAACCAAAGGGAACCTGGTTCGCATCCCCGGTCTCTCTCTCTCTCTCTCTCTCTCTCTCTCTCTCTATATATATATATATATATATATATATATATATATTTTGACCGTATTGGTCAAAACACAAAGAATAGGCGCTCCACCACATTCAAAAGTAGCGCGCAGAGTGAGGAACCGCGGCGGAACGGATCGACAGAATCGTGAACGAGCGCACGGGGTAGTGGGAACTGATCGGTCTGACCGCGCAAAAGCGACAGTTGGCGGTTGAGCAGCATGGCGTGAGGGACGGTATGCAATGGTGGTTAGAGTGCGATGCTTTGATGTACAAGAAATCCAGTGTAATCGGGACAACAGGTATTTAAGAAAGAAAATTGTGATGAACTGTGCAATAAGCGAGTGTAAGGATTGTGGTGAACTTATTTAAGAGAGAATAATTACGGAATTTAATAAAAAAGGGGAACAGTGCACGGACACGTGGGCGATGCGGGTTAATGATAGTTGGTGCGGCTGTGCTGATGTGTGATTATACGGTGGAACTGCTGAGCTGATACGATTAAAGTCATCGTGTGAAGAAAGAAACCGTGGGAAGGCGACGCCGGTGGATTGGAAACGGGCTGCGGTGACACGTGGGCAGACGGAGCATCGCGGGCATCAAGGTTACCTCCCGGCCTCAGGCGGAACGGGCAGCAACGCGTCACGTAGAAATCGACGATCGTAACGATCAGATAAGTAATTCTAATTGTGAACAAATAGAAGGAAAATTAAATGAAACGCCAGTTCAGGATGCTCACTGTGTAACGTTGAAAGCAATGATGTGCGTAGTAGCATATGAATGGCACGTAGTTTTTCCAAAGGGTTGGAAGTTGCATAAGCGGTAATGATAATGTAATGGTGGGAAGGTTAGAGATGTACAGAATGAACCATAGAATTATGATCAAAGCAATGATGCAAGCTATGTTGGTAATGTAATGATGTCTTATTGTTCTTTTGTTCTAATAAATTCTGTTTATATGATAGTAGGGCCTTTGAATCCAGATACTGTAGATTAAAGTAACCCCCTTAAAGAACTCCTGTACCCATACATAAAAATTTTATGATATGTGTAACCGTGAGCCAGCAAAGGTAAGTACGGTCACATATTATTGGCGCCCGAAATTCAGGGACAGGGAAAGATTGGTAATTTGTAATTAGATCTGAACAAAATTCAATCCCCACAAGTGCATACTTTAATCAGCAGGTATCTGAATTAGTTGCATGACTGGAAAAGGCAGAAGACAGTGTAAATTTCTTGATAATGTCAGCATTCCAGTTTTAAATATTTCAAAGAGAGTTTAAGTGCATTAATATATCAATATTCTCTAACATATTGCAGTGGAATCAGTGAAGTGTTGTTTGAAATAATTTAGTTGAAAATCAAAAGAAATGTTGTATGAGCATTAGTTACAATTCAGAAAATATTTTGATGAGTGTTAAGTGCCAATTTCTGTATCAAGGTGTTGTTTGAAATAATTCATTTACAATTTAGAAGAGAATTTGATGAATGCTTAGTTTAATTTCATTTGCCAAGGTGTTGTGTGAAATAATTCATTTACAATTTAGAAGAAATTTTGATGAGTATTAAGTGCCAATTTCTGTATCAAGGTGTTGTTTGAAATAATTCATTTACAATTTAGAAGAGAATTTGATGAATGCTTAGTTTAATTTCATTTGCCAAGGTGTTGTGTGAAATAATTCATTCACAATTTAGAAGAAATTTTGATGAGTATTAAGTGCCAATTTCATATGCCAAGGTGTTGTGTAAATTAATTCCTTTGCAATCCAGAAAATATCTTGATAAGTATTAAGTGCCAATTTCTGTGTCAAGGTGTTGTTTGAAATAATTCATTCACAATTTAGAAAACATTTTGATGACTATTGAGTTTAAATAACAAATAGATGGGAATTTTAATTAATGTGTTTTAAGGTAGTGCAGATATTGGAATGTAGTTTTCTTTTAAGATTGTTACAACGTGGCCAGTAAAAGGCGCTGAATTCAGTGTAAATACCAGGGTAATTATTGTAAGGCATTCCTATGTGTATATCATCATACAATACAAGGATAATTTTTATGAAACAAGATCATAATGTATATGTGGCAATGAATAATATGTTAGGGCATAATTATTGGGAAGTGGTATTACAGTGAGTGTGTACATGAGTGTAATTATCAGGGTATAATTTTGTTGAAGAGTCCTTACAGGTGTATCTAAATAAACACAGTGTGTTAGGGTATGATTTCTGAAGTATTATTACAGTAGGTGTATTCATTGAGTTCAATGAGCAATACATTAGGAACAAAATCCTTCATGTTAGAATATAAATTTGGGTTTTAGGTGCTGCCCAGTGCATTTTGAAGCACTGATTGGACGTGTGTGTAAATGAATATTATGAAGTTATGAGCTATTTTGGAGACATAGTAGCATTAATTATTTGATGAACATTACAATTCAAGTAGTTGCAACTGAATAAGATTTATCGAGATTTTTTTATTTAGGTGGATGGAAAAAAAAAAATAAGTTGCATTCAGTAATGTGCAGGAAGACTATCTGAGACTGATTCAATGATAATCTAATGAATTTTGAATTCAGTTGAATTATGTCAATGTGAATTTTGTTACAGATGTCAGTGTGATTACATTTAATTATTTTGTGTGTATTTCTAGGTGTTTTGAGCTTGAGTGCATTTTGTTTGTGAATTGTTCCCAGGTGGATGACGGAGGTCAATAATTTGTTTGATGTGTGTTTTTTTCTTGTATGTGTTTTTGATGAGTTATGTATAGGATCGTAATATATGCGGCATCACTCACATCTAATTCAAAGCAATTCAGATTGTGTTAGGGTCATTTTTGAGAGTAATTAGGATGCCGTTGGTGTGAAGTGAAGTAATTTGTAGTGTTCGGTGTATGCCTCTGTGAGCATCCTGAAGTTGGGCAATAGATTTTGGGTGGAATCAAGCGTGTAGGAGGGCGATTAGTCAGAAATAGGTGTAGTAGGGTGCAATTTGGGGGCATAATGGAAAAGCAAACGGGCACAATGATGGGAGAGGAAGAGAAGCGCGAGGACAGAGATCATTATGATGAGGATGATGGAGGTAAATGGGATGAGTCGTTACTAGAAGATTCGGATAGAGCCAGAATGGAGTTATCGGGGGCGAGTGCGTCGACACCAAATCTGGGAATGGTGAAGAGAACGGAACAGAGGACTTACTGAGCATGCTTCATCAAATCATGGCAGGACAAGAGAAGCTCGAAGAACGGGCACATAGAAGAATGGTTGAGGAACTAGAGAGACAGGAAGAAGGGCACAAAGAAGAATGGTTGAGGAGCTAGAGAAGCAGGACGAACGGGCACAAAGGAGAATGGTTGAGGAGCAAAAGAAAATCATTGATGAACTGAAGGAACATAAACAAGAGCAAGTGAGACAAATACAAGAACAATACCAGGTTATAGTGGAGAAGTTCGAGTCATGGGAACAAAGAATAGACGGGCGAGTTCAAGAGATATGCAGTGAACTTAGTCGAAACATTACCACAAAGATGGAAGGACGGATTGAGGCACAGGATAAAGCCATCGAGTCACTGCATGTGCAAGTGAAGGGAGTATCACAAGGGATGGAACGGAAGATAGAAAACTGCAAGAGGGAGTTGGCAGACACGAAGGTAGAATTGAAGGAGTCGGTGGCAGCCTGTAGAAAGGAAGTGCAGAAGGACGTTCGGAAATGTGAGGACGACATCGCGGAATTGCAAATAGAAGTTCAAGAATTAAAAGAGGTTAAGACGGCGCCAAATGTGGGAGGGGGCCCAGTTAATATAGCAATACCATCCTCATTAAAATTTTCGGCGACGTAAAAGAGAATCCATACTCGTTCATGAGAGCTGTGGAGCGATACCTAGCGGTTAGTTGTCTCCCTGAGAAGAGTAAGACGCAGGTAATATACCAGATGCTGCAGGATAACGCGAGGACCTGGGGCAGATACCATCACACCATTTCCAAATACTGTAACGGAGTTTAAGCAGATGTTTTTTCGAAGATATTGGAGCGAGGATATCCAGCTAATTTTAAGATGGGTCTCATGAACAGTATGTACAAGCCATCAGGTGGGGGCGGAATGAGAGATTACGCGGCTAGGCGCATCATGGATCTCCGATCGTTATCGCCACCCATGAGCGATCAAGAAATCATGTGCATCCTAATCAGACAATTTCCAACAACTACCCAGAATTTGCTTAGGAGCGCGTGTCATACAGATTTAGAGAAGTTTCAAGACGCATTAGGGAGCTTCGATCTGACGTTCGATAATGCACCGAAAAACAGAAATGAAGTGAATGTAAATGCAATGATGGTGAGGGGCGCTCAAGAGCAAGAGAGGGGAGGAAAGCAAAGCGCTAGAGTTTGGGGGTGATCAGAGGGGTGGAGAAAACCAAAGAGGATATGATGGGCAGGCAGGAGAGCGAAAGTCGAAGGAACGGCGAGCGGTCGAGACAACCTAATGGAGGAAACGGAGGAGAAGGTTCACGTGGTAACGAAATGAGACCAAATACCAGCGGGACGGGTTACAACCCAAATTTAAACGGATGGGGTTCGTGTTGACGGGAGGCCCCAACACGAACAATCGCAGAGTAAAGCAACGAGGTTTCCATCAAGTCATTTCAAGTAATCGACTACGAAGATGAACACCGGATTAAGAAGAAAAATTGTCAAAGGGTTTGTCGGGAGTGTCCAACCGCAATGAAGTCGTGTCTAAATGAGGAAGCAAACGAGGGTGAAGATAGAGAAAGATCTGAAACTAACTGGAAAGATTCTGTGGAAGATGGGTATGATGCGGAGAAGCAGGAGTTGGGCTCTACAGCTGTTATATTCGTGAATTCTGAACTGGTGGATGAGGATGAAGGAGAAATTGAAGGTGAAGAGAATGAAGACGAAGGAGGGATTAATGATGGGGGAGGAATGAAGACGGAGGAGAAACGAAAGAGGCAGAGAATGAGGATGAAGGAGAAATTGAAGGTGAAGGGAATGAAGATGGAGGTGGGGATGAAGACGGTGATGAAGTTAAACATGAAGGAGAGGTTCAGGATGAAACGATTCACGGCGATGGAGCAGTCAAGAATGAAGAATACAGAAAGAAGGAAGGTACGACATCGACGGTTGTGACAGGACATACGAACGTGACGACAGTATCAATAGGTCAAATACTTGAAGGCATGAATGAGTATTCCTATTTTTCCATGGGTACTATGGTGCAGCGTTCGGCAGTCAGATACTTCCTAGAGGAAAGAGAAATCCAGGTCGCGGGTCCAGCGTTGCAGAAGGCGGTGGGAGTGTCGACGGTGATAATGAAAATCAGGCTTGGATGGGATGGAAAGGTGGGACACATGTCGCACAATTGGAAGGAGTGCGAGCATGTACAATTGATTTGGTGCTGGCGACAGATGGTCGAGGAAGAGATCTAAATTGTGGATTAGAAGATTATTTTTCACTGTGTAAAAAAAATCTTGATAACGTGGGGGGTTATTTGACCGTATTGGTCAAAACACAAAGAATAGGCGCTCCACCACATTCAAAAGTAGCGCGCAGAGTGAGGAACCGCGGCGGAACGGATCGACAGAATCGTGAACGAGCGCACGGGGTAGTGGGAACTGATCGGTCTGACCGCGCAAAAGCGACAGTTGGCGGTTGAGCAGCATGGCGTGAGGACGGTATGCAATGGTGGTTAGAGTGCGATGCTTTGATGTACAAGAAATCCAGTGTAATCGGGACAACAGGTATTTAAGAAAGAAAAATTGTGATGAACTGTGCAATAAGCGAGTGTAAGGATTGTGGTGAACTTATTTAAGAGAGAATAATTACGGAATTTAATAAAAAAGGGGAACAGTGCACGGACACGTGGGCGATGCGGGTTAATGATAGTTGGTGCGGCTGTGCTGATGTGTGATTATACGGTGGAACTGCTGAGCTGATACGATTAAAGTCATCGTGTGAAGAAAGAAACCGTGGGAAGGCGACGCCGGTGGATTGGAAACGGGCTGCGGTGACACGTGGGCAGACGGAGCATCGCGGGCATCAAGGTTACCTCCCGGCCTCAGGC
The DNA here is from genome assembly GCA_031308135.1 of Acheta domesticus. Classification (NCBI taxonomy): domain Eukaryota; kingdom Metazoa; phylum Arthropoda; class Insecta; order Orthoptera; family Gryllidae; genus Acheta; species Acheta domesticus. The sequence goes on along the minus strand of JAHLJT010008446.1, from coordinate 112,457,385 downwards.
GGAACGGGCAGCAACGCGTCACGTAGAAATCGACGATCGTAACGATCAGATAAGTAATTCTAATTGTGAACAAATAGAAGGAAAATTAAATGAAACGCCAGTTCAGGATGCTCACTGTGTAACGTTGAAAGCAATGATGTGCGTAGTAGCATATGAATGGCACGTAGTTTTTCCAAAGGGTTGGAAGTTGCATAAGCGGTAATGATAATGTAATGGTGGGAAGGTTAGAGATGTACAGAATGAACCATAGAATTATGATCAAAGCAATGATGCAAGCTATGTTGGTAATGTAATGATGTCTTATTGTTCTTTTGTTCTAATAAATTCTGTTTATATGATAGTAGGCCTTTGAATCCAGATACTGTAGATTAAAGTAACCCCCTTAAAGAACTCCTGTACCCATACATAAAAATTTTATGATATGTGTAACCGTGAGCCAGCAAAGGTAAGTACGGTCACAATATATATATATATATTGTGAACCAAGGTGACAAGGAGTTGACAATTATATTAATCATTTACTAAATTATACGTGCCACGCAAAAACCGTCCTCCAGAGCATACTATGGTTTTGCATGCTGAAACATAACTAGAGAAACTGCTTTCGAGGAAAACAAGGGAATCCACATCCCATCGGAAATTAGAAAGAGTGTACAGTGCAACGGACCGCACCAGATATAATCACAATTATTTTTACCCGTTAATTCAAAGAATTAACCTAAATGAATTTTGCTGCAGTAGTTGTTTCGTAGCACTTTATGAGCTTGCATGTTATGGGTTTGCATGTTCAGCTTCGCCAAATGACATGCAGCATAAGGCATCTTAGAGGAGAGGCGGTGCGTCGCGATGGCAGCGCTTGGAAAAAGGCGCCCCGCCGCCGTGCGCCTGGCAACGCAACTGGCTGGGCACGCCCTCTGCCAACGGCGCCCAAGATTAACCTAATCTCCGCTTCCGGAATGAACCAGCCACTCAGCATCTCGTCCCCCGCGCTGCGAGGTGGCGGCTGGGTAGCCGCCGGGCACGACCACGACGCGACGCTGCTGGCAAAACAGGAAGCGATGCAGACAGAGGAGGATGAAAAGGAGAAGGAGCGAAAAAATATGAAGTTTTCTGTAATTCGGAGCCAATATGTCTAGTTTTCAAATGTTTCTAACTTCTTCACCTTCACCTTCACCTTTATTCTTCACCTTCACCTTTACCTTTATTCTTCACCTTCACCTTTACCTTTATTCTTCACCTTCACCTTTACCTTTATTCTTCACCTTCACCTTTACCTTTATTCTTCACCTTCACCTTTATTCTTCACCTTCACCTTTATTCTTCACCTTCACCTTTATTCTTCACCTTCACCTTTATTCTTCACCTTCACCTTTATTCTTCACCTTCACCTTTATTCTTCACCTTCACCTTTATTCTTCACCTTCACCTTTATTCTTCACCTTCACCTTTATTCTTCAACTACTGCGGGTTCAGCGTATCGGGCTGTTGTTTCCAAATTTGCGGGTTCTAACCCGCAAGGGGACGAAAAAAATGTTCGAATGCCTTTCTTCGGAAGCGAAGTAAAACCTGCTCTCCCATGTCGTAGATTTACTGCATGCAAAAATCAATCCTAAAAGAAGCCTCTGAGTTATATTCAAAATCGCTTGTTTCATCGCTCGAGTAATATCTCCTTTCTCTGCTAGATTGCAAAAGGAGCTTAGCGAAATTTGTGTGGTCAGACGGAAGAGCGGGCCTGATGTCCCAAGTCTCCTCACGTAAAATGAGGCACTAACTAATTATATATGTTTAAAACGTGGATAACATATTCCGGAGCTCAAGAAAACGTGCGCGGATTCTACTTCAACCCATACGTCACCATCAATTTTTACTGTTCTTTGACAAAATAAATCAAATTAAGAAGGTAAGTCAAAAGAGGACGAAGAATGGAAGGAAGACGAGGGGGAGAAGTCGTTAACAGTGGAGAAAGAAGAAGAGTAGGACATGGCGACGTAAAGGCAGAAAGAGGACCAGGAGGTGGAGGCGGTAAAGTCAACACCGACAACTAAAGCAGCGGCGCGGAGCAGCAGAGAGCGAGGTCGGGAGGCGATGGACATCCAACGTTCGTTGACGTCAGGGAGTATTGTGTCTGCCAGAGACTGCAAGAAACATAGCAAAATTTGCCTTTGCTATACGTTCTTGCTTCGTTTGAAAAACATTATTAAACGTTGATTGATGCGCTCATCAACGCTGCAGGAAAATGTGTCGATATTTTGACAGAAAAACGCGTTTTGTGGGTCTCTGAAACTGACTCGTTTCTTTTTCGTATTCTATCAACTGGTATTATAATATTACGCAACCGTTACAAAACATTCAAGAATGTATATGCACTATTGTAGCAACACTAGATGTTAGTCATAGAAGTCATTGTAAAGAAATACACACTCACTGCTGTACTTGGCGCAGCGCGGTTAAAGGGGTTTGCAAGAGAAGCGGAAACGATAATACAATTCAAGTTGAAATATAATTATTAGCATTTTACCAACCGTCTCAAGTATACGATAGTCTGTGTCATGTTGTAGCACCGCTAGTTTGTACGATGGGTGTTTTTTTTCAACCTCCGATAGCTCATAAAAACAATACAAATGTAAATAACAAAATGAATTTATTACCAAATGTTATGTACAAATATGGTTACTTTTCGACATAGTCACCGTGAAGATTCAGGCATTTGTCATATCTATGGACGAGCTTTCCAATCCCCTCTGCGTAGAATGTTGCCGCCAGTGAGTTGAGATGGTCCTTGACAATGTTTTCAAGTTTCTCTGTACTCTGGAAGGTCTGCCCTTCTAGCCACTTTTTCAGTTCAGGAAAGAGATGGAAATCGCTTGGTGCTAAATCTGGGCTATATGCTGGATGTGCAAAAACTTCCCTTCGAAATTGCTCAAGAAGTCGTTGGGTTACAGCAGCGAGCATTGTCATGAATCAGAAGAACTCCAGAAGTCAGTATGCCTCGTCTTTTGTTTTGGATCGCTCTCCGTAACTGTTGTAAAGTCTGACAATAAACAGCTACATTGATTGTAGACCCCGGTTCTATGAATTAAATAAGCAACACTCCCTTTTGGTCCCAAAACACTGTAGCCATAACTTTTCTGTTGTTGAATGTTTGTTTGAACTTTTTCGGTTTGTTTGGTGTGAGTGCATCCATTATTGTGACTGTTGTTTTGTTTCTAGAGTGCAATACTGAATCCAGATATCATCTCCAGTCACAATAGATTTCAAAAATCTTCACCTTCAACCTCATAACGGGTGAGAAACGTCAGCGCTGATCCCATTCGGCGAACTTTGTGGTCATCAGACAACGTCTTTGGAACCCATTGAGCGCACAGATTTTTGCACTGTAGGTGTGCTGTAACGATTGTGTACACACTTAATCTTGAAACTTCAGGAAATTCTACGCTCAACTCACTGATGGTAAATCTCCGTTTTTCGCGAACCATTTTGTCTTCTGATGCGACAGACTTGCGTCCTTTTCCCCCTTCATCGTGAACATCGGCTCGGCCTTCTTTAAACTTCCTGCACCATTCACGTTCAACACCATCCGCCATAAAGTTATCACCATATACTCAGCTCATCCTTCGATGAATTTCAGCTGCACTATTCCCTTCTGCTTGAAGAAATCGAATTACACTGTCCGATTCGCACTTGGCGGGAGCATCAATTGTAACAGCCATGTTTGTGTGTCTGCAACTCAGCTGAAAATGGCGCAATGATGATGCTAGTGGCAGAAATTATAGAGGAGGGAATGGCTTTCGCCTTCTGCCCATCCCCGCCTCTCACCACTCACGTGATTGTTTTTATGAGCTATCGGAGGTTAAAAAGAACACCCCTCGTAATTATAAGAGCACATTTCACTGAATTTTATGCTACAAATACAGTTTTCATTTCACCTTTTAATTTTCTAAGATTAAAGATATGTTTTTTGTATGGCACCTCCCACGTGTCGTTTGCTGAAGATAATTTTTAATAGATGACTGAAGTATGTATCATATTGTAAGTATGTATCATAATGTAACCTTTACAAATAATAGAAAAATGAGCTATAGCAACAAACACGTTTTAAACATAATGAGGGGAGAGATCTGAAAATTCCAACCTTTCCAAATATAATGATCCATGGATATATTTTCCGAGAGAAAATAAAGGTCACAGAAGACAAAAAAATGAAATGAAATTGTTCTCAGAAGCTAAATTTGTTGACCACAGGAAACAAATCGAAATTTATGGAGAACTACTGGGGTTGGAACATCACATACTTTCTTAAACTAGTATATTAGGAGGAGGTAAACATGTGGCAGATCTACATAACAATGGATCACAAATGGCTGGATATGATCCTGTAATACTATATAATGCAATCGTATAATAATATTTAAATGTAACTTCAGAAAGCTTTAATGCATTTAACTTATGCATTACGGATTGTAGCAGGCATACGGCCGTGGCGGACGTGCGAGGTATATTAGGGGCGGGAAGGATGAGGCAAGGCGAGGCAAAGTAGCAGAATGGGACGGTGCTGAGCAGAGCTGTGGTGGTGGGGGAGGTGAAGTGGATGTTCCGGGTGGGAAGAGCAGAAATGGAAATGAAATTACTTATTATTATATTAGATGTATTAATATTGCAATTGGTCATAACCCGGCGGCAGTTTCACAATCAGATACAGAACATTATCACCGATAATAAACAAAATAATCATACACAACAATTATGGAAGCAATAATAATTAATAATAATCACAGGAAACTAAAGCCAATATTTAACAAAATTAAATCCAACGACGTTTGCCGCGTTCGCTACACTTCACTGCACCACGCTGCCAGTTGTCCTATGATCCGTTTATTATATTGAAGACTATATACAAAAAATGATTTGAATTTACTTGATTTATTTTTTGTCAGAGAACAATATGCGACGTGCAGGGGAGATGTATAATCTGCGCACGTTTTCTTGAGCTTCAAAATCTCTTTCCTCTCTTCTCTTAGAATTTTCGAATTTTTTCGCGGTTTTTCATTATTGTCGAAAATATATTAGCTGGTATTCCTTACTCCTGTGCCACTGTTAACATCTTTGATAATGTTCACTTTTTCTACAATATTAAGTGATTTTCGTTTCGACATTTCCAACACGCTTTTTAATAGCATAATAGCAAACTGAACCTACCCAGAACTGACAAACTAACATCGTAGGGCAAGGCTTCCACTTCTAGAAGGAAGTTATACTCTCCTCCGCAGTAGCAATACTCACCTTTCAAATTTAACAATACTTTCTTTTAGAAACGTAATTTATAGTATGTACTGTATATTTTTATTTCATAGAATAAAGAGTCGTCAGAAAATTATTTCGACATTCGGAAATAATTTTCGTTGTATAGAAATATTTTTTAAACGGAATTTTTAAGGAAAAGAAAAATAATTCTATTTACACAGAATTTCGATAAATCTCGATGTTACATAAGTAGAGGTCCGTCTATACACCACTGCCCTGGGTTTTTCTAACCCAGATATATTTTATAGTTGCGCCGTAAAATTCAAGATTTCCGATGTGCAAGGTGATTCAGAATAAATGTTATAAACGTCTAGGGAATTAATGGGCACAAAAAAGATATTTATTTTCAATGAACATGTGGGGTGAAATCTCATAACGAAGTTACTCAAAAGACATTTCTAACATGGCGCCCCGGAAGACAACTCTCAGACAGCTACTAGTGAGCTGGCATTGGAAAAAGTGAGTATTTGTCTTTACGTATTTTGAGTATTTGTCCAACTTCGATTCCGTCAGAACGTACACAGCAGTTACAATGCGGGCATCAACTTCATGGTCATCGTTTCAAGAACTTTTTATTGTCAAAACTGGGTTTAATTTTCTGCTCAATAAAGTATTACTTTCTGCTGAGCGACCTTTCTAGAACTTAATTCCGCACATATGATACAAAAACAATGTTTATGTAGTGCAGTAGACGCGAGATAATTCCAGGATGTGTAGGGTTAAAAGATAAAGAAATTACTCTAAACTTATGTTGAATAAAAAAAATTATTGCAATTTCGGAAATACACATCCATCAATCCGTATGAGTTTTTTCTATTGTAACCAAGATATATTGGCATATTAAATCACAACGATTGAAAATCAAGTAATCGGTCGGTCTTTAACTGTGAAAATGTTTACCGTGTACAAGAGATTTAAGTTTGATTATTTCTCTCCACATTATAAGAAGGACTTTTTCAAGTATTTACTACTTATAATGAAAAATAAAGTGAACTAGAAACTAAGGGAGATGAAAAGTTAGAAGCCCTTACTATGAAATCAAGACGCACGCACGCCAAAGACTACTAGTAAAGCAGACGCAGTGTGAGTAAAACTTGTGGTTTACTGAGAAATTATAATCCACCTCAAGCTAGCCGTGCCCTGTACAGCATGAGCATGGCCCTTATTCCTCCTTGGACAGCAGGCTGGCACCGGCGCGGCGGCGCGGTCCTGTCGTAAGCCGGCTGACGGCTCGCTCACCGGCCCGGCGGGCCGCGCACCAGGGACCGGACTACGGGAGTTAGGCGCGTCCGCCTGGGACAGCGTGGGCCGCGTCGGAGACGGCGCACGGGCGGAGCGGGCCCGCACGCGGGGACCGACTGCAACACACTCGCCCCGCATCCCCCTCCGGGAAATCACCTTGGATGATCGGCAACCCGCTCTTCTCTTCCCCGCTCCTCCCCGCACTTCATCTCTCTCCCCTCCCCCCCCGCGCAGCGTCACCCCGCGCTTGCCCGCTGTGTGCCATGCCACAGCTCCACTCCTCCGGCCCGGTCGTTCCTACACGACTGCGTCTGGCCGGCGCCGCTTATTGAATTAGAAATATTAATTACAGCGCCCGAGAGGAGGTGACTGGCCGCCATCTCTCCGGCGGACTTTCATCGCTCGGCGCAGCCCCTCTTGCAGCTCGATCGCTGCTCCCCGCTGAGAGGATGACCAAACCCTAAAGTCGAGGCAGAAATCTCCTATCAGCCACTCATGATATACCGGTGCGGATAAAGGCCATGAGCTTAGATGTCCATCCCGAGGAGCAATTCTTTTTGGTAGAACAAGGAAAATGTGGAGTTGCAGACCGTGCGCAGTAATAAACTCATTATGGGTATGTAATGTTCGCAGCAGCATTGTCACTTCTCTGTTCACATTTCCTTGTGACCATATAGTCCATTCATTTAATAATTAATAATTTAAAATATATTAAAGGAAGGATGAAAATGACGAAGTGGGTCGAAGTACAGACTACGGAGCTTTCAAAGGGGATCATCTATTTGCGTTTCGTGAAAATTGATCTAATCACAGAAAGTTTTAGGTGATTAATTTTACATAGTAGCATGTTTGGACAATTCATAAGAGCAATAAAAAACCTACCGAACAACTGCTGCTATTTGTCGCTATTTTAACATTAAACATTATTATAAGTTATGTATAATTTTGCTCCAATACAATGTTCAAAAGAGGTTGTTACTATTCCAAATTAATCGCCTAAAGCTTGCTCTTAAGAGCTCAAATTCATTTTGAAGGAACGCCAGCAAATAAATCGTCTCCTATATTATTTCAGTAGTATACCTTCCCTTTGCACGTCTCACACGCAATCAATCTTTATAAATTAGGTTTCTAAAGAAAGAATTTCTCGGAGACGTGGTGAATTACACTTTGACTTTAAAATATGAAGGATTTGTTTAAAAAGTGCACCTTAATATTCACGTAAAATGCAACCCGCAACACACGTCAGGAGTTTTGAATCTATATCATTAAAAACCCTACTAAACGAAGCTCTCTATGGTTTTAAAAACTAAAATCTTGAGGTCAAATGCCTCAAAGAAACGTTCCTCACACCGTAATCTACAGAATGAGATCTTCATTATTCTATTACAGTTTTGCTGGTTCGACGCTTCTCGATTCTACCCCACCTGTTCAGAGCCTGTAGAATCTGCAACTGTATGTGAAATTACTAATTACTTGATATTATATGCGATTGAATTACACGGGTGTACCTCTTTGCTTGATAATAAAGTTAAATAAGAATAGTTTGTATTGACAAAGGTGTATTATATTGTTATCAACTACAAGGCGACAAATAGAACAAGTAACAGAGGATAAGAGAGTTTTGAAGAAAAATATATATTACACACTTAATATGGAAATGGAAAAATAAGGAAGAGCGTGGGATAGAGTATGCGAGAGTTCTCGTACGGGTACGCTAGTTTCACTTAAATGCTGAGTGTTCTATATTTCGACACACTTGAACATTCTTCAATTTACTGAATTTTGGATCAATAAGCAGCCATTGCATTACCATGTAATAATTAATACATTTTCTTTTAGAAATATTTAATTTATATAGTGCCTTCATATCAAAAGATATCTGCGTATTCTTTCGCAAACATTTAAATGGGAATATTATTCAGGGATACTGATTATAAGTATTGATTTTTTGTATACCGCATCAATAAATAAAATTAATTTTATTTTATGTAGTATATTAAACAGCCAGGCATTTCCTGGACAGCGATAATGGCTGAAGACGAGTTTGAAATAGCGTAAGCGTGAATGTTACCTAGAATTTCGCCAATATAACGCATTAAAAAAAGAAAAAAATCTTTAAAAATACTTCCAAAGCGTTAGATTGGCTACAATGGTGTGTTGGCGATTTTCTTCGCATTTCTTTCATTCAAATAATTTTAGAGTTTCAGCACTTTCGAACAATTACCTTCCATGTAGACAGTAAATTAACACTTTTTGGGGATTTCCGTCACAGAAACAAATATATGCTCACAAATGTAGCTGTTCATCAAATAACTTAAAACGTTCATCCCTTGAAAACAATACTACATGCACAAAGCTTAAATTTTTTCTTTATAGTAATGGATGTAAAGTTTATATACACATAGTGATGACGACGAGAAACACATTAAATAATTTTAAAGAAGTTAATGAATCATGTCTTAATAAGTGAATTTTATAGGGATTAAATTTAAACTAGGAAGGTGAAATCACTAAGTAATATAAATGATATCAAACAGGTTATTTGTTTAATTGAATGACAGGAAAAAGTAGTAATATCTGGGCATTACGCTTTTCCTCTTAAAGCCCGTGTATAGCTTTCCTTTAAAGATCTCAAAAAATGATATACTGAAATGTGTTCCTTGAGTTATGATGCGAAACGTAATTTTAATAAAAATGAAGAATAATATTAATTGGTAGTGTGTTTTCTATTCCACGATATGACACGTTCCATCATTTTTTAATATGAGAAGGGGAAAAAAAGAAACTGTAGAAGATTGCTGTGGGACCTTGTTAATAGCCCCGCCCGACATTTGTCTCCGCGCAGATGGGGGAAATCCGGAGGAATTCCCTCCCACGGTAGCCCCGCGGTAATTTAGGCGGCTTAAAGGCGGAGTATCATTGGTGTCCCTTGAGCATTCATCGTCTCCTCTCAGAAATTACTCCTGTGTCATCTAAATATTGCATGCAACGTTACTTCTTAATTTGCGAAAAAACTATAATTTTAGGTAAAATAATTAGTTTGTGCACTCCGATTTCGATTTTTTAAATAATTAACGAATTACCTTAATTACCGTGCATTCCATCATTAATTAAATATTTCATTTTTCCATTTGTCAGTGATGCTATATTACTCATTCGCACACGAGGTACAATAGAGAAAATTCTGTAATGTAGCAAAAACCCAAATCTTGAGATTTTGACGTCCGTCCGTCCATAAGCCTTTCTGAATGACTATCTCATTATCAATAAAACCTCTATTTTTTTAAAATTGCAGCTACTTTACTGAAGATAGATTTTTTATGAAATCTGTACTTCAAACTTATTTTTAATTGTCATTTTTTAATATGATGGTATTTTTTCATATTTTGGGTGAAATCGTGGCAAAAAAATTGTCAACAAAATACTCTTATGGAAGGTTTCAATTTTTTCTCTTTCTTCTCGAATAGAACATGTTTTCTAATAATGTCGCATACATTTATGCCCCAATTTGCGCATGAAATTTCGAAAGTACAGATGTTCTCCCTGTTTAAGGCGGATAAGACAATATTATTGTTTTCGGAGCTTGTGTGCATCGAACCCCATTCTGGATAAATATTTTTTGTGGAATGAAAAACACATTTTGCGGTTCATCTAATATTATAATACGAGTATTACACAAGCATTAGAAATAATACGATATATTATGCGCTGTTGTTACACCACCAGCATTTTTACGTGGCGGGACCTTTACTCCTATTCACCGCCGTTGTGTAAAGGATAGGGGCGGGAGTTGATCTCGGAACTACGCGCTCGAGTTTAAATCCCAGCCCATAAAATATTCTTGCATGTTGAAACATTGCAGAGACGTAGTGTTGGGTCAATGAGACTATCTTCAAGAGAGGCAAGCCGACACTTGCCCATTTTAACTCTATTATATTTTTTATCATGGCAACATTTTCGCACGAATTCAACTACTATTATAATATTACGTCACTGTCACAAATAAGAAGGGAATTGCAGCACAATTAGTTTTTCTCTGTTTGCAGAGGCGCATCTAGATATTCAGGCGCCCATGGCAAGCATTGAAATTGCGTCCCTGCCAGGATCAAATTAGGAATGTTGTTCGTTATAGCGGGTATTTTCTAAATAGTACGCCTCTGAGTGGCGCCCATGGTACGTGCCATGGCTGCCATACCGTAGATACTTCACTGCACGAGTGCATAACGCGATACGCATTGCAAACATTCAAAATCAAAATGGTTGTACTGAGTAGTAACAGAACATGTCAGTGACTTCATCTTCTTTCGTAGTACAACAATTTTGCAATTTATAGCCTAAACATTTATCACATGATTCCTTTATTCACAATACAATTTGTTTTGCCTTAAGGAACAACTTTCCAAAATTTAAAAAAAATAATTTTGAACTTGTTCCCTTTCTATTCACGCTAATTGAAATATATGACAATGGTGGAGGACAAAATTGATTGTTTGGCGCTATTATTATTGATTATTAACATATTGACAATCAATTTCAAAATTTGCTCTTAATTTATATAATGTTGACGTTCATTGAAACTGCTGTGGAGTTTTGCACATGGAACTTCCCTAACTATGTTACAATTATAAATTGCTGAAACCTCGCCGGTACAAACTATTATGAATTTTTTGTACCTGAGAGTTTTCATTGATTGTTTTTATACGAGGGTTCGGGCAGAAGTCATGGCAATTTTTTTTTCTAAAAGAAATGTTATCGAAGCGCACAATTTTATTTGTAGCGTGAGAGAAATGCTGCAGTAAGGTGTGTTCACATTCACAGAGGTCTCTGTGAGTGTCTCTATTAGTGCAGAAAGCAACGTGAAATCAATTATCCAACTATCGCTGTGCGAGATGAATGTAACGCGTTTCGAGCAGTATTCGTTCTTCAAGACAGCCGTTCTTCATGGGAGAAATGCTCGAGAATGTCACTGGGAATTGGTGGAAGTTCTTGGGAATAAAGCCCTTCCAAACCGTACAGTCGCGAGATGACCACGCGGATTTCTGCGAGGACGCGTAGCAACTAGTGACGAGCAACGCACATGGCGACCTGTGAGAGTGCGGACAGACGTGGCATGTGCAGCACCTGACGAATCGGGCCTTTAGAAAGGATATATAATGCGTTTGGAATGTTATGAACTCGTATATACTAAAATGCTTTGGAACATGAAACCAGTACAGCCATTTCAAATACTTTAATAAATATTGAAACGACAATTCTGGTGTGCCGTTATATGTCCATGCACTTACTTCATACTCTACCCTTTCATGTGTATATTTTACATTTTCCACCCGTACTCGTGATCTTACAAAAAGAAATAATTGCCACGACTTATGCCCCAACCCCCGTATCATGACTGTGAGATTTGAAAAGTATTGAGTTATAATATTCTAGTGACCTGCAGCGGCAAAATAACTAATGAACGAGATCACAAAAATGTTTTTTTAATTACAACGTACACAGCTCAAGAACAACAAATAAAATACTATCGTGTAGCAAGTTGAGTATTTTGCTATAACAGCAACGTTCACAGAACAATAGTTCTTTACCGACCAAGAATACACAAAATTACTATTCCGTAAGATAACACGTGAATATTTAATGGCGGGTTGCCGCTTTCTTGGAGCATTGCTGGCTCATGTATCTGTTACGAAGTAAGTAGTGGCGCAATGGTTAGGAGAATTCAGTCGGTACGCAAATCATGAAAGAGGTGGTATAACGTAATTAAATATTTTTATTTTTCAGTTAAAATTGAAACTGTTTAATTGTTTTTTTAATTTTACTAGAGGTTCCGGGTATCTAACAAAACCATAGTCACCTTTCACATGACTGGATACTGCACAATTTCTTTTAATTTTGGCTGGCACCGGAAATAGTAGGTGTAGAGTTTACTCAATTTAAAATTATTCAATTCTTTAGAAAACAAAAATATTGCTAATTAATGTGCAGCTGAAGAGGTTACAGTTGCGTTACAGATCCCCTTTCTTTATCGAGATGTTTGACTGCAGATCTGTATAAACGCAATGATTCACATTTTCATATTTACCCTCTAAGCTCTCACTAGATTTTTTTGATTTTGTTTTTGGGATATTGGTATTGTTTTGATGATGGTTTGGTATTTCGTAAGACGATTATTCACTGAATTACAAACATAATTTCTACTGGATTCAAAATATGAATAAAAATGCAAAATGAAGTTTCTGATAGTCTCAGTTATGTTAATCTAATCAATGACCAATTTTCTATTTTAATTGCTATTAAGGCATAATAGGGTTATTGCATGCAAACAAGTCTCGTGGCATCGATATCTTTAAATTCAAAGATAATGCAGTATGTCATTTTCCATGGCCCCAAATAGTCAAAATTTTAAAGTTATTAATGCCATAGTTACTTAACAATGAACATTTTAAATACTCCGTTTTCAGAGCGCACGTCAGTGTTTATCGTCAGTTTTGTCACAAAAATATACTTTAAAAATTTTAGTATTTATCTAAAAGCAGAATATAATTTGTAATTACGCACATAAAATTAATTTTATATTTATAGATGTAATAGAAAAATAATTAATTTTTTTGAAAATTTATAACAACAAAACCAACCTTCTGGTTTGAACAGTTTTTTTAAATTGGTTTATATACATTCTTTCAACCCTGAAAGTTTGAACGTGGAGCTTTAAAAAATACGTAAGTTATAAATAGAAACAACTTACCGGAGCGAATGAACGCCGAAGGCAGGGTAACCTATTTAGCATGTCAGACAGCGCTGCCCATTCTCCCTACCGCGTATTCATTGATCCCGATGCAGAACTTCTTTTCTAGGATCTTCAAAGGAACCAGAGTACGTTTTGACAAAAGTTTTTATTTTTACACATTGGAATCACCCCTACCCCCCGCCAGCAAACAGGCAACTTTCAACCTTAAGCATCAAATTAACCTTTGAATGTCTCGGAAATGGTTCATCGTTCCATCATGAAATTTGGGGAAAAGCATAATTAACAAATAATCTTATCTTTTACCAAAATTCGTGCGAAAAAGGTTGGTTTTTAAATATTTGTTTAATTTTTTATTGGTTTTCATATTTATTTGAAGTGAAAATTCTTAACAATCCATTACGTATTTAAAATATGATAATTTATGCTTACAACCGTATACTATCTCTCATTTTTCTGCAATGAAGCAAGTGCATTCCAGAATATTTTTATTATAACCTACGTCAAAATGTTGCCAAAACTGTACTGATCGTTGTGGGATAACTATTGATACTATCACTCTCACATTTGACAGTTTAACTTTTGTTATAACATAATTAACATATTAAAAATCAAAAAATTATCTGAAACCCTACTGTCTTATATCTTAAATTTGTATGTAATGATTCCATAATTATTCATTCTTTACAATTTTCGGGCGAAGTAAAAATCCTTTCTTTCGTGAAGCCTTTATGAAAAGTAAAGCTCTATCGTGATGGAAATATGTAACTATATTGAGTTAATAATTCTCTTTTAACATTAAAATGTTATGGAGTTTACTAACTCAAACTCACAAACCACGAACGAGAAAACAGCGTTTGAGTTTCACCAACTTCACACACACACACACACACACACACACACAGGGAGAAATTAACATTTCAAAATCTGTTACAGAAGCATACTGGGAAGTTTTTTGTAAACCCTTTTATCGACAATACATTATTATGCACATAAAAATCAATGTTTAAAACAACGGGGAAATTTTATCTGAAACACTATTTGCAATGAAGAGCATTGACTTGCAAACTAGACAAGTAGATACACCCACTATCTGGAGTCAAACTCTGCACCGCAAACCAAAGCCGCTCTTTTACGCTCGTGCGTGACTGACCATTGCTTCTACGCTTTAGTGAGCTTTCAAACGTTAAATCGAATATTGGAAGTCGAGAGGCGCGCCGAAGCGACAGTCTCCTATCGATAAAATCAGTGTCGCTTCTGGCCGCGGTGGCAGGCAGCAGAAAGTTTGGGATATTCAAAACATTAGATTGTTACAATAGTCATGCTTGTTTCAGTGCACATTGAATACTACTTTACTATTTAACACTCGTTATTAAAATGAGTATTTCCTTCACAAAAGCATTTTGGGGACGAACGCTTCGGTGAACCTTGTGACGTTAAAATAGAATTTTGGAATGGAACAAACTCTGAATTAAAATAAATTGAGTACATCGCTATGGAAACAGTGGGGGGGGGGCAACAATAATTGTAAAAATGATTTTTCTCCATTACATTTTGTAGTTCTTTATGAAATACAAAAAAAATTAGTAACCCTTTCCAAAATTATTTTTAAACAACTTTGAAAAAGTTGTTCAGGTCTTGTTTTTGTTGAAATCTCTGAGCTGTAGAAAATTGTTAAGTTCAAAAATGTTTCCAGCATCTTCCAACCATTATAAAATTGAAGATAGAGATATTTCCTAAATTAAATTCTATTCCTCTGGTATTAGTATGGATATCTAATTTTTTCCTCTGATATTAGTATTAGTAGTATTAGACATTAAAAAGTGTCGCAGGTCCCATTTTTGACGAACTACCTGTATTATGGAAAATTGGAAAAGAAACATTGCAAAACTACAATAAACCCACAACAATTTTGACTTCACAACGTGTTAGAGAAAGGAATCGCTACTTATAAGAGCAAGAACAATCTTTGTCGGTAATCATTACAAATCTACTTATCAATCCAACTTATTCGGTATGTACACGTTTTCTGTCGAAATATCGCCAATTTTCACAGCAGCATTACAATGCTTTCTTTATATGGTATTACTATTCAAGAAAGTAAAAAAAAAAAAAAACAATGTTAAGTAGAGGTCTCTTCTGTGACGCTGCGTGTCTTTTCAGCTGCCGTCTCCGTAACTAAAACAGTGACCGCCGCCTCCGGGAGCGCGCTGCCTTCGTTGACTTCTCGAGCGGCGGGTGGCGTATGGCGAGCGCCGGGGAGGTGCCGCCTGCGCGCTCCGGCGGCCCTGCAAGGTTAATTAGTGGCGCGGGCGGCGGGGCTTGTGCTGCGCGCCCCCTCGTCTAATCCTCTGAGCCGGCGAGCGGCGGCGGCGGCGGCGGCGGGCGCGGACGCGGACGCGGGGGTGGGCTGGCAGTGCTAGCGAGGGCGGGAGATGTGCCGGGAGGTGGGGCTGAGGGATGGGAAGAGAAAGAGTTCCTGGGCAGGCAAGGCGGAATGAGACGGCGTCCGCGACGGATGCAAAGCAAATGATGATGGTAAAAGGTCTGGCGCAGTCCGAATGAAGATGGCAATAACGTCTGTGTCAGGGATGGAGAGGTGTATTGTGTAGCGCGTGCAACAGGCGACGTAGTGGAATGAAAACAGATGCGCCGTGAGGCAGAAGGAAGGGCCAAGAGAGGGAGAACGGTTCGAGCAGGGCGAACGGTTCGAGCAGGGCGAACGGTTCGAGCAGGGCGAACGGTTCGAGCAGGGCGAACGGTTCGAGCAGGGCGAACGGTTCGAGCAGGGCGAACGGTTCGAGCAGGGCGAACGGTTCGAGCAGGGCGAACGGTTCGAGCAGGGCGAACGGTTCGAGCAGGGCGAACGGTTCGAGCAGGGCGAACGGTTCGAGCAGGGCGAACGGTTCGAGCAGGGCGAACGGTTCGAGCAGGGCGAACGGTTCGAGCAGGGCGAACGGTTCGAGCAGGGCGAACGGTTCGAGCAGGGCGAACGGTTCGAGCAGGGCGAACGGTTCGAGCAGGGCGAACGGTTCGAGCAGGGCGAACGGTTCGAGCAGGGCGAACGGTTCGAGCAGGGCGAACGGTTCGAGCAGGGCGAACGGTTCGAGCAGGGCGAACGGTTCGAGCAGGGCGAACGGTTCGAGCAGGGCGAACGGTTCGAGCAGGGCGAACGGTTCGAGCAGGGCGAACGGTTCGAGCAGGGCGAACGGTTCGAGATGAAGTACGGTTTCACAGGGAGAATGCGTTGAGCGTGTTGAGACGCAAAGCTGGTTGAGAGGGAGAGGGGATTGACTAGGGTAGAGTGAAATGAGAGGAGAGCAGGTTGAAATGAAGAACAGGTTCAAAGGGAGAGAGTTTTGAGAATGGAAGCAGATTGGGAGGGACATAGGAGTTGGGAGTGGAGCGGTGCGGGAGTCTGAGGCGGAACGGTTTCTCCGTGTAGTCAGGATGAGCGAGGCTGAAAACGGGCGGACAGGAGGCGGCTGCAAATGTGCACGAAGGAGAGAAGCAGGAGTTTATAAGTCGAGGCGAGGGGGATGTAGGTTTAACAGGGAGAAGAGGAAACGCGAGGTGTTCCTCAACGTTGCCGCTCCCATATGGAGGCGAATTTAGTACCGAGATTCGGCTTTCGCTCCATCACCTGCTGCCTAAAAGGGCTTCACGCGATCGGGATGTGCTGGAAAATGCCATTGCCCACTCACAACCGTGAAGTATTCATAAAACGTTGGATGGCTGCCATTTATACACTTTGAATTCAAGTTAAATAAAACCTCCAAGTAAAACTCGTGATGCTACAATAGCACCTATTTTCTCGCGTTAATGGAAATAGCTACGTAGTATTGAAATATTGCAATTTATGCTCTACTAACATCTTGGATATCATTTGGAAACGTCCAATTCAACCAAGAAGCGAACACCTCATCGTTTCCATCGCAGTGTTGTCAAAACTATGTGAATTCTACAACTGCATACAAATATAATACAAAAGTTTTGTAAACTTGAATTGGACAAAGAAGTCTGATACCCCGGACAATACAGAAATGCATTTCATAGAGCCATAATTAGAGAGGAGAATTCTTAAACCATGCAACAAATACTTTACTCATTACAAATAGTACAGCATTTTGTGCAAAAAACTAAGAATTTTCATGCAAATATCTACATAAATTGGACAATTATAACTCCTTTCGATACAGCAATACCATGTCACAAAAATGACACGTAATTCACAAAAATTCGCGATCGCGAAACGGAATTCCATTGTTACATGCCCTGCTTTGTCAATACCCCCATAAATACCTACCAATTTTTATTTCAAATATTTTAAAATAAATAATTTCTAAAAGATTAGTGTGTAAATGTATAACCAAAGATCGAATGTAAGAAACTAACAAAAAAAATAATATAGAGAATTGCAATTTCTAATTTACGACGCATCCGACTGCCTGAAGCGCAGTAAATTTGCAGCGGGATATTATGTTTGTCGAGAAATTATAGAAAAAAACTACTCGTATTTTGTAACAATTAAGCATGTCCTTATTTCAAAGTATGGTTTTGAAAAATACTTGTCATTGAGAAAACCAGTTGGCATCTCTCGCCGCCAAGAACATTTTTTTGACATTCTCTCTTTTTACGGTTTCCTAATGGTATAACGGATATTCATTATAGAATATTAAAGAGAAACACATTAATTTTAAAATATTAAAAAACACAAAAACCTTAACTTAAACAGTAATTTTCTTTTAAAATTTTGTAGCTATTTATTACAAAATGGCGTTTAAGCGATACTAAAAATGCGAATTTGAATTTCTTTTTCACAGACCATTATTGAGTTTTCAAGAAGCTTCATTTGAAGTAATTTGAAGCACTTACACTCAGAAATATAATAATGTTTACAAATTGCTGGTTATGCGCATATTAAAGATGTGAGAGATCTTTCAAAAAAATTACATGTGTAATTAAAAAAATATTAAAATAAACTTTACGTCATATTAAAGAGTGCAATTAGCACTATCCGTTCCAAAGGCGGACGCAGGGACAGGCGGACGCAGGGACAGGCGGACGCAGGGACAGGCGGACGCAGGGACAGGCGGACGCAGGGACAGGCGGACGCAGGGACAGGCGGACGCAGGGACAGGCGGACGCAGGGACAGGCGGACGCAGGGACAGGCGGACGCAGGGACAGGCGGACGCAGGGACAGGCGGACGCAGGCGCGGACGCAGGTGCGGACACAGACGGATGTTTTGCTTTCAGTTAGTTTTTCGGTGTCAAGGACACCGAAACATGTATCTGACACATCTCCTTCCAACGATCAAAACTTTCTGAATGATACGACAGGGATTCAATTGCTCATTTGTGTGATATGCTTTCGTACTGAGAATTCTGCAGATTCTTGGAAGTTCGAAGGTGTGCGCCTGTCACAAACATCCCTTTCCATCTAATTGCAGATTCGACGGACGTATATAGAATTGCCATTGTTTCTGAAACAATCGCGCTGCGATGCAGACTTCATGTAATTGTGAATGCACGCTTACCTTTAATAATAAGTTTTGTCTTTCTAATTGCACAGTGCAGAATCTGTTGACGGTTTTTAGAGTTATCCACTTACAGACGTAAATATATTTAGACGTGAGCCTACGGAATCGGCGGTATTCTTGTAAGGAAACATTCCATTCACCCTAAGCATAATTTACAACAATACCCAGCCCATGATGCTCATAAAATGACATAACAATATAATTGAACAATTATCAATATTTTATCAACATCTTTTATAATTAGTTTCGATTAATTACACATGTTTCTCAATTTGAAACGTCCCGTTCATATTTCAGAAGACTACAAAAATTGTACTCATTTGTTCTGCTTTAATAGCAGGGGTGGCTGACCATCAGATGAGCCGTTGAGAGCAAAAGTGTGCAAGTCAAATTTTGGAAGATTTTAGTTGGATACACTGGTAGGTGGTTTTAACATTGTTCCATCATGGACTAAAATGGTATGAGTGTAACTTCAATATTTCTTCGTTAGAGGTCAGCACAATGTGGAAGTAGCCAAGTTGCTCATTCCGCTGCATGCAATTGTGGTGCAAGTCACAGGTGGGATGAAACAACAGCTTCCAGGGGCTCTCAGGAAATAAATTCTTGTTTATCTATACCAGGGCTTACCAACTTAGAAGGACTTACGGGCTACATATCAAATTCAAGTTAACCCGCGAGCCGCATCGTAATTTAAAAATATTTTTTACCCCAACTACTGAGATAATACTGAAACAAATATAAATTAGACACAACTTTTACTCAACATATTGAATGATTAATATACATACAATGAGAAAATTAAGTAATCAGTAAGTAAAAAATAAAATGAACAGTGCAATTTTATTGTATTTGGTTGGTATAATCAAATTTTTCAAAGCAGTCGCAGGCCGAACACAAAGATCCGGCGGGCCGCATTCGACCCGCGGGCCGCCAGTTGGAAAGCTCTGGTGTATACTCATCACAGAAGAAGCATATCGAAAAAAACATTTAATCGCTTTTAATGGCATTTACACAGGTCAAAAACGTCAAAATTGCTCTCACTTAGATGAAAATTGTGACAATAATTTAAACATTGGCCACAAATTTCTTGTATCAAGTCACTCATTTATGAAAAATTACTCCGATTTCGGGCACATAGAGCAAGCTGGCAAAAACAAAATTGATTACGTCCCTCCGACCGGTATAATGCCATATGTTCAGCTGGAAATAAGAACAGTACGTGAAATTGCGCAAGAAGATTTTCATTCTACTTTGTAGCTTGGAAAAAGTAATTGTGAGAAAGATTAATAATGCAGGAGCTAAAGTAAATTAGCTGCAAATACAGTTGATACGGTTACTTAGAGAACAACCTCATTGCAGCCTATGTAGCAAAAAAGACATGATTGAACTTCAATACGCGCCTTCAGGGTATCCCAATTACTTCAACGTACTAGAAACATTCCTAGTTGAAGATACAGGACCATTAGAACTAGTTCCAAATGAAGATCAGCCTTCTGCCCCAACTAAAGTGTCCACAAAGTGAGCACTGCTGATCTACCCTTCACGAAAATGCTTATTCTTAGTGGATTAATGCAAAACTTGTGATAATAGGAATCGAACTATTATTTTATTTTGGGATTTTAATTAATTATAACTTATATGAATAAAATATCAAAACTTAGTGTACAAATATAAATTGTGAACGTTGTTCTTTTATGTTTGCAATGATTTCACGCTATATCTCTACTTTTACGTCACATTACACAACGAAAATTGTGCATGCCAATTATTTCAACGTAAGCCATAGTTCTGAAAAGGTGTGAGCAAAAGTGGTGAACCCCATTCGAGTAGCCAAGCGCCTTTACTTTCTCGTATACGCAGTCTGTATAGCAACAATTTTGCAATTAAAAAATGGCTAAAGTGATTTATTTATTTATTTACGTCAAAAACAGTTTAAAACTGTGTGTGACGAGCTATGGGGAGAAGTGAAATTTGTGCACGGTTTTGTAATTCTGTGATCTCTATCCTAAACCTCATTCTAGTCGAATTTTGAATACAGAAAAAAGAGCGGTTTTTTCAAGTTTTGTTGACAAAAATATTCGCTCCTATATAATAAAATATATTTTCAAAGGTAAATTAGCTATGAATTTGTGCCCTTAACCCTCATCATGTTCTTCATGAAAGAAAAATACTTTTTGCCGCGACAATATGGAAAACAATAATTTCAATAACTATATTTCCCACTGAAATTCAGAAGACTTTTAGAGAAACGAGAAAAACCTATTGTCGCTTGCTGCCAAAAAGCGGGATTGCCAAGTAGGATATTACTATCTTGTGTAACTAGTATATTCGAATTTCGTGTTTTGTCCTTGATCCCAAAAAGAGATTTTCTTAAAACTTTTTTTGCATGTTTGTGAAAAAAATGGACAAGACGGACAGATGGACATACGTTTTGCCGTTAAGCGACTTTTCAGTATCAAGAACCCAATAAACATGAGTTCTGACTACCCAATGTGTTAGGGGAAGTAATTTACTATATATTGGAAGACGACTTATCCATTATTTTGTTACCAGGTCCAGGCAATATGAGTTTTTTTTTGTCGAAATATCGCCGTTTTCCGGCGCACGATTACATACTTTCACTTCTTACAAAGTAAGGTGAGAAGAATTTTTTTTTGAAAAAGGACTCCAAGTTTTTTCTTTAAATTTTCCCCACAGATATAGATGGTGACATCTCCGAAGCAAAACTAACTGGAGATATCACAGCATCTAAAGATGAAAAATGTATCTTTCTAATTACATGTCTCAAAATTCAGTGTCCACTCTCTTTCATAAAAAAATAGGACAAAGGCGCCAGTAATAAAGTCACTGCTCCAATAGTGGCCGTTTCCAGCACAAAAGTTTCAAAATAACAATTGGAGGCCTGTGTTTCAAATGAGGAGAAAGTTGTGAACCCACAGAGGTAAATGATAATGCTTTCTAGTGGTGAGGAGTAAAACTAATATTATTTATTTAGATCTTTATTAAAGAATAAGTCGAAAACATCATATTAATATTGGCATTACAATAATGTAACAACCATGAAGCGGTTCATATTTGGACTTACTGTTTTAAACACAAGAATTTAGAATATCGAGTAGCCATTACTGAGTGAAGCATCTGACCATTAACAAAGTATTGCAACATTCATGTGGTTACTACTGTATCAAAATTGATGCTTGGCAAAATAAATTAATAATAAACAATTTGAAAATTGTCAACTTTTAGACAAGGGGATGCTATGACAATATTCTGAACCGTGACCTCCATTGGTACCTTTACCCTAAATATTTTAAGAAGTTGACGTGTTTCTTATTACAAGAAATGTTTTCTTTAGAGGTTCTCTTGGCCGTCTAATTTACTAACGTCAATGGTTGTTTGCCTGTTCTCCCTGTCACGTGGATGTGTCCACGTGCGCTACGAGTTCCACGTCAACTCATTGTGAATGCTTCGGCGGAGTGACGTACAAAGAAGGAGCTCCATTCTAAAAAAGACACCAAGGCAAATATTGAGATGTTTCATTTTCGGTAAAAAGATGATTCCACCATTGCCCACTTCTTTGCTACCCCTGAAAACTAAAGAGGGAGAGAAGAACTTTCAAAAATCAATGCTAGTATCTAAATATAGTTTCTTAGTTTGTATTTCTTCGCTAAGTAACGCTCCCAAAATTTAACACTTTTCACATTAACTCAACAAATTATTGCTTTTCACTTCGAACTTCTTGTTCGTAACTCTCCAACGCCATTTCGAGTGTCTAATAGGTGCTTCAGCGTCATTATTATGAGTTTTCATTATGCTTTT
The DNA here is from genome assembly GCA_031308135.1 of Acheta domesticus. Classification (NCBI taxonomy): domain Eukaryota; kingdom Metazoa; phylum Arthropoda; class Insecta; order Orthoptera; family Gryllidae; genus Acheta; species Acheta domesticus. The sequence continues at coordinate 112,434,737 of JAHLJT010008446.1, read as the reverse complement.
TTTCTTTCTACTATGTAATTAGTAACAAATATAAATTATTGTAAAGCTTCAGCAAAAACTGGTGATTTTTTTGACAGAATAACTCGTATTGCAGTTCACTGATATCGAAATACAGAATAAATATTTCTCCTGTGTGGAACTAATTACTTTCTCTATCACATTGTGCCGTCAGAACCAACAATTTGTGAATCCTTGCTATCGAAAAACTGGTTTACGGCAAAACATCTGTCTTTCTATCCGTTGTTCGTATGTGGCCATGACTAACATCTAAATCGTTCACACGATTTTTTCCAAAATTGACATTTCCTGTGAATTTGAAATAGATATTTTGATTTGCAGACACACTTAACATAAAGCATCCAAATTTTCACCATTTTCTCCGGGGTTAGAGCAATTTACGCTCAAAAATGACATGTCTTTTTTTCGTGAAAATCTCTGAAGATAGCGCGCGGTCATTGGCCTATTTTTTAGGGTACTACTACGGCATTCGCTTGATGTTGATCGGAGAAATCACGGAGAACCACCAATCAGAGCAGCCGATCGCTAGAATTCTCCTCCCGACAGTCACTGAATTCGTCTTAGCTAATATCGAAAATCCTGCCACCGTCGGGACCGCAACCTTAGGAACTGCCGCTCACAGGCATTGCAATCAGTTGATTCTCTGACCCACCTAAGCCGGTGCAATATTGAAGACACAGATTTTTTCCCCTAAGAAAATCTAGTCCTTAATCATTGTATGACTGCATGTTCTGATCAAAACATACATCCTACCGGAAATCTGCGATGCCATATGCTCAATATTGTGAGAGGGGCAAAGAACATCAAATTCTGCGCTGGAGACGAACTCATCTAGACGTCACTAAATCCGAACCAATCACGAGCGTCCGGGTATCGACTGTTTGAAATGCAACAGCAACGGATTCATTCGTTCCGATGAGGTCTCGAAGGTGAGGACGTGCTGAGCGCTTGCCCGTAAGAGGAACGTGACCAGCACACTTCGGACGAATCCTCTGGCATCCAGTGGGTACGTGCATTTCAGCTCGAGAAAAAGAGGTAAATGCAATTCAAGAAGACGTTATAAGAATTTCAGACAATTTTTGCAATGGTAGAATATAGTTAACCGTAGGAAGTTGAACGAATGGTAACATTCTTAAACGTATAATTATTATTTACAAGTATATTATTAAGAGAATATTCTTATTAAGTACAAATGTTAATAAGAGAATTTTCGGTCCACTTTTACTTTTTGGGTTTTATTTCCCGTGTTTTTCGTTATAGCTTTTACTTCATGGTTTAATTTTGGGAAAAGAACCCCAAATGAATAACAAATTTTTGTGGAAGTACTAGTCCATATATATAAAAGTGGATTTTGCTATATAAATAAGAGCTAAACTCCGACACCGTGAGACCAATCTCCATGAAAGTTGGCACTTCTACGTGTTTTTCACCGAGAAGGTTTATGTGCTGTAAAATCTGTTGTAACTCCACTACATGGCGCTGTAGAACAAAACTAAATATTTACGTCAAATGCAACTCACAACATATTCGGCAGTATTTGAATCTATATCGTTAATAACTCCTAAACAATGCTCTCTATGCCCTTAAAAACTAACATTTTGAGGCCGAAGGCCTCAAAGAAACGTTTCTCATGCCGTATTCTACAGGATAACAGGATGAAACCTTCTTGAACATTCTATTACAGTCTTGCTGGTCCGGCGCTTCCCGATAGTACCTCACCTGCTCAGAGATGTGCAGAATCTGCAACTAAATGTGAATGAGAGGGACAGAGAGCGGCAGAGACAGACAGGGACAGGGTGAGGGAGGAAAAGGCAGTGTGAAAGGGAGATGGGAGGGGAAAGAGGGAGATAAAGGGCAGAACAACGTCTGCCGGGTTTTCCTAGTATTATTTGAAATAAAATCACCTGTAAGGTGTACTATGGAGTAGTGGAATAATACAATTTACAACACAATTTTAAGCGCGGTCGTCAGAGTAGAGTTCGCCGGCGGAGTGTAGCGAATACGACGAACACGCCAATAGCTCGGCGGCTCACCACACCTATTGCGCTCGAGAAGTCGCAAATTTTTTTACACGCTTCTTCTACTGTTCTTCTATTGGAAATTTTTCCATCTAGCATAATCGAGATATGAGGAATTCTATAGAATTATTAGGATCGTTTTCATATTTATTTAACATTCTAGTTGATTGCTGCTGAAAAATTTACTGAAGTTTTTAGGTTTCCAAAATCTCCCTTTGAAGTACGTAGAACAACCACAAAAGTAAGCTGAGAAAGCAGAAAAAATTAACTTAAACGCGGGGAGGGGTACCTTGAAAATCGACAAGAAATCAACGTGAGAGCTGAATAATTGATTTTGGAAATCGATTTTGGCGGTCAGCCCAGTGCTTGCGTGGAAGCGTTCTTCCGCGCATTTATAGAAAGTAAACGCAGCCTCCCCCCTCAATCGACCACTCGAAGCGCGAAAGCCCGCGACAAGAGGAGACGCGGTGTGGGTCATGGCGGCGCGGCGGGGAGGGCCCCGGCTGGGAGGATAGCGGGATGGGAGGGACGCGTAGTGGGATGAACGCGGCGGGGAGGGGTAAGGGCGGGGCGCTGAAAGGCAGAGCGGGAGAGTACGGGGTGGGGAGACGCGGCGGGCAGACGGAATGGCGTGAGAGAGGAGGGAGTGAGAGGGAGAGTAGGAGGGGGCGGGGCGGGGCAGGAGGGGGAGTAGGAGGGGCGGGTGGGGCTGGGTGGGGCGGAGTAGGGAGGAGAGGGGCGGGGCAGGGTAGGGTAGGGAGGGGCGGAGCAGTGTAGGGAAGGGAGGGGCGGGGTGGGGAGAGGTGGGTCGGGGCAGGGAGGGGAGGGCGGGGCTGGGAGTGGCGGGAGGGGCAGAGAGGCGTGGGGAGAGCGGGGCGGCGCGACCGACTGGCGGACGGCTGCGGGGGCGGCGCTCTCGACAGCGCCCCCGGGAGCGGCAGCGGCTCCCCCGCAGCTCCAGAGCCATAATTAAATCCCAGGGGGAGAGTGGATTGGAGGCGGATGCAGCCGCAGCCGAAGCCGAGACGCACGCGCGGGTGGGTGAGGCCGAGTGGGGGAGGGACGGGGAGTGGCGAGGCGGGGTGGGACGAGGCGGGGCGGGGTGTGGCGGGGGCGTGCAGGGGGGCGGCTGTGCGACCGGGCTTCCCAGTGCGGCGTGCCGCCCGCCGCAGCTGCGGGTCGCCCGCGGCGCCAATCACCCCCCAAATGAAGTGCAAATGCCTTCCGGAAGGCCAATAAGGGGCGGAAATTTCCACCAAATGAGGTAAAATGTGGAAAGCGCATCGCGTTAATAATGGCTGCCACTTCGGAGGCCCCTTCTCCGCCGAGGTGCTGGCGCGACGGCGGTTCACGGAGAGTGCGTCTTGCATTATCTTGAGCACATATGTATGTGAACAAAATGGTATGAAGGTCCAGATAACAGCCTATACACTCAATGGTGTTCTACGAGTACAAATTTCATGTTCTTTATTGCTTAGTTTTCGACTTGAATGATTAATACGAAACAATAAAAAACACAAAGAAGGTCGGAAATGTGGAGGTGACACCTTTATACCCGATGGTCGGAATTGTTAGGTTCCTACAACGGGCGTGGTCATCCTCCCCTCTCTGTTACCTAAGATATGTTTTAAGGGAAGGTTAATTAAATGCGGAACTGAAAAATGAAGCAAAACGAGTGATGGAAAATCAGAAAAAGTAAATTTTGAAAATATTTTAAACCGGTTTTCTGATTTATTTAATACCAAATATCATGATGGAATTTTCCTGGAGTAGGTAGTTTCCTGGAGTGTAAGAAAAGAGAAACCGCTGTAGGCGAGATCTTTATAACAGCCTATAATTAATGGTCAAACATCTGCAAGAGAAACTGCTGTAGAAAATGTTGTGAGCCGCGTAATGTGTGGCGGACAATATGACTATTTACCCTATAGTCTGGACCTCTCCCCCAGCGATATAGTACACCTGCTTTTTTAAACATGAAAGAATTCCTGTCCGGTCAGCATTACGCGAATCACAGTGATGCACGTTTGCAGGTGGCTATCAAACACTGGTATACATATCCCAGGCGGCAGACTTCTACGTCACTTAGATACAAATGTTGATACCATGGTATGACAAATGTTTCAATACCGGTGGTGACCATGAGGAAAGTAGTGCTGCTCTACCTGCTACTATAACGTTTGTGTTCGCAAAATTGTGTTTCTGTTTGGTTGACGACCCACGGAAATTTACTTTCTGGATGCGCCTCGTACCTCTTCATCAAATATTCATTGAATATAAATTGCAAATCGATATCTTGGATGTGTTTTGAGATAACGACTATATGAATCAGCGCATAGAATCTTTTGAAAATTTAAAATTTTATTACATGCAAAATATAATAATTTCAACAAAATAAAACATGTGTCCCATTTCCATATTCAAGAATATGTAGAAATGGTCTCAGGCCAGTTTATGACATTGAAGTAACGTTCTTTGGAAATTGTTTGATTTGTAATGGAAAGACGATATCAAAACGAATGGCTTTTGTTATGAGAATTAAACCTCCAAATAATTTTCAATTGAAATTCACGCAGAAAATCATAAGCTCCTATATTTTATTGGTAAATATTATAGGGTTCTGAAATTGAGGCGTATAACGCCATTCTTTTATGATCTCCATTTTTGCTATTCGATATGCGCACACATGTCTAGTACTATTTGTCTGTAATTTTATTCTCGTAAGCCGATATATTCTTAAAACCCGTTAGTTATTTAGAATACGAAACGCCCTTTTTTCCAACCATACCTTTGATGGATGACAAATTGTGAATTAATATGACAAATCATATGCACCAAATATCTAGAAATGTAGATAAACTTTTAGTTTGAAGTTCTGTACGTTTATAATGAAATTTACAGTTACAGTTTTTAAGCAAGTAGTGAAAGGGAAGAACACATACACATTAAGTTATTACAGGTCACATAATTCTATCACCAATATTTTTCTTGGAGGAATTAGTTTGGAGATTAATCTCGAAAATCTTTCGTGAACAGTCTAAGAATTACTTACAACTCGTCGGCGACGTTAAAAATCAACTTAATTTTGTAACCCTTGAAAACATGTCGGAAATATTCTGTTATTTTGTTACAAATTTATATTTTGAAACTGCTGAGATATATAAGAAATATAAACTATTTGCAACCGACGTACGATCGTAAAATTGGTATGAAGGTTTTGTGTTCATTACAATTATTCAAATATTTTATCTCGCGAGAATTTTACCTCATGTTTCCCTCGAGCTCGAAACGTATCCTGAACAAACTGGGAATGAGGACGTGCAGACAACGCAAGCAAATTTCAACTTTGTATTTTCTCGTGTTATTCATACGCAGCGGATACGATCTCCATAAATTGTGTAAATTGTATCACTGGTATCTTACTAACTCGATTCACGTTTCTGAAGCCTCATATTGCTCACGCAATTAAAACTTTGTTACGTTGTGTTGTGTTCATTTATTCTTAGATATGTAATTTCATTTTCAAGTGGTAGGTGGTATTCAATGTATAGTTTATTTTTACATAGGAAAGCAAAACTTCACTTTTAAATTACTAATATACTCTTGATTGCTTAGGTAATCCAATTTCTTCATCACTCGCTCGTGGTGTTAAAAGGAAGGATGGGATCAAGAAACTCAACACTCTTTCGGTAAACATTAACGCCCTTCATAGCGGCCTTGCAGATTTTTCAACGAAACAGTCAGGGACCTCCCTCGTTTGAAGGCAAAGTGCGAAGCGCTGCGGTGTAATTGGGTTGAGAAAAAGTTGGCGTGTGTTATTTACCACGCCCCGTGAAAACTACCCGAAGGGGAATCCGTAGAGGTGTGTCGTCAGATAAAAACGTGAGCTGCATTTGCAAGCTTTAATTGAATCTTGACTTACGGCTACCGCCGCCACCGACGCACAAGCCTTTCTGCCTTCGCTACGTCGCATCACCAACGGCCCCATCACCACGCCGCCGCCGCCGCCACCGCCACCACCAACCCCAGAGCGTCCCTAGCCCCTCCCGACTTTTGCCGCGTGTTGCCTCCGCGAATCTCCGGCGCTGCTCGCCGCTCGCCACCCGCTTTATCTCTCCCCGCAACCTGTCTGCCACAAACACCGCAGTCCCTGGCTCTCCTTCCGCTTCCTCCTCGCCAGCCCCTCGTCACACTTTGCTTTCGCGCTGGTTCTTGCGCGCGCTGTGTCCTCGCGTTTCCTACTCTCCCCATTGCCTGCCACTCTGCCGCATCTGCGTTGTCTTTTCTTTCTCGCATCGTTTCCTACATTCGTGACCGACCGCTTACCTACCATTTCGTTGTCGTTTTTGTCGTCGTCGCCGCTTCGCTTACTACTTTACCTCGTATCTTCCTTCCTCCATTTGACATCTCCTTTAAAATTCCCTTCCCACGAACACTTTTATTGCTTGCTCCTCTTTCCATTCACTTTCCAACACGTCTTATAAATTTTGCCCAATATTTATTTTTCGTCATATTTGCTCTTACATTTTTCACGTCTTAGCATTTGCTTTGAGTTTTCTCTCCCTATCTGACACTCGCCGTTACATCTTCACTCGTTCTTCCTCTTATGCTCGCCTCTTTCCTAGCACGAGTCCTTTGTTCTCCAACCTTTACATTCCATCCTGTCCGCTCGAGTCCTGCCTTATTTCAACCCTGTCCTCTCTTTAGTCCCTTCTTCGCATTATCGGGCCTCGGGACAGGCCTGGGGCGCGTGATACGTCCGCCGTCACCGCCTGAGATTTCGGCGGAGGCGGCGCGTTCCGAGGCGGGCGGGCCGCGGGCGGATTGTTTGGAGATGTCGCCTGCGCCTATGCCTCCGCGCCGTTTTTGCTCGGAGCAAGTGGGCCGGCGACGCGTGGGCGCGAGAAGGAAGCTCGAAAAAAAAGGCGAGCACCTGCGACTGTCGACTGCCGGAGCAATGGTTCCGCCTCGCCCGCAAAAAGGGATCCTAACGAGGCGAACGCGTGTGGCCCGTAGTTCGTCGCGCGGAGGCGGAGGCGGACGCGGAGCAGACAAAGAAATGTTGCTTGGACTCGGGCTCGTGGCCGCAACAAAAGCTACGTAAACGTGCTCCTTCTCGACTCCTGCGCGTGGGGACCTTTTGAAGTTGTTGAAGGAATGTACTATTATGATGCCTTGGAGGGACAAATAATACCACGGAATCAGTTTTACAAACAACTTGTCAAAGAACAAGGTTTTAAGATAAATCATGTTGAAGGTCACTATTAAATTTTTCTTCTCAATATCTTTAGGTGGAGAATAAAGAAAATCTGTGTACTTTTACATCCACTTTAATACGTAATATTTCTGTTAAGAAACAAAAACTCAAGTCCGACGATCGATTTTGGGAACATTCTTTCAGTACTGTGAAATAGTAAAAAAATAATTATCTATAATTTAGTACACTAGAACTGCATAACCTCGTCAGAGTGTTCACTAATCAACAACACACACTCTCTCTCTCTCTCTCTCTCTCTCTCTCTCTCTCTCTCTCCCACACACACACACAATTGGGTTATTTGTTGACATCACTAAAGCATATGGCACTATGGCATTTTGGACTAATCTGCCAATTAAGAATACTAGGGATATCGCTATACCAACAAAATTTAATTACAAATTTCCTATCGGACAGAACCTTTTCAGTATGGAACAATGCGGAATCTTCTCCGTACAAAATTTGCAGGAGTCCCTCAGGGGTCTTCACTATCTCCCAAATTATTCTCTAAATTTAATAATAACTTGACGCAATTATCCCTCTCAGAAATAGCTTTTTTCGGCCGTCGACACCAATATTTTCTTAAATACTGTTGACTTTTACGAAGGGATTGGAAGACTCAAGGAAGATGTCTCCTTTTTCATAGATTGTTCGGAAAAATGGAAACTAAAAATCAACCCAACGAAATCCAGTCTAAAAATATTTTCACCGAGAAAAATATCTAATGTTCCTTTAGTAAATGTTAATGGTGGAATAATCCAGTGCGTTGATCCAAAATCACCCATTACTTATTTAGGTGTCTTCATCGGCACAAAATTAAATTGGAAATCGCATATAAACAAAATCTCGCCAACAGTAAAAAAAGAATCTTACAAAATTATATCCATTGTTAAACCATAAATCTTCATTACAAATAAAAACATCACTCTCTATTTATATATCAATTTTAATACATATGCTGTACGCCTCCCCCATATGGGGCGGTGCTTCTAAATCGAACATTAAAAAACTGCAGACCAATCAAAGTAAAACTCTCTGGAGTATCTCAAAATCCCCTTGGTATATATTCAGTGATCAAATACCCAACGAATTAAATATTCCCTACCTGTAAGAGTACATTAAAAACTATAGCGTTTACCATTTTAAAACAAAATACCTGGTTTACCAATATCTACACATTTATTTAGGAACCACCACCAACACAACCAGATTCAAGTCCAAATTCTCCGAAGACAAATTTGTGCCTTCTTAATGTAACACACAGAAAAGTACATAAAAAAACTAAATTTCCGCAAACAATTTAACAAAATAGCCGAATTATAATTTTCTTTTAACAATTACCACATCATCCAGGAGGTGCCTCATACAGAAAAACAGAGGTTTCCTCATACAGAAAAACATAACTTTATATTGGAATACTATAATAAAATAAGTGTAATGAAACTTGTAAAGACCTCGGTGCTGAACTTGGAGCAAATAAATATAATTTAGTTTTTCTCTGAATTTTTAAGATCCCTTTTCTTCTTTCAGCCAAAAATAACTGAGATTGAATTCAGTACTCCTAATTTGTTACGCTACCATTATTATCTCAAGAAAACAAACAAAATATTACTATTGTTTTGAATTTGACTAAGCGTACCTTTGCGGTAAATCTCAAATATAACTAAATATCTTCAGCATTTAACGTTACACCTAACGTTTTCAGCATGCATTAAAATTTGTCTCCATGAACAGAAACAATCAACATATTTACGAGTGCATAGCAATGTCACAATGTCCTCATTATAAGACTCATCAACTGGAGACAAATTTTTATTCAACACCTTTCCTCTACTTTCCAAAAATCAATCACAAATCATTCACGTCTCCCCCTACACAGAGCTTTTAACTGACCTTAAATAAATAAATAAAAACATTTATAGCTAAATTGTATTAAAGACACGTCCTTTACGATCGAGATGCCATCACATGCAACCGATGCCTCGAGTCACCGCCAGCAGTCGTCTATCCCGGCCCGCAGCACATGCGTGGCCCCATGCCCCACTGTCGACTGGGCCCGTACACCGACGGGCTCCGAGCCAGCACTGGATTTAAGTACTTCGGTGTTCCCAAACACAAAATCATGTTCGGCCTCCTCCGGAAAAATTCCTCAAATTTACTTAAACACTTATTATCAAATATCATTATCATCATTTCATTTATCTAACATTAAAAATATAAACACAAACATTTTATTAATTTAGACATGTATTAAAATTATTTTGCAGGCATAAATATTTAATGATTTTTTCCCGACTTTTCTCATGAAAACTCTAACCTCGCAATTGTCTAAGCTCTTTCCCGCATTGCCACAAAATAAACTACCCCCTCCCATTACGTGCAACACTAGCACATCGCAATCTGCACAAAAATTGATAATTTTTACTCAATGCACTCGTCTTTACGGAATTTATTGTATATTTTATTGTTTAAATCTTGTTTGAGGCTATCCTACATTACTAAAGGTAGATATTTGAATTAAGCATTTACTGAAAATAATGTGCTCAAATAAAGTCAGTTACACCATTTTTGAAAATAAGAGTAATTTTTGCATACTTTTGTGTGCGATGTTGAAAACGTTTTGAACTGCGTAAACAAATTTTCCTCAAAAGCGGCTCAAATTTTTAAAAAAGTTTTCTACTAGACAATAGTTTCCTTAATAATATGCCATAGTTTCGCTTTTTTAGAAAACCTCTAAAATATAGGAAAAATTACATTTCAACTTGTGTGTACGTCGGAAGATTTCGTACACTTAGTGGTACTACTAGTGGTACACTAGTGGCGTAATGCTTGAGACATTTGGTCGTTGGGCGTATGCTACTAAGTTCAAATCCCAGCCCCGTTGAAACCTGCTGAAATGGCTACCTTGAATTAGGGCTCACCTCGATAAGCGACTACGTGGAACCGATCGATTTCCCCATAACATACTGTAAAATATTCCCCCTTTTAATGGGTTACCTAGCCGTGCGCTCAGTGGCTAGGCGTATTAGATTAACTAGAAACATACATTCACAATTTCCTAATAAATTTGCGATTTTGATATGGAACGCGATAAACAGCTGAAGACCGGTGGATAACACCTATTTACTTAGCATATTCGTGCGTCCGCAGCAATGAGAGATTACGTAGAACAGAAAACCATCTTATATTTTTAGACACGTTCTATATTTGTGAATATTAAACTTGGTGTCTTTTTCTAGTTAAAATGATCAACAGAAATCATAAATATATAAAAATAACAAACGTGATTGAAAAATACTTGTAATTTCGTTTTTGGAATCGTTAGATCCAAGTAAGCATTTCTGTTAATGTCTAGGCAAAACAAGTAGTCGAGCGTGTTTCCCTATATTTATTGTATTCCATTAAAATGCGTATTTTAAAACTATCACCCGAGTTTGCAAAATTAATGGAATATTCTATTTTTATGCAAGATTAAACAATTGATTACATTTCTATGTAAACAAGTTCATTCCCTTTTGAGTTTCTCGTAACCTGGAAATAATTTGACGACTGTAAAATTGCAAAGCGAACGTCGAAATTTTTCAAACGAGCGACTACACGAAATGCAGTAAAAGAAATGAAGTCACAGACGAAACGGCAGCCGGAATGATGCCCTTATTCGAGTTCATTGCAAGTGAAATATTTCGACGCTCAAAATGAATCCTCGGTAATAAAATATTTAAGCACTCAGCAACGGCCGCGGCAGATAACAGAGTCGCGGGCTCCGGCCACAGAGTGTGAAATCGGTTTAAGCCGCGGCAGCCGACGGCTGCGGTCCGCCTAGCAGGCCGTTGCACCCGCCCCCACTCTGGCCGAGGCCCGCGGCGCAACCGGCAGCCCCGCGGTGCTCCGCGTTCTGGCGCTGACAGGGTGACCGATGCGCGGGGAGGGGGCGGGGAAGGGGGCGGGCGACGAGGTGCGGCAGCCGCAGCGGAAACGTGCCCATGGGGTGGAGGGGGAACGACCCGATCATTTTCATACCCGAGGAAGAAATCGCAGAGAATACGGCGGGAAACGGGCTGCCGAGCCTAAAGCTCGAGCGCCTGCTATTCTTGTCACCGCGCTCTGCCTATCGACCAACCCCCAAAGGCCCTGGTTCCGCGCCTGCTCGCCCCGCCGGCTGTCGCCCCTCCCCCGCATCCACCCCCGCCGCCGCGACGCCCTTCGCCGCCGCTCACGCCGTTCCCCCGCGCGCGCTTGCATTGGTGCCACCCTCTCTTCACAATCGCTTCTTGCCTCAATGTCGCACAGCCTCCGATTCCTTTTCCTTCATTTCCGCTCAACGCTCCCATACATCTCTTGGTTCTCAGTTTATACTAACCTATTTGTAACTCCCGCCATGTTTCATGACGCCACATCTCGCGTAGAACTTTGAAGTCTTCCCGTTAACGACTTTATACGGTACATTGTTCCACCATCACTTTCATCTTTCCTTCCCATTACCCATACGTTTGAAAACTTTATCGTTGGCACTTCCTAAACACAGCCCTGCCTCTATCCTTCGAGAGTACACAACACATTCAATTACCGATGCTTCACTGTGACACCTTCCGTGATATTTAAATTTGATTCTAAACCGACTTCGCGCCGCCGCTAGCATGTCAAATATACACTTTTAAGAACATCCAGGAATTAAAATGACAGAGAAACTCAATATAACATTCCAAACCAATAAAACAAATCGATAATTTAAGTATTCTGCAAAATACTGTATTATTTATTAAAGAAAAATTAATTTTAATTTTGATGACAATGTACTTAAAACTTTGATTCATTGAATCAAATTAATTACAAGAATGAATTGGATCTGAACCTAGCCGTATTCACAATTATAAAGTTGAGATCGCGTAATTGTGGCGTATGATTGGTTATGAACACGAAGGACTACATATTCTGTATTTTTCGCGATCTCTTACTGTATCTCAGTTTTATTGTGTAATTCTGTAAGAGCAAGGGTAAACAAAGGAAACAGTATGTTCAATGAACATCTGTCAGTGCTAGATTCAACATTTCTCACTTTGAGACCAAGTTTTTACGACATTATTTCTAATGTAACTTGCGAGTTCATCTGCACTAAGATACACTAAAACTTAAACCTTATATTTTGTTGATTAGAGATGCTTAACACATCACTGCTGCAATTTTCTGATCTCTCTTTAATTAATATTTTCCCAGTCGATCCCTTCACATCGTCCCCAATATTTGACTTTAGACTTTTATATGAACTTCCGTGGCAATTTTATCTTCAAAGCAAAAATTTCCAATCCCTTCAGGAAGGCGGGGTCTTCAATGTTTGTGTATCTATTTAATAGTTTAAGATTAAAATTTCAACTTACGCCTGCAAAATAATAATGTCACTTCATCAGAAAGCAAGCACGTAGATTAAGTTTGTTTTATCTCATAGCAAACTTTAAAACACGCTATATAAAATGAAACGACTTTTGAAAATTAGTCTAGTTTGAGCAAACGTTATTCATACGGGTGTGTAAGAAACGACGAAGAAGAAGATTGACTTTGCTTACTTTTTTCTAGTTTACCGTAAAAAATACATTGCTGGAAAGCAACGATGATGTAGTTAAGTTGCAACTTTGGTAGATAAGCTGAGCTATTCCCCCTTATCCCGACAAATCTGACCTCATTTAATTTATTTTCGTAAACCATGATTTTTGTTTTTACTTTTTATTTTTTTTACAAACAGAGAGAGAGATGAGAGAGAGAGCAGTTTCTGACCAAATAGTAAATCAAGATTCTAATGCCCGCTGTTGTTTACACGAAAATATGAATAATGCGTTCTTACAATTAAAAGAAGTAGACAGTAATTCATTTTCTTAAAATGACACTCTTTAAAAAATTTACAAGAAAACTTCCACCTGTTTCTCCTACATAAACTGAATTACAATTGTTACATTTCAATAAATAAACTCCACTTTATCCATTAAGGATACAGGGTTTTATTGCTGGGCAAAACTGTTTAGAGGGTATTATATGTTTTATAAGCTACAATTGAATTCAAGAAATTGAACATTTCTCCTATCTTTTGGAGATTTGTCCAATATACGGGATACTTTTAAAGTTTCCTTTTCAAAAGAGATTTCGAAGGGAGCCCTTACTAGTTATCGATTTAATTTCGTAGATGTTTTCTTGTATTTATATGTAATTCTTATTTTAATAAACTACTTGTGGTTGATACCTCTGCTATCCTGAATCAATAATCGTTGGGTACCACAATATCTCTGCGGCCACTGCAGAATATTAGAGTACATCGTACCACATGTGAAAATATATTGATAATTCTGCTTCGGCTCTCTTAATGGTACGTACTTAAGTTATCCTAAATTATCTGAAACAGCAATTATTCTGTAATTCAGAATTCTCTGAATATCAAATAACTGCAGTCTAACCGCTAAATTCTAATAACAATGTTTATATCTACTACGTTTTCACTAATAATGCTATAAGTTGTGAGTATATTTAACACGTCCGGCTTATTTGTTTACACTGTTACAATTATTGTTCATTTAGAAAGTGGGCCATCATTTGTACATTAATTACGCAAACTTCGTGTTACTAATGAAACCAAATATGTGTACTTTTGTAAATGTAGAAATGGCGATTTAATAATTGTATTTTAAGCGTCATATGCAGTTTTGTCAATAAAATTATATTTCCATTTTCTACATAAACGAATTCTAAGTTAGGATTACTCAATTCGGTTCTGATGAATTTTTATTTCAGTTAAATAGTAACTGAAGCGAATAGTCATTTCTATTCCGTGATCCAATGCCATTAAGATTTGTCCGGAGTAAGAAGATACTTGAAGTAGTAGTGATGAACAGATGGATTAATAAGTAAGAGATCTTACTTATTCTTTCTTTCTTTTTCTTTCTTTTTCCCTCTTCTGTTACGGACTTATGTACAGCTTTCTCTAAGACACGTTACCAAGAGGAAAATAGCGTCCTTTTTTAGATCCCAACTTGAAGGACAACTTGTGAAATAGCAGTACTCATGTAGAATTTCTTTAAAATGAATTGTGAGTACTTTACTTTGAACCGACTGAAAGTTCACAGCAAACTGCGAAAACAAACTGGTTACAGATAAAGTGGTGTAACTCCCAAATATGTTACTTTGCTTGTCAGCAGATGGATATCTCTTTCGGTTTCTACCTACACGGTGACAAAGTAACGTAAAACTGTACCCTTTGTGTTATTATCAATCTAAAAAAAACTAGTGATGCTACAAGAGCAGAAACCATCTTGAATTATTTGTAACGGTAATAATATACTCTCCTATATTATTCCTATAATATAGAAGAGTTTTGCGGCTCACACACCCAACCAATAAATAAATAAGGTCTCTAGAGAGAGAGATTTCCAACAGAAATGTCAAATTGCATTTTAACTTTAAAAATATTAAGGATTTGTTAAGATTCCTCTGCTTTGTGGAAAAAAGCGTCAACAAAACTTTAAAAACCATTTGTTGGAAATTTTGAAAATGTTTCGACTCTTAATATAAAGTACCCCTCAAAATCAAATCAAACATAACACTTTTCGAATGCGCAGGGCTTCTGGTTCTGCCATATTGATCGGGGAATATCGATTTTGGAGCAAATAGTCTGAATGGTTTAGGCGCCTGATATTTGGAGGTACTCAAATTTTTTTACAAAATGTGCTCCATGAACTTGTGTCTGCCTCCAGTATTGTTTACTTTTTTCATTCTATCATCAAATTATGACGGGATTCTCACTAATAATGCCATTATTCTAGATATGCACATTGCAACTCTGGTACTGCCAGGAACATTCGATGCTGCTTGCTGAATATCGGTAATACATGCCTTTAGGTTACTGAACTTATTACAAAGAAAATGTCATTGTTCTGTCATTGGTTCCTACCTCTCAAATCTCCCGCGG
Organism: Acheta domesticus; assembly: GCA_031308135.1. Classification (NCBI taxonomy): domain Eukaryota; kingdom Metazoa; phylum Arthropoda; class Insecta; order Orthoptera; family Gryllidae; genus Acheta; species Acheta domesticus. The sequence goes on along the minus strand of JAHLJT010008446.1, from coordinate 112,419,499 downwards.
CTGTGTGGGTTCGTCTTTCCACTAATATCACTGACGCGCTATAGTATTACAATTGTCCATTCCCTGAGTGAGATATAACTCTTATGTTGAAAAGACCGTCCCCGTGATCATTTTAAACTGCGCTTCCCAATTTATTCAATTACTCGAATTCACTTCGCATTTTACTCCAAGGCATAGCATGCATGTAATTAAAAAATATTTTTCAAACCAGCCAGTTTGGAAAGCACGTTCGATGGGACAATGTGCTTTTGTCCGGCACGGAGAGAACATACATCTTCGTGTTTAGTGCGAGGCCGTGAATGTTGTACGCTTCACAGTGTCCAGCCCATCAGAAATTTTTCATTCGTTTTGGTAGTTTCTCGCTTTATCAGCGCAATTATATTTTTGTGATACGGAATATAATCCTGCTGCAGTATGGTATTGTATACACAGTTCTGAAAATACTGCAACTCCTGAGATTTGACAACATAACGAAGGGAGAAACTAGATTGCGTATTTCGATTTTCGATACAATCCTTTTTAAAACGGATGTCAATTTAATAATAATGGATGTTAAAGAATGCTTGTCAATAAGGTGCCGAAAAATGTGAAAAATTAAAAACGTTTTATCACAAATATATTTTTAGAGCAACAGTTTTCTTCCATAATTTCACCTTTCTATCATGTCTTTAGTGTTCAATTATCATAAGGTTTGAATCAGTCCTGATTAGAATTATTGTTCAAATAAAATTTTTTAGAGATCTTGATTTGAGCAAAATTAAAGCAGAAAACCCCACATACACGGGATGTTTCTCTTAACTCGTTTTGTTTTTGATTCCTGTTCGCGTATATTATATGGGCACTGAATCACGTAGATTCAATAACGCACTTTACAATAGCCAGGTAAATGAATGGGTAGGACGGTATGTTTGCGTGCGGCATTGAAATCTTTTACAAATTCGTCATTAGATAACACAAATAGTGTCACAGAATGTCAAGTCCATTCATTAGCCATTCCTATTTTCATTTTGTTCTCGTGTTTTATTACAGCTTATTAGGAGATGCACCATTGACATGGTATCCCTACAAGTTCGCGGTAATCTGGTAGAAATTACAGAACAACTTGTATAGAACGATTCAGAACAAAACAGAAAATTGCGAATATACAGCGGATTTTCAATTTTCAAGAAATGGAAACGTCCATTTCTGTACCCGACTCGCGGTCTTTGTCATACAGGTAAATCAGAATGAATTACACAAGCATCTAGAGTATGTATAAAGGGTCAAAGATAATATTTTTTCACGGAATATATGGTGGGAAATTACGTATAACGAAGTTACACATTTGACATTTCCCCTTTTTGATAGGCAACACATCATGCATTGGTGTCTTGCAGGTATATAAAATATCTTTGATCGTGTCGGAATGTGACATGATAAACATAATCGCATGGTAGTTTCCTACCAATATGGGGCAACTGACATGTCACATCGTTAAATTAAGTTTCCCACCACATGACCATTGAGAAAAAGTGGCATTGAGAAAACTATGTGACCGAAACTAAAATAAGCAAGTAGACTTAGAATTAAATAAACTACTGGTGCTTAAAAGGCACAAACTTTCTCGCATTGTTTGTAATGGCTACGTGATATTAAGGAGTTTTTGCGGAACGAAACATTTAAACAATCCACAGCAATATCTTTTACGGCGCAGTTGGGTATCGCATCACTTTTGTGCATCTGTACTTGCGCAGAAGATCATGGTTGCAGTCGATTGCTGTGTGCTATGCCATGCACAAACTCCCTATTATAACACTACTTTCTGAATGTTTCCAACTAGCAACATTTTCTCACCTTGTTATTTTAACTCGGGTTCTTAGATTTAGCACATCATTCACGCTACCCCTGCACCATTGACCTTGGAGAAAAAAACAGTTTCTCGATTATCTAAAAATAAAGTTGGTATTGTGCATTTGCAATATTTAAAAAATTCGGGAAATTTACACATCATTTCAAACTTAATTTTGGAGAACATAATTCATTAAGAAAAAGTCTGACTTTAGTATTTGGAAGACTCCCAAAAAATTTGATCTTTCTCAATTTTCGAAATTTCAGAAAATTTTAAAGATTAAAAAATGGGGCTTGCGCCATTTCTATAAGCGTACTTTGATCTATCTGGTAAAAAATTGAACCCAAACATTTGGAGCCATTTTTGACAAAAAATGAAAATGTTAACCCTTCATATTAAGTACTTGCAAACCTCAAAATATCAATTTCAAATTTACAGGTCTTGAGCGCTGACAGATCGATCCAGGAATATCAGTTTTAGAGAAAATTGTCTGAACGGTTTTGGCGCTAGCGTTGTCCACAGACAGGCGGAAACACAGACGTCTCCCCCTAAACTAATATTTCGGCATCAAAGCCATACAAAACGTGGGTTTTGAATACACAACGTAATAAATGAAGTGATTTACAACGTATAAGGGAAAGAATGGTCCAGTTTTTCGATATGGAGCATTCACAATCAACACTTTCCTCTGCAGCATTACATGTACTTTTTACTACGTAAGTACCGGGTGTTCATTTTATCTTTCGCCAAAGATGACGTGCTGCTTGCCTCAAAGATCGAGACCTCTGTTCCCCGGGTATTTCTCAACAAGGAACCCGTTCATCTAGTGCGTTTGTCGTTCGGTACGACCGTCCGATACACCAGTGCCCCGAGAGGGTTCAACTATGCATCATGAAATTTCTTGGAAGCAGAGGATACGATTTTACGATATCATCGTTCGACTTAAATCTGACAGTAAGTGTCCCAAGAAGTTTATTAACAAATTTCTGGACGTGAATATTCCACATATGTAGACAATTTGAATCCTGTAAAGAAACTTCGCACCCGTGGAATTTTAATTGACAAACAAAAGTGTCGAAAGTGCCATGTCCTGACATAAGAGAAGGTAAACGAATCTCTGCCAGATTACAATAATCTCCAAGAAAATATTTGAGGTGTCTATGATTACTTTCAACAGGATTCGTCAATTGCTAACACTGCTGTTCACTTGAAAGATTTTTCCTTTGGGGGTACTTGAAAGATCAAGTGTAAACCTAAAACCCGCATTCGGAGGAAGAGCTACGACGCTCTATTGAAGAGAAAATCGCAGCAATTTCTCGAGACTTGCTTCAAAGGGTAAATCAGAATAGGTTCTGGAGGCGCCAAGAATGAATTCGAACCAAAGGACACCGCACTCAGCATCTTCTTTAAGGCAAGATAAGCGCAGCAATAGTTCCCGAGTGTCAACACGGGAGTAGAGTCAGCGATTCGCTGGGTGAATGAATGAGTGGTTACTGCCCAGATGACGCGGCCCGAATCTTCGGCAAACGATAAAATGAACACTATATTTTGTTGGCGAGAAAGTAAAAATATTTGATATCGTTTATGGCTACACAACAGTTGTTTGATCAGTAACGTAATTTTTGTGAACTTCGCTCATTTCAAACGAGTTATCCAAATAAAAATGTTCGCTACACTTTCGTCGAAACATTTTCCTCTGACAAAAGGGAAAGAACTGCTACTGCAATAGTCGCAAAGAGTCGAGAGAACTCGCGTATAAGGTCGCGGGAGAAGGCTGAGAGCACTCGGGCCAGGATTCAGAATCTGGCGGCTGCACTCAGGCAGCTGGAGGCGGGTAGGGGCGTCAGAGAGAGAGGGGACGCGGCGGTTCACTGGGACTGTCCGGGAAGGGGGTCGGCGCGGGGATGGGCCAAGGCGGGGCGGGGCGGGGCGGGGCGTTGGGTGGCCCGCAGCGACCCGCACAGTGTCTCCTTCGGGGAACTCGGAATTTCCACTCGGCGGTTGCCCCGACAGCCGCCGGCTGCCACGTCGGCCGTGGCTTGCACCTCCTCGCGTCGCCATGGGAGCGCCCTTCCACACATTACACACCACGGCCGTCCCGGGCTCCGCCCGCACCCACGCAGCCCCGTCCGCTCACGCCGACTCCCTGGCCGCGTCCTGACACCCCTGCCCTCGTGTAAACTGCTTCTCAGGGACTTGCCATCTTACTGTTCGCTTCCGCGTTGACCGCAACCTGTAGGCTAATCTTCCCTCTTGGCCTCGCTCACATCTCGCCACTCCCAAAGTCTACGACGCTTTCCAACCCATTTGTATGCTCGGAAAGTTTTCCATTTTTGACGCTTAACCAATTTGTTTTTCAGATCAATCACTACCTCCTTCCGTTCCCACAAATCTAATCTGTGGTTCCCGCTGATCTACGACCCCTCAAACTGCGAGAGGTGGCTCAGGACATCAACTGATGTCACTGCAGTGACTCTGACTGTGAAGTCCTGGGGTTCGAGTCCCGACGGCGGCAGGATTTTCGACACTAGCTGCGTACCTATGTCGAGTTAAGACGCTGTCTGGAGGAGGAATTCCAGCGACCGGCTGCTCTGATCAGTAGTTTTCCTTGGTTTCTCCAATCAATATCAGGTGAATGCTCGAGCTGTCCACACCCTAAGAAGCGGGCCACGGACCGCGCGCGATCTACCCTTTCTTTCTTTTCCTATCCTCGCTTCTTACACACATACTTACATGCACTACACTACCACACATGCCGGGAGACCGGTCGGAAACTTAGATCTTGTCCCGGGTGGGGCGGTGCCCCGCTGATAAGAAATACCTGTTGGAGGAAACCCCGTTAGCCGACGGTGGGTCGGCGCCAGATCTCACCATCCAGCGGGGGAAGATCACTGCCACCTCCCACGATGGAAATGTGCACTACACTTACGGGCCTAATGATCTTAGCAGTTGACGCGCCAGGAATCAGGAATGTTTTCTGGCCCTCAAGAAAATGTGCGTAGATAAATCTCTTTCCCCACACGTCATATACAGTTTTTACTGTTTTTGACAAATAAATAAATCACTAATCACTCAGTCGATAAAAAACATCTCTCAACCCCGCTCCCCCACAACACGCTTCCCTTTTAGAAACTTCGTCATTCATTCTCATCGACATCAACAACCCACTTAGTACTCCACGAACACCGTACAGGATCGCCCCTTCTCGCACTTCAGTGTTGGTTCTGCCCCCCCTTACGACCTTTCACCACACGGGATGTTCATCACCACACCATTGTCCATACCGGTGCCCCCTGTCTTTGGCGGCGTTTCCTGTTACCTGAAATCACGGCCCCTCGCCCAAGCCTGCACTTCTGCCGGCTCCGCTCTACTGCGGCGGGATGTTCTCGCCGACGGCGCGCAGCGACGCCGCTACGCTGGCAGCTACTATTCAGGGTGGCGGATGCCGTTGTGCTCTGTCGCGCCGCCAGCGATAATTAACTATGACAGCCCTTCGCCGGCTCTGCTTCCCGGGAGAGGCAGCTTTCAGGAACTCTTCTCCAGCGTTCGGGGAAGTATGCGAGAGAAAATGAGCGAATGTCGCGTTCACCAGTTTGTTTGCATTTTATTACAGTGTTACACTGTCTTCTGAATACATGTTTCATACAAGTACCACAATAGTATGGAAATTATAAATGTATGTTGTAAGATCAAAATTTGCAAAATTCTGTAGGAGAAAGGTACTCATGCAAAGGGTGAATTAATATATTCGGAAATGGAAAACCAATTTCGAATAACGAAATTTTTAACAAAAATTTGAAATGAAAATGTGTTTTTTCTTATTTTCTTTAGCGAAGTAATTAGCAATCCACTTCGTGTTTCATAACATAAGTGAAATGTGTAGTCCCTGAAATCACATTAATTGAATTTCATTTTTAATTCCTAAAATTCAAAAACAATCAATGTAGTTTTAGAAAGCATTTTACGATATAATTTACCTGTTCTACAAGATGTATATAATCAAAAGAATTAGGTGTAAATTTATGTTCTTTAGCAAGGAAATATAATACTTCTGTAATCTACAACTACAAATTTATTTTTTTATTTTCTAGTCAAGCTTCGTGGAAAACTATAACCATCTAATTTCATATATGGAGTCAATGTTAAGTTATTTGTATTGTGAAGAAACCAAGTCTTGCATAGAGTTAATCTAATTGATGTCAACAAACTCTAAGCAAGATTTTCGAAAAACAAAGCAACTCCAGTAAAGCTTGTAGACCAATTGAAAAATTGTAAAATTGTTCCTGATTGTCAGTGTATGTTTCTTAATAATAAAACTTATCCAATTTTATTTATGACAATCCTTTAATGTTCATATTTGCACACAGAACACAACGTTTCGTAACTTGTTTTAGTTACATCATCAGCCTGATGAAGTTATGTTTTTTGAAAGCCTGTTTTTCGAAAATCTTGCTTAGAGTTTGTTGACATCAATTAGATTAACTCTATGCAAGACTGTTTCTTCACAATACAAAAAAACTTAACATTGACTCCATATATGAAATTAGATGGTTACAGTTTTCCACAAAGCTTGACTAGAAAATTAAAATAGCCTGATGATGTAACTAAAACAAGTTACGAAACGTTGTGTTCTGTGTGCAAATATGAACAATAAAGGATTGTCATAAATAAAATTGGATAAGTTTTATTATTAACAAGCAACTCCAGACAATTGGCGTGGAAGCGTGAAAATCTATCTATTGTATCGAGTAATACATACACAAACCAATTCTTCACAAAATGTGGGAGCTGTTACAAATAATAGTTTATCGCGTGCACTTGCTAAGATGTTGAAATTACTTCTCAGTGCATTATAGCTCTTAAATTTGATCGATTGTAATATTCACCTTTACATACAAAATTGAAACTGCTTTTTGTGCAATACTTTTAATTGCATATTGGAAAAACGACTCATGAGAATAGGGGTTAAAATATCGTTTTATTTCAAGTGAAAGTGGTTTTAGCAAGAGGAAATAGTTATATCATCTGAGTTTCTGAGCGAGCCTAACGGGAATGGCAGACTACTAAGGACCAAGACAACTGCCTGCGTTTAGCAAATCACTTTCACTTCCTACGACACGCTCATTTGCCCGATAATCCTCTTACTAATCCAATACTCAATCTTGGTGCCATTTGCAATTGCCTGATTGTAGTGATGAAATTTATCACGCCTCTCTACTTAGCCGATAGTTGGAAACTGAGCGAAATTCGTTTTGTACCAACAGTGTGGTATAATCACACTTAAATATTTCCACTAATGAATTTTTAATTATAGAATAATATATAAACAACACAGAAGAAAGATTCCAGTATTATTTGTGACATATGTAAATTAATTACTTTAGAAGTAATAGTTACTTTAGAACTCATATAGATACTATTAATATTACTTACATCTCTTGCAAAACATTTTTTACCGAAGTGCTTGAATATTCGCAAATTATATGAATTTCCTAACATCCAAGAAGACGAATGTATCATGAAGGACATTTTTCTTATTGCTACATCTGTGGGGCACAATATACTTATCAAAGCTGCTGAAACTACATCTGAATGGCCTTCAACAAAAGTTGTTATAGTAACTATAATCTACGGTCTTTCCATATTTGAATATTTTGACATTCATACCAATAAACAAGTGTCGTTTTTTTCTTAAAATTCACAACATGCACAGCAAATGTAAATGCAATAATTAGCAAACATTTCATTGGAAACCATGATTTACATTTTCTTGCAGTACATTTTAGACACCGTGATAAGAAAAACTACTTATAATTTTGTATATTTTTAGCACTAAAACCAATGAAATTTTCGCTAATTCATTCTCTTAGAGAAAAAAACACATTCTGTTAGAGAAAAAACACATTCTGTTAGAGAAAAAACACATTCTGTTAGAGAAAAAAGACTGTTAGTACTGGCGGTCGCTTAATGGGGACTATGATGTGAGAAGCGGAAATGCGGACTAATTTTTTTTTATTTGTAATGAAACTAAGTATTCATTGCGGGTAAACATATTTTTAATTACACTTAAACAAAAAATATTTTTAGTTTGAGTGGAATGTGAGGAAGTTTTTTTGCGCGTTCGAATTTAATTAATAGACAAAATCATTTAATTATGCATTTGCATTCCTCTTTTTGGAGACTTCTCGCATTTCATGAACTTTATTTCCAATTACATTTGAGTTGTAAATACTACATTGTCCACCTTCGCTTTACGACATCTGCGATCTCTATTATTCAGTTGTCCGTCAGAAGGTCTACTATGTACAATTTTGAAGAATTCAATAGTACCCAAAATAGCGCTTTTTGGGTGCTTTTGAGCTTTATGAATAACAAAAAGTATGCAGATTGTAAGTTAAAACATTCTTCACATTATGTCCCACGCAACTTTTCTGGCGGAATGAATTAAGAGTGCATTTTCAGAGCCCAAGTGAGGCAACCTTATTAATTGATCACCATAATATATAACTGCCTTCATCCCCGTACTACGTATATTACTGTCGGTGTGTGCTCTTATCCACGGGGGATTCAAAACTTCTACATAGGGAATCTTTAAACTATAAGGCCCCGTTCGTCAAAGATAATGGAATTAGAGAGAAACAAAAATGTCACTCGCAAAATATTTATTATATAAATTATAAGATATACAATTATAATTGAAATAAATGATTTTTACAAGAGAAGTAGTAAGATATTGTACATACTACCCAATATGTGTAATATTCCTAGTACATCAATGAAATATATCAGCATCGGTTTTACTTGCATTATGAGTCCATTATTCTCGGCCGCGAATATACTTAATTTCGTCCATTTCTTTTGCAACAGAAGTTTTGTTGTAATATTAGAGGAGATAATGGTCTGTCTAGTTCCTTAATTCTTAGTCTTCTACCAAGAATAAATATTTAAATGTGTCTGGACACTACTCATCTATAGTAATTGAAGCCACTTGTCACAAATTGGCATGTGCTACGATTCGCAAATTTGATATTCAGTCTGGAGTGCACAATTTTATGCTCTTCAAAACAATTTGAACACAAAATCAAACATTAAACTAATATCCGTGTACGTTTACGTGCGTTTTCTGCAACCATTGATGTTATCACTAAACAAATCTGTTGTCACATTGCCGCACTTCGGTCACTGGGCACGCTGCCCGTTGATCAGCATAAGAGAACAATATACTTCTCACAACTCAACCACTGGTAATTATCGTAATATAACGTTGAAGTAAAACAAGAAACTTTCCAAGTGAAAGAAAATATGCCATTAATCAAATAAACTCGTCTCTTTAATAAATAATAATTATTAAATAATTATTATTTAAATCTGTTCCGCATTAATCATTACAGCAAATTAATATTGATAAAACTGAAACTTTGTTCTGAGTTGATACGATTTTTCCTTGAGCGAAGAACGAATCTGCAGTATTCCGAGATTCCCTATAGCTTAGTATACTTTCAACGAGTGGAACGGTTGTGTCGTTCTAGTGTTTCCGCCGCCTTTTGTTAGTCTTTGCCGAGTGATCGGGCCGAGAGACCAGCTCCTCTGCTATGTTTTCGCCATCTTCCCTCCCTGGCCTCTCACCTCGCCTCGTCCTCGTTTCATGTCCCTGGGGGTCCTCTCCGAGAAGTGAATCTCCGAAGCCGCTGCGCGGGGTCATGACACGGTGCATCGAACCGTCTGGTTGCGTCACGGTCTCAACTGAATAATTGATCAAATTATCTTCAGGGAAGCCTCGTTAAAGGCAACAAAATGTATATATTATTACATGTCTTTTGCTGAAATAATGTTATATTCTCACTGAATTTTATAGGCGTTCGCCCCTGAACCCCTGAACCCTGTGCCCGAGCCGCCACTGATAACTACACTGGTGTTTGCGAAAATTGCAACACTCAGGAGGAATGGTCGGAATCACTTAAAATCGTTGCATGTGCAGAACAGTGTATCCATAAAAGGTGATTAAAGGCTGTAGCAGGATAAGGGGGGGTAAAAGTGCCCCCAAGCTTCATTCAATTTTGAATAGAGGGCATGTTTAGTGTTATTTTGAAAGTCATTTTCCCAAAATCTCAGAGCAACAACCTGATTATTTTGTAAGAAAGAAAAAAAACGAATTTTGTTTTTTATTTTTCATATCATTACTCAGAGGTAAAGTTCTGAAAAAATTGAGAAGTAGCTGACATCAATACGTATCTTAAAGACCTTTTTCAAAAACATTTGGGGGAAATTCAATTTTTAAAAAAAGTATTGAATTATGGGGTCCACCATGCGGTCCAACCCATCATAGGATTCCACCATGGGGTCTAACAAGGAGACACCGGACTGGGGTGCCAGATTTGACACTGAGATATAGTGGGGGAATGATACAGCGCTGCCCCGCCGTGGATGTCCCCGCTTACCCTAGAGTTCAGTACAAGACCTAGTCCAAGCCGATTGATCGGGAGTGTGTTAGCTCCCGACTGCCCGTCGAGAAGAGTCCGAGGCGAAAGCAAGTGTACTGAAGCCTACAAGGAATGTTCTCGAATATACGTAAACGACGTATCCCTAGGGGCAAAGCAGAAAGTACCACAAGGAGTAGTTAGAAAACAAACAGGCTCTTCAATCGCCAGGACACACATTCCCTCCGACACGGGTCGCCATGCACGGCAAACACAATTCAAACAAAACCATGCACAACATGCACAACAAAAAAATTCATGAGAGCCTTCCCTGCACCCCCCCCTCGTCAGGACGTGGGTGGACCCCCCCCCTCGACGGGTTAAACATTTCAGACAGGCACTATTAAATATATAAAATTAATTTTAAAGTTTTATCAACTGTAATATTAATGTTTGTACATGGTCTAAGACGTGTCTTGTGACTCTCTTCGGAAAAAACAAAATTAAGACTTCTTTCACACTTAGAAACATTTATTTTAATATATGAAATACAATTTAACTAACAAGTAATGTTTTAAAAATAGACTGAACTATTACAATAAAATGTTTATATTATGTAAAGTCTCACCTCAATTTTAATGCAGCACTATAAAAGGGGAGAAAAATAATGTAATAACTTTGCTGGAAAATAAAAAATGATAGATTTTTTCTTACTTCACAAATTTCCAGTCTCCACATCTAACTGGTCATCACTTTCCAGTGTATGGGAGATACCCTGATGCCCTGACGACTGATGAGGTAATGTAATTCAAGAGAGACATCATTACATTTTTTTCTTCATTTTCAATGCTTCGTTGTAATTTTCAGAAAGGCTGAATCTATTTGTAAAGGAATTACTGCCTTTTCAGTGGATATTAACATTTGCAGGAAATTTCTTGATTGCAGATTTAAATTTCAAAATATCAGGAGTAAACTGCTCAACTTTGAAAGCAATTGCATGGGAAAAATCTAAAGACCTGGTATTACTGTCTTTTTAACATTCCGTCACTCACGCGGCCATTCGTAGCACGAGTACTCGCGCGTTGGACTCCGTCCAATGCAAACATTATGAAGTTTCCTTTTTCATTAGTATCATTAATACACTTTTATTAATATCATTAATGCACTATCTGTGCTTATATTATAATCGAATACACTTATGGAAAGAAACAAATAATTACAAACCATATTTGAAGCTTCTATTATTTTTTTCGTTACTCGGGTGGCCATTCGTAGCACGAGTACTCGGGTGTTGGTCCGCATTAGTTTTCTACATCTTATAATATTTACCATTTTGAACAGTAACGAAGAGAAACGCATAAACACATTTTAAATATTGAACATTTTATAGAAAAATTTACATCTCGATCAAGTATGTAAGAACACCGATTCATACGTCACGTTAGATTCTGTCACATAGAAACAACGATTTTACTTTAGGGCAGACCTGCACAGCATTTTGCACTTTCACTGACCTCAGGAGCTGCGTGCTGGCAACTCGAGTGCAAATGAGAAAATCGATGAAGGGTGGGGATGAGACCTAATCTAGGAGTGGGGACCACCAATCAGAATGCGCAATTCGAAAGATGGCGCGTAAATTTAAAAAGCAATCGGCAAGAACATGACGGTCATATACAGTTGAAGTAATATTGTCTTTTGTATTATATTGCAAATGTTTGTTCTCGGTATATGACAGGGCGAAATATGAAACTACAACGAATTATACATATTAGATTTCGACACCAAGTATTATAATTGCTTGTAGGGCTTATAATGTAATTCGCTTTGCTACGATGTAATCACAAGTTTAGTGTTGTGCTAAACACAAAATTTTGATACTGAATTGTTTTTGTTGATGATTACAACAATAAACTATTTTTATTAACTATGTTTAATTGAATAAGACCGTTCTCTCAAAGCAAAAACATATGGTTCTTAAAAAAATCATGATTATTTTCTGTTCTAATTTCTGACAAGAGTGTAGAGCCGTTTACGAGATCGTATAAAAATATAAAGCCCTTCCATTCTATTTAACCAATATCCATGATTATCTTATGATTGTCCGTAACATATCGTCACAGAAGTTTATTCGTTGATCTCTTTTATTCAGTTTCATAATGGGGGAAAATGGTCACAAATGTGCTATTAAACATTACCCTTCTTCGAATTGCCACATATTCTATTTTTATGTCAATCTTGATGTGAGAGATTGCTCTCATGTTTGTTTTTTTCATTTTTCTATGATTTGGAGATTATAAAATTTCTGGCGAACAATCAATTATTAAATTGCAATTTTGTGTTAGATAGAATTAAATAATATTTTTTCTTATACAGGGTGAGTCACGTAACTTTAGCACCTTCTGTAACTTTTGAACGGTTGAAGTTATTGCAATGCAGTTTTCACGGAAGTACATGAAGAAATAGGGCTAATTGATACATGCATTAATTTCTATTTTATCTCTTGTATTTTACGAGATTTTTTAGGTAACTGTGTTTTTTCAAATAGAACTATACATATTTTTTCAGTCCACCATGACGAGCGTAAAAAGACAAATCCAATGATGTACATATTGTCATATGTTAGGTAAGCATTTTTTTATTAATTTTGATTTTTGCGACTGGGGTTTGGACATTTTGAATAGTCCACCACACAAGGTCACGCAGCGCTCCACCAGCACACGCGCGTCCGGGGAAGAGAAGGGAAGGCGCGGGATCTTATTTGAAGATACGGAACATACAAAAATACAATATTTGCAGTATTCCAAATATTCACAAAACCATTGCAGTTTTTTCCTGAACTGTGCTTTCCATTCTTCCGCATTTTCAGATTTTTGTCTTTCTTTGTTTGAAGGAATTAAAGGATGGAAAATAAGGATTTATCATAATTTTGTATTGTAATAAAATTGTTTAGAACTTCAACTCCATTTAATGGGCTTTCATGAGATACGTATTAATGGGATCTTGAAACAAAGCGCAATAAGAATAAATAATTAAGACTGTACAAAAAATATTGCATATTTTGAGCAAACAATTTCAATGTTAATAAGAATATAATAATAACTTAGTGGTAGAAATAATCTTATTTCAATACATGCTACTTAAGACAAATCCGTATTTTCAATCCCTAAGAAACACAAAATATCTGAAAATGGGGCAGGATGGAAAGCAGAGTTCAGGGAAAAATACAACAGTGTTGGGAATATTTGGAATACAAGTATGTTTCGTATCTTCAAGTACTAAAATCTCTTTCCTTCCCCGAGCCCGCGTTTGCTGGGGGAGCGCTGAGTGACCTTGTGGGACCGACAGTTACAATGAAAATATCCGTTAAACACTAGTCGCAGAAAATCATAATTACTCAAAAAAATGCTTATCTAACATATGACAATATTTATATCTTTGGATTCGTCTTTTTACGCTTGTCATAATGGACTGAAAAAATATGTATAGTCCCATTTGAAAAACAAAGTAACCTCAAATATCTCGTAAGATACAAGTGATGAAAGAGAAATCAATACACATATCAATTAGCCCCATTCCCTCATTCACTTCCGTGAAAACTGCATTGCAATATCTTCAACCGTTCAAAAGTTACAGGAAGTGCTAAAATTACGTGACTCACCTGTATATAAGCATATATTTTAAAGCTATTGCTTTAAAATAATGCTTAAGAGTCACAATGAGCATGTTATTTTCTTTAAAAAAATAGAAAATGAAAATACATACAGTGGTGGATACAAAGGTGGATATACAGTAGTGCACAGAACAGAAACAGTGAATTATGACCCTGGTAACTTGAAATACTAGACATAATCCATTTAAACAAATGGGCATTTAATTTTGAAGCATGGATCATTATTAGACGCCCAGGCATTCAATCTACGCGCCGCGTCGTGCTACGTCAGACTTCTCCCCTCTTCGCAAAGCTTCCTGCTTCCCACTACTTGCACTTTCGGCGCTGCCATGGGCAGACGATCGGCTCGCAAGTGCAGAATGCCCGCGGGAGCAGGCGTTGTGCAGGTCTGCTTTAGGGTATGGCGACACTGTGAGTTACAGAGATAAAAGGTTATTACTACCCTTCTCGGACACCGTTAGAGGAATAGAAGCACTGCTTTTATTCGTGGAAGACTAACATTCCTTTTTTAAAAAGAAAAGAAACTTCTGTGTGACACTATCCAACGGCGCGAGTGACGGAGTGTTTACAATACCAGTCTGTAAGTATTGAACTTCTTTAAAATAATTTATCTCTAATTTGACATTCTTATAGACGCTTCATTAGAGAACTCCTTTATGGCAGCAGTAGTTGAACAAATGTTTCTCCTATCTATCTTTCCAAAGTCCCAATCACATGGAAGGCCATTGCGGCCTACTCGTTACTTCTTGAAGGAATCCGTTTTTCTTGTTGTTTTTTTAATTTATTTCTTCTCGTTCGACATACTTGTCTTTCGAGGAGGTTAAATTATGCAGTACATAGTTATTGACTTTTGGGGAATGGCCATTCATAAGCAGTGGTTTATGTATCTCGGTTATGTATCTCGGTTATGTATCTTGGTATCAGTGGTCTCGTATCAGTGGTTATGTATCTCGGTCGAGTAATCTCGGAAGAACGTAATCATTGTGCTGAAGTAAATGAAGCTAGGTTGAAGATTGTTTCAGTTTGATCAATTGACAGTTATGGAGGATTACAGTGGTTTGAATCGGTCTTTGGGATACCTGGATTTAATACGTAGGAATGCAGCATTGCGACCTAGGCTGAAGATTAAGGAGCATGGGGAAGTGTGAAGGTCTTGGTAAAGATTTTGGGGCTGTTTGTGGTCGCTTAATAAAGGCACTTTTAATTCTCTGCGAATGTGGGTGTTAGGAATGAAACAACATTTAAAGTTGTTCTTAGAAATATATTCTGAATAGCTGATAATGTTTGGAGATTGCTAGTCGCAGCACATCCCCAAACTGGACAAGCATAAGACATAGTTGGTAGAATTAAGGATTTAAATAGTAGCAATCGGCATTCAACTTTCAATGAAGAACGTGCTTTGATTCGAGGGAAGAGTTTTGATATTTTTGCAGAAACTTTGTTGGCTATTGCATTTATGTGGGGTTTTCAAGTTAATCTTTTGTCAAGCAACACTCCTAAGTATTTTATCAGTGAGGAGGTCCACGGAATGTATGTATTGAAAAGATTTAATTCAGCAGGATTTTTGGGGCGGTGTAACATGAAAATTTTTGCTTGACAATTTAACAGGTTTATTTTGATTTTTCATTTTTGAGTCCAGTTGACATGTTTAGTGTGTTTTGAATATAGTCCTTGGCTATGGCAATGTCGTTGTGCGTTGCGAAGAAGGCGACGTCGTCTGCGTATTGGAGTCACCGTCAGTGGTGATATCGTAGCTAAAAATGTTGAACAGAATGGGAGAGAATGCCGATCCTTGTGGCACTCCTGCATCAATGGTGCGCGGGTAAGAGGTTGAAGAGTTGATTTTTACAATAAACGATCTGTTCGTGAGAAAACTTTCGATAAACGTTTGTAAATACTCCGGGACTCCTGTTTGTCGCATTTTATAAATTAGGTCCGAGTGCCAGACTCTGTAGTACTGTCGTGTTGTACTGTCGTTTGTGTGAAGGAATCCGTGAAGAAGAGACGTGAATCTTCCACATTCCACGGTTCGGTCCAGGGATTGACTCATTCTTTATTTTGTCTCTTGTAGTTATTACTAGAGACCGGATTTTTATTTAATTACAGGTTTTTTGTCTTTCTACTTACCGTTCTCAAAATTGTAATCTTGACAAATCATCGCCCTCTAAACACAATATCCAATTTTTTCGTTACATAGTTTTACATATTTAGTACTATATTACATATTTTACATACTTTGTTGTTTTTACAACATATTTTTTCATTCTATCAATTTTCTTTAATTTTATTACATATTTTTTATAAAAAGAAGTATTTTTTAAATCAGCATTTTTTCCTACATTTTTGGTGAAATGTAGGTGACAAAAGTATCACTGACACTCCGTTTTGTGACCTGTAACCTTAATTTCCAAGAAACATTTGCGACCGCCGACGTGTAACACTTCGATGAAAATGTTGCATTCTGCAGTGTACGTTTGCTGGACGATATCGCCAGTTCGTGCGATGGCTTCTATTGCGAATAGTCTGGTTGCTAAACTACAGTCCTGGATTACAATAGATGAAGTTTTTACTACTGACGAGGAAGTTGTATGACGCAAAGTGTGCATCAAATTTTCTGTCCAAAATGTTTTTAAAACGTACTAATTTTAAAATTTATTTAGGACACTTTAAAATCTACTTTGGTGCTTTGTAAATGGTTGTTTAAGTAGAGAATTTTAATATTACATTTTATATCAGATTTTACATATTTGTTACATATTCTTGCTATTTTCATTATATATTTATGTACATATTTTGATGATTAATACTACATATTTTTCCGGTCTCTAGTTATTACATAGTGCTTATAACGTGAAGATATTCTGCATTTGGATGTGAGATCAGTAAGAATTTTATTAAGCAGCTCCACACCTCATAAGCTTCTCTTTTGGTTCTCACTTCATCTTTTTCTCTTCCATTTTCATTATTTCACAGAAATAATCTCCGTCACTTTCGTCAGCTTCTTTTTCAAATTATCTATAGTTTGAAATATTGAAATCAATCTTTCTTCTTGATGTTCCAACATTAGTTGTTTCTGACTCATGGAAAAACACAATCACCGAGAGAGATAACAACTCTGCCTTGTAATTTCACATTCAACCACCAAATAAATGAAACATCTCATTAGATACCTCTAGTAATGAAGTACCGATCCATCGCAATATCTCATAATTCATTGTAGTGTGACTTACTTTTTACGAAACGCCTTAACTCTTGAATTTAAGTTATTTTTATTTAAACTATAATTCATGAGTCTGATGTCGAGCGTCAAAAATAATAATGCAGTATTTTTAGTACCAAAAAAAAAGAGAATATTCTGATAGTTAAGCGAGTCCATATTAAAAACATCGCTAGTTTTACAATTACCATTTCACAAATGAGCCCTCATGTGTGCAAGCAATCACAGCATTATAGCTGAATTTCAGAGTGATAAGCTGAATTAAAATGGCAAAGCATTCCTCCACCTAGCCTCTCACATGAAGCGCGCAGAGATGAACTCTAATAAGCGAGGATTTCGAACTGTCGACAGATATTAGCACAATACGAAACTTTACTCTCCTGCTCCTCTCCACTTACCGGCTTTGTGGATGAGACCTAGAGATGTGAGAAGTTGAAAGCATTTTATGCAAGCTTTGTAGATAGGGTGAAACAATCCTTCATAATTTCTGTCTCTGGAATATGTTTTTGAAATAATTTAATCCAATAGGCAATTTTGTTAGAAAACAAAGAATGAATAGGAATGTAATAAAACATTCTCGAAACGATTTGAACCGTGAATCATTAATGTTTGAAAAGGTAGCTTAAAATAGATCCAAAAATATAATTTGGGCTTAATGTTGTGATTAAATATTTATATCAACAAAGATAATATATTAGAATAGAAATGTATATTCTGACGTCACTCCCATGCCCAGGGGTAACACACACATATTCAAATTTGTTTTCCCCCCATCCGGGCAAGGAGGGGATCCAGGTCTTCCCGCCGAAAGCCATCTTTCAGCACCTTGCCAATTCCGTATTCTTTTAAAGAAATGATCACAAATACTTATTCTCCATTAATCAACTACAAACAAATAAATCCCTTCAAATGTCTCTTAATCAAATAACAAAAAAACAAGTAAACAAAACAATGCATGAAAGAATCGAAGTTCCTTACACCCAGGCTCGCGCACGGGTGCTGGCCCAAGGGTGAGCACGGTCAAGGGCCCCCGGTGATACGGCGGCCCCGGTGTGACATGGACAGCGTCTGTGAGAGCCCTGTCGAAGGGACGTATCTGTATAACGTGGCGGTGGCGGCGGCGGCGGTAGGTGCGGGCCAAAGGCGCGTCGGTGTGACGCGGTGGCAGCAACGGCGGCTGGCGCAGCTGGGACGGCAGGCGCGGGCCAAGGGTGCGTTGGTGTGACGCGGTGGTGGCCGGTGCGGGCCAGGTCTGCGTGATGCCTCTCAAGGGCGCGTCTTTGTATGACACGGCGTCTTCTCGCCATAGGCTTGTGACAACTAGACGAGCGCGTGCATGACTCGTAGACTTGGCCAAGGGCGCGTCTCTGTATAACGCGTGGCATCTCCTCGCCTCGGGTGTGCAGTTGCTAGGCGAGCGCGGGCTACGCCACGACCGTCGTACCGGTGCGCGTCTTAAAGTCTCACTTTCCAACTTCTTCTCTTCCTCGCTCCTCAATGAACTGACTGTTTCCTCGCCTCGCGACCAGCCGACACCCCGCTCGCTCCCTTTACTGCCCTATCTTCCTCCCAGCCTCCCTTCCCCACTACGCTGCCTCGCCTTGCCTCCCTGCCGTCGTTCCGGTGCATGCACACGGAATGCATAGGCCGTGATGTAGCCCACTCAAGGCCGGGTGACGTAGATCTTGACGTTTATGACGTGTGTGTATGTGTGTGTGTGCGCGAGAGAGAGAGATATTTTCAATATCTTATATCCTGTAAGATGATTATCACTGTAAGATGTCTGTAAGATGTAAGATCTGTACGATGATTATCACTGAAATATCATCGAATGTAAAGAAATGTATCGCAAACTGGAGAAAAAGAACTAGAAATGGTGATACCACTTCTGCAGTATATTACGCTGTCCACAAAATTTAATATTTTGTGTAGACCTTTTATGATTTTACTTTATTGCGCCGATTTTAAAGCTCTTTAAAGGACATTTCATCTTCCATAGTTTTTATGTAATTGCATGATAAACATTTCTGGTAATTATGCATTATATCTTAAATCCAATAATTTTTACTTTCCTAAAATGTACGAGAATTAGATTTTCGACTATTTTGCTTCCCGAAAGTTTCTCATGACAGTCCAACAGGGACAACCAGAGAATACAAGAACCCAAGGGCAATAGATCCACAAGACCCTTATATGAAACAATAGTGCCTCCTTCCAATATACAAATAAATTCATTTCTCCACGCAACAGAAATAACTTTAAGCGGTTAATTAGAACTAGAAGTAAACACTTTTTAGTTTTCAACATACAAAATTCGCTGCCCAATTAAGTCGGGACCTGGGGCAACTTGCCACAGCTGTCCCCCTTCTGAGTGTTCCTGTGAATAGACGAGTCTCCCAACATATAGGAGATTATTTTACCTATTTTCCATTTCAGCGACGTCCCGGTGAAAATGCTCACCATATTCATCGAGATTTTCAGGAAAGACATTAAGATGAGAGTAATTCATGTACATTTTCAAAGTTATATTGGATTCAATCACCCTGTAATTCTCAATTAATCTCATGCGGTTCCATCAATAAATCATCGTCGTTACAGAAACCTAGGTCACAGAATCTCTTTATGACCATTTTACTACGCATAGTTGAACGATGAGATTATTACGTACATCTCGCAGTTCAAGACACAGCTGAACTAACAATTTACTTCATTACAGAAATATTTTACTCCTCTCGCAAATGCCGCACAGTTGTGCTAGGAAAAGTCAAAATATCAAAAAGTGAGGAAAATTGTCGTCTTTTTTCATTTCACAGACAACAGTAATATTAAAAAGTGATTCGATGAAATTGAGTACCTTCTTGTAAGTGCCTTCTTGTAATTAGCACGTGTAGGACTATCTGCGGATATAAATGATTTTAAGCGGTTGAATCTTTACGTTTCTCATATTTCTTAAAAACACCTTATACAGTCCACCCTAGATTACGTTATAACTCTGATGTAGTGAACTTCCTGTTATAATGAACCAAAGATACAGGTTGTGGTCCATATACCTTACAACTAAACACTAAAAGATTCCGTTATAGTGTGACAACTCTATACACTGTATATAGTGAACTTAGGAGACAACTTTCAAGAAAAATACTTCGCCTCAGGAGAGCAAATTTTAAGGATTTGCAGGCGAACAATATCGTAAGTAATTTATGTAGATTAACGGCTAATAAACCAAACCGAGAGAAGGTAGTACACTGCGGAAATTGTTTTCGTTCATTGATGATAATTCTGCGATTCTGAAGATTTCATGCACGTGGTCATCTACTCGTAGAGTAGTGACATACTGCCTGGTTGGATCATCGTAAATGCTGTGAAAGGGTCTTCCAGAGCAGAAGAAAACGACTATGAAGGCAAGAAGGAAACAAATAAAGACAGTGTTCCAACAATGCAAAAATCATTCAAAGCCAATACCATTTTGAGAGAGTGGACACTGTAGAATGAAGTGTGAAGAAAGCATGGACTCTGGAGAATAAACTAAAAAAAATATTAACAAAAATATGCATACAGCAAAATATTAGTAATAAAAATGGTATTATTATAAGGATAAATTAAGATTTTGAACTTTTGAAATAGCAGTGTTTAAATATTTTCCTGATCATCTGTTAAAACAAAACCAATTATTGGAAACCTATTTTAATTATATTTATTTTTAATTCGGCATACAGGATATAGCGAACCAAACAATTTTTGTCCCCAGCGGTTCACTACGACCGGAGTCACATGTATTTCCGCATCTTAAGTGCACCTACATAATGTCATTTACTCCATGTCTCTACCAGTTCATTGTGTATTTTGTTTTTATAGAATTTATTCACATTCAAGATTCTGATAATTACTTTGGAGCAATAGTTGGAATTTCTAGAATAAAAAGGCAATGTAACATCTCATGTTTTTTGCACGTAGGTAAACATAGCGAGAATTCCACTGCATTTCGAGCTTACTAGCACTAGTTAAAAGTTTATTTCATATCCAGGAATAAATTTCAATTAAAAAGCAGATATTAAATAAAACTTTTACAATTATCGAAAGTTCAGAGATTTAGAGGAAATTCCGACCTGCTCCAGTTTTAAGCGTTCTTTGTTCTACACAAGGGAAAAGTTGACTGAAAAAAACGATCCATTTTCAGGAAATTTTCAAAATGTTGCTAGGGATTGATGTAAAGTGCTTCCAAAAATCAAAATATCCGTTTCCAACTCGCAGGGTCTTAATCGTCCCAATAGATCGGGGAATATCAGTTTTGCAGAAAATCGTCCGCACGGTTTAGGCGCCAGCGTTCGGCCGTCAACCAAATTATCGGTGTCAAGCATCCACAAAACGTCTATTCTGGCCACACAACGTGCTAGAGGAACAATTTACTACATATAGGAACACGATTTATCCACTTTTTCGTTACCACGGCCTCACAACACGATTTTTTCTGTCGAAAATCACCGATTTTTGCCGCAGCATTTAAATACTTTGTCCATACTTTATAAGTAAGAAGTACGGCAAGATCGTAAAACAATATATATTGTTGGTATCGGATGTTTGCAAGTTGGCGTTTACGAAGTAGAAAGCTCAGTTCCTCTAGTTCTCTCGCTATGCCAGCTAATCTCAGCAAATTAGCACGCTAAAGAAAAGTTTTCCTTCTATTGTTCTGGAAACAAGCCAAACGGTACATAAAGTTTCGTTCTTGGCAGAAATCATCAAAATATATGTTACATTTACTTCAAACTTTACCGTAAGTTTGATTAGTTTTCAACAAAAATATTTTTTTATCCATGCGTAGGTGTTTACAGTGAATACGTAGGAAACGTAAACTCTATAATTCGCCGAGATGATTCGCCACCAATTCTTATTTGACGTATTTGATCCCCTGTACTTGTACCAAATACTCATATCTACTTCAGTGTGCTAGTGCAAAGTGAATAACAAAAGTGCTTAAATTTTATTCAATAAATTTTCATCATAATCTACATAATAGCATAGTTTCATCACCATACTTTCGAATTATGTCGCTACTTTTACAAATCGCGGAAGTAGAGACGTTTATATGATCTTTCCTTGCGGCTATTCATTTACCTCTATATTTAATAGCTGTCTTACATAATATATGTTCGAAAATTTAGTTTTGATAAAAAATTCGCTTATTAAAGATTGCACGTTTTTTTTCCAAGTGAAAACTAGGTAAATTGATTCACACATTATCTGAAAAGTAAAAGATTCATCATATCAATTGACATACAGAAAAGGAGAATTCTCCCTGATTGTTCTTCGAGAAGATTCTTTTAAAGATGATATTCAGCTTACATATATGAGAATATTGGTGATTTATTCATTGTATATATCCAGTGCAAACACATAAAAGTTACGATAGTTCAGCAATAATACAGTTACCCCTGCTGCAGCTGACGGGGAAGTGCTAGAATCCTAGACGTATTTTGCTGAGATATATTTTCGACACTAGCTTCATTCCTGGGTCGAATTTAAAAACTGCCTGGAGGAGATTACTAACGTACGGCTAATCTGATTGGTAGTTTTCAGTCATTTCGCCAATCATCGCCAGTCGACAACCGGAGCAGTGTCCTAACAATAAACTGCGTGCGATTATTCCTTCCTCGCGTCCCATCCTCTCCCCATAGTCACAAACACACACACGCACTACACTACCACACATGTCCAACAGGAGTAGAACACCGCCATCTCTGGTTTATAACAAGCACTACACTTATAAGACTAAATACCTAATAAGTAAACGCACCAGGAATCGATAAACAGGCACAGTCAACGGAATTGAAAAAACATGGTGAAAATTAAATTACTTTCCATAATTCACATTCACCTATTCGCACGCTATACGGCGGCACAGCCTTCATCACTGCGTCGGGGCCCTGTGGCGCATAAAGCCGATCCTGCACGCCGCGTACGTTTGCATTAGGGACTACTGTTTGGTGGACGCGCGTTACGTCGCACAGTGTTAGTGTCCTGTGGACGAATGCAATTTTCCGCTAGCTCTCGCGCCACGCTGCCCTTACGTTGATCCCCACACGCAGTACCTCGCACAACGCGCCTCCATTTCCGCAACCCCAATCCCCCGTGCCAATCCCTCACCTTCATCCCCGCACACCCACCCCTGCACACACGTTCCAGCACACCAATCTCTGACACTAATACCCACAGAACCATACACCCGTGCCACCCACCCACCCACTATGGGAGAAACATCTATCCAACGCCCCCCATTCCCATCCCAAAAGGTCCTACCCTCATCCCCCTTCAACCACATCCCCCATTCCCAATCCCCATCTTCTACCCACGCCCATTCCCACACCCATCCCTGACACTCATATTCATCTTTGACACATATCCCCCCTTCCCCACCCATCCAAACACCCATCCCCACACACTCACACCCAACCCTAACCCCACATCCACATCCATACCCACACCCACATCCACACCCATCCCCACCCCAACCCCCACACACTCACGCCCCACGCCCCACACACCCACACCCATCCCCCCACCATTTCTCCTTCACACGCCTATCCTCATCCCATCTCCACATCATTCCCCC
>JAHLJT010008446.1:112384255-112394760 GCA_031308135.1 Acheta domesticus | reverse complement strand
ATCCAGCATCCGACTTGTTGCGATTGAATCACGCTAGAACAAAGCTGAGGCGAACCAGCTGAAGGGCTGAGAGCTGCGGGCTGGCGTTGTACGATGCAAATCTCCCTCGGCAAAGAGCCTCCCTGGGTCCACACCGCGAAGAAGGATCGATAATACGGGGGAGGTTTCAAAGGAACACTGGATTTTCTTGTTTTCCTTGAGAACATAAAAGGTTTGGGAATTCACGTGATAGCAACCATGCCCTGCATGAGCAAAGGGAGAAGCGAGGTCAAAGGGAACATTTCATAGGAGTGCCTTTCGCAGCGTAAATAACAAAATGCAAAGTTTCTATACAGCTTTTGATGAGATACCATTATTTTACTTTTTTCCGTGATGTAGCTAATTAATTGCATTTATAGAATATATTACTTTTCACACAACCCACTCAGTGTATGCAACCGGATTCACACGCCTAAATAGCACAGGTAATAGAAAAGAGTCGGAACCGGTCACTCAGAGGTAGCGCTCAAACTCCGAATGCTTTGATCCGTTTGTGAGATGTCAAACTGCCTAAACGCCCCTCCCTGACCGTTTTAACTCTAAGCTAGGACAGAGCTCAGGAAAATTACATTTGCCCCGAACAATTGAACGCTTTTAAGAGCATTGAAATATTCATTCATTGAACTTCGTATTTGATTTAAGTAGCTGTTAACTTGTAATTTGCTGTTAAAAATTGTTTACTGGCGTAGTGTTTTGCAGAGGAAAGTTGTATTAGGGATTATTTCTTGTACTAATTTTTCTTTGTGTATTGAGCTACCTATAAGGCACTAGATTGTCTAAAGAACCCCTTTGCTTTCAAGAAGATTTAAAACCACACAAAATATATACATTTTGTCAATAAAAGTGGAATTCAAAGAGATGTAAAAGCATATTGGTAGTTTCCAGCATTTTAAGGACTAGAGAATGCAAAGTAAGTAATTAAAGGGTTTTAAAAATATATAAATAGATACTGCCCCTCATCTTGTGAGCGATGACGTCAGTAGTTCAGTTGTAGTTCTTCAAAATCCTACATAATTTTAGTATTTGTTATACATGTAATAGGGACTTAACATAAGTAAAATATACAGGCGTATCACTATTTCAAAATACACTCAACGTCATAAAAAAGCTGCACCTCGAAGAACCTACTGATCTGCTGCAAACACAGTGGATATTTTGCACACCATTCGCTAAGCCAATGATTTCATTTTCACGGTCGGCCGCGCCCTGGGGGTCGGTGGTAGGTGCGTGACGTCGCGCACACCAGTCTAGCAATAGGGCTTCAAACGGGCGAACGAGCCATTGTGACATCGAGTAGCGTCGCCAGAGCGTCATCTGCATGTACACCATGCCTAGACGACGCGTTTTAACAGCTAATTGTCCAGTTAGATGCTTTCGAGAGGGGCTGCATCGTGGATGTGCGCGAGGCGGTTGGTCCTGTCACCGTATTGCGCGCCACACCGGTCGTACGGACACCACCATCGCCCGCTGTTGGCAGCAACGGATTGAGGCCCGCACATACCAATTGCACGATCTGGACGTCCGCCACGCACCACGAGGAGGAAAGACCGACGGATTATCCGCCACGCGCGAACAGATCTAACGACAGTGATAGGTTGTATTCAGTGGAATGTGCAGTCTGCACTGTCACATCCTGTAAGTGCCCTACCATTGGCAGGCGGTTGCACAACGCAGGGCTCGCCCCACGCTGACAATTACGCCTGCCACTCACACCACAGCAACGTCGTTATAGACTCGCCTGGTGTCGGGAACGACGGACCTGGGGCCACGCAGACAGGCAGCGGGTCATCTTCAACGAAGAGTCCCACTGCTGCCTTGATGGCGGCGACCACCGGGTCCGTGTCTGGAGGCGTAGTGGGGGAGCGCCACGACGAGCGTTTTGTAGTATCTCATCACACGCCCCGCCCAGCCTAGTGATGGGTGTGGGGCGCGATATACCATGGTGCCCGTTCACCGTTAGTGTTGCTCCGAGGCAACCGAGACAGCCGGACAGTACATTAAGAAGATCCTGGCGGCAGGAATTTCAACACTAGCTTGTCAGCAAGGTCGAATTCAGTCGCTGTCTGGAAGAGAATTCTAGTGGCCGGTTGCTCTGATCGGTAGTTTTCCCTGGTTTCTCCGATCAACACCAGGTGAATGCCGGAGCAGTACCGTAGCAAACGAGCCACGGACCGCGCGCGATCTTTCCTTCCTCTTCCTTGTCCTATCCTCTCCTCTTACACACACACTTACACTACATGGACTACACTACCACACATGCCGGGAGACCGGTCGGGAGCTTACAGCTTGTCCCGGCTGGGGCGGTGCCCCGCTGGTGGGAGATACTTGGTTGAGGGGAAAACCTCGCTAGTCGACGGTAGGTCGGCGCCAGATCTCGCCATCCAGCGGGGGAAAAGATCATCGCCACTTCCCGAGAAAAACACGCACTACAGTTATGACTAATGACCTAAGTAGCTGACTTGCAGCCATGGATACTCTGCAATGGCCAGCCGCATCGCCAGACCTCTTCGATCGAGAATGTTTGGGGTCCTATGGAGTGTGCAAATCAGGATCCCACGTCTGCCCACCAAACTGCAAGAACTGCGCGCACAAGTGCAAGCTGCAGGGGATGGACTAGCACAGGACTCCTTCCCAGACCTGTACAACTCCATTCCAGACCTGTACAACACTATGCCGCGACGTCTGGACGCGTGAGTACGCCAGCATGGCGGCCCCACTCCATACTAACATGTACCGTCTATGGCCGGGTAGCGCAATAAATGTTGGTCCTACAAATGTGCAAGTTTAATCATTTTGTATGCATGGTACCCTCTACACTTCCTGCCAGCAATGATCGCAATCCGCATCGTCGTTCTGGGTGCAGCTTTTTTTTATGGCGATTGAGTGTATTTCTGCATAAGCGTCTTAGGTTGGCTCTAAGTTACTTGCATCAAGGGCGCACAAAGCATACGGAATTTGTACAGTAGAGTCTAGGTAGTGTATGCAAATAAGTTTGGCGTTTTGCGTAGAAATTTTGAGTCACATTATAAAAGATCATTAACAATAACATAATTTTGCATGCTCGCACATAAGTAACCATTTACATGAATGAACAGTTATTAGTCAAACTGCAATTCAGCTCAACACTAGTGGCTTGCAGTAGCAAAACTGCGGCTGAAGAAAAACAACAAAGGTTTTCCAAAACAGTTTCCACGCACACCGCAAATAACAAAAAACCTAGAACTGCAATAACTTGAATATTTTAACTAAAACAGTCAACACGAATTGTTCTATAACACGGCGCAAGCGCCTAAACCGTTCAAACGATTTTCTCCAATCAATTGATATTCATCGATCGATTTAATAGAACTCGAGGTACCCTTTGAAACGGATTTTGGGAGATACTTTGCATAAATCATCAAAAGCATTACCTAACAAAATATTATCACGTTTGGTTCCTTTTTTGATTAAACTTTGTCCTCGTCAACCATAGAGAACGTTTAAAAGAATGACGCAGGCTTCATTTCGTTTAAACCCTCTTTTTTTTCGAAAATTGCTAAAGTTCGAATATTTTTCGGCGTCTTTCTACAACTGCAATATTGAAGATAGAAATGTTTATTTTAAATTAAATCTGTTGTTCAAAGACAGAACTTTAATATAAGGTCATGTACAATTTTTACAAAATAAAAATAGTTTTCATGTAATTTTGCGTGAAATTTAGTTCTCAAACAATATTTTCTCATAAATGATTCCATTTTTTTTAAAAATTTTCTCTTCGTATATTTTACAGGACGGTAAAAAAATTGGTGCTGGTACCGGAGACAGCTCTGGATTTCCAAAACTTGTTACAAATTAATATTACAAAAGTGCAATATTGAATATAAGAGTTTTGTTTTAAGTAAATCCTTCGTAAAAACACCTTAAAAAAGATCATGTGCAATGTTTAAAAAAACGAGTAGTTTTCACTTGACTTGTTCATGATTATTTTCTACCCGACTTCTACATTATGAAAATATCGTTGTGTCACCAACGATTTAAATATTTTTAAAAAATTTTCTTAGAAAAGAGCAAAATATGCTTGAAAATGTGGCATATCTCATATTCTTTTGAACTGAATCTTTATCTGAATTTTTTAAAATTGCTAAAGCTAGAAATAATGTAAGAAATTATGTACTGTTGAAGCAATACTAGTTTTCATTCGCAAACAATATTCACAAACGTGAGGCGTAGCTGCAATTATTACCTAAAATCCTTAGCACCTTCCAAAATAGTTTTTCACGCACTATCTTGTTACGGCGCTATCCATTACTTTTCATATAACGTTTACCGTTAGACAAATTACATGTCAGTATTGAAGGTATTAAATTTCTGCTCTATTTGAAATATTCATGATGTAAAATAAGAAAAAAATGATGTAATAACGTAAGAGCATACTAAAATCACGATCTATGATATTTTTATAACTCTATCCTGCTATTATTTTTAGAAAGAAATCAGAAGGGGAGAGTTAGGTTAACTGGTTCACTTTGTTAAATCAGTTGTAAAATGTTTTTACTTGACCTATACACGTGAAATTTCGCATTATATAGAGAAAGGTTTTCTCCTTAAATTTTTGAAACTAACACCATCATTGTGCTACACTACTAGTCAAATGCGGAATGTTTTACATATTTTCAATGGACCAGTTAACCTAATTGGTAAGATTAGGTGGACCGGAAATTGAAATAAGCTGTGAAAATAAAATTGACGTTTAATAGACTGTTTCATGAAAAAAACATTCTTCTACACACTGTCATAAACTTTTTCTCACATAAATGAGAAAACGGGTCGCGGACCGCGCGCCGTTTCCCAAAACGTGGCATCTAAAATTAAAACTTGGAATAACAAAAACTTGAAAGTAATGAATTAAATTAATAAAATAGTGAAAGGCGAATAAATTATGTAACATTCTAGATTTAATAATTGCAAATCTACAAACCTTACATCCGAAAAAAAATAACGGGGTTTCTGGACCGGTCCTCTTAACCTAACCTCCCGGCGGTCCAGTTAACCCCACAGCACATCTTTTCTTTATATACCCGAAAACACACAAGCCGCGACGTATTATTAAAAACACACTATGATCGACCATAAATACTACCAATTAATTTGGTGTGAATATTTTTCTTCTAGTTGTTATTCAGTCGCAATAAAAATACAAAGCAAATTAGTGGTAGAAAAAATTTCTGACCTTTCAGAATACAAATTCCTTACTGTACTGAACAAATCAAGGCCCAAAAACAACTTATGTTTGTGGCTTAGATTATCAGCCCTGTCAACTTACGAATGACATCCAGCGGAATAGGCAGGAAACACTTTCCACCAACATTTAAATGCATGGACCATTTCACCTAACCGGTCCAGTTAACCTAATTCTCCCCTATATTTATAACATAGTATTATTTAACTGTGAAAATTTGTAAAATTATACTGTTACATTTTTCTAATTATTGTAAGTGCCTCTGCCCACGAGGTCCTAGGGTTCGAGTACCGACTATGGCAAAATTTTCGATAAAAGCTAGATAGCTAGATCGAATTCAGCTGCTGCCTCGCGGAAACTTCTTGCAGCCGGCTGTCCTTATCTGTAGTCTTCCGTGGTTTCTCCGATCAACACGCTTTGTAGTGCTTTCCCCAACCAGGCATTTCCTACCAACGTGGCACCGCCCCAGCCGGAACAAGCTCTAAGCTTCGGATAAGTCTTCCGGCATGTGTGATAGGGGAGTGCATATAAGTGTAAGTATGTGTAAGTAAGGGATAGGTCAATAAGAGAAAGATCTCGCGCGGTCCATGTCCCGTTTATGAGGGTACTGTTCCGGCATGCACCGGGTGTAAATTGGAGAAACCACAAAAGACTACCGATCAGAGCAGTCGGCAGCTAGAATTCTCCTCTAGAAAGCGGCTGAATTTGACCTATCTATGAAGCCAATGTCGAAAATCCAGCCACTGTCGGTACTCGAACGCTAGGACCTCCCTATTAGAGGTACTTCAGGGAAATCTGTTTATGCTCTAAGCTTTCTCAGCCGGTTGAATTTTCGAGAATTGCAAAAGTTAAAAATAATATAAGAAAGTTTGTGCTGTTTACAGCACCACAGTTCTCTGTTTAGGCGCTTTCTAGTTACATTTGTGGCAAAACTAGGATTATTGGTTATAAGAAATATAAGTAGTATATTCCTCTCGCATCTCGTCTTTAAGAATGTTTCTTGCTTCGTGGCTGTCTCTGTAAATTGCAAGGGATTTCAAGAAAAGACAACAAATGGCTGAAAATTTCATTTGTATGTTACGGCTCGCAATGCTAATTTCATGTAGATGGGAGAATCGAACTGTATTTTCCTACGTAACGCGAAATGTCATAGTTATCTACCTCTAAATTGCTCAACAATAATTTTGTAATTATAAATTCATTATAATGGTATGGCAAAAGGGCAAACCTACAGACCTGAACCTTGCCACAGCTTTGTTTTGTACTGACCTACCAAAAAAGTGTAAGTATTATGATGCCAGGCCGAGAATCGAACTGGGCTGCATCAGCATGAAATAATGTTTTATTAGTTTTTTAATGTTTTGCTCAATAGGTACGCACCTATTGCTGCCGCAGATCTCTTGTACTGTTCTACTCTCTCTGTAATTCACTTATAGATATACACTTGCCTCTCCAATAATATGGATCATTATTACAAATCCCTCTTGTATAAACCACACTATTAAAGAGTATCACTCACCAGAAGGGCATAGGCCATGTCACTGTCTACACTTTATTAATTATAATCCTTAAATTATTTTATTAAAAAAGATAGGAAATTTAAATAAATAAACAACTATAGTACAAATGTCTGATGAGCAGCATAAATTTTCATGAAAAAAACTGACGAAACTGACGATTAATAAATGTATTTTAAAGGTATGAAAGATAAATCAGAGCACATTTGTCTTCTATTTATCACCTACACCTGATTTTAGGTTATTTTCTCCTCTCACACCCTTGCATACAAATATGACCGTAATTAAGGCAGATACGAACTTTGACCACAACATTAAATCGGGTAGGTAGTATTAACCGCTGTCAAAACCACATATCAGACTAATTAGGATCGTGCAGCATCGTAGATGGACACTGAATAGCTAGAATATTACATATTTTATTGCTTATAACGAATGATCGGAAATTATTGCTGAACTAAATGCATCAGAACATTAGTAAATAAAACATGTTACATTTTGCATATGGTAATCCCTGAGCTAAGTTTCTTCAGAAGACGGTAAAAGCCGAAGTTCTACATAGAAACAATCATCATCCTTACTCTTCGAAAGAAAGGAAATGGATTTTTCTTGCTAATAAGTAGAGACCGGATTTTTATGTAATTACATATTTTTTGTCTTTCTACTTACCGTTCTCAAAATTGTAATCTTGGCGAATCACAGCCCTACAAACACAATATCGGATTTTTTCGTTACATATTTTTACATATTTAGTACTATATTACATATTTTACATATTTTGCTGTTTTCACAATATATTTTATCAATTTTCTTCAATTTAATTTCATATTTGCTTATGAAAACATGTGTTTTTTTAAACCAGCATTTTTCCTACATTATTGGGGAAATATAGGTGTCCAGAATATCATTGACACCACGTTTTGTGATCTGTAACCTTAATTTCCGGGAAAAATTTGTGATCGCCGACATGTAACACTTCGATGAAGATGCTACAGTGTACGTTTGCTGGTCGTAGATCTCGCCAGTTTGTGCAATGGCTTTTATTGCGATTAGTCTGGCTGCGAAAATACGGTCCTGGATTACAATAGATGAAGTTTTTACTACTGACGAGAAAGTTGTATGATGTAAAGTGAGCAGTTTTTCTAAATGTAATTTCTTTCTATGTAAATGGTTTTTAATTAGAGAATTTTAATATTACATATTATATACGATTTTACATATTTATTACATATTTTTACTATTTTCATTACATATTTATGTACACATTTTGATGTTTTATACTACATATTTTTCCGGTCTCTACTAATAAGGATCGTTGAATCATGATAGGAATGGTATTAATGTGGTATGGTAAATGGTAATTTGTTCTTACTTTTAATGAAACATCCAATTAGCTTATTATCAACATTTTCAAAAATAAAGCAATTTTAAGGAGTCATTAAATTTATTAACCAAACTTATTTACATCCAAATTGGTGATTTGGATTTAATATTAATAATCATTAAGAATTACAGATTTTATAGCGACATTTTTTCAAAAGAAACAAATTACATTTGCATTATTTTTATATTTTGAAAAAGTATTTGACGAAGTATGGATGATAGTTTACTGTTTACGTCGAATATTCGGATTTCCTATATATTTACAAAAAAGTTTTCTTATTTCAACGTAAATTTCAAGTTCAAGTTAAAAATATTTTTCTATTGAATACAATATCCACGCTGGAGTACCTCAAATTTCTCCACTCTTACCTATCCTTTTTTAATATTTATATTTAAAATATTCCACATTTAATTAATTCACAAATAGCTTTCTTTGCAGATGAGACGTCTTTATTTACTTCTCATGCAGACATTATAACAGTCGTGATAACTAACAAGATGGTTTACATATTTTTGTTACTTGATACAATAATTTGCAAATTAAGATCAATAGTAAAAAATCACAAGCAAAAAATTTTTCTTTAAAACGAATCTCACCTACTTATCTTCTTATTAACTAAAAAGCAATCCATTAGATTCCTTTTAAGACTCCAATTATCTATCTTGTATTACAACTAGGTACCAAATTAACTTGGAAACAACACATTTTATCCATTATAAATAAAATTAATATCAACCTTTTAAAATTATATCCACTTCTGAACAAAAATTCTCACCTTTCTTTAGACTCGTCATTGTCTATACTTAAATATATAATTCTTCCTTCATTAACGTTTGCCTTTCCCATTTGGGGTGATACATCGAAATCTCGTTTAAAAATTAGAGGTTATACAATATAAATATTGAAGCATTGAAAGTACTCTGGCTCATAAGAACGATCAAATATTACACTAATTCAGTTTTCTTCCTGTAAAATCCTCAGTCCTTCATCTCTCATATAAATTTAATGCTTCCCTTTCTTCTTCTCCTGCTTATACATCTTTCAATTTGGAAAAATATTTAATCTTTTTTTCGCAAATTAAATCACATTACTCAAAATATCTCCTTGCATCCTTCATAGTAATCTTTTTTCCCTGCATCTTATTATTGTTGTATAAACTTTCATATATTCTATTCTATTTATAACCATTCTTTATTTTGAAGATTATTATGACCCTCCAAATCATCAAAACAAATATTTACATATGACAGTAGTATATTTAGAGGTTATTTTTAATGTTTCTATCCCCCATATTCTGTTTGATGTTGATGAAATTATTCATACCCTTGAAATAAATTTTTTTTGTCGAATAAGAATTAATAAATATTTTAGAAAAATATCTTTAATGAAACAATAAAAAAGTGAAAAACAGTTATATTTTATACGTAACTCAGGACGTTTTCGCCGAAGTATGACGGACCACTGCAAATAGTACTGAAAACAGATGAAAGGAAGATGTGAGCACTGAATTTTCATTATCTTCAACCTACCGAAAAATGCTATTTATTCCTGGATAGCAAGCACGCGAACCATGCATTCCTGATGCATGCCCAGAGTTTAGGAATTTTTCGACGGTACGGGTAATCGAGAACAAATTGAAATAGCTGACAGGTGTTGGAACAAAAAAGACCAGTCTTCATGGAATGAAGGGGAGATGCCTAACACAATGGTGCTATCGGCAAAGTCGGAATGTGAGGATTGTCGAGTTTAGCAGAGATTCTCGGGGTATACGAACGCTTCCATTTCTTCCCCTAACTTTCGAATTAATATATCATTTGTTGTGCATTTATGATGTTCTCACTAAAATACCTCAAAACATGATATTAAATTTGACTCATAGTGTACCCAAATGTTAGCAAAAATTAACAAATTACACCTTTCTCTTTTCTGAAAATCTCTCTCGACAGAATAGCAAAAAAGCAGACTTCATTCTTCAGACACACGGACTAATTACTTGGTCGGAAGGGACATTTACCATAACGTGTTGCGAGATAGCGAGTGTCCGGTAAAGTGAGTGGGTCAGTGAGAAAAGGTTGGATGTCGTAGCGGGGAGGGTCGGCGCGGCGGTGCGAAGTTGAGCGGAGAGTGCGGGCGTAACTCTGGACCTGGGGCAGAGGGAGGAGCAGAGACGCGAAGACGAAGAAGCGCGGAGATGGCGTGGGGGGAGGGATGAGAGTATGGAGGGTAAGCATGAGTCTGGGTGAAGGATGGGTGCGGGGACAGGGGTGTTGCGATGGAGTAGGAATCAACTGCGGTGGGGGTGGGAGTGGGGGAATGATGTGGAGATGGGATGAGGATAGGCGTGTGA
>JAHLJT010008446.1:112372797-112383255 GCA_031308135.1 Acheta domesticus | reverse complement strand
GCTTAGAGCTTGTTCCGGCTGGGCGGTGCCACGTTGGTAGGAAATGCCTGGTTGGGGAAAGCACTACAAAGCGTGTTGATCGGAGAAACCACGGAAGACTACAGATAAGGACAGCCGGCTGCAAGAAGTTTCCGCGAGGGCAGCAGCTGAATTCGATCTAGCTATCTAGCTTTTATCGAAAATTTTGCCATAGTCGGTACTCGAACCCTAGGACCTCGTGGGCAGAGGCACTTCAATAATTAGAAAAATGTAACAGTATAATTTTACAAATTTCACAGTAATAATACTATGTTATAAATATAGGGGAGAATTAGGTTAACTGGACCGGTTAGGTGAATGGTCCATGCATTTAAATGT
Organism: Acheta domesticus; assembly: GCA_031308135.1. NCBI lineage: Eukaryota > Metazoa > Arthropoda > Insecta > Orthoptera > Gryllidae > Acheta > Acheta domesticus. Next base: position 112,382,898 of record JAHLJT010008446.1, on the reverse strand, counting down.
TGGTGGAAAGTGTTTCCTGCCTATTCCGCTGGATGCATTCGTAAGTTGACAGGGCTGATAATCTAAGCCACAAACATAAGTTGTTTTTGGGCCTTGATTTGTTCAGTACAGTAAGGAATTTGTATTCTGAAAGGTCAGAAATTTTTTCTACCACTAATTTGCTTTGTATTTTTATTGCGACTGATATAACAACTAGAAGAAAATATTCACACCAAATTAATTGGTAGTATTTATGGTCGTCATAGTGTGTTTTTAATAATACGTCGCGGCTTGTGTGTTTTCGGGTATATAAAGAAAAGATGTGCTGTGGGGGTTAACTGGACCGCCGGGAGGTTAGGTTAAGAGGACCGGTCCAGAACCCCGTTATTTTTTTTCGGATGTAAGGTTTGTAGATTTGCAATTATTAAATCTAGAATGTTACATAATTTATTCGCCTTTCACTATTTTATTAATTAAGTCATTACTTTCAAGTTTTTGTTATTCCAAGTTTTAATTTTAGATGCCACGTTTTGGGAAACGGCGCGCGGTCCGCGACCCGTTTTCTCATTTATGTGAGAAAAAGTTTATGACAGTGTGTAGAAGAATGTTTTTTTCATGAAAACAGTCTATTAAACGTCAATTTTATTTTCACAGCTTATTTCAATTTCCGGTCCACCTAATCTTACAATTAGGTTAACTGGTCCATTGAAAATGTAAAACATTCCGCATTTGACTAGTAGTGTAGCACAATGATGTGTTAGTTCAAAAATTTAAGGAGAAAACCTTTCTCTATATAATGCGAAATTTCACGTGTATAGGTCAAGTAAAAACATTTTACAACTGATTTACAAAGTGAACCAGTTAACCTAACTCTCCCCTTCTGATTTTCTTTCTAAAATATAGCAGGATAGAGTTATAAAAAATATCATGATCGTGATTTTAGTATGCTCTTACGTTATTAAATCATTTTTTTCTTATTTTACATCATGAATATTTCAAATAGAGCAGAAATTTAATACCTTCAATACTGACATGTAATTTGTCTAACGGTAAACGTTATATGAAAAGTAATGGATAGCGCCGTAACAAGATAGTGCGTGAAAACTATTTTGGAAGGTGCTAAGGATTTTAGGTAATAATTGCAGCTACGCCTCACGTTGTGAATATTGTTTGCGAATGAAAAACTAGTATTGCTTCAACAGTACATAATTTCTTACATTATTTCTAGCTTTAGCAATTTTAAAAAATTCAGATAAAGATTCAGTTTCAAAAGGAATATGAGATATGCCACATTTTCCAGCATATTTTGCTCTTTTCTAAGAAAATTTTTAAAAATATTTAAATCGTTGGTGACACAACGATATTTTCATATGTAGAAGTCGGGTAGAAAATAATCATGAACAAGTCAAGTGAAAACTACTCGTTTTTTTAAACATTGCACATGATCTTTTTTAAGGTGTTTTTACGAAGGATTTACTTAAAACAAAACTCTTATATTCAATATGCACTTTTGTAATATTTAATTGTAACAAGTTTTGGAAATCCAGAGCTGTCTCCGGTACCAGCACCAATTTTTTACCGTCCTGTAAAATATACGAAGAGAAAATTTTTAAAAAAATGGAATCATTTATGAGAAAATATTGTTTGAGAACTAAATTTCACGCAAAATTACATGAAAACTATTTTATTTTGTAAAAATTGTACATGACCTTATATTAAAGTTCTGTCTTTGAACAACAGATTTAATTTAAAATAAACATTTCTATCTTCAATATTGCAGTTGTAGAAAGACGCCGAAAAATATTCGAACTTTAGCAATTTTCGAAAAAAAAAAGGAGGTTAAAACGAAATGAAGCCTGCGTCATTCTTTTAAACGTTCTATATGGTTGACGAGGACACAAGTTTAATCAAAAAAGGAACCAAACGTGATATATATTTGTTAGGTAATGCTTTTGATGATTTATGCAAAGTATCTCCCAAAATCCGTTTCAAAAGGGTACCTCGAGTTCTATTAAATCGATCGATGAATATCAATTGATTGGAGGAAAATCGTTTGAACGGTTTAGGCGCTTGCGCCGTGTTATAGAACAATTCGTGTTGATGTTTTAGATTAAAATATTCAAGTTATTGCAGTTCTAGGTTTTTTGTTATTTGCGGTTGTGCGTGGAACTGTTGTGAAAAACCTTTGTTGTTGTTTCGTCAGCCGCAGTTTTTGCTACTGCAAGCCACTAGTGTGAGCTGAATTGCGTTTGACTAATAACTGTTCATTCATGTAAATGGTTACTTATGTGCGAGCATGCAAAATTATGTATATGTTAATGATCTTTTATAATGTGACTCAAACTTTTCTACGCAAAACGCCACAAACTTATTTGCATACACTACCTAGACTCTACTGTACAAATTCCGTATGCTTTGTGCGCCTATGATGCAAGTAACTTAGAGCCAACCTAAGACGCTTATGCAGAAATACACATCATCGCATACAAAAAAAGCTGCACCCAGAACGAACGATGCGGATTGGCGATCATTGCTGGCAGGAAGGTAGAGGGGTACCATGCATACAAAATGATTAAACTTGCACATTTGTAGGACCAACAATTTATTGCGCTACACGGCCATAGACGGTACATGTTAGTATGGAGTGGGGGCCGCCATGCTGGCGTTACTCACGCGTCCAGACGTCGCGGCATAGTTTTGTACAGGTCTGGAATGGAGTTGTACAGGTCTGGGAAGGAGTCCTGTGCTAGTCCATCCCCTGCAGCTTGCACTTGTGCGCGCAGTCTTGCAGTTTGGTGGGCAGACGTGGGATCCTGATTGCACACTCCATAGGACCCCAAACATTCTCGCGATCGAAGAGGTCTGGCGATGCGGCTGGCCATTGCAGAGTATCCATGGCTGCAAGTCAGCTACTTAGGTCATTAGTCATAACTGTAGTGCGTGTTTTTCTCGGGAAGTGGCGAGTGATGCTTTTCCCCGCTGGATGGCGAGATCTGGCGCCGACCTACCGTCGACTAGCGATGGTTTTCCCCTCAACCAAGTATCTCCCACCAGCGGGGCACCGCCCAGCCGGGACAAGCTGTAAGCTCCCGACCGGTCTCCGGATGTGTGGTAGTGTAGTCCATGTAGTGTAAGTGTGTGTGTAAGAGGAGAGGATAGGACAGGAAGAGGAAGGAAAGATCGCGCCGCGGTCCGTGGCTCGTTTGCTACGGTACTGCTCCGGCATTCACCTGGTGTTGATCGGAGAAACCAGGGAAAACTACCGATCAGAGCAACCGGCCACTAGAATTCTCTTCCAGACAGCGACTGAATTCGACCTTGCTGACAAGCTAGTGTTGAAATTCCTGCCGCCAGGATCTTCTTAATGTACTGTCCGGCTGTCTCGGTGCCTCGGCAGCAACACTAACGGTGAACGGGCACCATGGTATATCGCGCCCCACACCATCACTAGGCTGGCGGGGCGTGTGATGAGATACTACAAAACGCTCGTCGTGGCGCTCCCCCACTACGCCTCCAGACACGGACCCGGTGGTCGCCGCCATCAAGGCAGCAGTGGGACTCTTCGTTGAAGATGACCCGCTGCCTGTCTGCGTGGCCCCAGGTCCGTCGTTCCCGACACCAGGCGAGTCTATAACGACGTTGCTGTGGTGGGAGGTGGCAGGCGTAATTGTCAGCGTGGGGCGAGCCCTGCGTTTGTGCAACCGCCTGCCAATGGTACTGGCACTTACAGGATGTGACAGTGCAGACTGCACATTCCACTGAATACAACCTATCACTGTCGTTAGATCTGTTCGCGCGTGGCGGATAATCCGTCGGTCTTTCCTCCTCGTGGTGCGTGGCGGACGTCCAGATCTTGCATTTGGTATGTGCGGGCCTCAATCCGTTGCTGCCAACAGCGGGCGATGGTGGTGTCCGTACGACCGGTGTGGCGCGCAATACGGTGACAGGACCAACCAGCCTCGCGCACATCCACGATGCAGCCCCTCTCGAAAGCATCTAACTGGACAATTAGCTGTTAAACGCGTCGTCTAGGCATGGTGTACATGCAGATGACGCTCTGGCGACGCTACTCGATGTCACAATGGCTCGTTCGCCCGTTTGAAGCCCTATTTGCTAGACTGGTGTGCGCGACGTCACGCACCTACCACCGACCCCCAGGGCGCGGCCGACCGTGAAAATGAAATCATTGGCTTAGCGAATGGTGTGCAAAATATCCACTGTGTTTGCAGCAGATCAGTAGGGTTCTTCGAGGTGCAGCTTTTTTATGACGTTGAGTGTATTTTGAAATAGTGATACGCCTGTATATTTTACTTATGTTAAGTCCCTATTACATGTATAACAAATACTAAATTATGTAGGATTTTGAAGAACTACAACTGAACTACTGACGTCATCGCTCACAAGATGAGGGGCAGTATCTATTTATATATTTTTAAAACCCTTTAATTACTTACTTTGCATTCTCTAGTCCTTAAAATGCTGGAAACTACCAATATGCTTTTACATCTCTTTGAATTCCACTTTTATTGACAAAAATGTATATTATTTTGTTGGTTTTAAATCTTCTTGAAAAGCAAAGGGGTTCTTTAGACAATCTAGTGCCTTATAGGTAGCTCAATACACAAAGAAAAATTAGTACAAGAAATAATCCCTAATACAACTTTCCTCTGCAAAACACTACGCCAGTAAACAATTTTTAACAGCAAATTACAAGTTAACAGCTACTTAAATCAAATACGAAGTTCAATGAATGAATATTTCAATGCTCTTAAAAGCGTTCAATTGTTCGGGGCAAATGTAATTTTTCCTGAGCTCTGTCCTAGCTTAGAGTTAAAACGGTCAGGGAGGGGCGTTTAGGCAGTTGACATCTCACAAACGGATCAAAGCATTCGGAGTTTGAGCGCTACCTCTGAGTGACCGGTTCCGACTCTTTTCTATTACCTGTTGCTATTTAGGCGTGTGAATCCGGTTGCATACACTGAGTGGGTTGTGTGAAAAGTAATATATTCTATAAATGCAATTAATTAGCTACATCACGGAAAAAGTAAAATAATGGTATCTCATCAAAAGCTGTATAGAAACTTTGCATTTTGTTATTTACGCTGCGAAAGGCACTCCTATGAAATGTTCCCTTTGACCTCGCTTCTCCCTTTGCTCATGCAGGGCATGGTTGCTATCACGTGAATTCCCAAACCTTTTATGTTCTCAAGGAAAACAAGAAAATCCAGTGTTCCTTTGAAACCTCCCCCGTATTATCGATCCTTCTTCGCGGTGTGGACCCAGGGAGGCTCTTTGCCGAGGGAGATTTGCATCGTACAACGCCAGCCCGCAGCTCTCAGCCCTTCAGCTGGTTCGCCTCAGCTTTGTTCTAGCGTGATTCAATCGCAACAAGTCGGATGCTGGATGGGATGGGATTTGTTTACGGTCGTTGGTACCAACGATGGCTGCTTACCATGCTGCTGATCCTCTGCACTTTCTGGCTTGTAGTGCATTCCATTCCTAGAGCGATCCTCCAACCTTGGTTATTTGTCCGTTAGTTTGTGCCTCAGTGATAATATACCTAAGTATCTGCATATTGTGGATGGTATATAATAAATCTCATTCATTTTCGACAAGAAAGAGATAATAGTTACACACAAATGTTCTCGAAATATATACTCAAACTGTCTTCTCAAAACAGTGGATTTAATTAACCAATATTCAATTTTCCGTACCCAGTATGTGAAGTTTCATATGTATCTTTGATACTAACGTCTGTAAAAAAAACAACTTACGTACTTGTGTAAAAAATAACCAGAAGACGCAATTGCAATTTTCTTTTAATTATTGGGAGAGTGTTGGAAACAACATTCGTAGAGTCCTCAATTTAATACGAATACTATATATTTAAAGTAAAAACATTATACTGAAAACTAATACGAAAATTTAAAGTTCAGTACTACTCAAAATACCTTCTGAAATGAATCTACGCATTTACATAAAATATGATTATTACCCAATATAAGATAAATATTATTTCTTCTTCAATTATACGCACACCACATTATTGATGAGTTCTTCAATTTTTGATAATTCAGAAATTTCAATAAAAGTTAGATTGAGACTTTTTTCGGTTTCTTCTTTAAGAAAAATTAAAGAAAAATATTTGAGCTTTGAGGAAAACAATTTGTTACACATTGCCTTTAATTCCAGCAAAAATACACGAAAGCCATTCGTTTTTTCAAAACATTCTAAATAACATTATTTAAATGTCTAATTTTTAGAACCATTGTCGTTTAGGAATAAACTATCATGAATATTACAGTTTTGCAATATTAATTTTTGTTTGCAATTTTTGGAATTAGAGAGAAGTCACTGAAAATGGGACCTGAGCATCTTCCATAAACCTACTTTACTGTATTTGAAAAAAATTAAAGAAAAAATGGAGCCTTTTCAAGAAAATTGTTATTTACAAATTGGTCATATTTTATAGAAAGTTACGCGGAAACTAGTCAAATTTTCCAAAAATTATACAATTTTTTAATATGTCTATAAAGATCATTTTTCATTTAGAAACATTCTTTGTAATCGATATTTTAGAGGTAGGAAACGCCAAAGAAATCGTGAACTTTTAAAATGTTGAAAAATTCAGATTTAAAGGAAAATACGCATTTTAAACTTTCTTTGCCTACTCTATCCGAGGAAATAGTTTAATCAAAATATTCTGATCTATTATTGCAAAATTCGCAGCGCCTGGAGTTCGGGCAGATCGATCAAGGAATGACAATTTAGGGAAAAGAATGCCTGAACGCTTCAGGCGATAGACAGATTGATAGGGGCACGCAGACGTTTTGCCGCCAAGCAATATTTCGGTATAAAGGACTCACAAAACGTGGATTCTGACTTCCCAACGTGTTATGTTTTACTCTCTACAGGAAGAAGATATATCAACTTTTTCGGTATCAGGGCCACATATTACGAGATTGTCTTTCTAAAAAGCATTTTACCGCAAATATTAAATACTTTTTCTGTACCATGTGAGTAGTATGCGAAAGATCATAAATCACATAAAAAGGCATGTTCTTGGACTACATAAACTGCTTGTTCATCCATCTGGGCAAACATTTTGCTCGAAAACAATTATTAAAACTATGGCTGAAACTGTATGCACCTTAATATTATTTGCGTAGATTTAAATTGCATGTAATTAATGAACTACCAATATTACACTATGTGTCTATTACGTATCAAAACAGACCAAAACGTAACCAAATGAAAATGAATTCCACGAGTAATAGACCAGTTACACAAAGCAGAGAACAATATTGGATAACATACAATTTAGTACGTAATCAATCCTTTAGGTATGGCCTGGAGGTTTCTTTTGGAAGAGTGCATGAAAAAAGAATAATGTTTCATACAAATAATGATCAATTTTCAGATTTAATTTGGCGTTATTTTATGCATAAGGCTACCGAAAATCGTGTGGTGTATTTTAAGTTGAAAATTGTTTTGTACTTGGCGCGTTCAGTAAATAAGTTTCCCTAGTTCGTCAATAAAAGAAACATTTTCATGGGAAAACTTTATTGTAACAGACAAAGCTCATGTTGCACTAATTTTTCACCTTATCACCACCAGAATTGAGACATTTGTCATACCGCGGGGACACTATTTGTAACTCTGTGCCATAAAAGACTCCTGCCTGGAATACGTACCAGTTATTGACTACCACTTGCAAATCTGCGTCACAGCGATTTTTTATTTATTTATTTGTCAAAAAACAGTAAAAACTGTATATGACGTGTGGGGAAAGAGATTTGCAATATGCGTAGTGCTGACCGGAGGAATTTCTTGGCGTGTAAAAAATATGGAAATTGTTGGGACGGGCAATATACGAGCTGTATGTTAGTTAAACACCCATCGGAACTTCTGCCAAAGATCTGTTGGCCGAGGCGAGTGTGCCCACCCTATGGCCCGGATCTCGCCCCCTCCCTCCCTAGCGGTTTCCATATTTTCTTTTCTGTCAAGAAATTCCTGTCCACTGGGCATTCTGCGAATCACAGTAACGAAGAATTGAAGGCAACTGTCAAACACAAGTAGTACCTATCCCAAAGAGCAGACTTCGACACAAATGATGCAAATGTTGACTTTACAGTATAACAAATGTCTCTATTGCCGAAAAAAAGTGTAAAAATAATGTAATATGCGCTGTAGAAGCTACAATAAAGTTTTTCCATGAAATTGTGTTTTTCTTGACAACCTATGGAAAATACTTTCTAAATGCTCCTCGTAAAGAAAACTTTTGTTGGAAAACCATTAACTGGTTTCCCTCGTGTTGATTCCATGCTATATCTTGATATCAATCGTAATGCTTATTCTGTTTTTAGCGACCCAAATATTAGTTAAGATTATTTATCTCTGCACCAGATATTGTCCACATAAAAGGCCATGAATGCAGGGTGAATTAACCTCTAGTTTCAGAAGTTCTGGAAGTGAATGTTCAAAAATAATACCGTCTCCCTTCTTGGCAAGGAATACTCGCCGTGAATTACGGGCGCCAAAAGCTCTCCCCGTGCTTCTGCCTTCGCGACTTTCACGTGAACTCGGCTGGAAGGGAGCTGAAGCATGGACGGGATTGAAGGAGCGGACGTGGCGCAAAGAGACGGGGGGCGCAAAGAGACGGGGGGCGCAAAGAGACGGGGGGCGCAAAGAGACGGGGGGCGCAAAGAGACGGGGGGCGCAAAGAGACGGGGGGCGCAAAGAGACGGGGGGCGCAAAGAGACGGGGGGGCGCAAAGAGACGGGGGGCGCAAAGAGACGGGGGGCGCAAAGAGACGGGGGGCGCAAAGAGACGGGGGGCGCAAAGAGACGGGGGGGCGCAAAGAGACGGGGGGCGCAAAGAGACGGGGGGCGCAAGAGACGGGGGGCGCAAAGAGACGGGGGGCGCAAAGAGACGGGGGGCGCAAAGAGACGGGGGGCGCAAAGAGACGGGGGGCGCAAAGAGACGGGGGGCGCAAAGAGACGGGGGGCGCAAAGAGACGGGGGCGCAAAGAGACGGGGGGCGCAAAGAGACGGGGGCGCAAAGAGACGGGGGCGCAAAGAGACGGGGGGCGCAAAGAGACGGGGGGCGCAAAGAGACGGGGGGCGCAAAGAGACGGGGCGCAATGAGAAAGGGAATGTGGAGGGGCGGAATAAGGGTGAATTGATAGCACAAGGGCTGATGGTACTTCTGCTCCACTTCAGCTTTCTATATTATTATTACCGATCGTAGATTCGTTCCATCTTCAATTATTAGAACATGTAAACTAGTTGTGCTACAATAGCACATACTTTCTTGCATACTTTGTGAAAGATACGCAATATTATAATACTACTTGAATTTGCAATCATGTTTTCAACTAATAAAACAATTGTCACGCTGAGATTCGAACTAAGGTTCATATATTTTAGTACGCCATTCCTACATCAAAACTTTGCAGCTTCATACGACCATCCCGACGCTTTAAGATAAAGTTAAACATTTGCATTTGATATTTCAAACAAGTGGTGCTACAGCACATATTTTCTTGCATTATATGTAACTTTTGAAATACTAAAAAATTCAGATTGTTCAATGACAATGAACGCGAAACAACTGCGCCATTTTTGAAGTGTCCTCTACTCCCAGGAAAAGAGTTTTTAAAAAGTTGAAGTTGTTTTTTTAGAAAAAATTACAAATTGCCTTTACGTCAAGAAAAAAATACGCGGAAAAACTAGTGCTGCAACAACGCATACTTTCTCGTATTACTTTGAAATTTTCGAAAATTCAGACTTTAATTGAAATGGGATCTCTGCTAATTTAAACGTACTTAATTGAATTTGAAGAATATAGTTCCAAAAAATCTAAGGCTTTTTTAGAATTTTGTTATACATTAAATACATTCACATCAAATTACGCGCAAACAACTTATTTGTTTTATAAAAATTCGATATAATACTCATATATATTTGAGCTTTTAGAACAAATTTGATTTAAGACAAAAATCTCTATCATTAATATTGTACTTTTGCAGTATAATTCTTTTGCCATTTTGGAAAATGTGGAGATTGCAAACAATGAAACTAGCGCCATTTTTAGCGTCAATTGCTATTTTCGATGGAAAGG
>JAHLJT010008446.1:112352445-112371797 GCA_031308135.1 Acheta domesticus | reverse complement strand
GTACGCCACCTCGACACGTCACTTTTGTGTCATTTATATGTCAAAAACTCCCAGTATTAATTACGGGAAAGTAATTTTTCTTTTATAACTCGAACAACCAGAAAATGCACTTCATGCATCACGTAATGAGAACAGTCTGTATTGGAAAATATAAAAGAGCATTTAGAGAGTATAAAAATCATCAATATTGAAAATGATACGAATTCTCTAAATACTTTTAAAACTGTTTCTATAGTGTACCTTACAATTTATCAGCTCAATATGTGTGTCTAAATTCTAACTGCTGTTGATATCTCAGGCTTTCTTAATTTTCTTACATATCTGATGGAATTTATCGTAGGTAATACCACGAGTGCTTTGGAAATTATCGATAAATCCTCGACTCGCCAAGAGAGGAGGAGATTTATCTGAGACTTTTCAAAACACGAATGGTATTTAACAGCATCATTCCACGAATGAAATTACGTCCAACAGAGTTCCAAAATGCGTGAAAAATTGAAAATAACTGAAAGGTATGTTAAAATCAAAGAGGTTATGTTATAGTACATACGCAGTTTATTGGACATCGACATAACGATAGATGTTCCTAAGAAGAGACAGTTCATGATTGGCCAATAGGGAGAATCGGTAAGAAAAATCGGATAGGAAAAGCGATGGACTTTTTGAGATATACTGCCCTGATTGGGGCTTTTTGTATATATAGTTGAACACTATAGGTTTTAATTTCATGAGTGGAATAGTCAAACTAATTTATGAGCAATTGTTGTGCTGTTCATTGAAAGAAACCCATTGTTATTTCGATTTTAACGCAATATATATTTTTTGCATCCTTAACATCGTCTTTACATGCGTTGTACCCACAACATGTACAGGAGGTACCACGCGTGCCTGCGCGCAGAAAATTATAAAGTGCGCCTGCCTGGTGAAAACTTAGTAATGTGCGGGAATATACGCATGTGGTTACTAATGCGGTACAGTATTCGTTATGCGGAACATTTTCCTAGCCTCGTACACGTACGTTCTGTGTAACGTTCGTTGTGCAAATGTTTGTTACGTGCGACACCACTATACTACTATTCTGTTGGGTATTGAAATTTGTAACATTATTATTGTAATAATATTCTGAAAAACTAAAGCAAAAATAATTCAGTTAATCTTGAACCCTATTCTATAGGAGGCAGCAATCACCATATAAACATTCATCACTGCTTTCACTAACACCAATACGAACACCATCCTCAACAACAATTATTCCACCTCAATCACCGACACTAAGGATCTCATTCTCAATATAGCAGCACCACAATCATCTCAATTGTCTCTAATGCATGATCCCTAAAATTGTGATACGATCACCTCTCACTTTACAGAAACGTTCCGGATGTAGAACGAATTACTGCTAAGGCGTCCACTCGCGCTCTCACGAACTACATAGACCAAACGACGATAGCTTAATGCTACGATAATCCTTTACATTTCTGTTTGTTTATTGCTTGCTCCTCGTTTCTCAATGCTCATGTGTAATAATTTAGTTAATTTATTAACGTAAATAAATTTTAAATAACTTAAATTAAGTTAATTTAATTACATAGTATTATATGTATAAAATACTGTAAAAATGATTTGTCAAGTTTTCGTGAAATAATACGAATGGTTTTCTACGAAAACAAAGTTTGAGAACCCATTTTCTAACGCTTAAGGCAGCATTTTTAATCCTGTTCAACATGTCGCGCATTAAGTTACACGTTATTCGAAAATAAAATTACCTCTAATGAAAACGGTTAAGTTAATCAAAATGTAAATGAAAACGATATAACGATATACAATTTAACACAAGCACAATTTACATTCTAAGATACTTTACGACTAATGCCCAAATCTAAATACCGGATTTTCAGTTATAACGTTGGCATTAAAATAGGAGATAAAATCTTAAGGAGAAACCGCTTGGAAGCATGCTTCGGACTTCAACCGCATGAAGTTGGCATATGCCAACACGTGGTGGCTTTGATAGGAAAAGTAAGCTCTGTTGACGAATAATAGCAGATATCTAACGAACAGCAATAACACTGTCGATGGGAAGTTTCTAAGACTAGTGAGAGACAGTTTATAGTAACAAGTTTCATTGAGTCAGCAGTAAATTTCTATTTAAATTCTCCTGCCTTCGGTTTTCATAAAATAACCATTATTTACACAAGGGATAAAAACCAAAATCTCTAGCTGATTTGCCTTTGCAAGCAGGTTTGATTATATTTGAAGCGAATATTTTCCAACCAATTCTTGCCAAAAAAAATGTATGCTCTCATTGTACTGTATTCTTAATATGTACTCGACTTCGGACAGAGATCCCAGAGCTCAAGAACTCTTACCAGATTGCGCGTCTCCCCAATACTCATCACACAGTTTTAACTGTTTTTCTACGAAATAAAGAAGCCCACATGAGATTATACTTCGTCTGACTACGTTCGGACACGTCCTGAACGTTTGTTCTAGAGTGTGAATTAACTCGTCACCTGCGTCACACGACGCGTTATTCTAGTCGAAACACGCTAATAGACATCAACTGAAAAGACAAGGAGATTATCCAATGGGATGTATAGCTCCACTGAAAACTTATACACTTCTGGTGACAAGAGCATTGTGAGGTATGGACGATTAATACAAAAAGGAGAAGAGGCTGTGGGTTCCTCAACACAGCAATTTCCATTGTTTTCACGTCGCTTGAAAGTTCACGTTATTTGAAACTTGATCAAAGTAAACTTTTTTATATCTATCAACCTCAAAACTACGCATTTTCCCTCAAACATCGAAGAAAAAATTTCATTTGGTCATTGTTTTCAGACGAAAAAACGTGAGAATGTTCCTCCATCCTTTTCCCTGAGAAACCATTACTACCAGAACTGTAAATCTAAAGGAACTGTTTAGTACTTCATTCGTTGGAGTTCGTTTGTAGCGAGGCCGAAGTTACTCATGAAGGTCAGTGGAAACACTGCATAGGGTGCAATCGCGGATGTTCCAAACAGGAATTTTTTTAAGATCGCTTTTCAACAGGTCGGTCGTACAGCGACCAACGTACTAACAACCTACAGAAATATCCATGACCAGAGCGGGATTCGAACCCGTGACCCTTAAGCCAAGGCAGCTACAGCCCTTCAGGCGTTAGCGACCTCCACTATCCCCGCCGGCTCCAAACGGTACTATCGTCTACGAGGAATGAGGAAAAGATGCTAAGCGTATTGTTGTTCGCGGGGAAATTATTCATGGCGGTAGGACTAAGTTGGAGGAGCAGCGACGCGAGGTACACACTCTTGTGGTATCAGGTGAATCTGGACATGTTTGGAATGTCGCTAGGGCTTGAAACTTAGCAAGTTTCAGCAACAAAACTTCGAGCTCCTGACGCGCATGTGCGGCGGGTCCTCAGCTTGGAAGCACGATCGCGCAAGATGGATCACTGAAGGTAGTCTTCGTATGAGGTATTCATTACATTGCCGTTACTAGGGGTACACTCGCAGAGAATAGGCTTCCTCAAGGGAGTTAAGGTTCTAATTAAAAGTAATTTATGGTCTCTGAACAATGGACAAGTCTCAAAAGGATTTTTTGTTATGATGTAAATATTGCTTCAGTATTAACACTACATTGGTATGGAATTTTGTAACGGTCGCGGTGTGGAATAGGGAAGTATGCTAATAATATTGAGAAGTAATACAGTGTAGTTTTAATGAAGAAATTATGAAATTTGTTAAATGAAATGGAAAATTATTATTCTGAAATGTAGGTTTTCAAATTAGATTGTCGAATTTTTTTGTGTGTTTATGTTACATGATCGGAAATAAGAGTAAAAGCCTAGGCCATTCACATTCAATGGAAGCATATAATTATTTTAAAAATTGAGCGATCCGGTTTCATTGATTGAAGGATATTATTTTGTGGTTTATATTTGCAGAAAGTATAAAAAGCCAAAGATTATGATTTTTTAATTCTTTGTAGTATAGAAGTGACATGAAAGGGTAAAAATTTGTATTATTTCTCTTTTGTTTTTCATGAATAAATCGTTAAATTTGTGAAATAAATGTTGTTTACACCTGCTAGTTGAATGTTATTTTGTTGCAAACCATCACACGAAAAGATCCTTCATTCTTGGCCTCCGTAATAAAAAGGAATCTAGATTTTTTGAGAAAAGGTGCTGCCAGGTTTCAATATTTTTATTCTAAATATCTTTCCAGTTGCGTAGCGAATATCATCAGATCTATTTAAAAATATTTGCACGATTATTGATTAGAGTATTTGAAATACAAATTGAAGTATCAATTAAAATATTTTACAAATTATTTACAAAATGTTATTAAAGTAGTATGCTAGAGGAGTAAGCAAACTGGATCGTACATACGTTGCAGCGGCGGAAAAGGAAGTTCTGCGGATTCTCGGATTTTAAGAGGTGAAGAGGCGTTTAACTCTTTCACTACCAATTTTAATTTTAATTGGATTTTTTATTTTATTTTTATGCCAAATAAGTCACACAATTCAAAGTAGAAAATTAGTCAAGATGCAAAGGAACGTCAAATGTAGCAAAACGATGATCGCTTCTATTAGCAGCAACACTTAGACATTGGTACAGCATTATTATACACTCGTTTGCCCCATCAGTAGCTATATAATCCAGCGGAACGTATATGTTCCATTGGTAGTGAAAGGGTTAAGAGGGGGACCTTAAATTTGGGACGCAATCCAATACGTTCCGCCTTTATAACGACTAAGCGAGGAAATACAAGAAACACACCAGTGTGAACTGTGCCATTACCTGAAGACATTTCTAATGTCATTTCATTCAGGAACACTTCGTGTCTCTTAGTTTCTGTTTCTGTTAGTCTGCAAATTCTTGTTTCATTACGTCCAGAATTGTGTGGTCAAGAAGTGTCGAAATCAGTGAGAATACTGCTAAGTATCACCGGAGAAAAATCTACTTCGTTTGGATAAAAATTACCAAAAATTTTTTTGTGACGTAACAGGGATGCAATAACGAGAGCAGTGTATCGCATCGAAGCGCAACAATGTTCTGTAAATGTATCCTGCGATAATGAATTGTATCCTGTGACGTGCATGAATTGTAGAGCTTCTTTCCTGGAACACATATTGTTTTCTCTAGCCCTTGACAGCGGTGGTTAATGTCCAGGAAAAGTGCAGGTTATTTTGCGAGTGCAATTTTAGCGAAAGCGCAAATTTCACTATGACATTATCAGACTCTTGAAGTTTAGACTTGCCGGCACACTATATATTCCGTGAAGGTTTAGGGTTCTTCGGATTTGAAGAAATTCGATATACACATATTTCAGTAAAAAATGGGCGGGTGCGCGTTTCAGTATTTCAAAAATCGGAAAATAAGGCTTCCTACAGCTAATATTACTAGAGTACTTCGATTACAAAGAAATTTAATGAAACGTTTAATTTTTTGTAATTCATTTTCAGCAATCCAGTACAAAAACGAGTGGCTTAAGTGTAATTAACAATGAAAACAACCGTCCTGCCATTTATTTTTCATATTAATGTAGACGTATCATTCATTATGGATGTGAATATGATTGCGAACACAGCTACTCATTGATATCGATACAATGAATATAAGGCACAGAATTTCTATACCAAAATACAAGGTACAGATGTCTCAGATTAAATGTTACAAACGTATAGAGCCTGTAGGGAGGTCGAAGATGATCACGTTTTGCCAATGATATTGTACCGGGGAATGACATAGCAATGTTACACATGTGATTATTCCCGTAATTGGTAGGCGACTCAAAATGTCCTTGACTGTGTCACAATGGGTCCTGCGAAACAAGTATATGGTGTGTTGCTAGTCAACCAGGGGCAAATTTCAAATGTGTAAATTCGTCGTATGCAATTTCCCACTACATGTTTAAATGCAAAAAGTTCTAATCGTGGGGTCGTCGAGTATTCATTCTGATACACCTTGAACAATCGACCAGCATTAAAATGTACCTGACCATGCTTGGATGACTATTATTCCGTATATAATAAACGCCACGCTTAGTTCTGTGAAGCGTTTTATGGCCAATTACAATGAAATATGGTGATTTACGCTCTTACAAACTGAATTACATTATCTCGAACAAAAATTCTTGAAGTTCTTTCGATATTGCTGGGTTACACGAAAGTGCGTTGTTTGTAGATCATGTTAACGTGAACGTGAAATCTTCCAGTTTGCGAACTTTGACGATTACCGCTTAGGTTGACGTTCACCAATGTGAATGGTTCCATTCAAAAATGTGGCATGAAACGTTTGTGGTTACGTTGTTTACTCGTAAGTTTCATTGTGTATGAAGCGGTCACGTTGGTGCCACCGCCATCTCCCGTCTCTGGCAGCCAGAATACTGACTTCATCCCCTAGCCGCCCCCCCCTCCGTGGTTTGCAACAGGGAGTCGCGTAGCTCTTGCCGGCCGGCGCGGCGCGCGAAATCAGGGCGGGCAAAGTCTCGTGGGAGCAGACCCCACAAAGGGGAAAATCACGAGAAAGGGAGAGGGAGAGCGAGAAAGAAAAGATCCCATTTCCTTTCAGTTCGTCGTGCGCGCCGCGGACGGGCGCGGGTGGCGGCTGATGATGTACTTTTGTCGCTGATCGGCGTGCCCCTTCCCCTCCTTGAGGATGCACTGTAGGCCGCCGCAACGTGGGCGTGTTCATTGACGAAATCGATGCGAAATTCAGGCTAATCAAAAGCGACTCCCCTTAATGGTCTGCAGTAATTCGGGAAAATATAAAATTGATAATAGGTGCCTTGATGCTCACAAAATCAGAGAATGCGCTAAATTCTCCATTTCGAATATTTCGAGTCCTACTTAACTCCTTGTTTTGAAAGTTTTCTTCTCTTTCTGTTCCTTTGTCTTGGCAGATGCATAACGTTCTTTCATTACGCATCCCTAACTTTTTTCATCTGTGTGCTTAAAAATTAAAGCCGATTCTATTTTGGTGAGTGTTTTTCGGGAAAAGAACATTTATCTTGAGTCATTTTATCTTTTTTAAGGTTAATGAGATTGATAAATTAGTGTTAGTGGGTTTAGTTTCTAACCAAGTCTAACAGTTGGAACACAGTCTGAACAAACAATACTTACAAGAGTTCATGCAACCAACCAAATGCATACACTGACGCACCAAAAAACCAAACAAGATGTTTAATATCCATTAATCTGTAATTTTGTATCTCAATTGGGATTCTTTTGATGATTTCCTCGTTTTCAGTGACTGAGTGACTGGATATCACATTCTTACTCTTGTTTCACACACGTTCACACTCTAACAACAATAACAACAATAACAACGATAACAATAATAACAATAATAATAAACCGAGAAAGTGGTATTGGGCTCGCCGAATTGGCAGTCGAGAGGCCCGGGTTCGATCTCCGGGCCGGCCATCCTCACCGGAGTTTTCGTAGTTTCCCTCAGTCATACAGGCGATTGCTGGGATATTTCAAAAACGCAACGATCACCACTCATCATCCTATCACCTCATAATTCATAATTCAAGCCTTCACAACCTTCTTCACAACCTTGTCTTACTAAGGGATACAGACAAAAAGCTAATTCCCATAATGACACGTTAATCTCTCTTCGGGATAGAATGCGAGTGGGCGTCGGAAGAGAACTTGTATCGTGGTAAAAAATGGCCGATAAGCCAACAATAACAACAATAACAACAATAACAACAATAACAACAATAACAACAATAACAACAATAACAACAATAACAACAATAACAACAATAACAACAATAACAACAATAACAACAATAACAACAATAACAACAATAACAACAATAACAACAATAACAACAATAACAACAATAACAACAATAACAACAATAACAACAATAACAACAATAACAACAATAACAACAATAACAACAATAACAACAATAACAACAATAACAACAATAACAACAATAACAACAATAACAACAATAACAACAATAACAACAATAACAACAATAACAACAATAACAACAATAACAACAACGACAACAACGACAACAACGACAACAACGACAACAACGACAACAACAACGACAACAACAACGACAACAACGACAACAACAACGACAACAACAACGACAACAACGACAACAACGACAACAACGACAACAACGACAACAACGACAACAACGACAACAACGACAACAACGACAACAACGACAACAACGACAACAACGACAACAACGACAACAACGACAACAACGACAACAACGACAACAACGACAACAACGACAACAACGACAACAACGACAACAACGACAACAACGACAACAACGACAACAACGACAACAACGACAACAACGACAACAACGACAACAACAACAACGACAACAACAACAACGACAACAACAACGACAACAACAACGACAACAACGACAACAACAACGACAACAACGACAACAACGACAACAACGACAACAACGACAATAACGACAATAACGACAATAACGACAATAACGACAATAACGACAATAACGACAATAACGACAATAACGACAATGACGACAATGACGACAATGACGACAATGACGACAATGACGACAATGACGACAATGACGACAATGACGACAATGACGACAATGACGACAATGACGACAATGACGACAATGACGACAATAACAACAATAATAACAATAATAACAACAAGTAGTCTTCAATGATGTAACAAAACGAAAGCGTAATTTAAGCATGACTTGGATTGTCTACCGGAAGGCCTTTGATAGTGTACCACAAGATTGAATTTTGAAGACTCGTAAGATATATCGACTGGTTTCGAGTGGACGTGCAGCACGAAAGGGGCCAATCCTCATGTGCGAAAGTGTTCAGTGCGGAAGGGGTTATGGTTCGCGAGAAGCAGGTTGAGTATGATTTAGGTACAAGTTTTTGTCAGTTTTTGTCGTTCCTTGAGGCCACTTCCAAAGTTTGAGTCCCCAAAACAGCCTTTCGGTAAGTTTTACTCATTTCTATCAGAGCGCTTAGTGTAATTTGAGTGAAGGATTAAGGAGACTCCCCTCCTACCCCTCCTCCTCTTCCCCTCCCACCCCTTCCCCTCCCACCCCTTCCCCCTTCCCCTTCCTCCCCTTCCCACCCCCTGCCCACTCCCCTCCCGCTGCATCGCTTCTCTAAGGGTGTACCGTACACCTACTATAACTGGGAGTTTTGATGAAGAGGGATTGATTTTGTTCATTGCCATACACCAATTTATTATTATTGGTATTATTATTATTATTATTATTATTTTCTTTCAGATAACGTTTAGTCTGAACGCTTATAACCAAATTATTTCCAAATCAAATGTTTCGTAGTCATTCTTTGTGAACGGTAATTTAATTCCATCAGTCATTTTAATTAGTATTCCTTTTCGTTCTCACATTGTAATGTATATTTTGCATCCCTGGAACAACGAAAATGGAAGGAATAACTTGCTCGAGAAAAAGCTTTATATTTTGTTTTTGACTTGAGATGTTGAAATAAACTGGAGCTCCCGAGAGCCTCGCGTCAGGTTCTCAGGTCTGTGTTCTGTTTTACTCTTAAGGATTAAAATTACATAAATTTATATCTCCTGGGTTTATATCTGACGAAGGATTTCATGAATTTAAGAAGACACTGATACTTTCCCCTGTATATTTCTGATTTGCTCTGGTGAGTGAAATATAAAACAGCAATAAGATTAATAATTCTCTCTTCTAAAGAATGTTATTTTCTGTCTAGCTTTGTCTTCACCTTTGTGAGGTTCCAGAGCACGGGCGGGCACGGTTTTGCTTGCTCGGGCAGTCGCATTTCTACCCTTGCCCCAGCGGACGTAGCACTTATAGTCATAGCTGCGGTGGGCAAGGGAAGCAATTTTAAACACGGGGAGGGTGTAAACGATACTGGCAGCTCGATAAGGATGAGACAAGCAGCATTTTTATTCCAAAGTGGTTGAATTGATATTTTAAAAATATAAAAAAACATACAGAGAGAAAGCATAAAGTAATTAAAAATTGTCTTCAATGAAATGAGAATAATATACACTTATTTATTATACATTTTCATTACAAGTTAATCTATATTTGGTACAATGTTTGAGTAATAGAAAATATTTTAAATTGTGTTAGAGACCACTTCTGTGGT
Source organism: Acheta domesticus (assembly GCA_031308135.1). Lineage (NCBI taxonomy): Eukaryota > Metazoa > Arthropoda > Insecta > Orthoptera > Gryllidae > Acheta > Acheta domesticus. Next base: position 112,361,642 of record JAHLJT010008446.1, on the reverse strand, counting down.
TTAGATTTACTTTCATCAGAGAAGAAAACCGCTCTTCGCAATGCAAGTGGATCCACAGATTTAATGTTTGCAGGAGATTTAGACAAAGGTGGAAGAATGGCACAAGGAAATTTGTAAACAAACTTAATAAATTTGTTGCACAATAAAATCTATCCTTAATTGTTGCATCTGAGGTTCATTAAACCGTATTGGAAATCAGTAAAACAATATTGCGAATTTGAACCACCGTACGTATTTCTATTCGGAGATCATTCTGAATTTTTATCAACTACTTTTCACTTCTAACCAATTTTTTGTTGTTTTTTTTTTCGAGAAAGCGAGCATCTAGGGGTCGATGTATTATCATATAAGTTCGTGGCTCCACTTTCGAAACGTAGGGAAAACTCAATGAAGAACAAATTCATTTTGCGTAATAATCAATGTAATCAATATAACCTGCTTCTTTTTGCATACTGCCCAAAACGTGAACAAAAAATAATTAAAAAAAAACTATTATTGCATAGTTTGTTGCGGTACACCGTGCCAAAATCTGACCTAAGAAATACAAATACACAAGTAGAAAACTGTAACATAAATCTTAATAATAGGAATCCTCAACGTTTCGAATTCCTCTCCTCTCTGAATTTCAAAACAATTTTGTTTTCTTACATCCCTTTCAATTCCTAGTCTTCTTTGCATGGAAAGTTACACTTTGAAGAATTAACAGTGCTCACCAATACACTAAAGATATTAGTATTTGCAGTATTGTGGAACTTGAGTTGTCTATTTTTCTCCGAGCCCATCATTGAATTTTTAACAGCGTCCGAACAATCCCGAAAATTTCGCCGCCCTCGGCGTTGTGACTGATCCAAATTTATAAAAAAATATCGGTTGATCCCAACTGTACGGTACCCCTCGCTGTCACGGCCTCCTTAATATGGTCGAAAGTATCGTACCGATAGGCGATTTTCATGGCTCAAAGTTTGAGACACCCTCATACGCTTGTCTCCGCGGCATTATAATGCCAAATTACTTTCAAAGGTACGTTTTCTCGCTTCGGTCGCCGGATCCAAGTCACGGCGAGGCTCGAGCCTTCGGCCTTCGTATTCACTATAAACAACTTTGAGACTATCCATCGCATAATTACAAATTCACTTTTATAAGAAATCACTTCAGCAAGCACATACGAAAGCCTCGAGTATTCAAACCGCACAGTGAACGATACTTACGAATGTATTAAGGAGGCCGCGAAAGCGAGGGGTACCGTACAGTCGGGATCAGGCAAAATATCATCAAAAACATTACAGACCTCCAGGAAGGTGACCCAGCGCGCCTCCTCGCCCGGTGGAGAACCGTTGTTGGCGGCTGGCCCCAACGCAAGGTTCGTTCTCAGGGGCTGCAATTGAGTCGCGCGATGACCAGGATTCCACGCCGGGTATCCCGGCTCAGACACCTCTATATCGGTTTGAAAATGTCAGGAAAGCCATATTCGGCACAAACAACATCCAGGCTGTTACACACAATTTGGTCTCTCACCAAACTCACAGCTTCCTCAACTCCTTACCACTCGCACTCTTCACCACGATTCCCTTTCTATAACTGAGCAGTTATCGCTCCTTGCCCTACCGCCCCTCCTTCCCCCTTCCACCTCGTCCAGGGGGTGTTGCCCCGCTTAGGGGTCGCTGCTATGTAACGAGAGAAAACTAGTGGTGCTTCCAACGCATATACTTTCTCGCTCTGCTTCTATACGGTCCTTATTGCTATTCCACTTCTTCATAAACCAGCAAAAGTGTATTATACCAGCAAACGTTTTCCCTACCGAGACCCGACATCCAAAACTCAAAGTCAACGAACCGGCACTTATACCACTACGCAACACCAACACCGCCCGTGTCAAACAGAGTCATGAAAGAATAGAACCGACCTATAAAATGGTAAATGCATGATTAAAAAACAATTGATACGATGGTACATACGCTTTACAAATACAAGAAGGGAAGTAAAAAATTGTTAAAAGTTAAAAATTTGAACAAATATATACAGAGATTTCCAGTATATTTATCGCAATTACTTATATTTTGTCAAAACGTAATTGTATCGGTTTTATCAATAGGAGCCGGTAATTTTCCACATGCGAAAAACATGTCTTTCAAACATGACCAAGAAACATCGGTGAACCGCTTTACGAAGTATTCGGAAGGCTAGAAAGTAATAATAATTTCGGAACCGTTGTGGATTGTAAGTTTATCGCATGCGTTCTGGATATAATATTATACAATTTAACATTAAAATACTCATATTTACTTAAATTGGTTCATACAGATATATACTAGACAACGGTTGATTTGACATGTCATACGCTTCAGAAATCAAATAACAGAGTTGAAAAATTGTTTAAAAGACGCAGTTAGGGAAAACACAGACAAGTCCTGACTATTTATCTGCATTGATTCTATTAGTGAGTAGAAGTACTTCAAATGATTTTCAATAAAGTATCTACACTCTTCAATATTTTTTCCTGCAACATCACATTCATCAAATTAAAATCCCCCTCGGGGGATCGAACTCGGCACCTTCCTTATTGAAGATCTCAACCCGAAAGTGCATTAACCAACCGCGCTACGGGACCCACATGCGGACCACCTCCTTATATTTTAGTGAAAACGTAATTTTATCAGTTCTATCATTAGGAAGCCGGTAATTGTCAACATGCGAAAAACATGTCTTTCAAAAAACATGACCAAGAAAGGCAGTGGTGAACGGCTTACTCCACATAATTTATCCGATGATCGGCATTTGGAAAATAACTACTGCGAGAAAGTATGTGCCATTCTATAGCACCACTAGTTTATTTATATATTTACCTTCCCTTCTTACAACGTGCAGAAAATTTAAAGAAAAAATTTGGAGCGGTTTTTGAGATTTTTTTTTGTAAATTTGAATCGCAATTTACGCAAAAACTCTTTTTTTCAAAAAACTGTTCATGACCTTATTTGAAGTGCTAATTTTGTACAACCGACTTTGTCTGAGGCAAAAATCTCTATCTTCAATTTTGCAGCTTTAAAAAATTTTTTTGCAATTTTCGAAAAATCGGGCCTATCACCGAAAATGACACCTACGTCATTCCCTTCAACGTTCTTCGCACTATTCAACAACAAAATATAATCAAAAAATTTGGAGCCATTTTCTTTTAACTTAGAAAATCTGAAAACGGGCTTCATGTAAAGTACCCTCAAATATTAAAATATCGGTTTCAAATTCAAGAGGCCTTGAGACGAGTAAAAACCATCGGGGAATATCAATTTTGAATAAAATCGTCCGAACGGTTTAGGCGCTAGCGTTGACCACAGACGGACAGACGGACGTTTTCCCGTCAATCGATTTTGCAGTATGAAGAAGCAACAAATCATGGATTTTGACTACACCACGAGATAGAGGATTTTTTTTCTAAATTCAGCAACAGGTTTTATCCACTTTTTGTCACTAGACCCCTGCTATAAGAGTTTTTCTGGCGAAAATTCCCCGTTTTCCTCCGCACGATTACATAACTTCCTCTTCTTACGAAGTATTCGTAAGGCGAGAAAGTAAAAAGGCGTATCTGAGTCCGTTCTGATCAGGCTCAGAGTGGTCACAATGCATAAGAGCATTTCGATTGATTATTAGTGATTCCGGGCGAGTATACTTCCGAGGTCATTAGTCCCATCTTCCCCCTCTGAATGGAGAGATCCGGCGCCGACCCACCGTCGACTAGGGGTTTCCCCAAACCAGGTATCTCCCACCAGCGGGGCCACCGCCCCAGCCGAGACAAGCTCTCCGCTTTCGATCGGTCTCCCGGCATGTGTGGTAGTGTATACCATGTTAGTGTGTGTGTGTAAGGGATGACGATAGAACAAGGAAGAAGAAGGACGGATCGCACACTGTCCGTGGCCCGTTTGTTACGGTACTGCTGGTGTTGATCGGAGAAACTACGGATCAGAGCAGCCGGCCGCTAGAATTCTCCGCCAGGCAGCGATTGAATTGGACCTAGCTGACAAGCTAGAGTAGAAAATCCTGCCACTGTCGGAATAAAACCTAGGACCTCCCGGCCAAAGGCACTGCAGTGACATCAGTTGATGCGTTGAGCCACCTCTCCCGGTATAAGAGCAGTTGGAAAAGTCGGCTATAATGCTTGGGTGGCTTTAATTTATGTTCGTTTTGTTTTAAAGTCTGTCATATGTTCTATTTTACTGTGTATGTATGTTTCTTCATTGTGGTTGCTAATGACCTTGCAATTCATGCAACCAATTAAGTAAAGCACATTTTAAAATAATCACTTCTAGTTTACGAATAAAATCGGCCTGGCAGGATTTTTAGCCTCCCAAGTTCACGCAAGGGGTTTCAGCTACGATGAAAGAGGCTGCGAGATCCAATATTCCAGGTTCGAGTCTAATGAAAGGCATGAAGGTTTTCATCAAGATCTTACGTGACGTTAAATTAAGTGCATGACGTCGGCTTCACATTACCACTGTTTGCCGATACGTTTAAACCTTCTTCTGATCCATAATCATTAATCTGTCATAATTCACTTCTTCAGGGCCATATCGATAGACGCACCAGCTGAAGAAAATGTAAAACATTCACTGAGATCACTTGCCTTGGATAATGGAGGGTATTGAGATGCAAACATCCTTCTTCACCTGCTAGCCTTGTAGGTAAGCCTCATCATTCCTCTGAGCCGAGGGAGTCATCACTAGCACCACCACTGCCGCCGCCGCCGCAGCCGCTGCCGCCACCGCCATCACCATAACCATCATCATCACCGTCATCATCATCATTCATCATCATCAGGATATTTCAGTATCATGTTACATTTCTAATATCCATACATTCAAACTTTTCTCCTTCTCTTGTTTTTTCTTAATTTTTCTTTTAATCCGTCCTAGACATATCTTGAGGGATACTTACAGATAAATAGATTGCAGGGAAGATGTATAAAATTATTAAGATCTATAAGCTATTTATGTTAAAAAAATAATCAATTTATATTGAGTTTAATATATTTCTCCTTAAAAATTGCAATGTAGACACTTCATTGAGTTTACTAATACATCAAATACCTACGTCTACGGAACCCCTCGAGCATCAAGCGTGAATGTTTTACATACTATTGTAGCGTCACGTGGCTGCTCTGCGTGGGAGGAAAGGGCAGAAGTCTCGCATACCTGAGAATTCGGTGGCGAGACGCACGGCGTTGAGGGTGCAGATATTTTTAGAGTCAGGTGTTGCCGGCTTGTCTTGAGCTGTCACGTGGTAATATGCAACCCCCTTCCCACGCGCAACTGTGGTCACGTGGGGGTGGAACAGGCGGGAATAAATTGGACAGACTCACCCTCGCCGGCGGGTTTTATTCTGGAGACCTCGCGCTTTTGCGAAAATTTACTCCCAGGCTGAAGCGTTTGGTGCGTTGCACGGGTGACGAAAGTCACGTGAGTGGCGCGGTAGCAGCGTGCACTCGAGGTGGGTCCTCGGTTAAACGTGGTGTACTCATAAGTCTGCACGATCGCGTTTGGCACTCGGTAAATACCGGAAAGTGTGTACGGGGGAGTTTAATTCATTTTGTGTACATTTTTGTAAGTAAACTTGTATATACTGTTTATGCCTGTGTTACTTTCGCGACGCCACACTATATACACAAGATACAAATTATTTCTATTTACGAAAAATATTTGTGTCTTAAGCCTGCAAAATCTATAATTTGGTCTGTTTCTCTTCGCATGTTCAATTCCATTCTCTTTCCGTCAATCTTCGTCTTTCTGTGATGATTCAAATTGAAGACTACAAATCAATGCACTTTAAATAACCCACTGAAATTTGATACCATTTATTGCATGATCTGTCACGGTATTAATTCCTAACTCTCTACTTCCTAACTCGAGTAGAGAAATATATGCTCTGACAATATCCATTCTATCAAATGTTTGCAGTAATCCACAAGAACAGTGATGTATCCAGGAAGTCATGGGGATTTAGATTTGCACCTAACAAACTTTATTAAAAACATCGTAATAATTTTGCAAGAAGAGCAAAATATATTCGAAATTGAGAATTAGTGACAACTCAAAAAGCATTCGGCAGGCTGCTTTTCTAGATAGTTTACGTGGTGTCTCCAATCAATACCGGTCAACGCCGTAGTAGTATCCTAAAACGGACCGTGGGCCTCGCGCGATCTTTCCTTCCTCATCCTCCACCTCTTCTCTCGCTTTACACACACACACACACACACATCCAGACACAGACACATATATGTACATACATACACTACACTACCTCACATATCGGGAGACATCGAGAATCTTACTATCCAACAGATACTTGACTCGTGTATTAAGGATACATAAATCAAGATACAAATTAATCTTGTTTCTGAAAAATGGAATCTATATTATAATTATAGCCTAATTTTAATGTGACCACTTTGTATACCAAATCCACATTTAACATACTTCTAAGAAATCTCAACATCAATTTAGAATCATTCTTTTCTTTCTATCCTGAAAAAATATCTTCTTTATTTATGCATTTTAAACATATTTTAAACTGATAATTATAGTGTGTGCTTGATGAATTGATTGTAATGTGCAGCTTCAATGTCATTTTTTTAGAGCTAAAAATCAAAATCATTGTCGTTCAATTCTTGCAACTTTATTATGCCATTTCCTTTCTTTTCTGTTTAGGTATAAACTCGGAATCTTTTTCAGTACTAACAATGAAGCCTATCATGAGTAGACTTTTCTTTCTATGGGGGCGGCATCAGAGAAAAATGTGTAGCAATTTCTTCCTGGTCAATAGGTGAATTTGTAATCTCATCATTAGAATTTTCTATTTTCGTTACTGCTGAATAAGGCAAATAATTTTTAAAAAATGTGTTTGAAAGGCTGAATTATTGTAACCATTGATTATTTTGAATGATGTGAATGCTTGTTGAAAGTCTTTTCCGACTAATTCATTAAAACATTCCAATGTGCACATACATCACAGTTCAATTAAGTATTCAGACCCGTTTCAAAAATAACGAGAGTTTAACGAAAAATGGTCATGAGCCATTTTTAAAGGGTACTTTTCCCTTTTCGGGAACAATTTCAAGAAAAAATTAGAGCCGTGTTTTGGGAAAATATTTTTTGAAATTGCCATTAATTCAAGCAAATATTATGATAAAAATACTCGTATTTTCAAAAAATGTTGCATGGCATTCTATTTCTAAAATTATGCACGACAAGAAATATTCTAGAACAGATTTAATTACGGAAAAAATCTCTATCTTCATCATTGTAGTTTTACAATGTTAAATTTTTTGCAGTTTTTGAAACTACATATTTCAACGAAAATGACGAGCCACAGGTTTATAAGCATACTTTGCACTAATCGAGAAAAATGAAAAATAATTTGTAGCTTTTCACAAGCTCTCCCAATATTTCGCAACCTCAAGATCTGATTTTAAGACTTTCGAAAAACTGAGTTTATGTTATACAAAAATTCTCTTCAGAAGCACAAATGTTCTTCAGAACATTACGAATGTTCCATGAAGCTTATGGTGAAGTAGTAATGAAAAACAGGCCTCGTAGAAACGTTTCAGTGAAGACCGCGAGAGTGTTAAAGATGACCAGCGGATTGGCCAAACGAATGAAGCGATCCGGAATAAACTCAAAGCAGGAAAGATCCTGTGGGCACGAAAAAAAACTTTCAGTAATTTTTTGCCTCTGATAATGTCCCTAGGAAATTTTTGTTTCCGAAAAGATGATTTGGATTTCGCCTCACAAGTCTGTCGTTTATGCACTGATGGTAGTATCACATTCCATCTCCACCGCATAGAGTGAAGCGATCACTATGTGTGTACACATTGTTGTAAAAGGTGGCCGAGGACAGTGTTGAGGATATGTCGGTTAATTGATTGATTATTTCGTGTTTCGGGGCGCGTCAACCGCTATGATCTTTACTTCAGCAAGAGTAGTGCATATTTTTGTCAAGGTAGTTGGCAGTGTTCCTCTCCGCTGGATGGTGAGATTCGACGCCGACCTACAAGACAGTATGCGGAGGTTTTCCCCATGCAGGTATCTCCCATCAGCAAGGCACTGCCCAAACCGGGACATGCTCTAAACTTTTGACTGGCCATCCGACATGTATGGTGCATATTACTACAAGTGTGGGTAAATAAGAGGATAGTAAGAACAGAAAGGGAAGAAGAAGAAGGAAAGATCGCGCGCGGTCGTGGTCCGTTTGTTAAAGTACTGCTCCGACATTCGCCAGGTGATGTTCAGAGAAACAACCGAAGATTAAAGATCAGAGCAGCCGGCCGCTAGAATTCGACTCCAGACAGCGGCTGAATTCGACCTACCTATGTAGCTAGTGTATAAAATCGTGCCACCGTATGGACTCGAATCCTAAGGCATGTCCGTCAGAAGCACTGTAGTGACATCAGTTGATGCCTTGAGTCACCTACGTCGGTAACAGATTCGGGAATTTCAGTTCGAAGGGTTCACTTTATGCTTCACAAATATTTTAATTTTCATTTTATAATTTCATTAAAAGTTAATTTGAAAAATGTTGAACCTGAAAACGACGTAACAAGTTCGATATCTGGTGGGGTTCTGATCAGTGCATAAACGACAGTCTTGTGAGGGTGAAATCCAAATCATCTTCTCGGAAACAAAAATGTCCTGGGGACACTACCAGAGGAAAAAAATGACTGAAGATTTTTTCTCGTGCCCACAGGATCTTTCCTGCTTTGAGTTTATTCCGGTAGGTCGTTCTGTAGTGAAACATCTATATGTGGAAATCCTTCGGCTCCGTAAAGACGCAGTAAGAGGACAATGTCTGAATAAATTGGCATAAAACACCAGGTTTCGCTTGCACGACAATTCAGCATCACATCGAGTAATTTTATAAGAAGAATACCTTGTCAAAAACAAAGTTACTACATTAGTGCATTCTCCATACTCTCCAGATGTCACCATTTGATTTCTCTATCCACTGTGAAAACGCATTTCAAGGAGGAGAAATGAACAATGAAGAAGTTACTGCAAATGGAACCAGAACACTACGACTGGTATCGCAAAATGACTTACAGGAATCCTTTCAACCAATTTACATCCCTAGCAAAGTGTTATAAAGGGAACTAGTTATAAGGAATTGTTGTGTAAATCGCGTTATGGTTACTTGTTCCTGCATTATTAACAAATTCT
>JAHLJT010008446.1:112314945-112347445 GCA_031308135.1 Acheta domesticus | reverse complement strand
GAAATAGCGTTTTAGCGCTACTAAAAATGCAAAATTTGAAGCTCATTTTCATAGAAAATGATTGAGTTTTCAAAATACTTTATTTGAAGTTATTTGAAGCTCTTACACTCACAAATATAATAATCTTTACAAATTGCTGGTAATGTGCATATTAAAGATGTGAGAGATCTTTAAAAAAAATACAATTATGTAATTTTTGAAAAAATAAAAAAAATAACTCAAAATAAACTTTACGTCATATTAAAGAGTGTAATTATCACTATCCGTTACAAAAGTTTCACGAAAAAATTGCAGCCATATACGAGAAAATGGCGTTTGAGCATTTCTGAAAATGCCGAAATTTGAGCCACTTTTCACAGAAAACGGTAGTGTTTTCAAGAAATTTTACTTGACATTATTTAAAGCATATATACTTGTAAATATAATAATGTAAAAAAATCGCCGATAATGTAAATATTAACGACGTGAGAGGCAAGTAAAAAAATTTACATTTTTGTAATTTTTGAAAAAACCAACCGATAGACCAAAATGGCTTTTATGTCATTGATAGAGTACATTTACCACTATCCATACCAAAAGTTTGAAGAAAAATTTCGAGCCGTTTTTGAGAAAATCTTGTTTTTGTAATTTTTTAAAATTGCACATATTGCATGCAATATTGCACGAAAACTACGAAAATTTTGAAAAACATTTACATGACCTTTATTAAAGAACTCAATAGGTAGAACAAATTTTATTGGAAGAAAAATCTCTATCTTCAATTTTGTAGTTGGAGAAAGACGCCGAAAAAAATTCAAACTTTCACAATTTTTGAAAATTCAGAACTGTACGTGAAAATCGGACCTATGCCGTGTTAAAAAGTGTATTTTCCTCTATTCATACAAGAAATTTAAAGAAAAAGTTGGAGCCGTTTTTGAGAAAATTTTGAATATCCCGGGGGGCTTCAAATAAAGTACCCCCAAATTTTGAAGAATCTTTTTCAAAATCTCAAAGCTTCGACTAGAATCAGATCGACCGGGGAATATCCATTTTGGAAGAAATCGTACGTATGGTTTAGGCGCTAGCAGTGTTCACAGACGGACAGACAGACGGACGGACAGACGGACGTTTTCCTTTCAATTGGGTTTTCGGTGTCAAGGACCTAGAAAACAGAGTTTCTGGCTACACCACGTGTTAGGGGATTTGTTTTTCTTAATTTGCAACTGGTTTTATCCACTTATTCGTTTTCACGGCCCAGCAATTAATTTTTTCCGCCGAAAATTGGCCATTTCTTCGCGCAGCATTACATAACTTTCCCTATACTACGTATATCACTCCGTGTATACGTACGTATACGGGAAAGTAAAAATAACTACTCGTAAAAATATTGAACTTTCGCAATATTAAAAAATTCCGATAATTCAACAAAATATGACCTGTGCCATTCTTAAAATCTCGCTTTACTACGTACTTACGTAGTACAGTGAAAGTATTGGAATGTTGCAGAGCAAATATAGATATTTTTAAATACATATTATAGTGCGAAAAGATATATTTTTAAATACGTATTATGGTGCGTATAAATACGTATTCTGGTAATAAAACAGCGGTTAAATCGTATACTTATGAGTGGTGAAATACCTCCTCTAACACGTTGTGTAGTCAGAATCCACGTTTTCTGAGTTCTTGATAACGAAAAATGGAGTGACGGCAAATCGGCTGTCGGCCGGACGGTCTGTCGGCCGGACTGTAAGTCTGTCTGTCAGTTGGGCTGCCTGTCTGTTGGCTGAACTGTCTGTCAGTCTGCCGGCCGGACTGTCGGTCAGTCTGTCGGCCGGACTGTCTGTTAGTCTGTCGGCCGGACTGTCTGTCAGTCTGTGGGCCGGACTGTCTGTCAGCCTGTCGGCCGGACTGTCTGTCTGAAGTCGACAAATGCGCCTAAACTTTTAGCATTACTTTTTCCAAAATTGATAATCCCCAGTCGATCTGAATGAACATGAGTTCCTACGAGTCAAGCAAGTGATATTTTGTTTCCTGGGTACTTTACATGAAATACTACCACGATTTTTTAAATTTCTAAAAAAAAACAAATATTTTTGGTTTAATTTTGGTCTCGGAAAGAATAGAGAACTCTTAAAAAATGTAATTGGTTTCATTTTCGTTGACATGCGTTTCGTTAAAATTTATTTTTGTTGTCTTCCCACAACTATAATATTCAAGATGTATATTTTTACTTCCTGGTATACGTACGTCTATACGTAGTATAGTATACGTAGTGTAGAGAAATTTATGTAATGCTGCGGAAAATCGATTTCGAGATTTCAACGTAAATACATGTTTTGGGGTCCCCTGATACCGAAAAAGTTTTTCCATCTCCGTCTGTCCATCCGTCATCACCACTAGCGCCTAAACCATACGTACGATTTCTTGCAAAATGGATATTCCCCTGTCGATCTGGCTCGACTCAAGGCGCTGCGACTTTGAAAAACTTTCTTCAAAACTTGTGGGCACTTTACATGAAGCCCCTTGGACATTTCCAAAATTTTCTCAAAAACAGTTCCAAACTTTTTCATTAAGTTTCTTTTTAAGAATAGAGTAAAATACATGCATAAAGATAGCATAGGTTCGATTGTCACGGTTAACTCTAAATTTTCGAAAATTGCGAAATTTTTAATTTTTTCGACGTCTTTCTACAACGACAAAATTAAAGATAGAGATTTTTCCTTCAAATGAAACTTGTTGTCCATAGTGAATTATTTCATTAAGGTCCCGTACATTTTTAAAAATTTTAGCAGTTTTCGCGCAATATTGCGTGGAATATGGGCAGTTTTAAAAATAACAAAAACAAATATTCTCAAAACGGCTCCTAAGTTTGTTCTTTAAACTTTTGGTAGTGATAGTGCCTAATGTACTCTATGAGGTGACACAAACGCCATATTGCTCTATTCTGGTTTCTAAAACATTACAAAAATGTAGTTTTATTGGCTTGTCTCTCACGTCGTTAATATTTATATTAGCGGGAATTTGTTCACATTATTATATGTATGAGTGTATGAAACTTTATATGACCTAAAGGTTATATAAAGTTTCTCAAAAACTCAAGTTTTCTGTGAAAACAAACTCAAATTTTCCCATTTTCAGAAACGCTCAATCGCCATTTTCTCAAAAACGGCTCTAAATTTTTTCTTCAAACTTTTCATGCGTATTTTGCTAATTGCACGCTTTAAGATTCATTACTAATTAAGATTCATTCATAATTCATTCGTTCCTTCAGATATAAGATTAATTTTGCTGTATAATTATGTTTTTTTTTTCAAAGTTACACACATGTATTTTTTAAAATATGTCTCATGCTGTTAACATGTGCATTTCCAGCGATTTGTAAACACTATTGCATTTCTGAGTGGAAGCGTTTCAAATGACTTCCAATCACGTTTTCGAAAACTCGAACATTTTCTGTAAAAAAACGCTTCAAATTTCGCATTTACGGTAACGCTTAAATGCTATGTAAAAACGACTTCAAATTTTTCAATGAAAATTGTCATTTAGGACGAGTTTTCACTCTTCTTGAATATTCTGAAAGTCATATTTCGGTTCCACTATTAGTAACCGAAAAATTGAGAACATATAAAAAAATGTACTTTGGGCAGCGATGGATGGCAACTGGCAAAAGTATGTGGCAATACAGAGAAACTAGGCCATACCAAGAAATTAGAAAATTAGTTCAAGAAAGTCTGTGCCACTTGTAGCACTAGTTGTGAATAGGAGGTAAAATGATTAAGAGGACATTATAGCCATCGGACTACCCTACTCCATTCTCACAAATTTGACATGGTGTAAATACCCATGGTGGTAAAAATACTTTCATTCTGACTTATATTGTGTAATGCTAATGTGTGTTTTAAATATACGGTGTCAATTTATTGGTTATTTCATGTCATAGATTGGACAGTTAAAGAGTATCCTCAAACTAAGGAATAGTTTTCACTCTTTGGAAAGAGTTTTCAATGGGGAGACTAGTATAGAAAGTTTTCAAAAATTAAGAACAAATGAATTGTGTCAGTTTAGGAGACAGTTATTGTGATATCATTGATCCAACAGGAAACATTTATTCCATTAAATTGTTACGTTGTTACCTGACACGTCACGTCGATTTAACCCTGGAAAGCTAACAGGGGTTACCAGCCACCCCACAGAGTTTATATATTCTTATTATCTTATGTATTTTTATGTTGGTACCACTGATACTCCATGTATACTTCCTCAAGAGTTCTGGCTTCAGTTTACTTATACTTTCGAAGTGGTTGCTGGTTTTTTCAACAGTTATTTTGAGATTTTCTTCGTCAGTGTTGCTTTGGAGTGGTGCGTAACCCGTGTAGCCTTAACGTTAGTATATTTTCTGCATTGAATTTCTTCAGAATTGTTATTTTCTTCGAAGAACATGTCTGATCGTGCAAGTCCTGACCAACAAAACGTTTTAGAGGTTATGTTAAAGCAACAGATGCTAGTTTTGGACAAATAATGCAAAATTGGTGGAAGAGGAGGAAGATTATGATTCTAATGGTAGTGGTTCTGAATTTGAGGACAATATATCGAATATGTCAATACTGAAGATGATATTTCTGCATCTGATGACGATGATATGTTTTCTTTACCGGCAAGTGATGTTCTTCGCGGAAAAGATGGACATGTGTGGTCTCAGAAATTACCGCCAAAAACCAAAACTCCACAGAGAAATTTATTCTTGCGTATTCCTGGACCAAAGGGTGCCGCAAAAAATGTGAGTACTCCAGAAGATGCCTGGAATTTATTAATCAATGATGACATGATCGATACTATTGTATTTCACACAAATAAAGAAATCGAACTCAGGCGCGCCAGATACAACAATGACTGCAGATATGTAGATCTAACGAACAATGTAGAATTGCGCGCACTGATCGGTCTCTTGTATTTTGCTCGATGTCGTAAAAACGGACATTTGAATGTAGACGAATGTGGGGTTCCTATGGATCCGAAATGTATAGAAATGTAATGTCAAAAGAACGGTTCAAGTTCTTGATTGTATGTATCCGTTTCGATGATAGGAATACAAGGAATCCACAAGATAAATTTGCACCCATCAGAAGTATCTGGGCAGCATTTATTTCGCATGCAACGCAATATTACACTCCTCATGAATATTGTACTATTGACGAACAGTTACTAGGCTTTCGAGGAAAATACCCCTTTCGGGTTTACATAGCAACAAAACCAGATAAGTATGGGTTGAAGATCGTATGCATGTGCGATTCCCGTACATTCTACATGGTTAATGCCCTGCCTTACATAGGAAAGGAAGATCGTCCTCAGAAAAATTTGCCTCTACATTACGTTAAGACATTGAGTGAGAGCATTCATGGTACGCGCAGGAATATAACAATGGACAACTGGTTCACGTCAGTTCCATTGACAGATGAGATGCTACATCAACATCAATTAACTATTGTGGGTACTCTACGAAAAAATAAAAGAGAAATCCTCCAAGCTTTTTACCAAACAAAAAGAAGGCAATGATGTCATCTCAGTTTTGTTTTGATAAAAAAAAACCTTAGTGTCATTCACTCCCAGAAAATCAAAATCGGTTATACTCATCTCCACTATGCATTGTGGAGCGGAAATAATGAAAATAATGGCAAGCCAGAAATTGTAAATTTTTACAACTCATCAAAAGGTGGAGTTGACACTTTTGACCAGCTTATGCACACTTATTCAGTAACAAGAAAAACTCGGAGATGGCCTCTTCGATATTTTTATGGAATTCTGGATCAAGCTGGTATTAATGCGGGAGTACTGTATCAATCATTGGAAAGAAAATGTGCCAGGAAAACGTTTCTTTTGACCTTTCATTGCAACTCATTAAACCGCATGTAAGTCAGCGTCTGTCCAAGGTCTTACCAAAAGAACTTAGAAATAACATTGAAAAAATGATTGGGTGCGAAAAGACTGTTGTTTCCAGTGATATTCAAGAAAAAAAATTGGAGAGACAGGTTCGATGTGGACTCTGTAGTAGGTGGCATGATCGGAAAACCAAAACCTGTTGTGTAAAGTGCAGAACGCCTGTGTGCAGTGAACATCGTTTTGATATTTGCTCCAATTGTTGTAAATGAAGTATTTTAAACTATTAAAGAAAAGAAAATCACATAAATGTTTTTATTTAATAGTTATTACCCTAAAAGTTCCTGGGGTTACGCATAACCCCGTGTTAGCATTAACGTTAGATGAATTCATGTTAGCTTACTAGGGTTAAAGTGAGCCAATACCAAAACGGCCCCTCCTTAAGTGAAGTCTTAGGCTTCCGCGGCCAGAGTTGAGATCACTCTCCTTACTCCCTCTCATTTAGGGGTATTAATATAGTGATCTTGCGTTTGGTACTAAGATACATATTAAAATTACGTTAAAACATTTATAGTTTCATTTTATTTAAGGTTTATTCAGTTTGAGATTTGAACAGAAAGTATTGCTAAACTTTATATTAAAATTCAGTTTATCTCCTTTCTAATGAGAATTCAATAAAGTAGTTTTTCCTGTTCCACTAGTCTGGAACACAGAAATTTGTCGTGAAACAATTGAGAGAACAAACGAAATCTAAAATTGTGAAAATACTGCAGAATTTGTAATGTATTTCGAAACTAGTGAAATAATAATATTTTAAAATTATTTAATGATAACCTGAAAACTGGTGTGCATTTCTTTTATACGATTTTCATTTTGAATCATTACAAACATAGGAGTCTTACCAACTTTAATTATTTCATTTTGAGGTTTTGAATTCAGGCCATCAGCTTTTATAGCTGAACGATCCACATTTCGTTTACAAGACGTCAGATGAGGCGTGATGCAATGCTAAGATCGCTACTTAGTATCTTCATTCCTCTCATCTCTTTGGGCTGCAGTTTTTTTTCAGTCTCCACCCGTGGGAAGCAACGAGGACGCGTAGAATCTTCGTGTGAGGGCCCTGCTGGCGTCTCTAGGAAAGTCCACCCCTACCTCTGACCCCTTTGCGGAGTCTGGCAGCCGTACTACCTTCCCTTAACATGGATCCGGAAATTAGAACCTGATGCAAAAAATTACATAGGAGCATTTCGTCAAAAACATTGCTAGAAAGCCTTCACTCGTCACAATTTAACATCAACTTTTATTTGGCATCAGGGAGAGTCATGAGAAAAATAATACTTTCATATTTCAGAGTAATCTTTTGTGTGTTCTGTACATTTATACACATTAAAATTTAACTTTAGCAAAAAACAAAAAAAAATTACAAAAAACAACTTCAGTTTTGAAATTCACTTTTCCGTCGCTTACCTTGGATACTATTATCATAAAAAACAAGTATTTCATACAACTTACGTATCTACTGCTCACCACTGAACTACTATCATCACTAACTACGAGTATAATACTATAAACTTACTCCAGTTTCGCCACATTTCATGCCATGAAACAAATTTTGGTTAATATTTTTTCGCATGCTCATTTCATTCCGTGCAGTTTGGTAGAAATTAAGAAATTTGGTGTAATGAGTTACTGTATGTAGAATCTAGTTTCCTCTGAGGATTGTAATAAGAGTCATGTTTTCTCTCTTCGTTTCAAAATAATCTAATATTTTCATCCTTATAATTTTAATACAAGAGTCTCCCACATCGTCTGTCTTGTTATTTACCCTTGTTCATATAACTAATTCACTTTCTCTAAAGTGAAATAAATTATTAAATATCTGCATAGAATGAATATCTTGACATTTCAGTAACGCCAAGTCTTTTTTATGACACTTCCTAGTAGTCAAGTACACAAATTTAAAACATAGTGGTGCAATGTTAAATCTCGCTTGTTTATTTTGTCGGGCTTCTCCTGAAGAATTTAAGATCTTCCTAGTGAAATTTGTTAGTGACTTTCTTCATTTTTCAATTCGCATTCTTAATTATATTTTTGCAATTTATAAATTTCTTGTAGATCTTTATGGTGTGTTCTGAACATTGACCAACATAATATCACTCATTATTTCTTATGCTTGATACTTATAAAAGATTGAATAACTTTTGTAAAATACATGAATGCTTTGAAGATCTTGAAAATATATTTAATTCAGTGACTTATACCTTTCATTGTCTGGAAAAAGTAACGTTTTAAATATTGTTGCAGTCGTTGTTACGATTGGGACAGTATAATTATGGTTTAATAATTTCATTTCTAATGGAAAATACAGAAATACCGTTTGTTTTGAATTCATATATTCCACATTTTCACTGTAAATTGTATTTTTCACTGATTAATAATGGCTAATCCGCACTGATATATTGCGGTAAATTCGTAAATTGTATGGCACTTTGCTTTTAAACGTTAAAAAAAGGCTGGCCTGAATAGCCGAGGTCGCTAAGGGTGAAGGTCCGTAGCTGCCTCGGCTCTAAAGGCCATGGTTTCGAATCCCACCCCCCGGGCATGGATGTTTGTGGGTATTCATGTTTTCTTATGCGTTCTTCCTATAGTTCTCCTACAGTTAAAGCTATCACAGTGGTCACTGTATAACCAAGTTGTTAAAAAGAGATTGAAAAACAAAAAGATATTAAGAAATTCCAATGCTTTAGACACGGATGAATTGTATGTAATAAGAATACGCTAACTAGATTTTTGAAAGAAATTTAACATTTGTAATGTACAAACTTATTATTTATGAACACATTATTTTTTGGTGCTAATGTTAGTTGATAAAATTCATAATATGTCACAACATTCCTAAACTCCTCTTAATAATACTTACGGTTTTGAAAAATCTAACAAATTGCGTACTTAACTGATCGAGAAAATATTTCACTTCATAGAAAAATATATTGGAGCAGTTCAATCCTACTTAATTGTAAGTTAATATAATGTTATGCATGTAAGATTACTCAGTTCTGGCGCTTAAGTTAAAAGGAAACTTGGAATGTTCTTTATTACTTAAAATATCTTCTGAAAATCATTAATATGCTGAAATATTTTATGTTAATTTCATTTGAATCAATTGCACCCAAGAAGAGTAGAAACTGTATACAGAATGTCCCACCAACTATGGACCACCCCCATAACTTCTAAACGGTTCAGGATATCGAAATGCAGTTTTCGATTAACAATGCGGAATCATGGGGCAAGTAACATGCCGTGGATTTTCATGTCTGTGGCAGCACATGGCATTATGAAGTGAGGAACTCTCCAATCAGTATTAACAGTTCTGACTGCAGATATGCATTTGTTTATTAAACGTACACTGATAGACTGTCAAGAGTATTTCAAAATTTTTATTGCTTTGTTCTTTTTGTACGCGTTTAAATAAGAAGCTTATTAACAATAAATAATAATAGAAGGTGTCTACTTATCTATTATTTAATGAATTAATCGAGATATTACAATAAAAATATTTAATCATTCATTCCCTTTCCATGTTTTAAAACGAGACCTTGTTTCTGCCAAAATACACTGAGCTCGATTCTTGTAAGTTTGAAAAGGACCTTTATGATTATCGTCCTACAAATTATTTTTATTTTGTTCTTTTTCAGTACCGTTGCTTCGGTATTTCAGTAGAAGAAAAGTTCAATTCAATTGAACAAATGGCAAAACTCTCTCATTCTGATCGTTCATATTGATGTTTGTTCATATGATCTTCATGTGAAGACCATGAATTGCTGTAGTTACGCCTCTATCCCTCACGGCCGCCCCTCTCACACACCCTGTCTCCACGAAACAGACTTGACGCCGCGAAGGCCATCTTTACTAACGGCGACTGTTGCAAGGGCTGCTACAGGAAAGGACCGTTTACTTCAAAATCACATGTCAGAAAGTCTAATTTTATACTCAAATTACCATCAAAATACTAACATATGATACATCATTTTATTCCTCTTTTCATGATCTATTGCTGCTGAAAAAATATATAGTTCCATTTAAAAAATCAAAGATGATTAAATTTATCGAATACTAAAAATATTATAGACAATTTCTCTGCGGCATATTACTTGCCCCATGATTCCACATTGTTAATTGAAAACTGCTTTTTGATATCCTGAACCGTTTAGAAGTTATGGGGGTGGTCCATAGTTGGTGGGACATCCTGTATAACGTACGAGGGGGAAAGTATAATCTCCGCACGTTTTCGTAAGTTTCATATCTTCATTACCCCATTTACTATACTCAGTTTAATGATAAAAGTATCAAGAAAGTGAGGGTAGCATCGTTTGAAAACTGTAAATTTTCGGTCCCAAGTTTTATGAACTTCATTTGTATCTGTGAATGAACTACAGATTTCATTGCTAACGTAATAGCAATCTACACATCCGTCTCTACTCCTACCATGACTAGCAAAAGGAAAGTTCAGCAATAAGTGCGCATAGTGAAGGTACAGTTGTGTCCAGAAGCAAAACAAGGGACCATCTCAGCATTTGGTCAATGGATCAAGAAAACTGGACGAAAAAAACAGGTAGAGATGTGGTTATTGGCCCAAACGCTCTAGTATATTATTTGTTAGGGGCATATTTAGTCTACATTAAAACTGTACAGTGCAAGTGTTAACTAATTCATAAAATATTGTTAAAATCAATGTGTTTCTTTTTGTTGGTCAGTGAAGTATAATTGTATTGAAACAGTTCTGTGGCAGGAAAGGTTTTACGTAACACAAACTTGATGTATCCGTTTTGATTGTTTAATGTCGCCTGGCAATGTGTTCTAAGTAACGGACAGTATTATGATACGATATAGTAGGGGAGAGGCAGGTTAACTTGTCCGCTTTTTTTAACTAGTTCTAAAATTCTATTTACTACACCAATACACGTGAAATTTTGCATGATATTTGAGAGAAGCTTTCTCCTTATACTGTGGGAACAAAGTACATTATTGTGATTACAGTTATTGTTAAATACAGAATGTTTTATACATTTGCAATAGGACCAATTAACCTAACCGGTGAGGTTATGTAGACCGGAAATTGAAATAAGCTGTGAAAATAAAAGTGACGTTTAATAGACTGTTTTAATCAAAAAATCATTCTTCTACACATTGTCATAACCTTTTTTCACACATAAATGAGAAAGCGAGCCACGGATCTCGCGCCGTTTCCCCAAAAAATAATTTTATTATATATATTTTAATTGGCATCTAAAATTAAAACTTCGAAATAACAGTGGTAATGAATTAAATTAATAAAAAAGTGAAAGGCGAATAAATTATATAACATTCCAGATTTAATAATTGCAAATCTACAAATTCTACTTCCAAAAAAGGGAGGATAACTGGACCGGTCCAGTTAACCTAACTCTCCCTTGCGGTATAATACGTAATGTAATGTATTGTTGTAAACTAATGTATTACGTGGGGTTTTTCTTTGGGTGAGCTTTTGATCCCAATCTGATAATTATGTTTCCTCCGAGGTGATATATTAACTATTAAAATTATCTGCATTGTAAGAAAATACTTCCCAGCATTAAGTCAGTTTTGGAAAATATACCGATTTATAAATCAGTTTTGTTCCTGCAAAATTAATATTAATGCCATTTTTACAAAAAGTTACAAAATTTTATTTTTCTCTTAATTGTAAAATTAAAACTTGTTTAAAGTAACATTGGTCTATTTCGCATTCAATCAACTTATTTCATTATCTTTACCTATTGGCTTACGCAAAGAAGTTTGCAGCTACCTTTTGAATAACCGCAACCCCGGTTACTATATAATTTATGTACTTTATTTATTACACATAAGGAAGATAGCGTCTCCAATCATCAAGGCGGATTTCAACCAACATTTTTATTACAAATAATTGTATCTTAATGGAATGTAACCCAGATTTTATGCTTTAAATGGAATCTAATATCAATTTAATTGTTGATTTATTCAGTAATTTTAATCAATTTCTAATCAAATATAAACGATTCCTTTTCCAACCGCGAATTACATTATAATTCCATTCATCTTGCACGATGATGCTCTGCAACATTCACTTAAAGAAATCTGGTAGAACAATAATGGCAATATTTCTGCGACTAATTTTGCTTTTCTTAAAGTTTATCGCAAGTTAAATTGCAAATGGTAATTTACATTATTTTGAAGAACGAGTAAAAGATTTAAACTTTCTAGGTACGTTAACCAAGTAACGTAGTTACCACCTTTTTTACTTATTCGTATTCGTTTTCACTCTTAAATGGTTTGGGAGTTTCTTAATTCGTGGGGATATCCATAAGTACAACTTATCTTTTAAGTTGATGCTCACAATAAAAAACAGTTTACTACCCTGAGAAACTGGACCCTAAGTAAAACAATTCCCAATGGTTCAATTATATTCCCTTTAAATGCACTGTACTATCACTTCTAACTAAAGGCCAACTAACCTACTTAACCTTCATCCGCCCCACCCCGCGATATCCTGTTTCCTCTAACACCTTTAGAAAGAAGTATCCCTCATGTGATTAAGCTTGTAAAGTTGCATTTCAATTTCGATAAACATTTTTGGAATTGCTGGGGCCTTAAACATTTTAGTAATTTGGGAGAAGTATCTAGTAAAATGTAGCGTAAATCGTTGGCTTGCGAGGAGATATGTCGGGTCGGTTTTTCAGGTCTTGGGAATATTCTAAATGGTTAACACCTTCCTACATTATTAAAATTTACAATTTTCTAGGTTGGGAAATATCTTTATATTGTAAACATTTTAGTAAAACTGAATTTATCTTTTCCCCGTTTTTAATTATATTTTTTACTAAATAGATTGATAATACATTATTTTATTATTGCTAACTTTCTTATTATTACTATTATGAAATACACGTAAAATCATTTTACCATTTTCTTTCAATGATTCTCCGTTTCTCTTAGGACCTGAACTTTTGACTTGATGTGTTTTCGCTTGTATGCTGACGAGACTCCCTCCCTTTTTAGTTTTCATTTAGGAGGATTTCAGAAATACGTACGCAATCATAGTTTCTACTAAAACCTCTTTGAAACAATTAGAAGTACATATTAATACTTCACCGATTTAAACAATCTCTATCTAATCCACTTCAATATGTAACTTGCCTAGTCAAAGAAAGATAATTTCTCTAAATTTTGAGTAAAATCTCGTAGTGTTTAACTTGATATTTTGGGATCAATTCTTAAATTACATTCCTAACTCGAAATTGAGAACCTTAAACATACAAATGCTGTGACAGCATTCCTCCTCCACCAACTCTTTTCTCCCCTCGCTTTTCATTCCTGTTTTCTATGTGAGAAACTTTCATTCAAATTGCGTACGTATTTTTCATTGAATGACCTCCTTATAGTATGCACTAATGTAATACAATTTTGAAAGTGGTTAGGCGGAAGAGGCAGGCTAAATGGCCTGAGCCTAGCCACAAATAAAGACATTTATTTATTTATTTATTTATTTATTTATATATCTTGGAAACTACCATGATTTGCAAATATATTGACAAAAAATTAATCTCACATCTCTACTATTCCAAAGTAGGACTTACTTATATTTAATGCAACTTCTTATTACATATTATTATTTTTTTATTTACCTGGCCGTCCTACGGAAGCTGCGCAAGTATAGTGGAGAGGTGAGGATTTCCCTTTTCAGTTTCCCAACATCGTTTGTTTGCAGTATTCTTTCACCTAGACATTGCCTTGTCTACGACATGACGTTCTGTCAGCCCCTGCCCTTACAAGACTACCGATATGGAAAGGAATTAAGGTACTCGTCTACCTCAAAATTACGTTTTTCTGTTAAAAAAAATAATTTTCGTTTTTAATTGTTTCTTGTGTATTGAGATGTCTAGTTTTCAATGCTTAAAACTGTTTGTTAGATTTTATTTATTTGGACTTTTACGAATTACCACGTATCACCTCCAATATTTGAAAGAATATACATCAGAGTATTAAGCGCGTCTTCGCTGCACATTCTACCCCTGTTATTGTGAAATATCGGCCGGAATTATTACTTGAACGTTATCTCGGACAAGTAAATCAAATTTCTCCAAGACAGTGTCAAAGTGAATGCATGCCCAAACTTCAGGGAGAACGTTATAACGATAGTATGAAAACAATGTACAAACCAGGACATTGAGCAAACCCATACTTTCGAGAAAGTCTTTCATCTATTAAAATGTTTGCCGAGAGTAGCAAAAAATGTGATTAACAATCATGTGACCAGTAGTATGTGAAGTGTAATGCTCTGCAATAGCGAATCAACACAATAATGCTGGGTCCGCTAGTATCGAATAACATTGAAGTTGCGATCTAGAAAGCAGAAAGTCCGAACCAAATGCGAGCGATGCACAACATTATTCCAATATTTTATTTTGAAGGTGTATCGTATCATAGCAAAGTGTTGTTAATATGTAGTTGAACTGCAGTTAATATGTAATTTACATAGAATACATTGATTTTGAACTTGAATCGTATTTATTTAGTACAATAGCGAAGCATTGGCGGTCCCGCTAGTTTACAATAAACTTTAATAGCAGTGAGATGATCGAATTCAAGCTGTTTTTGTATGTCAAAAACAAATCTGTATAAGACAACAATAGGAGTCCGTTAGATATAGTTTAACCGTCAAGGAAAGGGAGAGGGAAGAAGTAAAACAAAGAGAGAAAATGGGGTAAAATAAACTGGGATGATTATTATTATTCTTAATTTTCATTAGCAAGTTGCTGTAAATTCCAGAGAAAGAATTGATTCACGATGGTTTGATCCAGCTTGATACGCAATGTCTCCGTCACATTTCACGCATTTTCCTGTGTTTCTCGTCTAGAATAATTTCCTCTTTAAAATCCATATGTCGTATTTCAAACCGATGTTTGAAGATCGAGTTCAGTTTAGATATGGTTCTCTGTTTCTTTCATGTATAAGACAATAATAGGAGACCGTTAGATGTAGTTTAATCGTCAAGGAAGGGGATGGGGAAGAAGTAAAACAAAGTGAGAGAGTGGGGTAAAAATCAACTTGGATGATTATTATTCTTTGAATCTAATTTCATAGGGTCTGTCCTTTACTATAAAATTTAGGGCATTGAGTATCCAGTTTTTCCATTTCTTCAAGTCCTAGAAAAATCCTGTTTTTCCATTTCTTCAAGTTTATCTTCGTAATCAAACCTATAAGGTGGCCCTAGGAGATTTTTTTAAAATTAATTTATTTATAGTCGCTATTAGCAACTATTACAGTTACTGATACATTATAATACTAGATATATAATTGAGAACAATATTAAATCAACAC
This sequence comes from Acheta domesticus, assembly GCA_031308135.1. Classification (NCBI taxonomy): domain Eukaryota; kingdom Metazoa; phylum Arthropoda; class Insecta; order Orthoptera; family Gryllidae; genus Acheta; species Acheta domesticus. Next base: position 112,332,211 of record JAHLJT010008446.1, on the reverse strand, counting down.
AATAATGCAATTGGATACAATATTACATCAATACAAATAAAGCAAAGTGGAAATTTACAAGTGACAATAGTGTTAAATGTCGAAAAAGTATTTGTGGCTTTACAGAAGTAAATATACTATTTTGATACTCAGTATTGCTTCATGATTAAATCCAAATAACTGCCTTGATGACTGAATCTTGGACAACCTCTACAAATACGATTAAGATTTAGTTGGACTTTGTACATTCTACACGTGAGGGGAGATGATTTTTTTAATTAACTAAAGATGGCTTAGCGTCCAGATCTTCTCGAGAGGAATACATGTTCCCGGGCGCATTTTCTTAATGGTGATTAGTGAGTTAAATGTATTTATAGTTTTTTGTAATAAGCTAGTTTTGTAATTGTCCAGTCATGGTTCCATTTGTTTTGCATTTCTTTACCAAAAATGTATTTCAAAATATCTTCTGTAGTACATGATATGTTGTGTATATTGGTATTCGTTTTTAAGTCAATTAAAGAGGTTATCTTATTCACGTCTTTACTTATTAACAGAGATTGTATTTTGATAGGGATTCGTGCTAAAGCCAAATTGATCCCTGCTTTATAGATCTGGGCACAAGTTTCCATAATTATATAGGACAGGTTGTTATATAAATGAACGATTAAATTTACGAATGTAATAAATAACAATATTCTTATACTCAGCATATTTAAAAAGTGTAAAATGTTGCCATTTTAGAACAGAAACCCATTTTATACATTTCTCGATAAATTCTGGAGGATAATCATTAAAGGCTAGTACGGAGTTTACAATCTGGATACTTTGTTTATAGAATTTATGGTCAGATAATTTAATACCTCGGTCAAACAAATTATAGGTGATTGCACTTTTCGGTGAAAAGGAACTTTAGAGCAATAATTCAAAATTATCACTTTACTGGTAGATTTTCTATACCAATTTGTAAAGAAATGTTTTTTCTAAATGCAGATGTCCAAAAAATTTAATTTCTGAACAGAAATTATTTGAATAAAAATATTCTCCCCTGAACACTAGAAAACGTGCACAAATAGTGAAGTTACATTTATGATCTTTACACATTAATCTTAACATGTTAATCTGCGTCACATATAATTGCCTATTACAGTTACACAGCTAATTGACATATGCCAATAATAACAGATTTTAGAACACTAAAGTTTATCTTTGAAATGTTTGAAATTAATGTCATCAATAATGGGTTATCTTGCAGCGTTAATTCTTTTTCTGATGAATCTGTCAGCTATAATAATTTGATCTCCTGCATTCCAGAAAAAATATATTTCATGGTATTCTGGTTTGAAAGTTGTGTCCTAAAAGTTGAACACACGAAATTTCGAGAATATACGGAAAACAAACTAGGGTGTATTTAATAGCATTTTTTTTCATTTATGCTAAGTTTAAGAGCTGTTAATTTTTTAATCGTTTGCTTAGAAGAGAGAAAGCACACTCATATTTACAGTAATCCAAAAATGTGATTGTAGTAACAGAGTCGTCATACTCTCAATGTTTTAGCATACTTCTCGAAGCAATTGGTAGTACCTATTACACAATTTTATGATTACTAAGAACACTCAGAGATTTTCTGAATTTGTTCGGAGTTTTTTAAACTTCTCAATGCTTTTCTCCCTAGCTTTGGGTTTTCTGATACAGTTTTCCAAACTGCTTTATATTGTTCATTGTCATTTTTACAGCATTAGTAAGGATCTCAGATCTGTCACGTTATGCTGCTTAGCAGCCGACATGGTAGCACATTACAAACACAGCTAGATTTAATGAACTGGGGGTTCAAAAACACAATTTCTCAAACACATGCTCTCACGTCTTTCCTTTCGGGAACTGTTGGGTTTGTGCAAAAGCAGAAGAACGTTGCCAGAATTTCTGCTGCCAAGATACAAACGTCACTGCTGGGTTATATTTACCATTTGCTGTTGAAGTAGCGGATCTCAAGCGAATCACATTTACTTTAGTACTGCACAGCGCTTCCTCCTTTCAACGAAAGATTAGATGTGAGTGTATTGCAGGGTAGATGTGATGTTGCTATAAGGGAAGTGAGGAACGGAGAAGCAGAGGCGAAACTTGGCTCACTCTGGGAAAGATATACATGGTATCGCATCTTGTTAGGAGAGAGATAGCAAAGCAGTTGGCTTCCTTTTCCACGTGGTTAAACTTCGTGCTCCATGGGGTTGGGTGAAAGTGTTGCAAGGGCGAAAAACTTGGGAAGAGAAAATAAAGGAGTTAATGAACAAGTTCAAAATAATATCAATATATTTAATAATATTAATGATATACAGAACCTACAGAATCATGTAATGCATATGCTACAGGAATAATTTAAGGATAAAGTTTCAAAACTTTTCAGAACTTTGCTGAGTTAGCCTCTTAATCTTCATCCAGTTTCGACGTTCTGTTGAAAAGGCAAATATGTTTTGTATGATACGCGAAAAGTCACGATCTCGAGCACAGTTTGCGGTTGGTTTCATCAGATGTATTTTATACAAAATACGTAGAGCATTTTCAGAATGAGAAACTCAATAATCATAAAAGAAATGAAAGAATAAGATTTTAGTTCCGTATTTGTCAAATGTCGGAAGTAAAATATATTAATTCATCTTTGTAAAATCCATCAAATAATTGCACATATTTAAAGATTCCAGGTCATTTAGATAATTTTTTGCTTGTCCTGATGTACGAGAACATTAAGCCCTAGTTGTTCATAAATTAGTGAAATAATTTGAGAAGTACATACGCCATAGAAACTTCACCACATCCAGTCCTTTATGTGTACATCATATTTCTATGTTATTTACGACGACTTCGGAGTTAACGTCGCGCTGATTCACCCTAATCCCTAAACAATCGTGCATTCTATAAGAAAGTCATGAGAATAAAATAAAATTCTTGATTGTGCTAGAATCTTGATTAAACTAAATTCTTATAAATTAGACTCTCTTCCTTTCTTCATTTTTTTAAGAAACATCTTACAAGTAACTCAATTTCGATTTTTTTGAAGTTTTACTTGTTCAATTCTCATACGTCACTCTCCCGCGGAACGAAGCAGTTCGCTGCCCTGTGCGCTCCGCCATCGGCGAAACATTTCGTTCCGCCCTGGAAACGGTTCGTGCTACAGTGCCGACCTCACTGTTCTGTGTTCGTCTGTGTGGTGAAGTATCTTTCACTAATAGTATTTATCAATTATGTTCATCGGATGACGTGGCTTAAGGCATCAACTGATGTCACTGCAGTGCCTCTCACCTGCAGGTCCTAGGTTCGAGTCCCAACAGCGGCAAGATTTTCGACACTAGCTAAATGGCTAGGTAGAATTAAGTCGCTGTCTGGAGGAGAATTCTGGCGCCGGCTACTGTGATCGGTAGTTTCCCGTAGTTTCTCTTAACAATACCAGGCGAATGCTGGAACAGTACTCAAACAAATCGGCAACGGACCCCGTGTTATCTTTCCACACACACACACACACTAACATGTCCTACACTACCACACATGCCGAGAGACCGGTCCCGACTGGGCCGGTGCCCCGCGCTGGTGGGAAATACCTGGTTGGAGAAAAACCCGCTTGCCGACAGGTTTATCGTCGCCGGATCTCATCATTGAACGAGGGAAGATTACCGTCACCTCTCGAGGGGAAACCTGCACTACACGTACGGGACTAATGACTTTAGTAGATGACGTGCCCGGAATCATCAGTGTATCAATCGTGGAAGTTTACTCTCTTGTGTTGCACCTAGAGTGACCGACAGACTCACTTGGAGCACTTTATTGGTATTAAGTGCCCACAAAACAAAGATATTGATTACACAACGCGTAGGATAATCTAACTTATTACTTATAGACGGAAAAAATTAATCTTTTTCAGAATTAGGAACCCATAAATAGTACTTTTATACAAAAAATCAGCACATTTCCAGCAGCATTACATAACTTTCCCTTACTAAGTAGTAAATACGAGAAAGTAAAAAAATAGTTCTTAAAAAGATAATATATGCAAATTGAAGTATCGAAGATGAAATATTTATAGACAAAAAATGGCGAGATAAACTCAACAGACAAGATTAGAGGTGTTACAACAGCACAAACTTTCTTGCATTATTTGTGATGGGTGCGCTATATGATAATACTATATTAACACGCAAAAGGAATATTCCATCCAGCATTTTTTTTCTCCCAGCAGCGATTCGAGCATAGGTCCTTGGAGTTAACACATCAGTCACGTTACTTCTACACCACAAGCCTCACAGTTAAACCAAACCTTCCCGATGCTTAAAAAGTTGAAAATTTGCATTTACAGTTTTTAAAAATTCAAACATTTTCATTTACATTCTTCGAATATCTAGTTTTACAGAACAAATTGCAGGACAGAAAAATCTTTATCGTCAGTAATGTTGGTTTACAAAGTTAATTTTTGATTGCAATTTTCGAAAATACAGAGAGTTCGCCGAAAAAGGAAATTGCACCATTTTTAAGCTTCATTTAGAGCAGTATTTTCAAAAAATATTATACATTGAATTAACGTTAAGGAAAAGTTTCGCGAACAATACTTGTTCTTTACAAATCTGTACATTACCTTTTTTAAAGATCTAACTTTTTAAGAACAAATTTTAATTTAGAAAAAATATTTTCAATACTGTACTTTTGTAATGTTAGTTTTTCGTTATTTTCGAAAATACAACCCTCTAATGCTCTTTTTAACCCTCTAATGCTCTATCGGAAGAAAAAATTTAAAGAAAATATTTAGGGCTGTTTTTGAAAAAATAATTGTTTAAAAATTGTTTCTTTTTCATGCAAACTTACGCGAAAATTATTCATATTTCTGAAAACTTTTATATCATTTTATATCAAAATCTGTCATTAAAGAACAAATAAAGAGAAAAATCTATCTTCAATACTGTAGTTGTAGGAAGACGAAGAAATTTTAATGAAAATGAGACCCGCGTCATTATTTAATCGTCCTTAATCCTATCTGAGGAAAAAGATGAATAAACAAAATCGCGGACGTTTTACAGAAAATTTTGAAAATGCTGATGAGGCTTCACGTTAAGTGCTCGAAAACTTAAAATATCGTTTCAAATTCGCAGATCCTCGAGTTCGTCCACATCCATCGGGGTATACCAATTTTGGAGAAAATCGTCTGAGTGGTTTAGGTGCAATGGTGTACCATAGGCAGAGTGTCAGACTGTATGACGGAGGAATAGACGGATAGGCAGACGGATAGACGGACAGGAAGAAACACAGACGGACACAGAAACACAAACGGACGGACAAAGAGACACACAGACAAAATCACAAACGGACGGTGAAACAGACGGACGGACAAACAGGGAGGCAGGCAAGCACGCAGGCAGGGAGGTTGGCAGACAAACTGACAGAAGGTCTTTTCGACGTCAATCGACTTTCCTGTTATTACGAAGTAAGGCCGGAAAGTAAACATGAGAGTCCGTCCAGAAGAAACAAACTAATACAAATTGAAGGAATACCAGTGGGAATTTTGCAGTTTTTTAGAATGAACGAAGGCATTATGATCTCTTGTTCAGAGCAGAGGAAAACCAGATTTGATAAATTACGTAAGAGAAAGTTAACGTACAGCTTAATTCATATATTAGAGATGCAATGGAATACGTAATATTACAATATATGATTGGTAAATTGGTATAATAGAACGAATGATACCATTCTACAAGTTTTTAAATTTCTTTGTATGTTTCATTCATTTAAGAACGTGCATTTAAAAGGCTGTCATTAAAAAAATCTGATATGACGAAATAATAAATTATTTCTGTTCACCCTATAATCATTATCAAAATGATTTACAATCTTCATATGATTTGAAAACAACCTGCAGATATGCCAGATAAAATTTAGTTTCTCGTGGCAACTTGTCTCATTAATGTGAAGGAAATTGACAACAGATGTCAATTTTTTCATTAAATTTCCAATGAAAGTGGCATTAGATGAAACCTCACCAAACACAAGTTAAATTAACAGTGAAAGTGTGCAAGGACATACTGTGGAGACTGTTCCACGACTTTTTACACTGGTATTATTTTGTTGTTCCCTCACCCCATATGCGCCCCTGGCTGCTCGGCGGTCTGTTCCGGTGAATTGATCGAACACGGCCATAAGCCCGCCATGCCCGTCAGTCATGTAACGAACGTGTGGGCGGTTTCAAACTTGGAAAACAGCAGCTTCCAGCGTGCATACACCGGCGACATACGGGCTCTTTACCAGGGATCATAGAGTAGGTTGCTATCTCGTGCGATGGTCGTTTGCTGCCAGTGTTTCGGCCATTCGTCATGTTTACGATCGTTTACATGCCAGGATTCACGCTTATATTACAGGATGTAGGTATTATACACGATATTTATGAGACTATGCAACAACAATAAGGCTCCAGATGAATCTTCTGATGCACGCAATGTCACGGTAATCATTTTATAATTTTTTAATCCTTTTTTACTGCCTTGAAGAATATACTACATACTTGTAGATCACTATGTGTACACTACGTATTTATTTTGTTGCTTAATACAGATTACGTGTTATTCTTAATTTTTGTGTTTAGTGGCCCAGCTGTCAAATTCTTTGATATCAATTTGCATTGTGTAGCTTATTTTATGAAGCTCAGTTCCCGAGGAAAATAAGTCGGTAACATCAGCGAGTTGGTTAATTCCAATGGTGTTCATTGTGGGGCTTCGCAGATATTGAACAAAGTGGGGGACAGAGGTCCTCCTTTCGGCAGCTCCGACTTTGTCTAGGATTAGAATAGTGACTGAAAACGATCGGTTGATTTAGAAACTCTGGATGATTGAGGGATGTAAGGAGCAATACATAATGTTCACTATCTAGCCATACTACGTATGCATCTACATACGCCATACCAAGCTTCTATGTCTCGCCATTAAAGAGAAAGTATTGTAATGCTGCGGCAAAAATCGGCTAGTTTTCTACAGAAAAAGCTCGTATTGTGGGGCTCTGGGTCAAAAAAGCGGATAAATTATGTTCCCATTTGTAGTAAATTACTTGCTTTAACATGTTGTGTAGTCAGAATGCATGTTTTGTGGAACCTTCTTACCAGTAAAATGCTTGAAAGCAAAACATCTGTCCGTCTGTCTGTGGACAACGCTAGCATCTAAACCACTTAGACGATTTGCTCCAAAACTGATATTCCCCTATCGATGTGGACGAACACGCAGGCAGATGGACGGACGGAAGGTCTGACGGGCGGACAAACAATCGTTTTGTCGTAAAACAATTTTTATGTATCGTCATTCTGAATACACAATATGATAGTAATTTATTACATATAGGAACAAGATTATCCTCTTTTCCACATCAGGTTCCCATAAAGCGAGTTATTCTGACTAAGAATCACCACTTTCCGCTGCACATTTAAAATACTTTCTCTTTACTACGTAATTACGTTGTTAACAAGACAGTAAAATTGACATGATTCATTTTTCTAAACATGTTTCTCGTAGTTTACACTTTATGTTCACTACGAGGAGACAAATAGTGCAAATAAGTGCCACACTTCGCTCCCGCTGGGCGTGTTTCATTGTGGTCTCTAGTTCCGTGCACTTTCGAGCGACGCTTCAGGGTTGTTCCACAAGATCTCTTACTTAGACAAAAAAATGCAGCAGCTCTGTGGCACTCCCCCGACAAGTGGTCTTGGCTGCGCGTTAATGAAAGGGCAGCAGCGAGGAACCGTCCTGTCCAGAGCCCCGCCCTGCGCGCCTCTCACTCTCCAATCTGCGACTTCTTCACAGGGTGGAGAACGCCGCGCCGAGCCAGCCTCCCGCAGACTTCCTGCTAGTAGCCGAGGGCTAGACGGCGGGGAACGTCGTTGGCCGAGAGCGTCGGAGGAGCAGCAGCCGGACACCGCGGCTCCCCACGGCGGCGGGCCAGCTCCGACCGCCAGGACACCGCCGATCCGGACACTCAGCCCCCTCCCCGCCTCAGAAGCCAGCGTACAGAGAGCGCCTCTGCACGTGTTTCGCTCCAAGCCAGGTGAGCAATGCTTAAGCAGTCGGCGCGATGGCAGAGATCGCTAAGACAATAATGCAGTACTGATCTCGGACCGGAGGGTCGCGGGTCGTAGTGTTCAACTTGATATAATTTTGATTAACTTTAAATAGATCATTAACTTGAAATTAATAAATTTAATCACACAATTAACTCCTTTTCTATCAATTCCCTTCTCCATCGCTTTCTTTCCCGTCTTATATGTGAGAAACCGTTCACCGTAATTGTGTACATATTTTCTTTGAATGAACTCCTTTTATTATGTTTTTACTCTCTCGCCTTACGAAGGTACTTCGTTAGAAGAGAAAGTTATATAATCGTACGCGGAAAACGGCGAATTTGTTTGTATTAAAGGTTTTGAAAATGGTCGAGTGGAAGAGTAGGGCAAACGGCCTGAGTATCGCCACCAATAAACACATTTATTTTTTGATTTGTATTTATTTATTTGACTTCTTCACGGATGGCGGAGTACTAAAATCCGTAACGGCCTTTAAGAATGTTTTTTTCATTCGTTTCAATGTTATGTCCATTTCTGTTTACTTGCTTAATGACGGTATAACAGTATGGTTTTGCAAAACATATAATAAAATCTCAAAGATATCAAGTACATTAAATGAATTGATTTATTGATTGAGATTTTAGGGCGCTTCAAATTACGCTTATTGGCACCCGGGGATACGAAGGGGAGGGGATGCAGGGTTAGTCCCCCTAATGTAGTATACGTTCCTAATGAGAAATACCGAAGTTTCGGACCTGTATTGAGCTGATACCCCGAGACAAAATTTGGTAATTACTTTGATGAAGCCCCTAATCGACTATACATAATGTTTTTTGAGTTGAAGCTAAGTGAAATGGCAGAGCGTGTTTCCTTCGGAGCGTTCATAAAAATATTGGAGCAGTAAACAAAAGAATTGTTGTTACTTGTGTGTCGTAAATATTAGAATAATTATCTAAATATTATGTGTTAGTTGTATATCTACGGAAATATCATAGAATATATAAAGTACATTGATGCAGATTTTGATCACGAAAAAGCTTGAAAGCAATATGGTCGCCATGTCCTTAATGTGAAATACGAGCATTGTCCTAATGTAGAATATTCCGCATTGCTGCTGTATGTAAAATGTACTTGGTTCTTTTGACTTCACTCATTACGTTGAATTTTCTAACATATGAATTTAAACATTCTATACCGTTTATGGAGGTGTATGGCCCAAAAGCGCAACTCATTTGACTCAGTATCAGAAGAGTAAGAACCGGGCTCATGTCCCATGTGCAAGTAATCCAAAAAACAATTTCGTCTGCAGGAATAGTCCTGTAACATGAAATCAAATATGTATTATTGCTTAAATAAATGGTTGTTCAAGACGTGAATGCGTTTATTATTTGCTAAAAAAAAAAGCATTTCCTATTCCCCTTTAGGAACAAAGTGCGCCTAATGTGGAATATATGTAGACCTTTTTTTATTACGAAATGTCGTGAATTTCTAAAAGATTTAAGTGAATAATATTAACCACGCGTGTTTGTAAATGCCTAATTGACGTAATTAACTTCACAAGTCTTCTAATTTGCGCTTATTTGTGAAGTTGAAGACGGAAATGTAAAAAGTGTTCCACATTCGGGCTCTTTAATAGCAAATGCAGGGATCGTGTCCCAGTGTGCTGCTCCGGAACACGCCTCAAAATTATCAGAGAACTCTAGGAAGCTACTGATCAGATATGTTACTTCAATTCTTTGGATTCCAAGGCTGTAGATAAAAAATAACTAGTGCTGCTAAAATAGCACATATTATATCGCCTGTATTTTCACGAAACATTACGCGAAAAGAACTCAAATTTTCGAAAAATTGAACATGAACTTATTTCAAAATCTAACTTTAAGTAACAGATTTCATTAAGGGAAAGAATCTATATCTTCATAATTGTAGTTGTAGGAAGACACCGAAAAAATTTGGAACTTTTCAATTTTCGAAAAAATCGGAGATTTCAACGACAATGAGACCTGCATCAGTCTCTGTAACGTCCTTCACATTATCCAACAACAAAATTTAATAAAAAATGATTTAGTGTTTTTTTTGTTTAAAAAGTCTCAGCGGGTTCATATAAACTACTCCTGAAAATTAAAATATCGATTTCAAATTCAAGGAGCCGCGACATCAGCCAGATCAATTGGAGAATATCAATTTTGGGGAAAATAAGTTGAACTGTTTAGCCGCTAGCGTTGATGGCAGACAGACGGACGTCTTGCCGTCACTCGATTTCATGGTATCAAGAACAGACAAAACGGATTCTGGCTACATCACGTGTCAGAGGATTTTTTTTCTAAATTTAGCAACTATATTTATCCATTTTTTGCGTTACTAGGGCCTGTAATAAGAGTTTTTCTGCCAAAAATTCGCCGTATTTTCGCGCACCATTACATAACTTTCTCTCTACTCCGCAGCAAGAAAGTAAATGTTATTGTACGCCGGTAGTAAGGCTTGAGTAGATTTGTTCTAAATTAGTAAATAAGTAGATAAATGTACGTCAACATTTTTCACTAAAGCATCTTTCTGAAAACTCACATGATTTTTAATCCTACTTGTAATTTACGTCATTTAAAAATACAACTTTCTCACCCTCACGAAATTACTTCGTAAGGAGAGAAATGTATGTAATCGTGCAACAGAATTCGGCCAATTTTCGGCAGAAAAAAGTTATTGCCGGGCCATGGTCAAGAAAATGTGAAAAAATCCAGTTGCTAAATACAGAAAAAATTCTCTAATACGTGCTGTAACTAGAATTTAGGTTAGCACCTAAACCGTTCTTAGGATTTTCTCCAAAACTGATATTCTCCGATCGACCTGAACGTACTCAATGCTTTGGGAGTTTCAAACGCGTATTTTGAGTGTTGAGGGTACGTTACATGAAGGTTCAAAAACATTTTCAAATCTCTCGCAAAAATGGCTCTATATTTGTTTAGTAAACTTTAGCCTCGGGTAAATTAATGTTTAATTTTTCAAAAATATGAATGGTTTTCGTGTAATTTTGCCATAAATATGGTAAATTTAATTTGTTTAAACAATTTTTTCTCAAAAACTGCTCCAAATTTTTTTCATTTTATCCTCATATGGAATAAGGAAGGGTAAAAAATATTATGCTAGTCCCATTTTCGGCTGATCTCCGTTTTTTTCGAAAATTGCATAAAGTTAACATTCCAAAACTACAAAATTCAGGTATCTCCAGGTATCTCCCCTATCGGGACATCTCTTCAGGCCGATCTCCCGACATTTCTGGTAGTATAGAGCAAGAAAATGTGTGTATGCTTGTGTGTGTGTGTGTGTGTGTGTGTGTGTGTGAGGGCAGAGGATAGGAAAAGACAAGGAAAGATGGCGTGCGGTTTGTGGCCGTTTGTTAGCGTACTTCTTCCGGATTTGCGTGGTATTGATCAGAGAGAACACTAAAAAAATTACCAATCAGAGCAAGCAGCCGATAGAATTCTCCTCCAGACAAAGACTGAATTCGACCTGGCTATCTAGTTAGTATCGAAAATCTTCCGTCGGGACTCGAACCCTAGACTCTCCTGGTCAGAGTCGCTACGGAGACAGTGACAATGTACTAAAATCTTTGCTAAAATCAATGTACTAAACTTTTGTGCCAAAATCAGAAGGCTTAGATGCTGGAACTCACTGTTGGCTAAAGTATTTCAAAGCTCGTTCAGTGTTTGTAGAGGGTGATTAAAATCAGCTACGCGTCGACTCATAGTTCTTCGCATATGCTCGATTGAATTTAGACCCAGAGACCTTGCAGGCAACTTCATTCTTCGATATAATGCTCTTTCGAATATTGGTTAGTCGTACAGGAGGAGACGCTTAATCATATTTGAGAATTCACTGACCTCCTGTCGCTTGAACTCTATATAATATACTCGTAAATATTTTAAGTGACATTCTTTCATCTCCAGTTTTCCGAGTCAACGCAAGAGAAAATAGAGAGTTTGTTCTATAAAATAGATGCGGTTGCAATAAAACAGATATACCCCTTCATATATCATACTCATTCAATGACTGTGGATGAAAATGTATTCCCGCTTCTCTCCGGATCAGATCACTTCGCGAATTACATCCCGGAAATAATTGGTATTAATTTGTGAATTGGTTCACTGTCCGTGGGTCCATTGATCAGTTGCTCATCGTTCCGTATGCTGGTGCTCTCTGTAAACGATCTTATCTGTAATGTGTGACATATGGTGCACACAACAATGGCACACAGACCACTTTTGCGTAGTCATTCGCAACCCGTATTCGTTGATATACGCTCTAACATCGTCTGTACGCAGTTAGGTTGGTTAGGCGCATCAACTTCTTCGAGCATTAAAGCGAGTGGTTTTTCCTCCAATCTTATCACGCTCGGCCGACCCCCTTTATCACATCATGAAGCATTTTCACTGTTTTTATAACAGCCTATTGTAAATGAAATATTTATTTTTTAAAGCAGTTGAATTTGGTAGTATAACACAAGTTAAAATGAGTGAAATATACGCAAGTGCATAATGACGCTACAAGCGCAACTTTTAAATGTAGCTACTATATGTTATGCAGAATTCTTTCAAATTCTGTCATTCTTATTACAGCTCGTTCCGTGTATTTTACAAATGTATAGTCCTGCCGGAGATTTGGCATAATATTCTGGGGAAGCTTATCCTATAGTACCCAGACATTTATATTGTAGAAAAAACTATTCGAATAATGTGATTCCTGTAAGCCTCTCTTCATTGAGCGTAGAATCTTACCCCTGCCTTGCCTATTTATTCATAAAAGTGTAGTTTTTGTCAAAACAGACATAGAAGTTCGGATATTATGGAATAGTCGGGTAATATGCAATATTACCCGACTATCCCATAATTGAGCTTATTCCTCTGTCAAGACCTGCAGCCAAGTGGAACAGTGATAAACTACTTCAGAATGCTCGTGTAGTTTCGGTTTCCAAAAATTTACTTACATAGGTTTTGACAAACCAATACTATTGTTTGTTTTCTGTCTAATGATTAGAAACCAAGTGCAAATTAAAGTACATGAGTTGATTTTTATTATATTATGCTCATTTCGTGGCTTGCAGTTCTTCGCGTTTACGTTAAACGCTACTGATTTCAAAATGGCATGTGGGGTTATATGGAATATTGGGTCTTTCTATTCCAGTGTGTTATTTGAGTCTGAGTTCTTATCATCTGTACCAGACAGCGGTGATGCATAATGCATCTTCTGTAATGGGAAGTTTTGTGAAGATGGGCGAGGAGAGGTTTGGGTGAAATGTTTGTGATGTTCCCTGTACGACCAACTTGGCTGTTCTGGAGCAGAGTAGGGATATTACATGCGTGACTTTTGCACGTAAACTATTAAAAACTTATGAAGTTTTTATCTTATAATGTAAGATGATTATTATTACGTAGATTTTTATCAACCTAATTTCATTTTGAAATTTCCTAGAATGCTGCCATTTTGTGCATCGATGCACAAAATGGCGGCATCCTAGGACGGAGCACTATGCTGACATATACTTAATGTATGTTTAATCTGTGTTACTTGGAGCCACTAATGATGGGAAAACACTCCCGAAACACGTGTATGGCTAAATTCTCTATACATTAAAAAAATTAGTCTACCATTGTGGTTTATACCTCTTTATCGTTGGAACTTTATCATGAATTACCACAAGATCTCTGCTGCCACCACAGAATTTAGAAGTTATAATTGTAGAAACGTAATGTTGTTTTGACTATTGATGGACCTTACGAGGAGACATTCCTGAGGCAATCACAGGAAATCGGGAAGGAAAAAATTAGGTATGCTTCTTCACTTTTTTAACACATATGTTGTTACATTTTTTTACTGTACATTTGTATCGGTTGTTATTAGAGCACGTCATTTCGCCATAAACGCAGAAAACATAGGGAGACATACTCTTTTACAAAAATGATCATATCGAAACTGAGGCCGATACAGAAATTCTGAAATCATATCTGAATTGAGAGGCAAATTATCTTACAGAAACAGTATGTTTTGTTCTCGTTACAGAAAAACGTTTTCTTTTTGTAGACTAGTGTAATTAATAATTTATTCTAATTGTTAACGAAGAAAATAGTCAACTCCTTCCTCTGGTTTGTGCTTCGTCGTGCCTTGAGTCTGTTAACATTTATCGAGCTTATGACTACACACACAAACAATTTGGGTATTCAACGAGACCATCTCGGTGTGGCCGCATGTCGCAACTTTTACAATTTTAAAAAAATTCAGAGTTTTCAATGAAACCAAGACCTGTGCCGTTTTTAAGAATTCTCTACGCTATCGGATCGCACCTGGATACGATCTCGAAACATATGAAATTCTTCAAAACCTTACAAGAACCTAATAACCATAATTATTCATACACCAATATTTAAGGCATTGATGAGATTAATTGTTTCCCCAAATTACTCATTAAAGCATCTCAAGTACATAACGTTTTCAAATTTCTAAAAAAAAGTCAATTTATTTAATTCACTCTACCACCACTACCTAGAACTACTAGGAGTACTAACAGAGGAATAGACGCAAAATTCAACTCATTTGCAGACTTAGGCATCGGCCTCCAACTGTGCTCCACTAAAACGTCAACGGCTATTGTTTACTCATCAGTCAACAACAACGGACGAGTGTACCAATACTCGCTCCACTAGGCAGCCTGCGAATGAGTCGGCTGCTCCTGCTTCGCTTACCAAGGGGTCGTTCAACCAGCGTGGCCAACAAGCTACTAGCTCCAAATACACGCAAGTATTAGTCTCCGCCTGGCTAAATTTCTGATAAACAACGCAAACGGGCAATTCCAGGCTCAACTGAGTCCATGCCCGCTGTGCCATCCAGTTCATACTGACGAACTGCCTGGGACCAACCTCAGAATCCAAACACTCTGCCGTCTGATTTGAGTTGGTTGTTGCAGTACAACTGAAAACTGTAAGTAAAGTGAACTTCAAGAAAGAAAACTTTATAAACTTTCATTGGTCCTCCGGATTTTTAAAATTTCAATAAAAACTATTTACTTGTACATAGCAAACATTAAAATTCAATTTATTTCGAACTGCATACTGACTTTAATTCACTGTAAAAGGAAACAATCCCCTGAAACCCGTTCTGATCCTCTATGTAGTCGCACTTGCACCATGGCACCTTCTACCGTGTTGCATCTGATACACTACCATTTTATCTGTTGTAACGGTTACATAACATTTCGAGATCTGATTATTCCCTTCCTCACATGTCTTTCCTTCTGCAAATAAGACGCTATTTAATTACAAATAACGGAACGTGGACTTCACAGGCTGCTTTTGCAATTATATGTTTTAATACATATGTGAATATTTCATGTTTCTTAAACTATTGGTAATCTATTATTTAGAAATATTTTATCATTATATTGACAGACGAAAATTGAACGAAATAGTAACAATCTTTATTAATATCAATTGATTGGCCGTTAAGAGGGAATTTGTAGGGTAATTATTATCACTTTACTTTCAATGACAGTGGTTGTATGAGTACATTCATAAATAACATTTGTTTCTACGTTTATCTTTGAGTCCCGGAGTATACTTTAATACATTGCGACCCACAAAACTATCCATCGCGGACTACCAGTGTGTCATATCTATTTTAAAGGAAGTTTCTTTCTGCGATTGAACTCCAGCATTTGTACAGATTTATTACAACTCAGAATACCATCAATTGTTCGCTTTGTATAGAATTCTGTCGGAGATAAATTCGAAGGTAGTAACAGGATTGAGATAAGACCCTTTTACGATGTTTGCTTACGTTTTTCAATGGGTCGCTCGAGTGTCGTGATGGGGTCGATAATAAAACAAAAACAAAATAAAACAAAAAAAGAAGTGTGATAAAAAGCCAAATCTTTACGGATTTCTTCTAAACAACTGTGGCAATTCAATGTAAACATTTAGGTGTTCTAGTTTCGCCTATCCTTTTAATGAGAGCTTTGTGAAAAATCATATAACATGTGCATAACATTTTTAACTTTAACATTTAATTTGTTGGTTGTTTTTTGGGTAAATATGTTTGTAATTTTTTTCTTTGAAGATTTGTCAGGATATTAAATATGATGAAATGATCGAGGAGCACTGTGCAATATACGCTGATATTTGGTCTAGCCAAATCGGTCTGGAGAAAAAATGAGGATAATGGCTAGGTTTTGTATGAAAATTGAGTAAAACCAGTGTAGTTAAGGAGTAACTTTAATGCCAATAAATTCAGGTGAATTTCTTCTCCAATTGCACACAAAAATAGTTTTTGTCATTAAAGTTTTGTGAGATCTCTCTCACAACTTTTCAAAACCTAAATTATTAACCTAATATATGAACCAGGTACGTATATCCTACAGTTGACCATTATCATGATTCAATCAATGGACAAACTGTGTGCAAAATTCATTTCATTCTACAACCACATTGTAGTTACATTTATGTGATATTATTACATTATCATTACGACACCATTTCCGATGTGCAGAGAAATTGAATGTGCAGAGAAATTGTTCATTACCAATGTTTCAAAAGTGAGAATTTTGTGTTTGAGATTGTATGTATTTGTCTGCATATTTGTCATAACACAGCCTGTCAGTAATTTTACGTGTTGTCGCGCACGCTTGGCATCCTCCGCTGATTTTTGCTAATTTTCATTGACAATGAATATTCCGCGATCGATCTGAGTGATGTAGTGGCTCTTCGAATTTGAAACAAATTTTAATTTTGCGGGTGTTTTTAATGGAAGTCCAATGGACACTTTCCCCCAAAAATGGCTCCAATTTTTTTAATATATTTTTCTGAAATAGATTAACGTACGCTTAGAAATTGCGCAGTTCCTATTTTTCGTTAAAACTCTGAAATTTCTAAAATTAAAAAAGTCAATTAATCTCTCTCTCTCTCTCTCTCTCTCTCTCTCTCTCTCTCTCTCTCATATATATACACACACATAAACAGGATGTTGGTATGTAAATAAGAACAAACCCCCAACACCGTTGGATTAATCTCCAGGAAACTTCGCACTTCTACGTGTTGTCTCACCGAGAAGGTTACGTGTTGTTAATCTGTTGTAAACTGCCGACCTGGCGGAAATATTCACTCCATACTACTACATATTCACGATCAAAGCCACTGCAACAAATTCGGCAGCATTTGAATCTAAATCGTTATA
>JAHLJT010008446.1:112146002-112313945 GCA_031308135.1 Acheta domesticus | reverse complement strand
ACCGAGAAGGTTAACGTGTTGTTAATCCTGTTGTAACTGCACTACATGGCGCTACATATTCACTACATATCTACTACATATTCACGTCAAATGCCACCTGCCAACACATTCGGCAGCATTTTGAATCTAAATCGTTATATAACTCCTAAACGGGGCGTTCTAAGGCCTTAAAAACTAAAATTTGAGGCCACGTTTATCTCACCGTAATCTACAGAAGGAAATCTTCCTGAACATTCTATTACATTTTTGCTGGTACGGCGCTTCCCCGATATTACCTCACCTGCTCAGAGACGTGCAAAATCTGCAAGTAAATGTGAATGAGATGGACAGAGAGCGGCAGACACAGAGACACACAGGGACAGACAGGCACAGGGTGAAGGACGGAGGGAGAGACAGTGAAAAACGGAGATGGGAGGGGAAAGAGGGAGATAAAGAGCAGAACAACGTCTGCAGGGTTTTCTCCTAGTCTTTTTATGATTCGGGAGCGTTGGCATACCTAACCCGAAGTCGCCCGACTGTTTCCCGCGATCAGATTTTCTCACATCTACTTCCCAGTTAATCCCCTTTTACTTTGGGCTACCCTAAGACGCATAGCCCGATTGCATCCCGGCCGGTGTTTCGCGAGGGCGAAGGAGGAAACAATGTAGCAGGTATCAGTGTAGGTGTTTGCAATCATGAGTAACGAAATATGTGTTCTGGCACTAGTCGAAAGAAAACCTGGAACCCAGGTTAACAATGCAGAAACTTCAAAATTGTATGCTATGCGAGCGCTGTAAGGTGATGCTGGTGAAAGGACGTTAAAGGTTTGTTTCCACAAACTTTTATGTTGCGAGATTGAACGTTGGCAGTTCGCCAAGAGAACATTCACAGGCTTCTTAAAGACATATGGAAGAGGTTTTATTATAATGGCGGACACTTAACACTCAAGATCAAATCTCAGCTCGGGAAATTATTTTTACTAGTTGGAAACACTTTTACGAACTCAACTGGTATTGTGATGAAATGCATCCTTTGCCAATGTCTCTAGAACGTGTGTACTGTTGTGGCACCATTAGTTTTAACCCTTAACTGGTGGAGTGAGGTCTCTGAACCGCTGAGGAAAAATATACGCATAGCCCTCCTATCTGGTACGTTGCAATAAGTTTTTCTTTACAGTACCTTCCCGTCTCTTTCTAAACTACACTCACGCGGGGCAGCGGATACAGTGACAGCCGTTCGCCTTTGAGGTCCGGTTGAAGTTTCGGAGCGGTCTCGCAGACCTCACATCACCAGTAGTGGGGCTTTTCTTCCCAACGCGAATGTGCATTGCCGCGGCGCTTGAGTGGTCATAAACGAATAAATCGTCATCAGTAAACGCTCCCACATGGCTTATTTAATTCAAACAATTCATTAAACACTCCCATTACTAATGATAACCAGTGTGAAAATTCAGAGAACTCGGTCGAGTAGTTTTTGCTATGTGCGACACACATACGTATATTTCCCTTTATTTATATATCGATATTCCTTATGTAAGGAATGCACGTAACCTTTCATGTTCCTCACATCAAAGATCAGCATCCACAAGCTTTAAAACTTGCTCTACGCCGTGTTTATCCTCGCCAACATGCCTATTGTAAAATGCAAAACTATGTCTGAGATCAGGCAACCAGTACAGCGCGCGCGCAGGCTCGGCTCTGTGCAAGCCTGTCCTAGAGCTCGGACCTGCTGTGGATGACACCGCTGGCTTAAAGCATGTCTCATTATTTCAAGTCCGATCACACACGCTACGTTTGGTCTGATAGACAGCGCTACAAAACGTTAGTCATTCCGCCACGTTTCATAAGTTCTATATGGGATATGTGGGCTTAAAGATATTGCCGTTCATTTGCCGGTCTGTCAGCCGGCACGTTTGATCGATTGAGACCCACAAAGTGGAATTTATTTTTTATGTCGCCTCATTCGACGCTTTGTGTACGCATTATATCAGTTACAATGATCCAGAAGAACTTTGTCTACCACCCTTTTATTGGCACATTGAAAGATTTCCAGAAGGAATAATTTGGCCAAAATAAAATAATTTGCATTAGAATTTTTTAATGATGTCACTTGTCTTGCCCGGGTGCAATACGTCCAAATTAGAGAGAAAATTATTTTCAGGCACATAGAAAAGATGCAATTATACGAATAATTTATAGACAGACAATTATTGTTGCTTACTTTCTTTTTTCACATGATTTGCTACAAGTTTCGGGGAAAGGTTTGTCCCCATCATCAGGTTACAATTGAGAATTCGAAAATAACATTACAAGTTTACTTTTTTAAAAACACTGAAATGTTAAAGAATTAATTTTTATAATATATTACAATAGAAATGTAAAATATACAGATCGTGCATTCCAAACAGAGCAGAGCCCATAAAATGAAATCATCCGTCAACCATTGGCAAAAAGCTGTGTTAGACGGTCGTCATCGCAGAGTAGTGGAATGAGGAAAATACGGTCATATCGCGTTCAAATTCTACGGTTAGGGTCAAAAGATAGAAAGGGAGGGAGAACAAAGCAACTTGGAGATTGGCTGGCTAGTTCGTAGCCTCGCAGGGGAGATGCCTGGAGGTGAATATCCTCCGCTAGTCGACGTGTACGTCGGCATAGGATCTCACCATGCCGAGAGGTGGCGGTTATTCGAGCGAGGAATAATTAATCGCCTCCTCCTGCATAAAACTTTCACTGCACAAACGGAGCTAATGATCGTAGCAGTTGACATATGCAGAAAAATCTATCAGTCAATCGTATCTGACTCTTTAATGAGGATGCCAAACAGAATTTATATTTGAAACAAATATCTTAGAATTTCCTGGAAACATGAAGGTATTCACATCATTTGAAAGGTAATATTGAACATGCTTAACTAATGTTTCTTGAAACTTTGTATGCAACCCTAACAAGAACTTGAAAACTTGTGATTTTATTTCCGTGTGGGGCTACCTAATGCGTGTCGAACGACCACTAGTCCGTTGAAGACCACTCGCCCGTTCCGGTTTCAATACCCCACCGACTTCACTGCGAGTCTGGAGCCGTTCGCCAAGGAGATTGGAATTGAAAGAGTTTGCAAGTTTCTCAATTTGAATTTTTTGGCGTGCTCTTCCTTTCAATCACTAGATTGAGAAGTAGCGTTTCAAAAGAACGTACTAAAAACAACAGTAAAAACAAAACAAAATGTAGAATGTTAATTTTATTTAACTTTCGCGCAACTTTTTAAATTCACACAGAAAAATTCATTAAATTCTTCATTGAGCTCAAAATTAACGAATATTTTATTGAAGTGATTTTATTATTAGTCAATCATTTATCATTACATTTCAGAGTCGACAGGAAATGTGAAAAATATAAGCCCCTGAAGATCAAAAAGCAGAAAATGTGAAAATTCATCTGCTTTTGAAAAGTTAATGGGTCATTAAAAAGTTAGTTTTGCTAGTAATGGTGCGGGAAAAATCAGCGATTTGCTGCAGAACAACTCTCAGTACAGGTCCTTTGTAACAAAAAAGTGGATAAATCCAGTTACTAATTTAGAAATAAATTCTCTGACATGTGGTGTTGCCAGAATCCACAATTTTTTTAAGGAAAATGGCTCCATCGTTTTTGTTTAAATTTTGTTTGTGTGTTTCGTGTGAGAAGGACGTTTTAGAGAATGGTGCAAGTTTTATTTTCGTTGAGAACTCTTGATTTTTCGAAATTGCTAAAGTTCAAATTCTTTCTATAACTACAATTATGAAGATAAATATTTTTTCTCTTAATGAAATCTGTTCCTAAAGATAGACTGAAATATGTGGTGTAGCCAGAATCCACGTTTTGTGGGTCCTTGAAGTCCAAAAATCTAAGACCGGCAAAACGTTTCTCTGTCCGTCCGTCTGTGAACAAAGCCAGCGGCTAAACACCCAGCCGATTTTCCTCCAAAATTGATAATCTGGTTGACGTCGCGTCCCTTTGAATTTGAACCGAAATTTC
Source organism: Acheta domesticus (assembly GCA_031308135.1). NCBI lineage: Eukaryota > Metazoa > Arthropoda > Insecta > Orthoptera > Gryllidae > Acheta > Acheta domesticus. Next base: position 112,309,959 of record JAHLJT010008446.1, on the reverse strand, counting down.
AATTTGAGGAGAACTTTACATGAAGCCCCTGGGGCATTTTCATTTTTTTAAGGAAAATGGCTCCATCGTCTTTTGTTTTAAATTTGTTGTGTGTTTCATGAGTGAAGGACGTTTTAGAGAATGGTGCAAGTTTTATTTTCGTTGAGAACTCTTGATTTTTCGAAATTGCTAAAGTTCAAATTCTTTCTATAACTACAATTATGAAGATAAATATTTTTTCTCTTAATGAAATCTGTTCCTTAAAGATAGACTGAAATAAGGTCGTGTACAGTTCTTCGAAAATTTGAGTACTTTTGGCGTAATTCTGCGTGAAAATACGGGCGAGAAAGTACGTGCTGTTTCAGCACCACTAGTTTGAAGAAATGATAAATGGAAGTTTTATAATGGAACGTTCAAAATTCCAACAATTATGGTATTTTCACAAAGTTTATTATCAGTTAAAAGGTATAAATTCATGACAGATATGTCCACATATGTAAGATGTGCACATATGTAAGTGTTTAAGGTTTAATTTTAATGATAATACATATTTGTGATCCGGCGTTAGTTACTCTCCTACACGCACAACGAGTTTTTTAACAAAATAATTATGGCCACCATCAGACTGAAAATATTGTGGCGTCGTGGTAGCTAAATAACGACACAGACACGAGCTCTGTGTACAAATTGGTTTATTTACAGAATGTACAAATTTACAGCTCTGGGGTTATGTTCGCCAGTACCTCCCACGAGCCTGCTCCCCGGCCCTTGGGCTAGTGCATCCCCCACCTTCCGCTTGACCGCGCCGGTGGCCGACACCGTGTTTCGCACACGCCGTGCCTCAAGGACCGCACTCCCGTCTCGGGCGAGCATGCACGTCTACTCACGAGGTGCTCTGACAACGAACTGCTCTGCCTCTGTTAACTTATTTTTCGGTCGGCTTCCACCCTCTAAAGGCCGCCGGAACACATGGCGCTCACGGAGAGGTCCGGTGCCCCTGCCCTCTCCTCTTGCGTCACGAGGGGTAGCAAGGAAGTTTCCACTTTCCAGTGCCTTTGTCTGTCCCATGTGACCAGCAGACTCCGTGCCCAGCCACTTGAAAATCTGAGAGAAGATATTGGTATGTTTTTGACCTGAAATGACTCAACCTCTACAAGAAAAAAATGAAACGTTTGAAATTAAGTTATTACGATGTGTTTCTAGTTTCACCTTACAAGACCCTCCAAATAATTGGCAATATGCGCCTAGAAATAATATTTTTAATCGTGCGTCTGGCATGTGCCGACGTTACAATATGATTGTCCGTAAAACTGGTAACGGAATTAATGTCAGTGTAGTATATAGATAACGGTGTATTGAAAAAACTGTTTAAGTTGTTTAGTATTGTACTGTAAGTTGTTAGTTTGTTATAAGCTGTTATTTAGTTTAGTACTGTAAGTTGCTTCACATTATTGTTGGTTTCCCAACATTTTTATGTCTATCGGTAGGGTGTGTAAAGAGTGTCTCAATATTCATTCGAGTACTATGGGAGTACCAACTGCATTTTCATCTTTTAACTTTTCTCAACGATTAAAAATATTTATTTCGAGGCGCATATTGCCAATTATTTGGAGGGTCTTGTAAGGTAAAACTAGCAACACATCGTAATAACTTAATTTCAAACGTTTCATTTTTTTCTTGTAGAGGTTGAGTCATTTCAGGTCAAAAACATACCAATATCTTCTCTTAGCTTAACAAATTAGCGATTAGGGGTTCAAAACTAACGTTTTGTTCAATGATAGAAATTGTTTTTTCCTCGCCGATTATGGCCATGCCATGCCATTACGGTGTCTCCAAGTTGGAAAATTACAACAAAAGATTCTTCATTTGGAAATCTATGCTTCCGAAGCAGTGAAGGAATAATTTATTAACCATCGTGTGTCTTTTTCACCTAAAAGACTCTCCGTGAATGAAGCTATCTATATATCACAGTCTGAAAAATGTAAAAATTGCTAGATTTTAATGAACAAAAATGTCGAGCCAGTCAACTTGTGTGAATCAGAGAATTCACAGATCTTTTCCTCATAGTCACAGATTTGACCACCTCATCAAGAAAGATAGAGAAAATCTTAAGAGGAAAAGTTGAGGTAAAAAGGCTGAGATAGGGGCTAGAATGTAAATAGATGGATCAAGTGAAGAATACTGCTTTACAGCTTGAGCAATACTTAACGAAGGCGCAAGGTCAATGAACATAGCCCACCTGCATTAATAAAGTGAATGTAAAATTAATGAAGCAAGCGAGTTCTAATTTTATTTCTGAAGTGTTCTGTTGAGCTCCGAACATTCACACGCAAAATAAAATTCCTTTAAATAAAGCACACAAGTGTTCTTTACGTCAATTGTGAAGTTTGCTATTTGGGCAGTAAGTGTGTAGGCTGAGGGAAACATACGAATAGCTCGTTAGCGGCTTCTAAGAGATGATGGCCGGAGGACAGCGTCGCTTTCAACGACAGAGGGGGGGATTGAGGACGTTTCTCACGGTGACATGCCGCTCCCGTCCTCTGAGAGCGAGAGAAGGTAAGAGAGAGAGAAAGAGAGAGAGAGAGAGAGAGAGAGGGAGGATGAGAGATAGTAAGAGACACAGAAGACGAAGGAGAGACATGGGCAGAGACGCTAAGGGAGAGAAGGGGGCGTTCTCCGATCTGAGAGGGAAGCGCGACCGCCGCCGTTACTTGGGGGCTTGGGGAAACGCTGGGAACCAGACGCGCCCGGGGCACCCGATGCTGGACAATGCGATCAAAGCGGCGCGACGCGCGTCGCGGTATGCGGTCGCGGGCGGCGCTCGCGTGTCAGAGTAGCGCAGGTGCTCGGAGCCTCCGGTTCGGTTCGCTTCGTGCGTCGCGGTAAATTCAGACCAACTCTACTGCGCCCTGGCGGCCGCAGCGGTGCCCGGAACCAAGCAGCTTGTGTCCGGGATGGCACAGTCGCCCTGAGGGAAGGAGATCAGTGCTCCGTCAGTACCTTGAGAGCAGGGCCTTTAACGATTGGAAGTCGAATGCAAGAACATTATAAAATTGCACGATTGTTTAAGAGAATGTATTAAATATGTAGAGAATGGTATTTTTTCAAAAGATACGTAATAAATATCTTAAATGTAGAAATTCCATGGAGTAAATAAAAATTAATGAGGATACAACAGCACGTACTTTCTCGCACATACCGTCAGCTCATCTACAACATACACTCGAGTTAATTCTATTAAATGTAAATATGTAAATGTAAATATTAACGACATGAGAGACAAGTCATATAAGTACTTCTTTAAAAAAACAAAAGAATAGAGCAATATGGCGTTAATTTTATCTTTTAGAGTAATTTAGCACAAGTCCTACCAATATTTTAAAGAAACGTTTGGGGCCGTTTTTGAGAAAATCTTGTTTTTGTTATTTTTTAATATTGCAGAGATCTTATGAATAAAGATATGTATATCTTCAATATTGTAAAGGAAGTCGCAAAAATCTTTTGATTTTTTTAATTTTCAAGAGTTCAATGAATATAAAACTATTATTAAGCGTCCTTTGTTCTCTTCAAATAAAAAGTTTAATAACAAAATTTGGAAGAATTTTTTGAGAAAATGTTGAGAATGTTGAAGCTTCATATGCAGTACCCTCAAAAATCAAAACATTATTTTCAATTTCACAGTGTCTGTGTTCGACCATATCGATGGGGTAATGTCAATATTGAAGAAACTAGTCCTCCAAGTTTAGGCGTTATTGTTAACCACACACGGACGGACAGATTTCATACACGAGCTAGATTTATGAACTTTCCCGATAACGGGTACTTACAATAATTTTCGAACAAAAAATAACCACTTTCTCCTGCGAGCATTATTACATTTTCTTCATGTATGTAGAAAGTAAATGTTGAATGGAAGTGCTCAATCGAGAACTCGGTTTGTCGAACAACGTATGGTTTTAGGAGGAGTAAATATGTATATGATTGCAGCTGCTCCGGCAAACGAGTATTTCTTCAGGAATAATGGAAAATAACAGCCATTTTGCATTTAGTGTAAAAGACATTGTTACATATTATTTCAAATAACTTTTATAATGTATTTACAATGAGCTAATATGAATTATTTTTTCTTGAAAAATTGATAATATACTCTTATTTAAAGAAAGTCACAATAAGCCTGTACAACAATATTCCTAAGTTCTACCAGAAATAAAATCTATAAAATCCACGGAAACAATTTTGAGCAAATAATCATTTTTCTCTTCGTTATTTTGTATTCAAGGTCATGTTTTTGAAGAAGAAAGCTATTACATTGTAAATAAGGACCTGGCAATCGTCATATAAAGTGGATTCTTTTCTCACGAGCTTAAGTCTTCAGATGAAAATGTTTGCTTGGTATTAATTCGTGGTTCTTTAAAAGTCAAAATCTAATTTTTAGTGATCACTGTGGTATTGGCTCATTTTTTTTGACAATACGAAAACGTGATATGAAAAATGCTCATCATAATAGAAAGTACTAAGAAAATGTTAATTATTGCGTCACGTGTATAGTAGGAGTTGGTAAAATGCCTCACGATTCCTTTTACGTATCGGCAACAACAACGACCTCCTTAGATCGGCGAAGTTACAAACTTCGTGGCGCGTTCTTTTAGGAAGTATCAAGACGTGCGAAGAAACTGAAAACATTCAATTCAGAACAGTCAAAGAATCAGTCAAGTTCGCGTCGAAGGGGCGGGGGCTTTTGTACTAGATCGTGATCGTATATCAAAGTGTCAAAGAACGCGCCATTCTCCACAGTATGACATGGCATAAAGAACGATTCTTTACAACTGTCTCCGACAGTAGAAGATGCCACGCGAGTATATTCATTAATATTAATGAAGCATTGACTCAAATACTTTGCCATCCGGATCATCATCCATCCAGGGGATGACACAGACTGGCTGCGATAGCACAGTGGCAACACCGTTGCCTCTGCAGCGTCGTTGGTCAAGAGGTACTAGGGTTCGAGACCGACAGTTCAAAGCTGAAGGACGAATGCCAATGTGTGGAGGAAAATTCTAGATTGTCTCTGGTTGACTGTGCTCGGTTTTCTCTGCTCGGTTATTTTCCGTGGTTTCTACGGCCAATACCAGGCGAATTTTCCCGGAACAGTAACCTTGTAAGTACATTTGTGGCCAAGGACCGTGTGGGATCTTTCTTTCCTCACCCATTTTTCGTCTTCTCCCATTATACTCTCACACACGCACTACCCTATTAAACTTGTTGGGAGACCAGTCGGGAACTTAGAGCTTGTTTGGCTGAGGAATTCCTGAAGGGGAAGAAACCACAAGCCGATACGCAGGTCGGCGCCGGATGTTACTTCCAGATCAAGGGGAACAACGCCACCTCCCGGATTATAACATACACTACACTTACGGACCTAATGACATAAGTATCTCATGCGCCGGAAACACTCATTCTCTGGAAGCTAATGGTAAACCTCCTTGATTATGTACCCAGGAAAGTAATAACATTGACGTCTTTGCCTCCTCCTTCTTCTATTCTGAGCATGAGTGAAAATAGCACTCACTTTCAATACCAATATTATTGCAATTTTTTTCATTTTAGATTCCTGTCGTAGCATCTCCTTCTCAGGTCATAAACGTATGTTAATCTCAAGTGAGGTCAGAATTTACTTGACGCTTGTTAGTATATGGTCCATTAACCCTGTTCATTAGGCGCTGTGGAGAGAGCGAGCGCTGGCTGGTGCTCGCGAGCGGAGAAATGAGCGCTCGCACTGCGACCTTGGTGGCAGGCTGCAGGCGTTGTTCGCGATCAAAATTAGAGTGCGATGGGCCGGTCATCAGGGACATAACAGCTTTGCATGTAAGAAACACCGCGCTCTTCATTAACGTGCAGCCAAATTGTTTTCGAAATACTACTGTTATTTCGACTTAAAGGAACTAAAGAAAGCCCACACTTAACGGCCACCATCTGTGAAGAACAGTCGAAACAAATGACTTGTAATAAAAAAGGACGTATGAGTGCTCATATTCGAAGATATGGTATTTCTTATTTTTATATTTTTCTTCTAACAAGGTTATACTATGAAAAGTAATATATGACACATGGTCGATATCACAAATTATAGTCTTCTTAGATTATAAATCCCGGCTATCGCCTTGGTTTGAAACTGCAAACTTGACTGTTATTTTCTATATATAGGCCTAATGACCACAATAATTATTATATTTCACATTCATGTGAAAGCAAATATTTCCCAACACAAAGATAACAAAGTCCACCCAGAAATTAATTCTCATGTAGTGCATATGGTTGTTTTATTATTGAATCTTAAAAATTTAATTTATTATGATTGTTGATAAATAAAAAGTAAATGAATGACAAACATTGAATCAAACGTGCATTTAAAACACATCAAAAGCGATCCTTTCCGATGTTAATGGCTTGCGCCATAATTTCCTGTTATCTCGGATATTAATCTATTTTGTTTCAAATCCACTTTGTCGCAAAATTTAGCAAATATGATTTGGCTACTATATTATTAATAACAATCAGAAGTTTTGTCAAGCAAACACGAAATCGCTCTCATTTACTTAGTCCCTTTTCTCGTTCATGCGAAGAACACAACTTTCCCTATTCCTTGCCTCGTCGGCTCGTTTCTCCCGAGAGCCCCCCCACCCCTTGTACTTTCTCCCCACTTGACTACCCCTTCGCGTGCACAAACGCTTCCTCCAGCGTACGAGCTTGAGTCAAAAAGGACGAGTTTCGTGAACATACCTGTTATAAACAAGCGAGTCATTTCACAGCAACGTGATTCTCATAATATTAGAAATAAATATTTCTTTACCTTTTTGAGCTTAGCAGCACAGATTCGCGTAGAAAATGTTTTTGCGTGTTTTTTTATTCCGTCGCTTTCCGATTATCACTCCAACCTTATGCGCATTTCCAAAACTCGAGGGGCTGTAGTGGACATGCGAGGTCATTAGTGTCATTTGTGAACAGTCACTGCGATGCTGACAACCGGATGGCAGGCTAAGGTTCTGACAGCTTCAAATGGGGCGCGATCGCAGGCTTGCGCGCGATACAGGACTATCGTAATTAGCACCCCAATTCTGTCGATTCACAAGTTTGCACTTCTCCGAAAAAATACTTAATTTTTTTGGCAATACTTAGAATTATCATTAGAACTTAGACTCACTATAAATAAAACCTTCTTAGTCTTTTAGAACTAGTGGTGCGAAAAAGCACACACTTTCTCGCATTGTTTCTAAATGTCGAAGTTTCGAAAATTCAGAGAGTTCAACGAAAAAGAGACACGTGCCATTTTTTAAGCATTCTTTCTTCTATCCGTGGAAGAAATTTAAAGATAAAATTTGGAGAGGCTTTTGAGAAAAAAGTTAATTTTTTAAAAAATAGCCTATATTGCGCGCCGTATTACACGAAAACTACTCATGTTTTCGAAAAATTTAACTCTCAAAGCCTCGAGTTCACTCAGATCGATTGGGGAATATCAATTTTGATGAAAATCGGCTCAACAGTTTAGGCAAAAGGTAAATCAGAGAAATCGTCAAGAAACTGCTATGCAGAGACGAAGCATTTCTCATCAAAATGCCATAAGAAATATTTGTTGATGAAGTCGATGAGAATATGTTAGTGTATTTTTTACCACTTGAAATTACTCAATCTATATTAAAAGAAATACTAGACAGTTTTGCAATTATCGGTGTTCGATCAGAATATGTTCAAAGCGAAGAATCCGGAGTATGTTTGCATCATGTTATGACAGTTATAGACATTTTTATCTATTGAATAAATCCAATTACGCATCCAGAGACGTGTGTATGATAATGCAATAGTTATTAATTGAGGTAATTCAATAATTCCATTTATTTACAAACAGTATTGATCAAAGCCAATCATTTACAAGGTTAGTTCGAAAGCTTTCATCGAGCTGGAAATAAATACGAGAAGTCGTGCCGTCTATGTTCTTGTCAATATCAATTTATAAAGCGAGTTTATTGGGTTTAGAATGTTTCGGATGCTCTTCGAAGGGAGAGAGAGCCCCCCTGGCGCCGCCTTCCGCTGGCAGGGCGGGGAGCGGGGCGGGGGGTGGGGCGCATGCGCGGAGAAGGCGGCGCTGGGGGCGGAGAGGGCCGCGGGGCCCCGGGGCCGGCCGCCCGCGCAAGCCGCGCAGACTGCGCGGTCCAGACGCGCTGCGCGAGCAGAGAAGCGTGACTCATTGGCCGGCCTCGCGCGTGTTCTCGAACAATTAAGCGTTCGTTCAGGTAGCTCCATACACAATTTTACACTTCACAGCTTGTGCGTAAACACGATTCGGCTCGTTTCTGTGTGACCTGCTCCCCAAATGGGAACAATTCGCCTCCAAAAACGTTCTATTTATGCGAGTGCGTTATATGATCAGTTTTTAGTACGGGTTTTATTGAATACAAATTCAAGTTATTGTTTTGGCGTATTGTTCCGCTTTGATAACCTTAACGAAATGAGTTCGATCTCTCTCGACCCCTACTAGTGGAGATTTCCACAGTGATTTCCACAGATTTTCCACAGTGCTCAAAAACTGTGCGGAGCTGGAAGAGTTGTCTCGCGGGCAATCGAGCTGTCATTCCCCCTCACGCGGGCCCGCGCAGACCGTTCCCGCGAGAGAGTTCTGATTTTCTTTGTCAGAAACGTCCCGTTTTTCTTTCAGTGCTGATTGCTAACACTTCCTCTCAGGACGTAAAAGGGACATGTTTAAATTGAAAATACTATTCTCATCTAGTAGTGATTCACTGTGAAACTGATTTTATATGACTTTTATCAAATATAGGAGAATAAAAAAGAGCAGAGAAATTTCCCCGGTAGAGACATTACTCGTCTATGGAGATACTGTAATCATTCTTAGTTTCTGGTCTGCGATATCTCTCGATGTGTCGTTTTTTGCAGAGTTTTTTGAAGTACAGAGTGAACACAAACAAACCACAGACAATAATAGAGCTTCAGGAATATGCTTTGAGAAACATTTTTGACAGAGACAAGAGTTTTTCAAAAAAAGTTAGCCAGAACATGGTTTTTTGAAGCAAGAAGTGCGCGGAAGTAGGCGGAGAGCATTTCCAACATTTCCTGTTAAGTAAGTTGTGTGTTGAAGGGCGTGGCCAGTGTAGAGGTCGGCGCGCGGTCGCATCACGCGGAATCGACGGGAACCAGAAGCACCGCGACCGCACAAGTCTTAAACAGGCGTCTTGTATCAACATGTTGTGATGAGCCACCATTAAAATGGCAATATTCTAGACCTTAATGTAAAATATTTCATCGTCATGTGGCTCCGCCCTCTAACGAACGAGAAAATCTCCACGGTGGTGTCAACATGTTTTCCAATTCGTGACGTGGAGATTTTCCCGTCCTCTAGAGGTTGGAGCCACATGGCGATAAAATCTTTGATAATAAGATATAGAATATTGCCATTTTAATGGTGGCTTATCACAATATTCACAGGCGTATTTAATCCTAAATATGTTTGAAAGTATGCAAGTAAATTCAACAAAGCTTAGAATGTAATGAATTTACTCATTTTATTTTCAATTGTTTAATGCATTGAAAATATTGAATGTATTTGTTTCCATTTGCCTTCTTTGATGTCGTGACAATCACTTGTATAAAAAAAAGAATAATACTCAATTTTTTGCTATCCAATCATGATATGAGCTGGCCTGAATAGCCAAGGTTGTTAAGGCTGTAGGGCCGTAGCTGCTTCGGCTCGAAGGGTCGCGGGTTCGAATTCCGACTCGGGCATGGAAGTTTGTGTGTACTCGTGCTGTCCTTACGTGTCATAAACACCTACAGTTACACCAATGTAAACAATCAGAGTGGTCACTTCATGATCTAGTAGTTAAAAAGCGACCTTAACGAAAATCATAAGCTGTTTGATTTTCAATCTTTCTTCGTATTATCAGTGGCCGTTTAGGAAAAGGTGTATACTAGCGTCCAAACACCTTCATTCGATTCCCAATATCAAGTTGCCCAACAGGTGTCCATCATTCCAATCCTTTCCTTTTCCTCATACGGGTAAAATAAAAACGTATTTAACTCCACCTTAATTCCGTTTCTTACGTCGCATGCACAAGCCCAAACGCGAACATTTTAAAAGGAAAAAAACAACACAATAAATGCTGATGTTTTGTGTGTCGGTTGCAGAGTTACTCTGTTTGTAGTTCCGACTCCGGTTCCATTCCCTCAAATGTATCCGTTTATTTTGCCGTGAGTTTCATGCCGAGGCCGAAAGGATGGGGCAGTTGGTGGCGCTTTCGCGGGCGCGCAGCTCAGCCCCGCAGGGTGGCGGAGGCGGCGGGCGCGCTTCCATCTGGCGCATTTTGTCGGACGCGGACGTAAAAGGTTACAGCGCGCATCTGAACGTAAAAGCGCGCGCGCCCGCACGCTAGGTACTCATCAGATCCGTTACCTACGTGCCGCTCAAAGGTCTTTCTCCATTGAGAGATGAACGCCCATTTGCAGCAACTCTTGCGTCTCATTACTGAGCGGAGGCGGACTGGCAGTGGCTGTGGCGGAGATGGCTGTGGCGGCGGTCGTCGTTCTAAGATATGCTTGCTCAAAAGTTTTTAGAAACGAAACGACTACTGTTTGGCGGTGATGAGAGTAATGAAAGCTCCAAACACGATCCTGTTGAGGATATCAAAAAATTCGTCATAATAATGCAGTATCTATTCTTAAATATTATCGGAAAATATCTCCGGGAAAATGCAGTCAAGTGTCAGATATGGAATTTATCTTTTATCAAAAGAAATGCAAAGAAAAAGGGTTGATGATTCCTCGAAAGCAATGCTGTTGTTTAAGAAAATATTGTGAATTTTATCCGTTCATTTGTGTCAACTCCTTCTATGGTGTTTTGTAATATGTAAAAAAGCTCTCTTTATAGAGGTATGATATTAAATTTTTAAACTTATTAAATAAAAAATTTCAAGCCTTTGGCGTGAGTATTATTGCTTTACTCGCCATTATTGTTTTCATAAAATATATCCAGGTTCTTCGAATGATAAATATTGCATAAACTTGACTACTGCCAAAGTTCTGGAAATGTTGTTCATAGCCCAATTACGACTGGGCTGTATTTTGCTAGAGAATTTAAAATTTGGCACTACGTGGTCACACAACGCTACTAATTCTTTGTTTTGTTTTCAAGCTCGCTTTAAGGATCGGGATCATCACAACTGACTCAGACATTTTGTTCCATTTCTTGTATCTTTCCATTTCCCCCAGGTAGTTCTCGCCTCTGAAAAGCCACCATCCGCAGTGGATTTTGATTCCACGAAATTAGATTTAGGAGTCAGCGTGCTAGCCATTAGGAGCAACGCAGTGCATTTATTGAAATTATTTAATTAATTATTTCATAGATTTTCTCTTAACACGTCATTTTCTATTAACATTATTTCCATATAAATACTGTGAAATTAGAAATACTGTGTTTATTGAAATAATTATTAATTTAAATATTTCTCTTCTACGCCTACGTCCATCAAGATGAAACAGATCAAATATGCATATTACAAAGCAATTGTTTTCCTAACTTTTGTATTTCGTTGCACTTTCAATGTTTGCAAGAACTAAATATTGCGTATTCTGTGGTGGATTTAAGGGGAGTCTTCAGCAAAACTCTGAGTTTTTTGGGGGGGATTTTAACGTGTTCTGAATATTTAGAATATTCTGAATAAAATGATACCCTGATCATTGTAATCATCATGATCATCATGATCATTGTAAAATACACCCTTTTAACTTATATTTCATATAAGTTAAAATACTATTAAAATATAATGTCGTTCTGGATACGAGTCTGGATACGAGTAATTTTCCATTTTTTGAGGGTAAACTAAATAATAATTAATATATGTGAGCAAAATGAGCACAGTAAGTTTCAGTCTTCAGAATTTGTGCATAAACGTACAGAAAATATAATGTAAAAATTCTTTTACTTCAAACATGCTGAAATTTAAAAATTTTTTCAAAAAATGTAAATCTACCTTCAATTACTTAAAAAATTTCCACCAAGTTTCTTTTAAAACGACAGCGTTAGGTTGCATAGTTTTCGGGATAATGGGCAAAAAGTACAGCTAAAATAACATGGAGATTTTTTTGAGAGTTTATGACTTCCCTTAAGGAAAAATACCCGGTAAGCAAAAAAATCAGGTGATGATTTAGCGATTTTCAATTACGAATCGAATTGTGACTTTTTAATACATAATACAAAATTAAAGTAAATATCATACATACGATTAATTAATTACGAATACAAAGTGAACCTTTTTATTTTTTCGGTCTTACTTCGAGAGAAGAGAAAGTAGTCTAATCGTGCGCCCGGAAAACTGCACATTTTCCATGAAAACCTTTTATTGCGGGGCCCTGGTCACAAAAAAGGGATAAATCTTATTCCTAATTATAGTAAATTACTTTTTTCTAACACGTCATGTAGTCAGAATCCATGTTTTGAGGGCTCTTGACATCAAAACATTGATAGACATCAAAACGTTTGCCCGTCGTTTCGAAATCTGTCATACGTGTGTCGACGATTTTCTCCCAAATTAAGGGGCTCAGATCGATTTAAAGGAACTCAAGACCCTCTGATTTTGAAACGGATATGTTGATTTTAGTACTTTACATGAAGCCTCAGCAACATTTTCAAAATTTTTCTGAACAGATATTTCAAATTTGTATGTCGAATAGCGTAAAAAACTCGGGTCTGATTTGCATTGAAATCCCAAATTTTTCGAAAATTAAAACTTTTTCGAATTTGTTCGTCTTCCTACCACTACAATATTGATGATAAAGATTTTTTCTATATTTTTTTCTATCTTTTCAACAAAAACAGATCTTGAAATATTAGTCATGTTCAATTTTGGAAAAGTAGTTCTCTCATAATTTTGCTCGAAATAAAGTTTTCAACAACTAGATTCTGAAAATCAGCGCTATTTTTTATTTAATTTTTATTGTATTAAAGGCTTGTATTAACGAACGGTTAAAATTATTGCTTGTTCTTTCTTTCGGCATACTCTCTATTTTTAAAGTTGCAAAAAATTTACAATGCAAAATTACAATATTAACGTTAGAGATTTTTGGTATAAATATTCTGATGTAAACAATCAGATCATGAGAATAGTCAATCTACAATATTTCGAAAAAACTAATAGTTTCGTCTAATTTCTGCTGGAAACGCAGTATAGTAAACATAATATAGTCAAAAAACATTTTCTCAAAAGCGCTCCAAACATTTTCTTCAAATCTTTTCCATGGATTGTGCAAGAATGGTGCAGGTCTCATTTTCATGGAAGTTTCTGAATTTTCTAACATTGCACATTTAGTGACAATGCACGACAATGTGTGCTGTTTCAGCATCACTAGTTTCTGTCTCTAAAACATAAGGGAAAAAATTATGTATACAAGTTTGAATTATCTGCCAGGTTATCGCGCGGCAACTAATCCAGTCGTAATTAGCAGCATCTTGTTATATGTTGTAGTGATACCGAATAGATTCAAGTTTATTCTGCCGCAAAATAACTCCACGCAGGCGGCGACGCGAGAGATGCGAGGCGCCACGGAGGGCGACCCGAGGGCCAGGCGAGGCGCCACGGTGTCGGCACCCTTCGCTCCATAATTCGTCGCGGACACGTGTGCCCCAACTCTGGGTAGCCGCTCTGCACACGACCCCTTCAGTATTTTTCCACGACGCCTGGAACTCTTCCGTCAACCTCCCTAGAGATTCCTAGCCCCTCACACCCCCCCGGTCGTTAATAACTGCCCCTTTTCGACGCAAAATTAAAGCGAGAGGGAGCGATAACCAGCCCCTCTCTCACTCTTTTCTCGGCCTCGAAAACATCCTCTGATTGGGCAGAAAATATCTAATGCGCAGTACCCTTTCGCCAATAGCAACCAGAATTCGGGTTTGTTCTAGAATATTCCAGAGTCACAGGGATAATTTTGGTGGGGGGAACGAGGTTTCCTAAAACTTGGAGCGACGAGGCACAAAAGAGAAGCTGGGGAGCTGTGTTCAGAATCGGACGCAAGTGGCGGCCGCAGGGGGGAACCTGTTATATTCTGTTGTGGCGTTCGGTTCGATGGACTTAGAAAAATTATTAAGTTTCTTGTAGAGTTTGGGTACAAGACTTCTGTGACGAACGCAGGCCGCAGAACAGTATTATGAACATTTGACAGCAATTCGTATTATATTACGTCCGATTTACGTGCGAACTCGAGACTCTCTTTTCCTTTGTGAATTTGTGCGATAATTCACGGGCTCATTAGTATCAAAGTATTGTGAGATCGACCGGGAATGAACCGACCGTGTCAGTGAATGAACTGTGCTGACCCATTCACCGCAGCGAGCAGACGGCGCTTTTGTGTTCCGGCCGCCTTGGCCGCTACCCTCGCAAGTACCTGATCTGACCTACATTTTCCGAGCGGCGCCCCTCGCCTCGCCACGAACCTCGCAGCCAGCTGACCTGAGGTCGTTCAACTTCAGTGGGTGGCGCAGGCCGCCTAACAGAGGTATTTTCTGTTTGAGTGTCTTATGTCGTACCCGCGATCGAGAGGTGTGAACAGTACATCAGACAATCAGTGTTGACTTCCTCTCGACCGGGCGACGAAGAGGAGTTCCCGGCCGCGCATGGCCGTCAAGCGGGAATTCGCGCGCGAAGAAGAGTTTCATCTGATTGTAATCACTTTGTAATTTTTTGTTCTCTTATGTGCATGACATTTCATTTTTTTGTTTTATTTCGATTTTGGGGGCATGCTCGCCAGAGTTATCATCACCAGACCATTAGCGTTTTCTTTTTTTTAATGAATAAATTCAACTTGTTCTAAATTCACATGTTTGACTTCTCATTCAACCTAGGCCACCGGCTTCCTCCATCTTCGCCGTTTCAGGTAATCTGTCGACTGAGCGGGCCGGCTACCCGTCTGAGGCGCCCAACCGAAGACCCGAGGGTAGTTGCAATTGGCTTTCCCACCGTGGGGCTCGATTAACGCGAAATAATCGTAATTTTCATTTTTTAATATCCCAGATAAGCGCCCTGAGATTTCTCTGCCTAAATTATTAAATTGTTTAAATTATTAAGATGATGGATGGAAGCACGGTGTAGAGAAGTTAATAACTTATGGTCTGTTGAGGATGTCATTTTGTACTGTGTTTTCCTTGTAAGTGTCATTGTCTTGTGTTGTGTTGTGTTGTGTGAATACCGTGTGCGCGTACTAAAACAAGTGAAACCGCGTAACATTGTAAAAATGCAGGACGAATCAGGTATTGACGTGACGGGTGAAGACAGTTTTGAGGAGCCGTCGACGCAAGGTCCCACCTTAAGTGAGATCTTGCGCGTTATGAGAGAAATTTCAGATAACACTGTTGCCAAATTTGAGGAGAAATTTTCAGACAACGCCGCTAAATTGAAAGAAATTAAAGACCAGTCAGATAGCAATGTCGCAAAATTAGAGGAGAAAATTGCAAATAATGCCGCGAAATTAGAGGAGAAAAATCTCAAATAATGCCGCGAAATTAGAGGAGAAAATCTCAAATAACGCTGCCAAATTACAGGAAATGTTAGATGAACGGTTCACAGCACATGAGAGCAAGTGTGAGGACAGATTTAACCGAATCGAAAGTCATTTGGAAGCCCAAGCAAATAAATTAGAAAGTCTCGAGCAAAACTTAACCATGAAATAGGGATTTTAAAGAATCAGGTCGAAGGCAGATGCGGGGAAATAGAGGGGAACGTAGAAAAACTCAGTCAGGAGTTGGGAAGGGCACAAGCGGAAACTACCGAAAATTTCAAAATTTTTAAAATCGAAATTCAGACCAAATTACAGGCATGCGACGGACAAAGTAGAAGCGTGCTGTGAGTCGGTTACTGAAAAGATCATTGAAGTTAAGCAGGAAATGGGCGAAAAATTTAATAAAATCGGACAGAAACTCCATTCAGAAGTGTCGCATATCCACGAAAAGTTCGCGCAAGTAGGCAATATTAGTGAGGAAAACATCAGGGAGAGAGAAGCCTAAATTAAAAAGGGAAATTGATCGTACTGTCCTAGAATTGGTAAAGGAGGAAATTGAAAAGGAACGCGAGAATTACCCAAATCCGAATTCTGGTGGCTCAGGCCTTCGCTTCTCGTGGGCTCCACCGCAAAACCTGTATTTTTCCGGAAAACCCGATGAAAATCCCAAAGTTTTCCTTGACCGGGCGGAAAATTACATGAATCTCACGAAGGCGGTACCTTCACACTTGAAGGCTAAATTTATGCAAGAATTGTTGAAAGGCAATGCATCTTATTGGATTTCCGCTTTTAAACCCTTTCCCTCAAAATTATGAAGAGTTTCGGGAGAAGTTTCTGAATCGATACTGGGGCGAACAACGGAGATATGAGTTCGAGCGGAAGATTTTAGAATCGCGATGGGAAAACCGCCACGGGCAGTCCTATTTAGACTACGCCATGGAGAAAATCTCCGCCATCAAGCTGTGTGACCCGCAGGCAAACGACCGAAAAATCATCTGGTTACTGACAGCTCATTTCCCAACGTATGTACAGAATATTGTCAACAGCGTGGAGTGTAGAGATTTAGAACGTTTCCAAGAACTGTTGGCACAATTTGATAGAACGCGGGACAACTATCACAATGAGAACCGCGACAGAAATCGCAGGCCCGACGGAAACTACCAAGGCAGGCCGCAGTGGCATAGAGATAATAGGGCCGGAGGGAACGAGGCAGATGATCGGCGAGCGCCGCCCGAATCCCGTGAGAACCGTGGACATCGCGATGAGAGAGATGGACGGCAAAATTCATCCCGGCCGGCTTCAACAAATTAGAAACGTCCCAGCTGTCTCGGTATCTGGGTGACGGACGAGTTTCTTTAGAGATACCATTTCATGCGATCATATCAGTGAATTATGCCTTTTTTGATTTTAACGAAGACGAGGATGTGACTATCAAAGAACGTGCCAGAAAATGCCCTATTATTGAATCCTTTATGGGAAATTTATGTGTCCAAGCTCTTATTGATACTGGTAGTGAAATTAGTGCTGTGTCAAAGAAATTTTATGCGCGACTTATAAGCGAGCGGATTCCAGTACCGACATTACCTACCGTCAGATGCTATGTCATAGGGGTTGGGAGAAAACGAAGCAAGCCAATTTCAATGCAGGTCCTGATTTCAATTAATATAGGAGATATGTTGTTTGATGTGCCCTGTCTAGTAATTGAAGATCTTAATCATGATGTTATTTTGGGGGTTGATTTTTTAAGAGAAAACGGTGGAATAATAGATTTTTCCAGAAATGTTATGAGTTTCGGTGCCGGTAAAGAAATTATTATTCAAGATGACGGGGAAGATAGGATTGATCTTAGCATTTCTAGTGCAACTTGGGAAGGGGGGGAAACGACGAAGGGGATTATTTGCCAAAATGTGCAAAAATGTGATTTTTTGAACTATGATGAACGCTCCCAGTTGCAGACAGTGCTACTTGATTATTTACATGTCTTCGGTCGCCCCGTTCATCCAATTAAAGACTTTTGTTTTCGAATTAGGGTTACCGATGACTCGCCGTTTAAGATGAAAAACTATCCTATTCCACAAGCTTTAAGGGGGGAAGTTGATGAGACCGTCAGAAAAATGATTGACGAGGGCATCATCGAGAGATCAGTGACCGCCTATCTAAATCCGATTGTCGTTGTAAAAAAGAAAGACGGAGGGGTCAGAATTTGTTTAGACGCTCGCAGAATTAATGAAGTGACCGTTCCAGAAAATGAGGCGCCGCAGAATATTGATGATATTCTTTGGAAGTTTAACCAAACAAAAATTTTCTCAGCTTTGGATTTTTCTAGTTCGTACTGGCAAATTGCTATTCACCCAGACGACAGAAAATTTACAGGATTCCTTTACAACGGCCTCACTTATGTCTGGAAGCGGATGCCTTTCGGCCTAAAGAACAGTGGCGCAGCCTTCATTCGATGCTTAGATGAAAAATTAGGTGACGAACTCAAACGCTTCGTTACGCCTTATATTGACGACCTTGTGATTTCATCTCGAAATTTTCAGGAACATCTTTGTCATTTAAGGCGACTGTTAGAATGCCTTTCTACCAATCAAATGAGAGAATGAAAACTTAATTCCAAACTTTATTAATCTCTAAAATAAACTCGCCAGAACCGTACAGCTTACCGAGTAGTTCGTGATAGCCGTGCCTTCACTGTTTAAGAAATAATATTTGTAACCGTAGATTAGGGAATTCAGATTTTCTTGTAGTTTATTAGTTTATTTTATTACTCCACCATTATTAGGGTTAGTGAGTTTAATTTAAGGGTAATTATTTGAATAAGACCTTTTATGTAATTGTTATCACAGAAATTAGTCGTTAGAATTCGGTACCACTTTTTTTAAATTTTTTTTTGACGAGATAAGCATCTCAGGTTTCAAAACTTCTCACCACGCCTTACGAATTTTAAAACACGATGCATATCTCTACTGCGGGAAGGGAGGCCAATGTAGTGATACCGAATAGATTCAAGTTTATTCTGCCGCAAAATAACTCCACGCAGGCGGCGACGCGAGAGATGCGAGGCGCCACGGAGGCGACCCGAGGGCCAGGCGAGGCGCCACGGTGTCGGCACCCTTCGCTCCCTAATTCGTCAGCGGACACGTGTGCCCCAACTCTGGGTAGCCGCTCTGCACACGACCCCTTCAGTATTTTTCCACGACGCCTGGAACTCTTCCGTCAACCTCCCTAGAGATTCCTAGCCCCTCACACCCCCCCGGTCGTTAATAACTGCCCCTTTTCGACGCAAAATTAAAGCGAGAGGGAGCGATAACCAGCCCCTCTCTCACTCTTTTCTCGGCCTCGAAAACATCCTCTGATTGGGCAGAAAATATCTAATGCGCAGTACCCTTTCGCCAATAGCAGCCAGAATTCGGGTTTGTTCTAGAATATTCCAGAGTCACAGGGATAATTTTGGTAGGGGGGAACGAGGTTTCCTAAAACTTGGAGCGACGAGGCACAAAAGAGAAGCTGGGGAGCTGTGTTCAGAATCGGACGCAAGTGGCGGCCGCAGGGGGGAACCTGTTATATTCTGTTGTGGCGTTCGGTTCGATGGACTTAGAAAAATTATTAAGTTTCTTGTAGAGTTTGGGTACAAGACTTCTGTGACGAACGCAGGCCGCAGAACAGTATTATGAACATTTGACAGCAATTCGTATTATATTACGTCCGATTTACGTGCGAACTCGAGACTCTCTTTTCCTTTAGTGAATTTGTGCGATAATTCACGGGCTCATTAGTATCAAAGTATTGTGAGATCGACCGGGAATGAACCGACCGTGTCAGTGAATGAACTGTGCTGACCCATTCACCGCAGCGAGCAGACGGCGCTTTTGTGTTCCGGCCGCCTTGGCCGCTACCCTCGCAAGTACCTGATCTGACCTACATTTTCCGAGCGGCGCCCCTCGCTCGCCACGAACCTCGCAGCCAGCTGACCTGAGGTCGTTCAACTTCAGTGGGTGGCGCAGGCCGCCTAACAGAGGTATTTTCTGTTTGAGTGTCTTATGTCGTACCCGCGATCGAGAGGTGTGAACAGTACATCAGACAATCAGTGTTGACTTCCTCTCGACCGGGCGACGAAGAGGAGTTCCCGGCCGCGCATGGCCGTCAAGCGGGAATTCGCGCGCGAAGAAGAGTTTCATCTGATTGTAATCACTTTGTAATTTTTTGTTCTCTTATGTGCATGACATTTCATTTTTTTGTTTTATTTCGATTTTGGGGGCATGCTCGCCAGAGTTATCATCACCAGACCATTAGCGTTTTCTTTTTTTTAATGAATAAATTCAACTTGTTCTAAATTCACATGTTTGACTTCTCATTCAACCTAGGCCACCGGCTTCCTCCATCTTCGCCGTTTCAGGTAATCTGTCGACTGAGCGGGCCGGCTACCCGTCTGAGGCGCCCAACCGAAGACGCGAGGGTAGTTGCAATTGGCTTTCCCACCGTGGGGCTCGATTAACGCGAAATAATCGTAATTTTCATTTTTTAATATCCCAGATAAGCGCCCTGAGATTTCTCTGCCTAAATTATTAAATTGTTTAAATTATTAAGATGATGGATGGAAGCACGGTGTAGAGAAGTTAATAACTTATGGTCTGTTGAGGATGTCATTTTGTACTGTGTTTTCCTTGTAAGTGTCATTGTCTTGTGTTGTGTTGTGTTGTGTGAATACCGTGTGCGCGTACTAAAACAAGTGAAACCGCGTAACATTCGTAAAAATGCAGGACGAATCAGGTATTGACGTGACGGGTGAAGACAGTTTTGAGGAGCCGTCGACGCAAGGTCCCACCTTAAGTGAGATCTTGCGCGTTATGAGAGAAATTTCAGATAACACTGTTGCCAAATTTGAGGAGAAATTTTCAGACAACGCCGCTAAATTGAAAGAAATTAAAGACCAGTCAGATAGCAATGTCGCAAAATTAGAGGAGAAAATTGCAAATAATGCCGCGAAATTAGAGGAGAAAATCTCAAATAATGCCGCGAAATTAGAGGAGAAAATCTCAAATAATGCCGCGAAATTAGAGGAGAAAATCTCAAATAACGCTGCCAAATTACAGGAAATGTTAGATGAACGGTTCACAGCACATGAGAGCAAGTGTGAGGACAGATTTAACCGAATCGAAAGTCATTTGGAAGCCCAAGCAAATAAATTAGAAAGTCTCGAGCAAAAACTTAACCATGAAATAGGGATTTTAAAGAATCAGGTCGAAGGCAGATGCGGGGAAATAGAGGGGAACGTAGAAAAACTCAGTCAGGAGTTGGGAAGGGCACAAGCGGAAACTACCGAAAATTTCAAAATTTTTAAAATCGAAATTCAGACCAAATTACAGGCATGCGACGACAAAGTAGAAGCGTGCTGTGAGTCGGTTACTGAAAAGATCATTGAAGTTAAGCAGGAAATGGGCGAAAAATTTAATAAAATCGGACAGAAACTCCATTCAGAAGTGTCGCATATCCACGAAAAGTTCGCGCAAGTAGGCAATATTAGTGAGGAAAACATCAGGGAGAGAGAAGCCTAAATTAAAAAGGGAAATTGATCGTACTGTCCTAGAATTGGTAAAGGAGGAAATTGAAAAGGAACGCGAGAATTACCCAAATCCGAATTCTGGTGGCTCAGGCCTTCGCTTCTCGTGGGCTCCACCGCAAAACCTGTATTTTTTCCGGAAAACCCGATGAAAATCCCAAAGTTTTCCTTGACCGGGCGGAAAATTACATGAATCTCACGAAGGCGGTACCTTCACACTTGAAGGCTAAATTTATGCAAGAATTGTTGAAAGGCAATGCATCTTATTGGATTTCCGCTTTAAACCCTTTCCCTCAAAATTATGAAGAGTTTCGGGAGAAGTTTCTGAATCGATACTGGGGCGAACAACGGAGATATGAGTTCGAGCGGAAGATTTTAGAATCGCGATGGGAAAACCGCCACGGGCAGTCCTATTTAGACTACGCCATGGAGAAAATCTCCGCCATCAAGCTGTGTGACCCGCAGGCAAACGACCGAAAAATCATCTGGTTACTGACAGCTCATTTCCCAACGTATGTACAGAATATTGTCAACAGCGTGGAGTGTAGAGATTTAGAACGTTTCCAAGAACTGTTGGCACAATTTGATAGAACGCGGGACAACTATCACAATGAGAACCGCGACAGAAATCGCAGGCCCGACGGAAACTACCAAGGCAGGCCGCAGTGGCATAGAGATAATAGGGCCGGAGGGAACGAGGCAGATGATCGGCGAGCGCCGCCCGAATCCCGTGAGAACCGTGGACATCGCGATGAGAGAGATGGACGGCAAAATTCATCCCGGCCGGCTTCAACAAATTAGAAACGTCCCAGCTGTCTCGGTATCTGGGTGACGGACGAGTTTCTTTAGAGATACCATTTCATGCGATCATATCAGTGAATTATGCCTTTTTTGATTTTAACGAAGACGAGGATGTGACTATCAAAGAACGTGCCAGAAAATGCCCTATTATTGAATCCTTTATGGGAAATTTATGTGTCCAAGCTCTTATTGATACTGGTAGTGAAATTAGTGCTGTGTCAAAGAAATTTTATGCGCGACTTATAAGCGAGCGGATTCCAGTACCGACATTACCTACCGTCAGATGCTATGTCATAGGGGTTGGGAGAAAACGAAGCAAGCCAATTTCAATGCAGGTCCTGATTTCAATTAATATAGGAGATATGTTGTTTGATGTGCCCTGTCTAGTAATTGAAGATCTTAATCATGATGTTATTTTGGGGGTTGATTTTTTAAGAGAAAACGGTGGAATAATAGATTTTTCCAGAAATGTTATGAGTTTCGGTGCCGGTAAAGAAATTATTATTCAAGATGACGGGGAAGATAGGATTGATCTTAGCATTTCTAGTGCAACTTGGGAAGGGGGGGAAACGACGAAGGGGATTATTTGCCAAAATGTGCAAAAATGTGATTTTTTGAACTATGATGAACGCTCCCAGTTGCAGACAGTGCTACTTGATTATTTACATGTCTTCGGTCGCCCCGTTCATCCAAT
This sequence comes from Acheta domesticus, assembly GCA_031308135.1. Classification (NCBI taxonomy): domain Eukaryota; kingdom Metazoa; phylum Arthropoda; class Insecta; order Orthoptera; family Gryllidae; genus Acheta; species Acheta domesticus. The sequence goes on along the minus strand of JAHLJT010008446.1, from coordinate 112,287,373 downwards.
TAAAGACTTTTGTTTTCGAATTAGGGTTACCGATGACTCGCCGTTTAAGATGAAAAACTATCCTATTCCACAAGCTTTAAGGGGGGAAGTTGATGAGACCGTCAGAAAAATGATTGACGAGGGCATCATCGAGAGATCAGTGACCGCCTATCTAAATCCGATTGTCGTTGTAAAAAAGAAAGACGGAGGGGTCAGAATTTGTTTAGACGCTCGCAGAATTAATGAAGTGACCGTTCCAGAAAATGAGGCGCCGCAGAATATTGATGATATTCTTTGGAAGTTTAACCAAACAAAAATTTTCTCAGCTTTGGATTTTTCTAGTTCGTACTGGCAAATTGCTATTCACCCAGACGACAGAAAATTTACAGGATTCTTTTACAACGGCCTCACTTATGTCTGGAAGCGGATGCCTTTCGGCCTAAAGAACAGTGGCGCAGCCTTCATTCGATGCTTAGATGGAAAATTAGGTGACGAACTCAAACTCTTCGTTACGCCTTATATTGACGACCTTGTGATTTCATCTCGAAATTTTCAGGAACATCTTTGTCATTTAAAGCGACTGTTAGAATGCCTTTCTACCAATCAAATGAAAGAATGAAAACTTAATTCCAAACTTTATTAATCTCTAAAATAAACTCGCCAGAACCGTACAGCTTACCGAGTAGTTCGTGATAGCCGTGCCTTCACTGTTTAAGAAATAATATTTGTAACCGTAGATTAGGGAATTCAGATTTTCTTGTAGTTTATTAGTTTATTTTATTACTCCACCATTATTAGGGTTAATGAGTTTAATTTAAGGGTAATTATTTGAATAAGACCTTTTATGTAATTGTTATCACAGAAATTAGTCGTTAGAATTCGGTACCACTTTTTTTAAATTTTTTTTGACGAGATAAGCATCTCAGGTTTCAAAACTTCTCACCACGCCTTACGAATTTTAAAACACGATGCATATCTCTACTGCGGGGAAGGGAGGCCAATGTAGTGATACCGAATAGATTCAAGTTTATTCTGCCGCAAAATAACTCCACGCAGGCGGCGACGCGAGAGATGCGAGGCGCCACGGGGGCGACCCGAGGGCCAGGCGAGGCGCCACGGTGTCGGCACCCTTCGCTCCATAATTCGTCGCGGACACGTGTGCCCCAACTCTGGGTAGGCCGCTCTGCACACGACCCCTTCAGTATTTTTCCACGACGCCTGGAACTCTTCCGTCAACCTCCCTAGAGATTCCTAGCCCCTCACACCCCCCCGGTCGTTAATAACTGCCCCTTTTCGACGCAAAATTAAAGCGAGAGGGAGCGATAACCAGCCCCTCTCTCACTCTTTTCTCGGCCTCGAAAACATCCTCTGATTGGGCAGAAAATATCTAATGCGCAGTACCCTTTCGCCAATAGCAACCAGAATTCGGGTTTGTTCTAGAATATTCCAGAGTCACAGGGATAATTTTGGTAGGGGGAACGAGGTTTCCTAAAACTTGGAGCGACGAGGCACAAAAGAGAAGCTGGGGAGCTGTGTTCAGAATCGGACGCAAGTGGCGGCCGCAGGGGGGAACCTGTTATATTCTGTTGTGGCGTTCGGTTCGATGGACTTAGAAAAATTATTAAGTTTCTTGTAGAGTTTGGGTACAAGACTTCTGTGACGAACGCAGGCCGCAGAACAGTATTATGAACATTTGACAGCAATTCGTATTATATTACGTCCGATTTACGTGCGAACTCGAGACTCTCTTTTCCTTAGTGAATTTGTGCGATAATTCACGGGCTCATTAGTATCAAAGTATTGTGAGATCGACCGGGAATGAACCGACCGTGTCAGTGAATGAACTGTGCTGACCCATTCACCGCAGCGAGCAGACGGCGCTTTTGTGTTCCGGCCGCCTTGGCCGCTACCCTCGCAAGTACCTGATCTGACCTACATTTTCCGAGCGGCGCCCCTCGCTCGCCACGAACCTCGCAGCCAGCTGACCTGAGGTCGTTCAACTTCAGTGGGTGGCGCAGGCCGCCTAACAGAGGTATTTTCTGTTTGAGTGTCTTATGTCGTACCCGCGATCGAGAGGTGTGAACAGTACATCAGACAATCAGTGTTGACTTCCTCTCGACCGGGCGACGAAGAGGAGTTCCCGGCCGCGTATGGCCGTCAAGCGGGAATTCGCGCGCGAAGAAGAGTTTCATCTGATTGTAATCACTTTGTAATTTTTGTTCTCTTATGTGCATGACATTTCATTTTTTTGTTTTATTTCGATTTTGGGGGCATGCTCGCCAGAGTTATCATCACCAGACCATTAGCGTTTTCTTTTTTTTAATGAATAAATTCAACTTGTTCTAAATTCACATGTTTGACTTCTCATTCAACCTAGGCCACCGGCTTCCTCCATCTTCGCCGTTTCAGGTAATCTGTCGACTGAGCGGGCCGGCTACCCGTCTGAGGCGCCCAACCGAAGACCCGAGGGTAGTTGCAATGTGATGCTGCAAATTGTCTCCAAGTTGCTGAACATAGTCAATTCCAGTTAATGGTCAGTTCAGATGTACAAGAGGTCCCAGTCTATTCCGTGTAAAAGCAGCCCACCCCATTATGGATCCACCGCCAGCTTGCATAGTGCATAGTGCCTTGTTGACGACTTGCGTCCATGGCTTCGTGGTGACAGTGCAACACTCGAACCCTACCATCTGGTGTTACCAACTGATATCGGGACTCTCTGACCAAGCCACGGTTTTCCAGTCGTATAGGGTCCAATCGATATGGTCACAAGACCAGGAGAGACGCTGCAGGCGATGTGCTGTTAGCAAAGGCACTCGAGCTTCTGCTGCCACAGCGCATTAATGCCAAATTTCGACGCACTGACCTAACGGATGCAATCGTCGAAAGTCTCATATTGATTACTGCTGTTATTTCACGCAGTGTTGTTTACCTGTTAGCACTGACAACTCTACGCACTGACAATTCTACGCCGCTGCTCTCGGCTATTAAGTGAAGGCGGTCGGCCACTGCGTTGTCCGTGGTGAGAGGTTGTGCCTGAAATGAGGCATTATCGGCACACTCTTGACACTGTAGATCTCGGAATATTAAATTCCCTAACGATTTCCGGAATAGAATGTCCCATGCATCTAGCTCCAACTAACATTTCGCGTTGAATGTTAATTCCCACGTTCAGCCATAATCACGTCAGAAACCTTTTCACATGAATTACTTGAGTACAAATAAATCTCTGCCAATGCACTGCCTTTGTATACCTTTTGTACGCGATATTATTGCCATTTGTATATTTTCATATTGTTATCCCGACTTTTGTCACCTTAGCGTAGTACATCGACGATTTTTTTTAAATTTAGATTATTCTATGTTCGGTGCTTGATGGGGGGGTTCCGATCGTTAAAATTAAATCTTTTTTTTTTCGAATGACGAAATCCAAATATTGTAGAGGACTATCTCGCATACAAACTTTCTTTTTTTTGTGAAAAATATTGGAAAACCAATAAATTCATTCCTACAGTCAGTCGTGAAAAACTCAGTATACATTCGAGTAAAATCGCCAAAGTTTCCTTAAATTTCTTACTTTCATGTTCTTTAACGTATTATGCACAAAAACTCAAATAGATTTCCTGTAATCCGCTTCCTCTACTTGAGGCCTTCTCAGCTCAGTGGCTCCCCGGGCCGCTCTGAGCCGATACCGGCGCGCGAGCCCAGAAACTCAGTTTGCGAGCTGCGATGTGTCGAGAGGGGATGGACGTCACTCAGCGGCAGGAGAAATGGCTTCGGGAGGCGCTGTGGGGCGGCTGAACCCCTAAAAGCCACCGGCTCCGATGTGCATGACACAGAGACGACGCGAAATATCTTTCGTATTCCGACCTTCGTTTGGAAGGATGTACGCAAATACGCAAGACGGTGGCAATAGAATTAGTTAATAATAGAATAAATAAAGTGGTTTTAAGACCATGAATATCGATTTTGAACTTCTCGCAAAACATTTTTCTGCGTACATCATAAAAGACTGAACATAAAACAGCGGATAGTTGCATAATTGCAAACTGTCGTGAATCTATAGGTTTTAGTAAAATCTATATGCAAACAATTGATTGATACTATTAGAAAAATATAATTGGATTGATTGATTTGGAAAAATATAATTGTATTTGAATAAGTAACATAATTCGTAAAAATATATTATGAACGTATTTCTATTAAAAAGTATTAAGCATATATTTGTTAAAATTGAATATAAAAACCATGTTTTCCGTAGATGAGTAGGTTTCAATTGAAAATTTATTTTGAATCAGAATAATTGTAAAATGTACTATTTTGACTTTTTACTGTCTTATTCGGCTAGGAAATGGTTTAAGACGAACAATGCTTAAATAACTAAAGAAATTTGTTTAAATGTAAATTAATATTAAACAGTTAATATAATCAAGAAAATAACCCTATTGTGACGTCGTGGGAACAGTAATACAATCACAGACGCGAGCTCAACTATATACTTGTACTGGTTTATTTGTAACTATTATGTACAAGGAATACGTTTAACAAATTAAGTACAGCTGTGATAGACGTTTCCCCGATCGCATGAGCGATTCCTAAATAGTTGAAAGAACTGTCTGACTCGTGACCCTCGCACCTCCTCAGATGATTACGCATACAGCACACTGCCCCATGACCGCAGTCACCCATGGAAATGATAAATGATTCCCAACACAAACGTCCCAATACATGGGTTGCCCTACGAACATCACTTGTCTACGCACCGCCCTGGGCGCAATGTTCTGTAGATCCACTCAGATCGAAACCTACCCACGCGCCTTGCGCTCTCGCCCAAATACCCTCAGACCACGTGACACGCGACGTCATCTCACGTTCGCGCGACGACCAACACGTGATCGCCGCGCCGCCACGTGGTTCTGGCAGTCCTCCCCTCGGATTCCAGGAAGCTCCCAAAATACCTCAGGGAGGTTCCACCCCTTCGCTTCGGCCTTTTCAGCCCCTCCTGCTTGCAACACTAACGGCGTCTGCCTACGCCCTAATCTGCAGTCCGGCGCCCTCCTGTTGTTCTGGTGGCCGACGTCCTGCTTTGAGGTCCCTTCCTGCGAGGTACGTTTGCAGTACGTGACATGATGAAATACCAACGGGTTCGTTGCGCCCAATTCGTAGCTTCCCCTCATTGGGAACTTGTCATTGGATCCGCAATACACGATGCTTTCGTCAAACAGTTCTGACGGTCATTCGCGTGTCCTATCATCAAAAGGCGCTGCCTACCCTGAACTCTAAAACTGCCCTCCCCATCACAAGCGACCTCTTCCTCGCGATAACTACCGTCTCACTTCGGAGCACCGCTTGGAGCCGAAACGAGCGCTCGCGCCCGTTTGAAGCAAGATGGGCAGGCCATCTCTAATTTGAGAACGTCATAGAAATTAGCCCATGACAAAGTCCGTCTACCATATTTAAAGAGCTATCATTAAGATTCTTTGCCAAATATTGTTTATTCGCTACCGTCGAGTGATCGATAAACCTATATTTTCAATATAATTTTTCTCCACGCTTTCCTTTGGATTTTTTTACAAAAGGATAGTACTTGGAGACGAAAGAATACCTGGCTCTTAAATCTCTAAGCTACAAGGCAATTTCAAGACAATTTTGAACCATTGAACGACTTATCTTTTCCTGCAGTTGTATTTGAGCTTCATTACAGAAATCCATCATGTAAGATTTTAATAGGAAGTTATGAAATTTAACAAAGTTAAATTAACATTTTCAAAAATTCAGAGTTCAACGAAATTGGAATCTCCGCCACTTATAAGCGTACTTAGCTCTACACAAAAATATCCAAGATTTTGTAGGCATTTTGAGAATATTGTGAAAAACGTAAGCATCGTAGAAGCATAAATTACGCCCAAAATAAAAATTTACACTCGCAGGCCCTTGATTTTGGCAGATTGATCGTGGAATATCAATTCTGAAAAAATCGTCCGAGTGGTTCAACCGTTAGTGTTGTCCACAAATGGACAAACAGAGACAGACGTTTTGCCGTAAACCAATTTTTCGGCAACAAGGACCCACAAAACATGTATTCTGACTGGACAGATTATTAGAGGAAGTCGTTATTATATACAGAAGTAATACTTATCCACATGTCTGATATCAGAACCCCAGAATATATTTCCATCGAAAAATCGACACTTCCCTCAGCAGCATTACAAAACTTTCTCTTTAAGTCGTAACTACGTAGTAGGAGGTAAACCTGAAAATCTTTATTGTGCGTTGCTGTCATACTCGGGACATTTGAATATGTACTAGTGGTTCTCTAAAACGAGGTCTTCTCCGTTTTCATTAGAGACATCCAGAGTTTATCAGGATATGAGAGTCAAAAGAGACGAGACCGTAGCTGCATCTCCCAAAAGGAGGATATTACATGTGCTAAACCAGGTGACAAGTCAGACCACAAGGAGAGGTCCCCTGGCAACCATTCGTTCAAAATCCAAATAGGCGTTTCACATTACTTTTCATGCAGCTAAAACTATGTGAACGGTGGAACCGTACGTGTGTGGTGAAATTACTTCATGGTACATTCAAGAAAAGCATTCTTAATGTGATAAGTCAGATGTTTCTCATGTTCTCACTGTTAGTGCGCAAAGATAGATATTTTTGTTTTCGATATTCAAATGCTAAGATGGCCCTTGTTTTGCTTCTGGGTGTGAATGTAGCTTCATTGTGCCCACGTTTTGTTGAATTTCCTTTTTGGTAATTGCTGTAGAGTAAGGCTGGGGCGTGTGGTGTTTTTAATAGCAATATTTAAAAAATCATATCTGTAGTTCGTTTACCGATTTTCTATTACTTGAGAGCGAAAACATCTAGTGTTCAATTGTTCCTAACCTCGCATTTTTGGTACTTTTATTCGTCATTTAGTTGTTAATAGTAAAAAGACGGGAAGGAATTCTGAAGATTAATTATTCTTCGCAAATTATTCTTCTCCCACATACGTCACAAGCAGATTTTTACTGTTTTTCGGTGAAAAATAAATCTAAAAATAAATTTTAATCTTCTCGAAAATGGATATAATGAGTCATTGTTGTCAAAGAAATACTGTTTAGTACTTTCCGTTCGTAAAAATTGTGCGAGTGCATGGGATACCGAAGAAGAAAAACATTCTACAGTAATAAACTTAAGATATTTGCAATTGATAAGAATATAATTTTCAATGGATGGCCAAGCAGACTAAGATTACCGTGCTATTGTAAATTTTCTTCGATTATTGTATCTGACTTTTCCAAGAAATAACCAACATCCTTATAGTATAATCGATTTTTGTAAGAAGTGCCCGTGTGCACTAAATGATTCTAGAGTTTTGAAAAATTGGAACTTTTTCCTGCAGGAATACATTACTTTCTTTATACTACTAGAAGAATGCGCGAAAGTATGAAGTGAAACTTTCGCAAAATTCGAAATTTTAGAGCTTTTAATAATAATAATAATTATTATTATTATTATCATTATCATCATTACTATTATTATCTAAACAGTTGTTGCAAGCTGACTTTGGTTACAAGCTCCGTGGTGATGAAAGGCCAGTATCACATTTGTTTTCAATGGATGATCTGAAAGTGTTTGCTAAGAATGAAGCAATTCTCTCCCAAATGTTGTCTGTCGTGAATGACTTAAGCAGTTTGGTCTTGAGAAATGTGCAAAAAGAAAGGGGCAAACTGAAAACGTAGGAGAGCATCGAAGTTGATACGCACACTGTGATTCAAGATCTTGAGCCAGGTAAAACTTACAAATATCTGGGCATTGAAGAATGGGAGACCATCTCGAACGACACAATTAAAGAGAATTCGCAAGGAGTATTACAGGAGTGTGAGATTCAGTGGTTCTGCAGTCCACTCTGAATTCCAGAAATAAAATATCAGCAATAGGTAGATTGGCGGTGTTTGTAGCCGAATACAGTTTCGGACAAGTTGACTGGACTGAGCAAGAAATTTGCATCATGGATCGAAAAACCAGAAAACTGCTAACAATGCATCATGTTTCCCACCCTCGAGCTGATATACATAGACTTTATGTGTCACGTAAGAAAGGAAGAAGGGGCCTCAGAAAAATTGAGGCCTCCTGGCACAACGCAATAGTCGGGATGGGAAAGTATGTAGTCAGCCGTCAAGATGACCCTCTAATGAGTCAGGTCATGAAATCTGACCGAAGAATGGGAAACAGAGGCATTGTTAGTGTAGCAAGAAGCATTGCAAAGAAAACTATGCAAGACACGCAGGATGACAGACACTGAACTTGTGATGCTTCTTAACATGAAATGCGAGACACAAAAAATGTTAAAGAAATCGTGGAGAGACAAACCACTCCACGGACAATATTTGAAACGAATGGAAAGAGCACATATCAATAAAGATCAATCATTTACGTGACTTAAAAGGGAAGAATGAAGCCAGAATCGGAAGATCTTGTAATAGATGCCCAAGATCAGGTCTTGAGAACACGAAATTATGATAAAGCGGGTCCCAAAATTTCCCCAGATGATAAATGCCGCATTTGCCAGGAACACGTAGAAACCATTGATCATATTGTCTCAGTTTGTCTAATCCTAGCAAAGACCGAATACTTGAAATGACACGGCAGGGTGTGTACCTACCTCCACTGGCAGATCTGTACCGCCCTCGAAGTTCCAAACACATGCCCTAAATGGTACAAAAACTCACCAAAGCTGGTGACGTCTATTGGATTGTGTATGAATGTGTACGACCAACAAATTGAAACTGATCGCACGATAGTGGCAAACAAACCGGATATAGTTATCCTGGATTTGGAGAAAAAATTGTATTTACTTGTCGATGTTGCTGTACCTTGCGATCAAAACGTTACCAAGTAGGCAAAGAAACGTCTTAAATACCCGAGTTTGAAAATCGAGATCAGCCGAATGTGGGGCGAAAAAACAGAGGTCGTACCGATAATTACCGGAGCTCTGAGATTTGTTCCGTAAAATTTGTGTAAAAACTTGCCTAAACTCCCAGGCAATTCAAAAGTCTGGGAAGTGCAAGAAATCGCATTATTTGGAACAGCCCACATTTTGCGCAAAGTATTGTAGAGACACCGACAGTCCCTAGATCTCCTCCTTAGGTAGCTGGTTGCAACCTGGAGAAGATTTTACATTCGGCCGACTCATAATATCTTTAGTCGTGATGCAGTGGAATAATAATAATAATAATAATAATGATAATAATAATAATAATAATAATAATGATAATAATAATAATAATAATAATAATAATAATAATAATAATAATAATAATAATAATAACAACTCCACCTAGGGAGTACACGACTTTGCATTTGGTGGTGAAGCTTGAGTACCCCCATGAGCCTGAGAGCTATGTCAGTGGTAGCCTAGCTACCGGTAGGGCCTCCCTTGCTGAATAGATTAAAGGTGAGGGGTCTGACGAAGAAGTACTCCATACCGAGGAGAAGTAAGTAGAGAGAGAAGGGTCATGAATTTTTTCGACTTCCTGTTGTCGGCCCATGGAGGGTACGGAAGAGAAATTGAGTTGGCACACAAGGACACTGATTAGAGTGGAGGTCCTCTACACCCCAACTACAATCACAACCTCAAAAAAAATTAAAAACTTGTGTCTACTTTGAAAGAAGGCTACTGACCTGGCGCCAACGATATAGGCAATGGTAGGAAATGGTGCGGTGTTTTCGATGTTTCCATCATAGAAATGCATATGAGGCGTTGGCGTAGGCAATCTGCCATACAGCAACGTGATGAGTGTTGTCCCGTCAGGGGCCAATGCCACCTCCTCTATCGATTATAATTGACCTGAATTTAAAAAATCTGCCCCAAAACCAGCGCCGCAAAAACATACAGGTCACATAGTCCAGCCCCTCGGTTAGAAATATCATTCACGTTTTATATTTTTGAGGTTATGTCAAAAACCTGATATTGTGGGATAAAATGCACACCAGATTCGGATTTAGCGACCCCCAAAAATATACAGAAACACGGTCTGATCCCCAGACACGAACAAAATTCTTTTTTGTGTGGCTGTGTAAGTCATGGAAGTCTCTTGGAAAGATATCGGAGCTGTCAGGAGAATGTTGCAGGACGTCTCAGCGAAACTTCGCAAGGAGAGCGAGGATCTTCTTGGACACCTTTCAGCTTTGTGTCGATCATATGATGCACCGTCCCTTTGCTGATCGTAAGTTCACCAGGTATGCCACGTGTGGTGATCCGACGATTCTGCCATATGAGCTCATCCACGGCCGCAATCGTGACACTGTTGGCCACATCGTGCCCCGCGCGTGGCAAGTCCTTGATGTTGAAGCATCCCGCCGCTTAATGCTGACACAATCAGAAAATGACACACTGTGCAAGACACCCCTCGCCATACAACTCTGATCCAGCGATAAATTTGGGACACATACTGCTTTCCTGCGTGAAGAAATTGGATCACTATTCTTCTTGCGGCTCTGGAGGCATCCATAATGCAAAGAACTGCATAAACAACGTAACCAAATAGTGGCAATCGCGACGTCCTTCTCTCCACCTGTGCAACAGAGATAAAACATCGCGCCATCTATCGGCTACCACGTTCACTTTCGGAGAGATGATAAAACGCCGTTACGGCTACGGTCTCCTTTTCATTTGGGCACACAGACATTCAGATTTTACTTTCTCGTATACATACGTACATACGGAGTAATACACGTAGCATAAATAAAGTTATGTAATGATGAGGAAAATCGATTTCGAGATATCGACGGAAATACGCGTTTTGGGGTCCCCTGGTACTAAAAAAATGTTTTTACTTCCTCGCCTTACGAATACTTCGTAAGAAGAGAAAGTTGTATTATCGTGCGCCGAAAAGTGGCAAATTTTCGCAAGGAAAACTCTTATAGCTGGTGTCTGGTAACGAAAAAGTGGATAAAACCTGTTGCTAAATTTAGGAAAAAGTCCTCTAACTCGTGATGTAGCCAAAATCCATGTTTTGTGGCTTCTTACCGAAAACTCGATTGACGGCAAAACGTCCGTTTGTGCTTCTGTCTGTCCGTCTGTGGTCAACGCTAGCCCCTTCAACCGATTTTCTTCAAAATTGATATTCCCCAATCGATTTGGCTGATGTTGAGGCTCTTGAAATTTGAAACCGATATTTTAACTTTGGGGGTTACATTACATAAAGCCCCTTGGGAATTTTTAAAGTTTTCAAAGATAAACTCTGAAAAACTCTGTTTTCTGACTTAAAATTCGATTTCAGCATTGTAAAAATACCCCCAAAACATTCAAACTTTGGAGGCAGCAATTTCATCACAGTCTAGTGTAATTTCTATTTATGAAGCCATTCGTTTATCTCAAGCCGTTTAACTTACAGCACCGAGTATGCTCTTACACTATAATTTGTAAAGGGCTTCATTTTCTTCTCGCCTTACATAAGATGAGAAAGGATTGCAATTGTGGCCGGAAAATCGGAAATTTTTCGGCACAAGAACACTTATTGCTGGGACCTGATAACAAAAAATGTGGATAAATCTTGTTGCTACTTGTAGAAAATTACTTCCTGTGGCGCAATGTGTAAACAGAATACATATTTTGTGGGTCCTTGATGCAGAAAACTCTATTTTACGGCAAATTGTCTTACAATATTTAAGATAGTTTGATTAGATTCCAGGCACGTCAACTGCCTGGTTATTAGTCCAGTCCTGGTTTTTAGTCCAGTTTTGGCTACAAGGTTATTAGTCCAGCCTTGGCTACAAGGTTATTAGTCCCGTACGTAAAGTATATGTTTTCTCCTTGGGAAGGGACGGCGATGCCCCCCGCTGGATGGCCAGACCCGGCGCCAACGTGTCGGTTAGCGGAGTTTTTCCCTAACCAGGCATCTCCCACCAGTGAAGTACTGCCCCAGCCGGGACAAGCTCTAAGTTCCGGACAGGTCTCCTGGCATGTGTGGTAGTGTAGTGTAGTGTACGTTAGTGTGTGTGCATGTAAAGGGTGAGGATAGGACAAGGATATGTCAAGAAAGGAAGAATCTCGCGCGATCCATCACCCGATCTTTAGGATACTGCTCCCACATTCGCGTGGTATTTATCGGAGAAACCACGGAAAAATACCAATTAGAGCAGCCGGGTATGAGAATTCTCCTCCAGATACAAAACGCTTAAAAATAGCGCAGGTCTCATTTTCATTAAACACCCTTTATTTTTAAAATGTTAAAAAGTTAGAAATAATACGAGAAAGTGCGTGCTGTTGTAGTACCACTAGTTTCGCTAATACAGATATACCCGGCAATGATTAAAACGACTTGGGGCGAGGAAATTTTTCTCTATGAAGTCTTTCTCCGGGGTGAGAGGATATTCGGTATGCGGAGGTAGAGTCGTTCGTGCATCTCATTTCGAGCCGCTCCTTCCCTTTACTGCTCAAGGCGTTTTATAGCCGGAGATTAATATTTCTTTTATTAATAAAGGAGACATGGCTGTTTGAACCGCGGCAGTTTCAAGTAAATGACAGTTTGTCCTACATTTGTAACGCTCCGTCCTTTCTAAGGTGAGAAAACGCTTATCTACATCTTGTCATTACTGCAGACACCATAGTGCCTCTAACAGATAAGTTATTAAAATAACTGAACTACTTATTTTTTATTTCATATCATTAAGTGCAATGAAAACTATTACTCTTATTCATTCTTCATCATCGTTTAATTCGGCCGCTGTGTCCTCATTTTCATTTTAAATATGTCATAAGCGGTTTTAATTCTTTGTTATTTTCCACCAACTTTATTAATTTCCATTGCTCTTCCTTCAACGATTAAGATTCAAATGCATTCCAATGTAGAATGGCTACTCCCTCTTTTAGAAGACATCCATTCTGTATTTTTCATTATCGAGATGTGCTCCAAATCCTGAAGAATATGAATCAGGTACATAACGAAGAATAGTTGCATGCAGCAATTATTGTTGTGCACTTCAATTACTCTTGCCTCTTTCGCTCTCTCACAACCTGATAACAATGCGACATCTGAATCGTCTATTATTTTGCTCCTATGATCTGGCACTTTCCATGGTTTCGTGACACCTACGAATCCCCGATAATGAGGTAGTGATCAATCTGCGCAATTAGCAAAGAAAGCGTTGACTTTCCCTCTGTCTCCTCATCAGATGAAATACATATGAGGCGTTCATGCAAATAACATGTCCATCAAATCAGATTTTTGAGAAACCGCAAAAAATGATTGTTGACAAGTTATCGCCTTTTCAATGTAATATGCTACACTAGTTACCAGTATTGTTACAATAGTAGACTATTGTAACAGTATTGATAGCAGTATTCGTAGACGAATACTGCTATCAAATCAGTTATTTATAATTATGACGATATTTCAGATTAAGTTTACAAGGGATCCGCTTCATATTTTGATGTTCTGTACGTTCTTGCACATGCTACTGAATTTTCTTGGGTTCTTGAGATCCCAATTTTCTAATAAATAAAGCTGTTGTGAAGCCTTCACAGACGGAATGAACCACGCGGCATGAGCAGTCACGTGATCGTGAATCTTGTATCTTTTTGGTTACCCGGACATTTTCTGTATTGCTTGCTTACAACAACGCTGTGGAAATATAGGAGTCTGCCTGAACCTCGTATATATACAAGTAAAATTATTAGGGATATATTATCTTTTGCTCCTCCACATTAGGAGAGAAGATGCAGCTGCCGGTCATTAATATTACTACAATGTTAACTCCATTTTTTTCCGACGGACATGTTTCTTTTGGCATGAACGCTCCTCATATCTGTGGTCACGGGGTAAAAGTTCTTAAGTCAATTTTTGGCAAAATTGGGTTAAATACTGAAACTACAAGTTAAGTATTTATATTTTACTTTAGTAAAACAACCGAATTCAAATGTTGGCTCCTTAACGAGAAAAAAGCATCAAGAAATAGCGTTTAGCGTAGGAACAAGCGGTGGCTCAAAAATCTAACCCTTGTTTTCTCCAAACTAAGATTTTTGACTTAAGAACTTTTACCCGTGACCACAGATATGTCAGGCGCTACATACTATACATATGGCAATCACCATACCACAAAAGCACACTCTTAAGTAAAATGATGGGTTCTGTAAAACCCTTGTCTTCATCTCATATGATTTTGGGGATGCATTGTGAAAAGAAAGTGCTCTGAGCGACCGTTGGAGGTACATGTTCAAAGGGTGACGGTTGGCGAGAAAGCCGATGAGAAAAGGAGAAAGCTATTCTTAAAAAATTTGGTAATATAGTTTTGGAATTTCTGGTCCGTGTTAAAGAATGTTGAGTAAAAAGGCGTTTGCGAATCACAGCCCGTCACAGCAGTTCGCCAGAAGGTATGTTCGCATTTTCAGCACAGAGCGGACCCTGTGTGGAATGTCGACAGAGATGGCTGCGCCGACAAAATACATGACGCCTTCCCCTAGTATGACAGAAAGTAATAGAAATCGAGGGTGAGTAAATTGATGGAATGTAGTACGTAATCTGTGAATAAAGACTGATACTAATTGATAATTGCAACCTCAATGGGTTTTATTAAATTTGTAGAATTTTTTGAATGAATTTCATATTGATAATAAACACAGTTTTAACGTTCTTAAACGTCAATCAATTAATCAATCATTGATATGCGGCCAAACGTAATATTATGTTGAAACGAGAGTGAAGAACGAGCTAATACCCATGCTGAGTAACATCCAGCAAAACGACGCATCGTTTATGAATAATCCTGTGCCTTATCGCAACATTGCTAGACAACTAAGTAAGGAAGGACTACGTTCATGAAAAGTAGAACAACTTTCTTCAAGACCATGAAATCGTAGCCAAAAAGTGTGAAATTCTGTGTAGTTGGTGTCGTTGCGAAAATCAGTGAAAGTGATACAATTGCTTCACTGTGTCTAAACTTATGAATAAGTTTAATAGTTTGTGGTGTTGCAATTCGTTTGGTCTACAAAAGTATAGTAAGCGCGCAGAAAGAAGAAATGTGATACAGGAAATATGTAATAATTTGCCTAATTTAGTAGTGGATGTCTTGATACGTCATCAATGTAGGTTTAAGATATCGACAGTGACTTACTATGCAGTTCATACATCTGAGACAGGACAGAAACTAAAGAGAGAAAATCAACCATTGAGAAGTATAAGCAACCAAGAATTAAAAAACAGGACACAATAAGTAATATAAATAAATTTTAACTCTCCGTCACTTACCTATAAGAACTTCATTAACTTGTTGCATGACAAGTCTGATTTTCAAACATAAGCTGAATGGCATTTATTTGTTACCAGTCATGGAAGGGTTGCTGTGACGACGTAGGCGGAACAATTAAAAAGCTTGCTATGTATGCTAGTATCCAGAGAACGCAGATCACAAAAATCCTAAATAACTTTTTGAATGGACACTGACTAACGTTGAAGGAATTTTATTTTCATTTATAATTTTAAAAAAAGATGAAAAAGCCAAAATGTTAAACACCAACAGGTTTATTCTACTAAAAACTGTGCCAGGAACACGCAGCATCCACAGTGTGATTTCAATGTGTGAAAATAAAACTTTTGTCGAAACGTTCTTCTGAAGATCCTAGAGCAGTAGTTCTGCATCGGGACCCACGAATACGCCGTGGAGAGATGCCCTGACTGGGGAGTGCTGTGTGACTTGCTAAAAGGGTTACCCTGCCTTCGGCGTTCATTGGCTTCGGAAAGTTTTCTATTTATAACTTACATGTATTCTAAAACTCCACTTTCAAACCTTCAGGGCTGAAAGAATGTATATAAATTAACTAGAGAGAAAAAATTGTAAAATCAAAAGGTTGGTTTTGTTGTTATTACATTTTTAAATTAATTTATTGATTTTTGCTATGAGATATATAAAAATATAAAATTAATTTTATATCCTTAATTACACATCATATTCTCCTTTTAGATGAATACACTAAGTTTTTTAAAAAACACTTGGTTGTGGCAAAACTGATGATAAACATCGCCGTGTGCTCTGAAAATAGAGTATTTGAAATGTCCAGTGTTATGGCAAATATAACTTAAAATGATGATTGATTCATATGTGGGGTAGGGAAAAAGACATATTGTATTATCTTTTAATTTAAAGATATTGAGGTCACGAGACTTACGTTTTTGCATGGAATGACCTCTCTTGTATTTATCACGGGCAACTGAAGTCTCATCGCACGTTGGGACCTTCCAGTCAATTAACGCATTTCTTTAATAATTTATCTCCAAAATGGTTTAAGATGGCACAATGAAAACAACCAGTTCCGCTTCAGCATTTCTGACCTCGAGGTTCTGGAGCTCGAGTTCCAACAATACGAGATTTCGGCACTAGATGTAGTATAATTAGATCGGATTTAACCACTGTCTGGGGGAGAAGTTTGGTGGACAATTGCTCCGATTGGAAGTTTTCCGTGGTTTCTGCGATCAATATTGAGCGAATGCCGTAGTAGTACCTTACAAAATGGGCCACCGATCGCATGCGATCTTCTCTACATCATCTCTGTCCCCTCTCCTCCCCTCACACACTGACATGCACAACATTATCCCACATATGAGGTGACAAGTAGGATGCTTCGAGCTTGTCACGGCTGAGACGATGTCCTGCTGGGGGAAGATACTTGTAAGGGAAATTCCTGCCAGCTGACTTGTAGATCGGCGCTGTATCCCACGTTCCTGCGAGGGACGATCTCCGACACCTACGAGGTTAACATGCACTACCTCATTAGACCTATAAGCAAAGTAATTCAAGCACCAGGAAAACCTAATACTCACTCTCCCACATCACTCTTCCAGGTGTCATAAAAACTAATTGAACAACTTTCAATTAATTCACGATTCTGAATCGTTTCAATTAATTATTGCACTGTGGATTTGAAAGTATAACATTTCATATGGAACACAAAAGATAGTACTGATACATTTTCTTATAATTTGGAGAATACAGTTTCGTTTCTGTGAAATTCATATTTTACTATCTTAAATCCAATGAACAATTTTATCAAAATTCTAGAAATGATGATATAATCGTAAGTTTGCATGGCGCAACTTACGATTATAGATTAAACAAAGACAATTTTTAAACAATTTTGCTGGGGGCTGGTCCATTTTCTGAGAAACTCTGTATTTTTGAAAATGGTAAAATATTAACATTGCAAAAGTACAATATTAAAAATAGAGATTTTGGTCTTAAATATCATGACAACAAGTGTTTTTGCGTAAGGTCTGCTTGATAGTAATGCAATTTATAAAAAGAAGTTCTTTCCCAGAAACGGCTCTAAATTTTTTCATCACTTTTTTCCTTCAGTTAAGATGCTTAAAAATGGCGCAGGAATAATTTTCGTTGAATTATCTGAATTTTTGAAAATTGCAAAAGTTAAAATTAATGGGAGAGAGTGGGTGCTCTTGTGGCATCACTTGCTTAATATTCCTGTACTTTGTATATTGTACAATTGCGAAATTAGTTTGAGCTTGAAATTCTGGAGCGCATTGTGCGTCAAATCGTGAATACTGAGAATTTTTATTAAGTTCGCTTATTTTCATTCCTACGTGTTGTAACGCTTTTTACTGCCATGCTTCACACACAATCGTATGGCGATGCGAGATAGAGATCCTCCATATGATTACATTACGTTACGTTACAATTAATCTGTCAAATTTCAATGCATTCCATTCCATTGTTAATATTTTGTATAATTGAGTCGAATTATTAAATTCCATTGATCGCACTATTTTTAATTCAAAATGCATCGAAATGAATTTAATTGTATCACACATTTCCTAGTCGAAAGATCTAATAATAGTAGACGGTGAATAATTAGCCATTATCATTGTATTCCACGCCATTAGTCAATATGAAATGCGAAAATATTTAAAGTGAACTCATTTTTATTGGGAGCCTAATTGTGCTGCATCATTCTCAACGTCCTTCGCACTATTCAACAACAAAATTACTCATAAAATTTGAAGACATTTTTTTAAAAAGCTTTGAAAATATCCGTTCATGTAAAGTACCCCCAAAATTAAAATATCGGTTTCAAATTCCAGGAGCCTCGACATCAGCCAAAACTATTGGCGAATATCAATTTTGAAGAAAATCGACAGAACGGTTTAGGCACTAGCGTTGACCACAAACGGACAGACAGACAGACAGACAAACAATCAGACAGACAGACAGACAGACACAGACGGAGGACGTTTTGCCGTCAATCGGTTTTTCGGTATCAAGAGTCATCAAAACATGGATTCTGTCTACACCACGAGTTAGAGGATTTTTTTTTTTTTTCAAAATTTAGCAACAGGATTTATCCACTTTTCCGTTATCAGAGCCCGACAATGAGAATTTTTCTGGCAAAAATTCATCCTTTTTCTGATGCACGATTACATAACTTTCTCTTCTTACGAAGTATACGAAGAAAGTGAAATACGGTAATACGGACGAAGCACTTCACTTGTTATGTTCAAAGCAGCATCACTATTGACAGTTCTGCCTCGTATTTCACGTGTTCCAATGGGCGTTGGTTTAATTCTGGGAAGTGGCCTATGCGTGAGTGACAAATACACACATACGCACAATCGCAGTTACTCAAACACTACATAGAGGTTGTCAGAAAAGTGTGAATTGCATCTCTGTAGTCTGAATAGCGAATGTGTGTACCTTATACGTTTCTGATTGCTTTGAAGTATTGTGTGAGAAAAAGTGGCATTGTGCTAAAAAATGTGTCAATTGTGATAATGAAACAAAAAAAACAATATTGCCCACAAAACTGTCAAAACATCTTGACGTAAAATAAATTACTGCGAAATGTTATTTTCATTTCCATTTATACTGTCAATGTAAGAAATTAAAACTCATATTTCCGACTTTTAACAGCCTATTTATGGCACCTAAAATGGGAGGTCTTGGAGACTAAAAATTCGAAGTCAAAGTATTACGTAGTATATTTCATTGTGTTAAAAATCTACAACAGTGGTATGTGACGTTTCAATGTATCAATGAAATCGAGTGATTGTGTTTATAATAGACGCAAGATACCCAAAATATATACCCAAATCAATACGATTATCTAGTGCTTATAAGAGAGAAGGTAAATTGCTTTTATTTCACATAAATTATTATTATATTTATTTTCCCATAATATATATGTTTACATAAATTATTATGTTTACATAAATTTATATTCTTATATTTATATTCACATAAATTTACAAGATTTTGTTTTTCGATTATCTGTAAAATACGGAGGAAATGATGCCCCGTATCCGACATACTACAGCACACTTGAAATGAACCGTGGTCTGTGATACATTTTGGTAGATATTACTAACCACTGATGATTTCAATAAACGGTCCTCATTAGCCAGATTATTAATATCTGTATAATTATCACCACAAAGAAAAGCGAAACGATTGCAGTCACTACAATATAGCGTGGAAAACAATTTTAATAAACGATGGAGTTGGACTTTTTCCAGCCCGTTCGGTAAAAATTAAAGAAGCGTCGTAATGTGAAAAGTCGAACTTTTAGAGAACTAATAAATAAAGATAACGGGAGCAGGAGTTAAGAAAAATTTATCTTCCATGTAATTACCATACATGCATCTTCACTGCAGTTTCCTACATGAAACAATTCCATTGTTTCTTTAAACAAATATAAATACAGTAAAATATGTCTAAACCGGAATCAATTGGGACAACAAATTTTCCGGTTTAGGGAGATTTCCGTTTTATGAAGGGATGTCTGTTTATGACAATTTTTATATTGATATTTCCGTCCTAAAACTAGTTACATTATTTTATTATAATTATAAAACATATACTAACATTAAACTTATTTATGAAAGATATCACCGTAAATGAACGTTAAATATTTTTTTTTTGACAATTAGTTAAAGGAAATATTTTACGACTTGTTCATTGAAATGTGTTTTTTTCGTCATTAATCTTGAGTTTTTGCTTTTTGGTTTCTTCTCTTACTAACACCTTTTCAATTGTTTTTCTAAGTTGAAAAATTTTAACATTTAGAGTTTTATGCTTTTTTCAATCATTGTCAAACTGGTTGTGAAATTCATAAAAACATACCGCCTCACTGGGTAGTGGCTGCACCCGGACTTCTCGCAGACTATTTCAGCGCACAATGCGTCACAGCCCAGAGTACACTAGGCCTATCTGGCATGCTCGCATGGCCCTTGAGTAATGTGAGACTTGAGGGGTTACGATTGTCAACGCGAGACAGGGAGACGCGTGAATTGAAGCCATGCCGTACACCTACCCACACTTAGAGAATCGGGAGAGAGGAAATTCCCCTAAGGCCTACGCCTTGAGAGACAAATGACCTCAATGTCGAATTCTACATAACGGAAGCCCCTTTCCTTCTCTGTGCGGCTGCCACGTGTACAACTCATATAACATGGACAAAGATATTAAAACAGACTTGCAGATGCATTCATTCAATTAAGAGTATCTCGCGTCTCTGCTAATTGCATTAAATTAACAGAAATTCCGTTTTATGAAGGTTTTTCCCTCCAGCAGGACATGAAAAACCGTTCCGTTTCCGCGTTGGACAGATTTCGTTTTATGCTGTATAAAATGCCATTCAACTTCACGGGCCAGAGAAATTTTCCGGTTAAGGCAGTTTTTCGGCTTGTACAGGTTCATTTTTAGACAGATTTTACTGTACTACACTCAAAAGTATTCTTACGATCATACGATTTCTAATTCTTTTGATAGCATTTTGCTAAATCTGCAGACTGGTGAACTATTCTAGGAAGAAATGTCCTACAAAGTATTAAAAAAGCTTTAGAGAATGGGGTATGTTACAATAATGTTCTACAAAAGCACATTGTACGTACTATATGTGCAATGTGTACAATACAATATGCATGTACTACATAAGCACATATTTTATCATATTATATGTAACGCTTGTACCGTATTATAATACGACAACGTGTATGTTACTCATTTTACCACAATCTCTTGAAACTCACTATTCACAAAAAGAAGCGCATGGAGAATAAGTTTTGAACCATTTCCAGGTTTACAGTTTTTGAAAAGTTTTAAAGAAAATCAGATTTAAGGTATTTAATCATTGTAGGTTGTTCAAACGGAGCAAAAAATTTAAAGAAAACTAGTGGCGCTTGGGCAGCACATTTCTTGTATTATTTGTAACGGTTACGTAATATTAACATACTGGTTCAACCTGCCAAAAAGGAACCAAACCGCAAAACCATTTCTCCCAATTTTATCATTTACTCTACCAAGTACTGCTTCTGTATATGAACGATCCCGACACGCCAAAAACATATTAATTATTGCTATTTGCAAAAATGTAGGTGTTTTAATTAATAAAAGACCCATGTTATATTATTAACAGAACTACGCTCTAATCGATAACTACATATAAAGAAAAAATTAGAGCAACTCTTGAGAAAATTTTCAAAATGCTCTGAGAAATTTGTGTAACCCCCAAAAGATCCGTTTCGCAATCCAGGGGCCGCGATTTCCGAGAATATAATTTTTGTACAAAATTTTGATTATGGTCGAGGCGTTAGTGTTAGTCACAGACAGTCAAATATAAGATCGTAAAAAATAAAATTTTGAAATTTCCGAAAATTCTTTGGCCTTAATGAAAATGGTAGTTATATTATTTTGTAATTGCCGTGGCAGAGCTGGTATTTGTAAGCAATGGACTGTATCAGGGGGATTCCCTTTTACGATTACCAACTCGACCACTTACCAATAGCTTCTCGAAGGACCAGTATGTTTTTGACTTGAGACTTGACTTGAATTAATATATATATTCTAACGCCACCCCCGCCTAATTATAATAAGGCACTTAATGAGACGACGCAGCTGAATGCTTGACGCTAGCTTTGATCGATCTCAAGGTGGCAGGATTTTTCGGGGTGAAAAAGAAAACCCAAATTACTCTTGGTGCAAATATTCTTAGACTCAATTGCATATAATACAAACACACACACACACACACACACACACACACACACACACGCACAAAATTAAATAATAATGGCACTGAAAACAACAATTCTTAATTCGTCTCAGCTAGAGTCATGAATTTACCTGAAAGGGCCGACTTATATCTAGTAGCTATTCTTTAGAAATAATTCAAAATCTTTCTTTGCAAATAATTGGTTTAATAAAATGTTTCCTCTTTAACAATTTTCTTGTACTGTGCAAGGTCGGGACCTGTTTCAACCGTGCAAACATTTGTTATTGCTAAGTGACACACACAATTTTTTCTACACTTCAATTTTTCATACACTTCAGTGTGAAAATTCGGACCACAGTTTACACACACAATTTACAGAAATGGTTCAAAACTTAAAACTCGGCTTCATACATAAATAAACGTTTCAACAGCAATAATACTACAAAATTCACGACTTACAACTTTACACAATTTAAATTACTTTTTCTTCAAAACTCAAATTAGAATCAACTGTTATAACATTTACAAGGCATCCACTTGTTTCTTTAATGATTCTGTTTATTTTAGTTTCATTTAATCACGCCCAAATCTCTCCCAGTACGACTTTCTTTACCTTGTGGTAGCGCGCTCTCACACCTGCGTCGCCGGAACGTCGACGTAGCTCGCGATGCCGGCTCGTGACCTTCTTCCGCGTTGCCCTTGTAGACTTCACTGGGCACAGATTCTCGTTCGAAGAGTCGAACGAATCCAGACCAAATTCCACTCCACGACTTCTCTTCCTTTTTGCGTCTTCTTCCAGCACCCAGACATCGCTTGTTCGCAGGTCTCGTCTTCTCTCTTATTTCTCGTACCCACACGCTGAACGCCGACGCGCACTAACAGTCCTCGCGCGTATCGAATAACGGCGTTTAATTGGTCTTGTCACCGCTTTCGGCACAGATTTATTTCACGATTCTAATACTGATTCGAAAGTTCTTACTGCATTTCAACATGTCACTTGGATTTTCCCAAAAAATCTGTAACTATTTCGCCTCGCTAATATAGTTCAAACTTCACAACTATTGTCGTTAATAGCTTTTACGATTTCAGTGCGCAAATCCAAATGGCAGATTTCACACTAATTCTCCTTCTCGTCGCTCTCGAAATTACTTTAACCATCTTTCAATATTGCGTTCTCTTTATTCACTGCTTAACGTTCGAAATTACCAACTTACTGTGCCGGCGACTAGACCAAGAAAGTCCAGTAAACCGTCGCCTATTTAGATGACGGCCCTTTCCACGGAGGGCAGGAAGCGCGTCATACCCCTTCGCGACTGACCCCTGGCGCTGACTCGCGACTGACAGATGGCGCTGCATCGTGTCCGGCAAGTCTCGCGCAGAGTTACGGTCACTTGCTAACAGATGGCGTTCTGCTAATTGACCACAGTGGCGCGCTTTCCTTTAGGCTGAATGTCGATGACACCGCGACTGCGTGCGTGGCTGGGACGGTTGTACCATGTACCAATCGTCACAATGTATATATACAGTGCTTGATTTATAAAATTTTAGGTTCCGGATCGCTCCTCCAAATTAATTATTAATTTATTATAAATAGTATATTTAAAATATAATTTAATTATTATTTCGGAGGTACCGAATCGCCGTTCAGTCGCGTTCCGCCAGAAATTAAGCCCTCCATATATAATTGGGATGTATGATTGTTACATACTGAATTACTTTGCTAAGATTGTAACACCAAGGTATATTTTATGTAATTCAAAACACACCAATACGCGGCAGAATGACGCCACGCAGCGAAGGATCTGCGTGGGCAGATTCTTATTCACGAACTGCTGCCTGCAAGGATTATGCAACGTGGTGTGCGCAAGACGTTGTGTCTTGAGAAAATGCAGAATATAATACGATAAAATACAATTAGGATGCTTATTCGATGCTTAACTACTGTACTATGGCAAGGTGCGCATACTGGAGTATGCATAATATGTGCTTATAAACTAATGTATTAAGTAAGCTTGTTCCAACATGCCCTTTGCTACATTCCTGCAACCAAAATTAAAGAAAGACGGTAGAGCAGACGGATGAAAAGACGGTCGGGCAGATGGATGGTCACACAGAGATGGCAATTTTGCATGAAATATATGCAATTTAAAAATATATTCTCAAAATCGGCTCCAATTTTTTCTTCACTCTTCCCTCTTATATAACAAAGGACGATAAAAGTATTGGTTCTGATCCTATTTTCGGCGAACCTCTGTATTAGTGAAATTGCAAAAAATTAGCATTTCAAAAATACAATATTAATAATGCAGATTTTTTGTTAAATGAAATATATTCTAAAAGCTTAGATCTCTAAATATGGTCATGCACAATTTAAAAAACAAGTAATTTTCGCATAATTTGAGCTTGAAATTAACGTAATTTATTTTTTCCTCAAATCCTAGTCCAAATTTTTTCTTTAAAATTTTCTTCGGGTTGCGTAAAGAACGGGTAAATATGGAGCACATCTCATTTTTGTTGATCTCTCTGAACTTCTGATAACTGCATACATTAGAAATAAAGCGAGGGACCTTTAGTGTTTTAATTAATATTTTTAGTTTCTGTCTATGTTTTCAATTATATCAATTATGTTCATCAATAATTTAAAAGACAAAAAATTCTTGAAATCACAGTTTATACAATATTAAATGCTATACATTGTATTCACAACGTTTCGAAATCAGTAATTTCCGAAACATTGTGAATACTATGTATATCATTTAATATTGTAAAAAACTGTTATTTCAAGAATGTTTCGGTCTTTTAAAGGATTGACCAACATAATTGATATAACTTCACTGTTTTAAGCGTCCGGAAAGCTAAGTACGGGCGAGTGAGTTGTGGTGTAGCGGTAACGTTTTTGGGATATTGGCTGGCAGGACTTACGTTCAAATCTCGATAAGGGGGAAAGTCTTTGCTGATTGGAAACACTTTTGCCGATTCATGTAGTAATGTAGTTATGTGTGGCCATTACAAATAATGCAAGGAATTATGCGCTGTTTTAGCGCCACTAGTTTGTTTTTTTTACTTAATCTTTTCATTCTGTCGTCTATTATTTTATTTATTCTTCTGTTTTTCTTCCTTTTTCTCTTCTTTCTTCATTTCTCCATCTTTGCGTTCATCTCTTCGTTGTACCAATCAATCATAGAGGAAAATAAAATTACAGTCCTTCCTTTACATAATATGAATGTGGCCTCACGGTTGCAGGGATCGCTGCGACACGAAACATAAAAGGCATTACTGTCAAACGGGTTGCGTCAGAGAAGAATGTGAGAAGGAAATTGGGAGAGGAAGACGAAAGAAGAGAAGAAGGGGAGGAGATGGAGAAGTGAAAGGAAGAGAAAAGCAGGAGAACAAGAAAGGGAGATGATTGAGAAAGGGAGATGGACGAAAAAGGAAGGTGAACGAGAGGGGGAGGAGAGAAGAGATGTTGAAAGGACATACGACACAAGAGGCATAGCCTCAAATAGTAACATTGTAATGTCACATAACACACGCCTGTGACGAAGGATATCCCTGTCTCACTGTCCGACAAATGAAATTCAAACTATTTTTTGTCAGTATTCATATCTAAAATACAATTTAGCTGTAATATTGCCACTAGTCCCTTTAAAAACTTATTAATTTCAAACATCCACAATAAAAAGGTCAAACAGACAAATAAAGTAGCCACAAGCCTTCCACAAAAGTAGCATTAAAGTCTACTAATTTCTGCGATTCAGATCACTGAAATTATTCCCGCTTTGTAATTAAGTTGAATTTAAAAATGCTTAGACATGCAAATCATATTCAGTATACTAGTGATGCCACGCAACCAATTTTAAATTAACAATTTGAATATATACAGATACAATACACTTACTTTACCATATACGTAGCTTAAGTTTTTTTAATTCTTAAAACAACTGATCTCAAAATTTTGACAAAATACAAGATCAAGAAATATCTGATACTTAAACATTGTTTTCAAGCTATCGTCTAATTGTAAACGACTACACCTAAACAGTATACAGGATAAACATTCCCCGATCAATCTGTCTGACGTCGCGAAACCTGGAACTTGAAACGGATCTTTTAAAACTTTTGAACTAACTGTACTTGAAGCTCCTGAGATATTTTTAAAATCAGTAATCAAATCAAACTTTATTACTTATCCTGAAAGCATTCTCCAACGTTTACCGTTCGTAATATATGAATGTATCAACAAGAACGAAAGGCACAAGTCTCATGATTAAATATTCAACACTCCGACTCCATTCTACTTTTCCCTATCATTCTCTCCTCTCCCTCTTCTCTTCGGTTTTATTTTTATCTCTCTATTTCACAAATTTGGACTGGAATTTCTTGCTTGGTGTACAATATTTACTTATTTTTGTCGGATTTGAATAGCACACTAGCATTATCATTTTGAATTGTTATCTGGCACATGCCAATAACTAATTCACGTTCAATTATATTCACTTGTCTGTCCATATGCCAGATTTACCACGCACAGTAATGTAGCAGTTTACTGTTGTTCAATGATAAATGCTGTAGACATGTAAATGCTTATTGATCTTGCTCGTAATTAAGTGTTTGGATGCGTTGAATACTTGACGCATAATATACATTTCAACGGGATGATTAAGTGTATGAGGAACGGCGCCCGGTTCAGTCAACTGGAGTATTCATCGTACGCGACATAATGTTGGGCTAGAAATATCACAGTCTATTAACTTAATTTCTGGATTTCATTTTATCTGTTTTATTTACTTAACTCGGATAAATTGTATGAAGCTTTTTCACCATCTGTGCTTTTTTTACACATAATAGATACAACTCAAAGTGTCACAAGTTCATTGCTTTTTATTCCTGCATTCAATGCAGGTCAATTGCAGGTGAAATTAAGCAATGCCGGTGAAGTAAAATCTTTTCTGCTGCATAACTGTTTCTATACAATTAGAGACTATACCTAGTATCAAAAGGAAAGTAATATTAATTTTAACAATGATATTTAATGTACTATTTACCATTTGGACTGTATAGTTCTAAACAACCTGAAACAAGTATTGTACCTCAGCTTCTGGGTCAATGACCTCATTTCGATCAGGTTTGTCGTCAAGCTTCCCTGATCCTTGAGCAAATGCTGAGGTGGCTCCTTGTTTTGCTTCTGAATATAAATGTAACTTCATTATCAGTGCACGTCTTCTATAATTCGGTGGAAATATAGTTATCCTAATTACCGTTCTTCATGTTGTCGGGGCAGGAAGTATTATTTCTTCACGAAGGACATGATGAGGGATGGGAACCAAATCTATAGCTGATTTACCCTCGAAATGTAACAAATAAATAAATAAATAATTTTTGATTTGATCCAAATTTTGTACAGATGCATAATTAATTTATTCTCCGTAGCATAACACTGGCCTTCATTCATCTTAAAAGTAATCCGATTCATTTGTTTAGAATTCTATTTTTTCGGAATGAAATTTCTGTCAGGCAAAAAATGTCCATCCTCAGACATTTTTGTCAGCTCAGAAATATTTTTCACAAAATGTCAGTGGTTCTCAACTCGTAATATATCTTACTGAAATGTGTCGAACTGAATAGTTAGGAAACCATTGAGTGCGAATGTACTTCCGATATTCTTGCGTCCTTGAGCTTGAAATGAGTGTGTGTTTGCAAAAGGACGTTCTCATTAATTTAAATCTTGGAACATTTAGAGTATCAATCTACATATCCATATTGCTTCCATTTCGTTTACAAAAGTTAAATAATATGATATAATAATACAAGTTCAAGATATTTTTTCATTCATTAAACATTTCCCTCCATGGAATTTTCGGAACATTATAATTCTCTGGATCAGACACTTAAGCTATCTTGCAAAAATCTTTGAAATCTGTATGTTTAGAGATTTTTTGATTTGCAAACTGCTTTAGTGGAAGACAAATGATGATCCTTTTTAACTTTTTTAAATCTATAGTGAAAATAACTATGGCTGGCCTCTTCAACCAATATGTTTTGATAATTTCTGTTGCTCTAAGGATATAAAATCACTAAATTCAACATCGCCAGAAGTTTCTCCAAAACGTTTCGGTACGGCAGTTTCTGAAACTATACTGCGATTTTTCTAACTTTGCCCCTCAAGGCCCGTCTTCCCGATGGAATATGTCACGTTATTTCGCGACGTTCTCAGTCGTGCCGCCAGATATCGCATGACCGTGAGCGTATCAAGCACTGCTTGCAATCATGCAACTTCTAGCGGCACGAGGGAGAAAGACGCGAAATGCCGTTTGATATTCCATGGTGGCCATGGGCACTTTTTTTTATACATTTGTTGCGTCTAATTTGATGCAACAAATGTAACGCAACAACTAGAGGGGCAGAGTTAGAAAAATCGCACTATATTTCTAATGATCCCTTCTCAAATTGAACTGCTCTTCATAACCAGAGGCATCAGTAAGGTAATACTTTAATTGATCTTCAAATGTCAAGAAATATGCGTAACTTGTCATGTACAATTGAAGATATTTTAAAATTTGTTGGGGAAGAAATGAAAAATAAATGGAGCGATGACTAGACAAATTATAAAGCCAGCTATCTATATAAATATAACATAATACCATACCATAACATAAATACCATAAATACCAATAAAAGGGAGCGAGTAGTCCTTTCAAGGATATGAACAGGACATTGTAAATTAAGCCATCTCTAAATCTTGATCACATTTTCAATGTTCATATGTCTCAGGTATAACAGTCAAAGAGAATCAAATGGATATAACAATGAATCAAGACTTCATTCTAAAGAAGACCACGAACAAATAATCAAATTTTGGATAGCTATTAATATATTTCTGGACATTTAAATCCAATGCATTCATGTGAACTGTAACTGTTGTGTTGAATTGTTATTCCTACTGTTAGATGATTAGAAATGTTGTTATAATTTTCTACTGTTGTATTGTAACTTTAACTGCATTGTAATTGTATTGTAATTGCATTTTGTAACAAAGCCGCTAATAACCGCGATGTTGATAGTCTAAAAATAAACAAAAAATAGAAAACACCCCCACAGGAGTGTTAAGCAGTTAGTTGCCACAGTACTACCCACCGAGGGTCTCTCCGCTCACCATGGAGTCCAGTACAAAACGTAGTCCAAGCCGGGTGATCGGAAGTGGGATAGCCAGTCGCCAGTCAAAGAGAGGGCAGGGCCAAAAGTACTTTATGCGCGGTATGCGCCAATGGTAGGGCAAGGGGTACACAGATCCCTGCAGTCACCAGAGTCCACCGGAGTTCAAACAGCAAACAGGGTTTCATACAGTGAACTCACAAGATCCCTATGTCAAGGCGGCATTCGGGAGAGCATGCTCAGATCCCTCTACTCCCTGGTCCCTCATTCCCTACCACAAGTATCACCATGTATTGCAGACGCAGGGATAGACGTTCAGATTACAGAGAAGGCCAGTGAAGGAAATATGATGGTAAAAGAAAAGGTGGCATAACATATGGAGAACAAGAGAATGAAACTGGAAACACATGAGAACCTTCTCTGCAACACTACGTCAGGACTTGGACTGACTGACATCAAAGGGGCCAAGAAACAAATAATGAACCAACCGAAACAGGAATACATTGCAAATGACACCAGCTAAGAGAGAATAAATATAATGATAGGAAAGTTAATCAATGTTTCTCATACATCATACTGGAGAAGAGTACACACGGGAAAAGAGATTTGCGAAAACTAGATACGAGTCATGTCAGAATACATTTTTAAAAATTACATAATTGCAGAGAACAATAAGATTAATGGTAAGAATATTTGCATTATTGTTAAAGCCCATAAATATTATAAATGCTTATTATGACCATAGATTAATAAAATAGAAGGGTTAGAGCTTCGTGCTCGTTGTGCTCGTTTTTGTGGTAAGCCAACCGATGTGCCACTGACGTTGTAAATGAATGTTCTTTATGACATTCCTTCCTCCTTTTCTTAAGTCCCACGTGCGGGCAATATTTAGAAGATGACAGGTTCTTCGTGGAGTTCAGGAAACAAATGGCTCGGTTCAGGTGGTCTAGAGGAAGATTGCGTGCGGAAACAAAGAAAGGGCTGGAAAGCAGAAAATCGACTTGGCGGAAACAGCTGCAAGTTTCCAGAGAAAAGTCTCCTTAATTCCATCTGTCTTGGGCAAAGTTTGTTGGGAGAAATCAGAAGTGTACAATTTTTTTTCCAAAAATTAAAAACGAAGTTTTTTAAAGATACATTGTTTACACCAGTCAAAATGTTTTACTATATTCTGATAAGAAATAGTGTGTTAATAAATATTATTTTGAATTAATTATGGTAAGAACTTTCAAAGGCAATAATAACATTAAAAACACATTACTCCTATTCTCAGGGATGATCAACCAATATGTTTAAGTCACCGCTGTCTAACATAAATCCACTAAGCCGTGCTCGATAGCCCACTGTAAATGTTTTTTTTAGGATATTCAATAATTTTATAAATGACAAAGGAGAAAGAATTTACTATTATGCAGTAAATTATCTGTTGAATGCCAATCTATTGCCTGATTAATAAACAAAAATAGTGGTGCAACACCACATACTTTCGCGTATCATTGATAATCTAATACTATATTATTGTTACTCCTATCCTACAAACACCTATTGGGCATTACTTCATAAATGTTTATTCAAACAAATCGTAAGAAAAAATTCTGTAATTCTTTTGGAAATTCAAAGTTAAAATAAAAATAGTTTTCTCATATTTATTCAGCGTGTTGTGATGTATTGTTACAAAAAGATGAAAGAAAAAAAATTTGTCCCGGCTCAGGTTTAAACTTGAACGTTTAGAAGCATAAGTTTAGAAAGCTATACACCGCTGACATGTATCATATGTTAATGCAATTTCTTGTTGTTGAAGTGTTTCCAACACCTAAGATAAAAACTACAATGATGCCACTCAAAAATACATGAAAACAATTTACATATGAAAAAAATTAGATGCAATGATTTCAATAATTAATACTGAGAAAAATGGCATTAAGAAATAAATCTTAACATTTAATAATGTAGTTGTTGGAGGGTGTTGAAAGAAAATTACCTTTTGAAATTTTCCAAATTCTAGAGGTTTTAATAAAAATCGTGTTCCATATTATTTGGGAAACTTTGTTCTATTTGAGCAAAAAATAAAGAAAAACTTTGGCAGGTTTTGAAAAAAATCTTGTTTCCGAATATTTTTAAATCCAGATTTCATTCAAACGTACCCAAAAATTAGTATTATTTTGAAAAATATTTACCTCACTTTAAAAATGTAATGTTCAGAAACAAATTCCTTTAAGAAAAACCAAGCTTTAATAATGTAATTTAATGAGGGAATTGAAAATCATTTAAACTTTAAAAAGTTTTGAAAATTCAGATGTTTTGTTGAAAATCTGGGAATTTTTATCAGCGTACTTTGCTAACTTTTGGCAAAAAATGAAAGAAAAATTAAAGCCATTTCCGATAATATTTTGAAAATGTCCAAAGCGCTTCATGAAAGAACACTCAGAAATCAAAATATTCCTTGCAAATTCGAAGATTGACGAAATCACTCAGATCGACAGAAGTGTCCATTTTGGTGCAAATCTTGTTTAGAAGTAAGATGCTAATGTAGTACAATGACTGACGGACAGACCGACGTTTGCGAAAAATACACAACAATTTTTTGTAATAATAATAATAATAATAATAATAATAATAATAATAATAGAACTTTATTACACAAAAAATGTACAACGGCGAATCTCAGTAATTAAGTTACTGCTTTTCAGACTAACCACAAGAAAAATACATTATGTCATGAACATACATCAAAATATGATAAGCATAAGTAGGAAAACATAAGAAATCATAAGTGGAAGTACATGTAGGTTAGAAATTGAAATAGAAACATAAGTACACTATAATTGTAGTCGTATAGCAGATAAAATGAAGCAGGAAACATTGAAGTAATAATAAACATTTACATTAAGAAGTTTACAAAAATAAAATAATACATTATGAAAAACTGAAGTAAGATTAAAAGTTAACTTGAATAAATTTACAAAGTTTTTTACAAAATGATTGAAGGGAAGAATTTTAAGCTCATGAGGAATTAAATTGAAGTGTGGATCAAGATAGCTAAAGAATGCCTCGAATTTGGGGAATAACGAGAAGAAAATTGGCAAATCGGGTAGTTCTTGAAGCAGCCTCATTATATTGTGAAAAAAGTTTAATTCGATCCCGAAGATAACTGGGAGAATTAGAGGAGAGCACAGAGTGTACCAGTAGACATAGGTTGAACTATCCATCTCTGTCTCATGGTCAACCAGCCTGACTTATCAATGAATGGTGATATATGCTCATATTTCCGAACATTGAAACAGAACCTCAAACACGCATTCTGAATAGATTGAACTCTAGCAAAATATTTTTGAAATAGTATATCACAATAATTATATTACAATATATATTATCACAATAATTATATTTTCACATAACAATATCACAATAATTAAATAACAACAGCATGAGAGTATTGCCACAACATTAGCTTGGTTGAGTGTGTTGATTGGTTGCGGTATTGATATAGGGACCTTAACCTCAAATAGGCTTCTCTACATTTGATTTTTCAGTATCAGGGACCACCAAAACGACTACTATGTCACTGTGAAAAAATATATTATGAATAGGATAAAGAAAAAGTTTTCGCGATATCAACGTTTATTTTTATAATAACCTAGTGAACGATTTTTTGTTTATTCTATTGTTTTTGAATAGTTTTCTTAAAATAAGGTTTTTGAGTCTAAATTAGAATTTGGTTAAAATAAGGATATTTTCTTCATAAATAAAAAAGGAGTGCCTTAATATCAAAACAACTGTCTTACTTTCTCATATACTACTTTGTAGCGTAGAGAAATCAACAATGTTGCGGGAAAAAAATCTTGTTTCCGGTTTTTCTACAGTAAATCTCGTGTTGCGGGACCCTGATATGGAAAAAGTGGATAAATTCTGCTCTGCCTGTAGTAAATTACTTCCTCAGACACGTGTATTTCGGATCCTCGTTTTCCTTGAAACCAAAAAAGTGTGTGCGGCAAAACGTCTGTTCGTCTGTGTCCGGTCAACGGTAGCACCTGAACAATTCGAACTATTTTCTACAAAATTGATATTCCATCATGGATGTGCTAAAGATGATTATTCTATTTTTTTTCTCTGATGGAGCAAAGGTCGTTTAAAAGATGACGCAGATCCCATTTTTGGCGAACTCTCTATATTGTCAAAAATTGCAAAAATTAATATCGCAAGAGTACAATTTTGGTGAAATATTTTTACCGTAATAGAATCTGTTTTAAATAACTAGATCTTTGAATAAGATCTCGTAAAACTTTCAAAATTACGAGTAGTTTTTGCGTAATCTTGCTTGAAGTACAGACAATTTTATTAAAAAATCTCCCAATTTTTTTCTTACATTTTCCCCTCGTGATAGAACAAGGTGGGAAACAACAAAAAGTTTTGCAGGACTTATTTTCGATGAACAGTTTAAATTTTCGAAAATTGCAAACGTTACAAAAAGCGAAAAGTATTTGCCGTTGTGGTACCACTAGTTTCTTTTATCATTAGATACTATTTTGAAAAACATAGTTCATAACAACATAACAATCATAAAAAACATAGTTTTTATCAAAACATTTAAATCAGGAATTATCAATCAAATGCCTATTCATTTTATAATGGAAAAAATCTTACATTCTGTTGCCCTGGTTCATCAAATATATGTATATTTTCAGAATCATAATCTCCCATAACCTTGAGTTCACTTATTTCAAAGGGTTACATAGTGTTTTTAAGTTGTACATCGTTTTGTAAGCCCAAACGTAAACGCAAAAGGGACTGACTAAATAAATAAAGGTAATAATCAACGAGAGAGACCGGGAAGGTTGAAGAGAGGGAGAGAACTAGAGAGGGATAAGGACAGAAAGAGAGAAGGGACAACGTGAGAGAAATGTAGAGAGAGAAATAAAATTTCTCTTTCTTAATGATGGATCCTTATTAGAATATCTAAAGGATGCTGGGGTGTGAAGAAATATTTCCCTAACAGCCTTGGCACTCACAAAACAAAGGTTTTCTTCGTGACAATATTTCATTTCTCTAGTAATTGGAGTTCGAAGAATAACAAGCGGTCGGCTTCAGTTGCCAATGCTTCGGTTTTGTTCTTCGATCTGGGGAAAAGCTGGATTTCCATCATGTCTCGAGAAGTTTTGCAAGTAATTCAGTCGTTTATTGTCCGTAAAGTTGTGTTACATGTAGTTTTGTATTCTACATGTCATGTAATAGTTTTAAATTGTAATAACTGAAATTTTCATGAATTTCAACAGGTACAGTTAGGCCGGGAATGCACCTAACACAGTTCCAAAAAATATTGTTCCCTTAGTAGTTTATTATTAGGTGATTTTACGCCTCCTCCTGCAATAGTCCATTTGGGAATTGAAGTCATGAGATTTAATCGCAGCACAAGTTCGATAACTATAGTTTTAAGATAATGACGTTTCTATTTTATGCAATTGTAATTTTGCCTATTCTACAAATATACTTTTGGTATCGAGATAATATGAGTAGACATCATTGCACTAAGCTGTACGCAATAGTTTTAAATAAATTGTTTGAAAATCCTGTTTCAGTGCTGGTGTGCGTCTCAATGTTAAAATCTTTATTTCACAGTTTAGGACGAGTATTTTACTATGTTAATAAATTTTACTATTAATGATTAAAGATCTAGAAGGTATCAACCACAAATTTTATTTTAAAATGTTTAACATTATAAATACTTTACTAGCACATGTGTTGGTTTCACGAATTTCAAAATGATATAAGAGAAATCTATGGTCGCGAGGAAGCTGAGCTTGTCCGAAGCCCATCAAAGATTCGGTATCAGTCTGTCAATGTGCTAATCCTGTCAATTTGGCAATAAATGTCCTCACAAGACCAAGAAGGCAACTCCAGGCTGACTAGACACTCGGAACAATAACCAAGAACTTGATTACATATGCAAACGTTCAGTTAATAAATTATAAATCAAAAACAAAACAATTACTGACAATCACACATTAATTAATTCTTTGGTAATACATTTTCAACTTTTTTTAATACGCCAGGGCGTCAAGGATTGAAACTGGTCACAAATGACCAACCAGCAATTTCATTATTTTTTTCAACTTATGACCGAAATTGATTCAATTACAATTCGTTTTACCTTTCAAATTAAAAATAAATAAATTATTGCTACATTCCCAGCATCAAAAGGTTTTGTAGAATCTTAATAATAATAATTTGTGGATGTTCAACTTATCAATAGTAATGAATTTTGTTATCTAAGGAACAAACAACCATATAAACTCGTCTTAGCCAATAAATTTCAATTTCAACAAATATCGGGTACAACGTGACCACAAAGTGCACAATTAAATGTTATGCTTCGGACACCAGTGCTTGACTGTTCCAAAATACATACTAGCTGTATTTTCAGCCTTAAAAACACTTCGCATTTCGTAAAAAATAAAACTCAACCATTTTGGGGAACAAAGGTGGCTCACAGAATGCACAAAACACTAATTACAAATAAACAAGTCAAACAACTCAAATAGTAAGACAAGTAGTTTTAACAATTCCTATTGCAAACATTTACAATTTTATAGCCCACGATCCATTCACAGTTTCAATTTGACTGTGCAAGACAAATCCAGTCTCAATTTACAGTTCTTAACTTCAGTATGGTGCAGATAGTTGAGATTCCATATGAGGATTCGATCCCGTAGATAGTGACTGAGTTACTTAATAAGTAGCGCTGGTGGTGAGGTTCTAACGATACAATGTCCCTGTGCACACACACAGAAACAAGGTTGATTTCAAGGCTGCCTCGGCATCGTCGTTGACATTTAGCAATAATTACTCAATTAAATGAGTAATGTAAACGGAAGTCAAAACAATAATCAGTTTCACTAGCCACTAACTATAGCTTGTATAATTACAACAAGAACGAAAAGAAAACGGGATTTCTCCACAAAATGCCGCACAAGGCATTACAAAAGATTTTGTTTAAAACGGTTAAGTAACAATCAAATAAGTTCAGGGTTGACTTACAAATGGTCTGACATTGACTTCAAAATATGATGAAACTTTAATTCAGTGTTGACAAGGTCGATGCCACGAGCGGGAGTCCGTGGCACGAGAGCCACGACGAAATCGCCCCTCCACGCAGTTATCAGAAGCTCCTGGCATGCTACGGTGCCACGACGCGTGCCACAGCCACCAGTAGAAGACCTTGACACCACTGCTTTAATTAATAAAACCTACGCCATTGGACTCTAAGCACTTGAGAGCCGACTTGGCTAACTAAACTTATCAGTTGCGATGAGAATACCAAAATTACAATAAATAATGCCTCATTTACAACATACATGTTTCGAAATATCTTCAACTGACGACTTAGAACAATTACGACTCATTAAATACGTTATCGTAATCAAATAGTGTCCAGTGGCAGCCAATACAAGAACCAACGCGTTATCTTAGGCGCTCATCTGGCGGGCAAAAGTGGCCGCAGGCTAACGAGGCCGCGGAACAACTTCCAGGTCGAGACCAATGTCCTCCGAGGCGGGCAGGCAAGGAATGAGGTTCATTTCAGTGCGCTAATTTCGGAACTGGAGAAACCGCGCAATGAATCTTGAGCAACACAGTAGCTCTCTGGCAGCAACCCAGGTGAGCTAATATCACCTGGCGGCGAATTTGCATGACACAAAATTATTATCACAGATCAATAATTTATCTAAGGAGAATAAAATTAAATAAATAGGATAATAAATTCAAAAAATCATTGACATTAATTCAAAGTTTCGTGAAAAGAACCAGAACCAACATACACAAAAACACGACATACATAATATTGAAATCGAACACTATATTGTGGAACTTCAGAGGCTCTAATGAGAAGAAAATAGGTAATCAAATTTAATTAACGTATGAAAGAAACTGTTTTAAATATACAAATAAGAATACGCGAAAAACAAAATTAAACATTGTAAAATCTTTAGAAATAGGATACATACCCAAGTATTATGTATTAAACACGTTGAACTTTCCTCGGCGATATTTTGTATAGTCTGTGCAGTAGTGACTGAAGAGGGAAAGTTCAGAAAGGAAAAGGAAAAGTTCAGAAAGGAAAAGGAAAAGTGGAGAAGTAGAAAAGGAAAAATGGAGGAGTCAAAAAGTGTTTTAGTATAGGGCACATAGAACTTGAGATTGTTCGTTAATACCTATTAAATCCGGGTTTTTGAATAATTATAAAATTTCCAAATTTTCTAAGATATCCATTTTATCTATATTTTCCAAACGGAAAATTTGGAAATTGATGAAGGGGTGATTTTCTTGGATTTTCTTAGATCTAGTTCTAACAGAACTTTAGTTGTCCGAATTATTGATTCTCTACTGCATCTACTGGCCTTGATGGCTTGGTGCTAATATCGTTGGATCTGCTGTGTCAATGACCAAGAGGGTCTAAGATTCGAATTCCATCGGTAGCGGATTTTCAACACTAGCTACATAGACATATCGAATTCCAGTCTGGAGGAGAATTCTAGCAGCCATTTGCTCTGATCAGTAGTTTTCCGTGAATCAAAAAATATTCCCAACACTAAATTAAGAAAAAAACCTAACAAAGTAAATGGGAGCTTCGAATAAATAACTCCCGCCTACCCAGATCTGATATTATGACACGCAAATCTCTTTAGAATTAGCGGATTGAACAGATCGAAAATAAAGATGTTAAAAAAAGTTTTCCGCGGTTTCTCAGATTAATACCAGATGAATGTCGGAGCAGTATCCTAACCATACACAATCTCTCCTTACTCAATCTTAACCCCTCCTTTCCACAACCCTGTTCCTTCCTTACACACACACTCACCCCCCCCCCCACACACACACACACATAT
Source organism: Acheta domesticus (assembly GCA_031308135.1). Taxonomy (NCBI): domain Eukaryota; kingdom Metazoa; phylum Arthropoda; class Insecta; order Orthoptera; family Gryllidae; genus Acheta; species Acheta domesticus. Next base: position 112,249,387 of record JAHLJT010008446.1, on the reverse strand, counting down.
TAACACACACACGCACTTACACAAGAACACTTACATGCGCTACACTATCACACGTGACTGGAGACCATTCAGGAACTAAGAACTCGTCTGTACTGGGGAAAGAAACATTGTCATCTCCCGGATACAACACGTACGGCACTTACGGGACGGAAGGAACATTTTACCGAGGTAGTTGACGCGCTCGGAAAAAGTAAATACTCACTGAACTATTTTCTAATAGAATAGGTTTTACGCGAAAACCAAAATAGAATATTTTCACAAAAATCACCAAGTTTTAGTCATAGAACCCCTTAACGCTACCAGAAACGAAATATAAGGTTGTTGGAAAAGTAAATTATGCTGTGTTAAACATTTGTTGTTTCAATGGTAATGATTTTATTGCCCACAAAACTGCCAATCAATTAACTGGTATTGTTCATTACCAAATGTCCGGGTTGTGATGTATCTTTTATATTGGCTCGGCGCTACATGGCCGGTGATTTATCGCTCGCCTCCGCGCTCACGGGGAATGTGATTAACCCGCAATGACCCGGCTGCGTTTCGTTTCCAGTGGCAAGCAGCATGTCGACGGCGCTGCCCGCGCCGTGGTCGTCGTCCAACGCGTCGCTCATGCACCAGATCGGGATCGGGCCCGAGCAGACGGCGCGCATCTTGGCCATGCACCGCGACAGCCAGTCCAACGCCGTGGTGTACATCGTGGTGGTGCTGCTGCTGTACGCCACGGCGCTCGTCGTCATCATGGTGCGCTACCTGCGCCGCGAGCGCGAGGAGTCGCGCCTGTCGCTGCTGTACCACGAGCTGCTGCGCATGGAGCTGTTCCGGAGGCGCAAGAAGGGCGGGGCGGCGGCGGCGGGCGCGGGCGCCGAGGCCGCCGCGGGCGCCGCGCGCCTGCCCCTCGACCCGCCACACGTCATCGTCACCATCGCGCCCCCGCAGGACCTCGACGTGGGCCAGGCCGAGGCCATCACGCACGTGTGAAGCCGCCTCCGCCTCCGCGCCCGCCCCCGCCCCCGCGTCGCCCCCACGCCGCCCCCGCGCCGCCCTCGCTGCCCGCCACGCGCCAGCGGGGCTGCACGCCCTACGCTTGGAGTGTCTGACATGTTGGGATGCGAGTTTGGCAGTGAGTGTCTCAGACAGTGCGAGGCAAGAAGAGAGAATATCAAATTGGAATTTGGCAAGGCGTATTGAAATTAAGATGAATTGATATTAGGACTTACTGAAATGAAGAAGGAGTGGTTGAAACTGAATTTATTTTCGTTCGAAAATCGGCAGACGCTTAGAATTCTAAGGCACAAAAAAATACCCCTTAAAGATTCTTACGTTAAATATCAATGTCGGTTACAAACAATAAGATACTACGAAAGTTCTGAGAATTTGTGTATTCAAATCGATAATTGAACGTTACGCGCAGCCTACATAAAAATAATAAAACGTGAACACAATAAAATTGTTAAATCAATCGTGACGACTTTTAACAATATTTGTAGTCCTGGAGAACAAATTGAAAATGATATTTTCATGATTCAAAACATTCAGAAAATCCAATACCAGACTGTCCAAAGTTTCTCAATATAATTCTTTCCAGTGACACAGTTATGCCGATAAACGTCAATGGAAAATATTCTAGACCTAGAGAGTAGATATGGAATACTCATGTTGAGACATGTGCGACTCATTTCCACCTTGCTTATCGTGAACAGAGACGAGGCGTCCTGTCATCGATAGATGTTATGATGCCTAAACAAAATAATAAATATATTGCAGTTTAAATATTTAGGAGAATGTTGAACAATTATTCCAATACTAAAATTGATAGTCAAAGTTACGAAAGGAAAATTAAATCTGTCTCGAGCAGTTAATGGTTTGTAATAATAAGCGTCAGAGCTCGCTTGGCGGAAGAGTTTATCAAATTTTTTTTTGGCTCAGTCGGAAGAGACCTTTCTCAAAGAATCTTACGTGGTCTTGCAAAATTGGCCGAAGCTAATGAAAAATCAGAAACTAGCTTCAACTCTTTTAGAGATGAAGTAGACCTTCGTAATTCTAGATAATACTTTTATGTACCTTCGATTTTGGGACCAGTTTTCCTCATCTTGTGTTGTTAGAAGCTCTCGCAAACGTCCACTGTACCGATGAGATGTTGCACTATTGTCAGAAATTGACCCACACAACTTTCATAGAACTGTCTCTGAATCTGTAAGGGTAAAGTGAAGCTATTGTCTCTACTAAAAAAGTGAACTTTATTGACAAGTGCTTACATACCTTCTTCCGCGCTATTGAGGAGGAATCTATGTTCTTCCGGAGACTTAATGAATTACAGTAAGACACGAAGGACAAACATTTATGTATTTTTCTCGAGTCAACAAAAAAATGTGATGAACATGTGCTTGTGATTATTCTTAAATAAGATAAGCGCTTTACCAGAATATTAAATGTCATCGGTGGGTTCAGTAAAAGTGAAATGAGCATGGATAATGTGCTTATTTCGATAGAATCTGCATTGCCATTCTCTTTATCAGTTCCTTACATCAGTTTCTCTTCTCCACGGCTCAGTAGTTTACTAAGCGAAGCTAAGAAACAAGAAACCTCGAAATTGGGGATGATTCAATGATCATTCTTAAGGTGTTCAAAAGGTTTTTTGAAAAATCGGGCAGAAAATACCAGATAAATGAACGTGCATTGCAATGTTTGAGAGGCAGAATACACTGCTAAAAGTACTTCGACTCCTGAACCCATTGTCAAATTGTCATGTCAAGATTGGCCCCAACATTCGGCAAATCTTGTGATGACTGCGCAAGTCGCCTCGCCACTGATCACGAATAAGAATGATGTACGAAGACATCTCAAACTCAGACACTCCATAAATGTAAAAATGCTTTAATATTATTTGTTGAAATGAGTTTAAAGAGGACATTATGAAATGAGCATTGTTATCACACATGGAGAAAGGTTGTTGTATAAATCTTTGTTCTCCGAACAATAGTATCTGTATTATCGATCGAGCCGCATTGTGGCTTTCGACTACTTTTCTTTCTTTTAATAAATAAGAATCATGCGGGAAGCATGTTTTTCTAAGACATTTTTAAAACAGACTTTTTTTAATTTATGAATTGAGTACTCTCTTTGATTTCCATGACAAGTATAAAAATGTACTATAATATTTTTCTTGTTCATTACCAAATGATAAAAAGAAAACTAATTTTAAATGTTTAATCTTTTTAATGAAGTTTATAATGTTTTATTTGGATAACAATTTTTTTAATTATGTCTTGCGATTTTTTTTCTCAAAATATTTAATTTGAAGTGAAGTCGATGAGAAGAATTCAAACTAAACATAATTAGAATGATTTCTTTCTCAGACAATTTCTTGTCCATTGGTTTGAATTATTGTATTAAATTTTTACTAACTGTAGTCCAATTGTCAAAATTGAATTTGTTGTATCTATTTGCAAATTATTATTGCCCCTGTATCTGACTTTTAGGAATAAGAATCATTGCCTTGGTATGGTCTCCAATCAAAACCATTTCTCTCAATTGCAATTACATTTTCATTTCCAATATTGTACATTTAATTTTAGAACGACTGTTTTTAAAACTATTATGCTTTCGTTGCGTAATTTCATGTGTTTATGATCAATTGCCAGTTTCAACACTCCATGCTACATTCGTGTTTTTATAATAATTTGTGACCTAATTTATAATTTTTATTTTATTTCTTGGTGTTAATTAAGTGATATAACTAAGATGACGTAATAAGAAGATTATGAGAATAAATAGTACATTTCTAAGATTTTTATTGGAATTAAACTTACTGATAACACCGTTCACTACACTGCTACCACTTTAAAGTAAACATTGAATTTTATGTAATTTTGTCTCGACAGTTTACTCTTTCAAGACTGACAACCTATGTAGGAAGACAATACATACCGTGGTATGTGATACACTTTATAGTATTAGTGATGCTAGCATTAGAAATTAAAAAATTGTGGGATTAATCGAAAACAAAATCTCATAGTCATAAAGTCACTACGTCCCATTTTATTTTTAAACCGTCAGCGTTTGTAATTATGCGTCCAAAGTAATTTATTACGAATTTTCTGTTCCTTGCAACTCTATTCACATATTATCAGAAGATTTTCATTTTGTTTTGAAGTGTTTTGTTATTAATAACATATTAATTTTATTTTAAGATTTAAGATTCAAGATTTTAAGTACTTAGTCAAAATTATAAGAATATACTTCTCTTAGATAATAATATAATATATATGTATTGCATTCAGAAAGTCTGGAAATAGGAGATGCTGTTAATCAGAAATAAACATAACAAAGACATTTTGACATTTGATCTTCTTCAAAAAGTTTACTCAATTTCATTTCAGCAAATTCATCTTAATATGCCCAAACAATAATTGTATGCGTTGCCTGTTTGTAATGTCTTTCCTTGCGTTACACTAATTTTTAATACGATAAAAACAATATTGGCTGCGTAGGCAACCATTTTCTGCTACAACTTTCATATCGTCTGAAAATTAGATTCCCTTGCAATGCTGCCTTAAGTTATCTGGTTGGTTGAAGTTAGATAAAAGTTGCATTCAAACTGAATGCTTTTTTCTCGCTTGTGTCGCTTCATAAATGTTAGAAATTCATAAGGTGTGCATTAATATTTTTTTAACACTAGAACGCCGACCATTGTATTTACCGAGAACGTTCGTGAGCTGTCATTCGTGGTCTAATGTATTTCAAGGGCAATTCATCCAGTTTGGGAAATTTAATCAAAGTAAGAAAATATATAAAATTTAATTAACATTTTTTCACTCATTGTACTAAATTCAGAAATTAATAGCCTCGTAAAATAAATACAAAGCTTCAGAGAAAAACACCCGTGTGTAATGAAGGTTTCCACTGAAAAGACTGCATGTAATAGAACGTATTATCTCCTTTTTTTTTAGATTTTTTCCTGTCACACGCACTTAACATGGTTTTGTTTTCTGGTAACTCCTGTTTTTTCCTACATTTTTTTCTAATTTTATTCATATGAAAATGAATTCCTCTGCTCATTCGAAAATATTTTTTCGGGAACTTTTCTCGAGTGACTACTTCAACGACCCAACAATTTATTATTTCAAAACCCCATAGGTTTGAAAAGCAATTTCATCTCCAGTTGCAAGATCATCTCTTACAACAATACTTATCTTTGTGTAGTCAAATCATCAGATTAAGGATATTTACACTGTTTTTTGTATTATATCATTGTTTCCTACACCTTTTTCTAGTTGATACTATCTATAATTGCATTTCCTTGCATGTTTATGACCATCAGAGTATGGTTAAGTGAGAGTGTGATGTCTGCTGGACGTTATTTTCTTCCACAAAACAATACTGTTCTTCCGAATATTCATCGGGAATGCTTCTTAATCAACTAAGAATTTCCTCGGCTAGTAAACCACACAAAATTTGAAAACGTGATATACATTGAAATTAAGAAAAGATGTCTGATTCAGAAGCTTTGAGACAAGATTTACGGAAAGCTTTTTACTCGTCCGATGTATTTCATCGCAAGATGAAGACAGTATATGCAACCATACTGTTTTGTTTTGCTGCAGTATCTATGAGTATCAACTCTTCAAATAAGTGTAACTCTGTATTTCATTGAAGACAGCACGCGCGATATCTAGAAGTCGAAAAGTCAGCAAACAAAACAAACTAGGGATGTATGACTCAGCAGTTAGGGAAGAAGTCAATTTTATGGTCTTGGGCGTTTAAGATAGAGAAAGCAATAAAAGGATGTGGATTTCACGAAAATTTTACATAATATCCACACAAATATATTTAGTCATGAGATCCATAACCTTACTACACATTGTTTGGAAGGAAACAATAACTGAATACGACGTAGTCGTTGAAATGAAGGCGTTTGGCGTTGTAGTATTAATAAGATGTAATCGTTCGTATTATATTAAAAATATATCTTTTAACTATTTACAATGAAAATCATTAGATGAATTTCAAGGCAATCATCGCTAAAATGGAAGATTGCTAAAAAGAATTACGCTTTGAGATGGTCGGTAGTCATGATCTAATTGCTGATTTGGGTGATAGTTTTCCTCATTTTTAAATAGTCTGCAGGCTTCATTGAATAATCTACATATACTGGAAACAAAATAATACAAACGAATTTCGAATTATTACTCGGGAAACAACTTTTCATCTCTTTGAGAGTAAAAGTGTCAAAACATTACCAAAGATGGTACTAAAGAAGCAGTAGAAGAATGTTTCAGACAGATGAAGGGCGCATATAGTCCAGTCAATGGTAGAAAATAAGGGAAAGTTTTCATGTAATTTTTGATATTTAGTTCCTGTGTGTTTATTGGATCGCGAGCACGAATATCAGATTTAACAACGTGATTTTTGTCTCGAAACTCGTTTTTCAAGAACCTAAAATTGAAGAAAGAAAAAACTATTTTTTTCAATTTTATATAATTATATAATATTGAATTGGAGTTGCTTGCTAATATATATGATGCTTGTTGAACCATTCTACATTTCCATTTAAAAATAAAATGTGTAATTGACACCGAAAAGGGAGAAACTTTAGGGAAAATATTATTTCGTAAGCCGATGGATCTCTCCTCCACCGGCGCATTCTTTTGTTTGAAATCGCTGGTGTTTTATCGAGATCTGCTACATTGAAAGATACACATGGTGTTGTATTATTATTAGTATTGTACATTACATTGCTTCTTAATTATTGGCATTATCCAATACATTGTGAATGGGCAAAACTTTCCTCTATTTCCCCTTTTGTGCACTATTTGACTGGACTAATAAGCAAGATTAAACCGAGAGGATACAAAAAACCCTGAAAGTAATGCCAAAGATATTAATGATACCAAAGAAACAAAAAATACCAAAAATTATGGAACCAAATAAGAAATGCCAAGCTCCAAAATGTGTTTGGGAAACGTGATAGGAAATGATTGGAAAATAACGAATGGATGTACTGTAGTGGTCTTAAAATAGTGATGTAAGGTGAAAAATGTATACCAAGAAATAAGAGGAAAATTATCAGGTAAGTTTCGAAATGGCATTATGGATACTCAGGAAGAAGAAGATGTTTCGAGGAGGATTTGGAAAGAAAGAATAAACAAGGAATGAACAAGACATATTTAAGAAGGGACATGTTAAGAAAGTTACAATGGGAAGGAAAATGAAGAGAAGAAGACATAGAGGAATAAGAAGATTCGGAATGTTGTCGGATATAAAGAGGAAGAGAGCTACATAATGGTTAAGAGAACTCAAACGAGACTGCTGAAAAGGAAACGAGTCCTTTGAAACCTGTCTTAAGACATAAAATGAAGATCATGATGTTTCAATAACGATCATGATAATCATGATTATCATAATGCTCTTGATCGAGAGGTTTGAGGTGTAATGGCTGGAGCATACGCCTTCCACGGCTAGGGCTCTGATTCGAATCGTAATCCAATCCATGTGGAATTTGTGGTAGACAAAGCGAAGATACTCGCCAGATTTACTCGGGTTCTCCCGTTTACCGTGCCTCTCATTTCACCATTTCTCCATCAATCACCTCATCATCGTCATTATCACTCTCATCTACGCATTAGATCGTGACTCATAGGACTCACTGATCTTAGTAGTTGAAGGGCCCCTAAACTTCAATGAATAAATGAAATAATAACGGTCATGGACATAAAATGCCCTTAGAACTTGATAAATATTTTAACAATTTTATATAGGAATGCTGAAATTAATCTCTGCCATTCTCTCCATCAGCGCAGACTTGACATTTAAAGAAATGTTTCTAATCGTTTATTATTTTTACGTCTAATATATGAAAATATTGTGTTGTGCCTATGACGCAGTACTGGCGTCACGGTAGACGAAAAAACAGACCTTTAGCGTGCATTAGACTTTTGGAGCCAGAATAATATTTGTGTAGGCCTATCAAATACGTGTTAAATGATACATGTTGTGTGGCTATTTTCTCCAGGTCGAAATATCTTCGTTTTTCTAGGTATCAGAAAAACTAAGAATAAAATTGTGAAAGAAACTTGCTGAAATAATGTGAGAAAGCTTAAGGTAAGGGGAAGAAGAATGAACATCTAAATGATTCAGTCCAATGTGCTACGTTTGAAGAGACTTCGTCATTGCCTTGATAAATCTCAAATAAAACTTCCAACAATATTCCAGTTGCAGCAGGTGGAAGATGAGAGAATGCTAAGTTGTGATTAGTAGAAAAGATCAGAAATTTCTCTTTACTGATTGAAATGGTTAATAGAAATCATTTCAACCGCCAGCACGTGCGTGTCCTCTCGCCAAACGATCATGTGATAGTAGTATGTAATGTTTGACAAAATTCTTTATATTTACGATCAGTATCTTCAGAGATGTTTCTTAATTATTACGACAAAAAAATCGTGTAAATGTTATCGTTATGTGAGAAAGTTTGGTTTTTGTTGGTTTCTAGTCGAAAACTCTCCCATTTGAGAAAACTCGACTCTACGATTGATAAGATAAAAGATCAGAGGAAAGTATGTGCGATTAAGAAATTTTCACGAGAAATACTGCTGTGATTGAGTAATACGAGTTGGATATTTGATCGCTTTAGATCAAATCACTAGGGTACTATTATTTATAACAATTAGTTTGTCTACCTTATTACTCTCACGGTATAGAATATTTGGCAAATAAGCGAATCTACCGTAAAAGTAGAGTACGTATATATCCTCTTGATTTTTATCTGAAGATATGTATCTTTCCTTTTCAACTTCAAAATGAGACCAAACAATTTCAAATTGGGTACTAACAAACTCAAAATGAGAATAAACACGAGCAGATTGGGATTAAACACAAGCAATATGAGACGTCACAATTTCAAATCGAGAAAAAAACAAAGTTGCATCAGCTCGAGTTTCATTTGTTGTTAACAAAACCAAGTATGGGCAAGGTAATTGCGTTATAATTATTTACATAAAGAAAAAGGAAGCTGAGAGGAACAAAATACAAATTTGTGCAGTATGTAGTAATAATGGAGACTGAAGAGGGCTCGCTAATACAGTTGGAGTGAAAAGATCAACTGCATATCGGTGGGTAAAAAGTCGATACGAAGACGAAATAACACGACAACGCGGTGGACGAAGATGAGTGTAGACAGGGATTTAATGGTTCAGTACGTAGAGAAAAATACCAGAAGTACATTAAAAGAACTGAATCGTAAATTTGAAGATCAGCATTGTTTCTATCCAATGTTTGTGTCAACATTCGGATGGCGTAATGTTTACGATAAAAGACATTCATAGAGAGCCCGGAAAAATGAAAAGCGTTGTAAATAAAAGAAAACGATACAAGCTCTTAAATTATCAGGATGACAATATCCCTAAATGGTTGTTACCTGATTTTTATTTACTTTCCTGTTTCAACTTGATAAGTCTTAATTTGGGAGTGATTGGTCTCGATTTGAATGTGTTTATTCCCAATTTGAAATTGTTTGGTCCCAACTCGATTTGTTTGGTCTCTCTCTTTGTTTGAAGTTGGAAAAATATAGAAGGATTCAGATATTTCTATGAAATTTCTAGAATTGTTCTAAATAATACTTATTTTTCAGGGAAAATTGAATCTCGAACGTACCTGCCTTTAAAACCAATATAAGTTTCTGTCTGTGTACCATGAAACGAATGAACCAGTTTATGATAAACTTGGAATACGAAAATATTTTATTTCAGAACTCTTTAGATGTCCCATCTAGAATTGTGGAACACGAAACGTAGCTTTTGTCTATACACATTCCACAGATAACACAGGCAAACAAAATAAAAAATTGTCAGATCCAAAGGCTTGACACGTGTTCCTGTATGTACGTCGACGCGCTGCATGATCTGAAGCCAGAATTGCGCCATTACCCTCCTGTTTTGTTGTTGTTGTTTTAATAAAATTCACCGTGAATTTTGTTTTTCGGGCCCAAAGACTTAACAAATGTTTCTCTATGTATGTCGTTGAATCCGAAGCCAGAATTTCGCCACCATCCTCTTGTTTTTTTATCGCGACAAAACACCGTGAAATGTAAATTTCACGATGGTTTTTCGCGATTTCAAAAATAACTGGAGGGTGATGGCGCAACTCTGGTTGCACATTCGGATGCAGCGCGTTGTCATAGCCTACAAAGAGAAAAATGTGTCTAGTCTTTGAGTCTAATGATTTTTTTGGTTTGTACCTGTGTAATTGATTGTAAATCAGAAAATGCAATTTCTTAATAAAGAATATAATGCAAGGCTCTGCCAAACTTTCATTGAATTCATAAAAGTACAACTACAGTCACAAATTATTAAATAAGTAGAAGTACGAATGTAAGTTGTATTTCTTAAGGAACATTAGTTTCAATGTGTGCACCAAACCGGCCTAAGATAAATGATGGCTATGAAAACTTTTATGTAGAATATTGCACGAGCTAATAAACATTTTGCTGCAGTAAATTATAGTTCTCTATCGAAAATAAACGTATCACTACAATCTTTTTGTTATTGGATTTCTATTTTATTTTTAGAGTGAGATCTTTCTAAAATACATTTTGGAATCATCATGTTCGATCATTAAAAGAACGGTAGAATCAAGTTAAAGTGTCAGAACCCTTGAAGTCATTCAATTTGTTTTCATGTGTTAATATGTATTTGCAAATAGCAAATTGCGCAATGAAAGGACACTAGCACCTCTCTTATATTCACTAAAGCTTTAAATTAAGAGGGTTTGCAAATTATTTAAAAACCCTTCATAATCGAATTATGTTCTGTGTTTTTCATATGTATTTTTTCTGATTTACATATTTTTCATATTGATTTGGTAAATGCAAAATGTGGGGAATTGCCTGAATCATAAAATTCCCATTTCCCTTCTTATCTAGACATGAATCCTTTACCACCATAGTTCTGTGTGAGTCGTGCAGTCACTGTGATTGCTCAATTAATTTTTTTTTAGGAATAACTTAATAACAATCATGATATCGTACTTGGTAAACAATTACAACACATCCGATTGTTTTGTGAAAAATTTTGTGTTCCTATCAGAAATGAAATCATCCAAAAATTCTTATTTCCTCCAAACATTGTTGTATTGAGTTATTCACATAAAAAATCAAATACTGACATTTTCAGAAAATAAACTATAAATACAAGCTTTGAACAATAGTACTAAAAAATATAGAAACCACAATAAATAACAATACACTAACATTGCAATACCTACATTTTGGAGTCCTTGGTAACAAAGGGGATAGTATCTTTATCACTGAAATTGCTTCCAATTTTATCGTGCCATTGAAGAACAACTTCCTTGGAGTTCGGTAAGCGTTCTTTGCTTGAATTTCATTGTGGAAGATGCAGTGTCAAAAGTCACACAAACACTGTACTGCAGTCACTGTCAACACAACAAATTTTCATTAACCTAAATAAAAAAGTGTACTAGCAACCTACTATCATGCTGGATAGCTCTCAATAGCCTTACAATACAATAGAAAAGGGTTCGAGAAAAAAATCCTTTACACTTCGGTTTACATAGGATGATTTCGAATTTGTTGTGATCACAGAGACCGCACAATGATGTCTAAGGGTTAAATTAAAGAACAATAGGAATTCAGGGATTCTCTTCTTTATAGAGACCTAATCTGCATGTATTGGTTGGGATTCTTTTGGTTTTGCTTATAAACAAGCAAAATTTTCTGCTTCAAACAAGAAGAATCATAAATGTAAAAAACAAGACCGGCACTAATATTTTATTCATTACTTTATCTATCAGTGAATATCAAACAAAACAGCTTCCTAATCAGTATTATTTCATGTTCAATATCATAAAATCATACCCAATTAAATTTCTTATGCAAGTGCAATAACCTGATGAGTAAAATTGTGTTGAGTAGGCTAACAAACATGAATAAGGCAAACCCCCAAGTTCAATTGTGATTGTCAGATTTTAATGAATAATAGTGTCAAGGATTTAAAAATATTTTAAGTAATGAGCACGCTAGTTTCTCAATTGTATGATTGATGAGAGATAAATGTCTTGCCAAAGAATATACTTGAACCATAGGTCTGAATCTAAATACAAATCATGTAGATTTGAAATCACATCTGTTTTTCTATCCCAGAAGACTAGAAAACAATATTATATTTTCTGGGAAGTCTCCCAATGAAACTAGAAAATATGCAACATGTAGACTTATTTTTATGAGACTTTGTATACACATTTGTACAATAGTTCTCCCTTTGCTTGAATGAGATTGTATGCTCTTACAAATTAATAAATTACAATACTGGCATATTATTGTATTGGAAACAAAACAATTTAAATTATTTTATTCCATCTAAAACATTAAATATCAGTAATGGTAGTCTGAATCTACACAAGGTGTTGGACAATAGTTATGATCCAAAGTATGTCAATTTTCATTTCTTTATTTGCCAACATTTCAAATTCTTTCAGTAGTGTCTTCTAAATGTAGCTATGTTTGTATCCAAAATACACAAAATAAACATTGTATAAACATTATTCTGAAAGTGAAAATAATGAAGCATATAAAGAACGTTTTTTGTGTCTTCTTAAACCATTTCAGGAAATGCATCTCTGCTTTTGTCAATGAAGAACCATCAATTATTAATGGCAAAAAATAATAATTTCAACATACAATCTTCACTGAATGTTCTGACATCTCTGATGAACTTATTTAGACCTCTAAATTAGAACAATGCCTAAGCCAAAATGTTTTTTTTTGTTGTTGATTTTTTTAGGTAGTTTGGCAGACTACTCGGTGAGATAAGAAAGACATTAATATCTCTTTTAATGGCATCTCCAGTCAGTTAATGTAAAATTGGTTCACTTACTATTTGAAACTGACGTAACACTCAAAATATTAAGTGAGATTATTTTATTTTTGGAGGCACTCTTTAACCCTCTACTTGCTCCAACATTAGATCATATATGCTACTACACACACTATCTGATGATGATATCATTGCATGTGATGCTGTAGAATGGGGGTTTCCATTCTGAATGAAGATGACAACTGTGGTAGTGGTGGCAGGCAATGACAATAATGATACGATTTTAGGGTGCTTCAAGATCTGTGACCACTTGTGCCCATGTCAAATTATACAATAACAAGTAAATCTGGTGTCCTAAAATCTCTTAAAGCTGAAGTAAAGCACTTAAAAGTAAAACATCAAATTTGATGCTTCAGCCAGACAATTTTTAGACAGTCAGTTATTAATTCAATAAAACAAACTCAACAATAATTAAAAATACACACATTAAACAGACTTAAAATTTGTTGCTTGAAAAATTGATTGAAAACTTCATATTTTCATTTCATTTGGTTAAAACATATTTAAAAACATTATTATATTCAACAGTCTTTCCATCTCTCTCAATATTTTGAGGTATTTCTTTTCCTCTTCTTCAGAACTAATTTCATCTAAATGTAAGATAGCAAATAACTGTCAAAAAATTAAACTACTTTAAAACTATCTATTTGCATAAAAGTGTTAAATTTTCTTATATTAAAACTTTTTGTCAAAATTACAAAGACAAATTGAAATTATATCTATTCTAGGTACAAATGAACTCACCTCTGAATATATTCTTCCATTACGCAAACTTCATTTCTTACTCTATTCCAGAGTAAGTCAAAGACTACCTAACATCATTCAAAGAGGCCTTTTATCCATTCCATGGCATCAAAAACTAGAGTAAGCACAAACAAATTTAAATTTGAAACAAGTTAACTGTATGAGCTGGGAAAATAAACATAGAAGGATGGAAGGGAAGGAAGAAAATCATGGAGAAAAAAGCAGTAGGTAAGTGGGATAAAGAATAGGAAAGGAAGAAACAAAATCTGAGATGGATAATTTTTTATAACTTAGAATAAATAATATAAGATAGAAGATAATCTAAAATTTATATAACTTGCACTAAAATTTCTTTATTTTGTTTCAAGTTATCATAAATACTAGAAATTTGATTACTTTCAACTTTTGTATTCATCATACAATTTCAAAATAAATCTGTGATCAAGTTCATTTCTACGTTTGGTTACCAAATTTTGTTTTTGGATGTTCTTTAAAATTGTTTTTGAGCTCACTAATTCATTTTTCCAAATTTCTCTTTGTCTGACCTATTTATGTAAGTTTACATTAAATACAAGAAATTTGATTACAAAATGTTATCTCGTTCTAGAATGTTTAACTTATCTTTAATATTTTTAATAATTTGATACTTATTACTGATCTTGTATCCCATTTTTATTTAATTTGTTGCCCTTTCAAACTTCTAAAACCTTATTAGGGAATTAATTTAAGGTAATACAATTCACAGACTCTCATCAATTTTAACAATTACTTCAGAACTTACTGATCATATATAATAGTTGCAAATGTAGCTCTGTAGATAATTCAAAAGAAATACAGTGAAACTCCGTTTATACATTTCTCACTTATACGTTTTTCACGTTTATACGTTGTTTACGGTAAGTCCCGGATAAATTCCTATAATTCCAATGCTAAATTATTTCAGTTACACATTTTACATTTGTATGTTTTTCACACTTACACTTCATAATAAAAGTCCCATTATCACGGTATAACGTTCAAATAATCTTGGTGAGGCGCGGGGCGACCTGCGCCGAGAGCCAGGAACTTATGTTACTCGAGTCGGCACGCCCCAGATCGCAATCCCTCGGCCTCTGAGGTGACTTCCCGTTAATGAAACTTGGAGCACAAAAGCTCGTCTCGGTCTAGTTGAGGGGCCTTGATCGCGAGAGCCCGCGGGATGGTAGCGCAAGATCGGCTCCCGGGCTACCTCCGGCAGCGGAACATCGAACAATTTCAGTCGGGTGCGTACGGGACCTCTCTGAGGATCTCGGGAGGTGAAGGTAGCTCCGAGGGGAGGTCACAGGCGTTCCCGGGAGTGACTAACGACGTAGATGGCCAGTAAGTGAGGAAGTATGTACACAGACTGTCCCACACTCCGAAGACTCTTTTGCTCGCCGGAATAACATACGCGATCCTTTCGGTAGCGGCATGACACAAGCAGCACTAATGAAACTGATCGCTTTTCCGGTGGCGCGGCGGGTGTCGCCAGGCTGTGGGACTGTGGCAGTCGTGCGCTTCCTATAACGCACGTTAGAACACCGTGCTCTGACCTGGACTCTCAAGTAACATGAGCTTGAGTAGATATTGCCAATAACTGGTAAAACGAGTGTAAATACATTGAGTTTATATGTTGCTCATAAAATCAATTTCAGTTTGGCGTTTTTTCTCACTTATACGTTTTTTTTCTTCAGCCCCCTGAAAAATGTAAAAGTGAAGTTTTACTGTATATAGATTATGTTGGATTTGTAGTGTACTTGAGATCACTAGCAATTTAATTTTACCCTTGATATAAAAAAATTATTTAAGTGCTAATAATTAATAAATTAAGTTAATTATAACATTATATGGTTTTTGATAATAAAATTCCATTTTATGAATAGGTAAATCCAAAAAATCCTGTTTTTAATCGCTATGCAAAACAAATTTATGGGTCATATAGACCTGATTATACAGCCTTAGCCTATACTAAATTCAAACACTGCTGCAGGGTTAACTTTGAACCCTCTTTTTTCCTTCATGTTTTTTCTCTCACATGTCTTTTCAGCAAAACTTAGTTCATCATTTACAAAGTGGTTGTTGTCGATACTTGCTTGATATTCAATGGACATATTACACTGGCAAATAAAAGTGCTGGAAACTCTGGGGAGATTTCTTTTTTGTCACAATTCAACATCTTGGTCATATAGTGACCACTGTGATTTTTAAACTGTAGGGGGAACTGTAGGGAGATGTCACATGCACCCACACACACACACGTCCTCCCCATCAAGGCAGAATTCGAACACAACCCTCGAGCTGAGGTAGCTATAGCCCTTCAGCCTTAACGACTCAGCTCCAGGCCAGCTCTGGGGAGACTTTGTGTTAGCGTATTCTCTCTTTTATCAGCCATGAGTGGGGCGAGGGGGAGAGCAACTGCCATCCACATTAATTCTTTGAATTTTCTTACTGTTATTTCTTTAATTATTGTAATAATTATTATTTTAATTGTAATAAAAGTAATAATAATAATTGTTAACCACGTACAAGTCTGGACTTTTAATAACAATAATTATTATTCTCTTTTGCCCGCTAATGAAAATCGTGTAAATGCCATTTCCTCTGCAATTTTTAGTTTTATTTTTGTGCCTCTGTGCTCATGTTCTGATGTCTCTGAAAACCTACTGTTTTGTGTTCAGGAAAATAGTTTCTTCTTCTTTGATAAAAGCATTTTCAAAATGACATGGACCTAAAAGCAAAGTATAAAGCATGGGCTTGAAAAATTGATGAAAATAAACATGGAAAGAATGGTGATTTGGATTTCTGATGTATAATCAAATTTTTACACACTGTTTTGTTCAGAGAATACTTTTGAACACAGTGTGTTCATGTAACTGCAAAATATTTTGAAAGAAAATTGATTGTGGGTCTGACCACCAAATGTACAAATTGGATAATTTTCAGCTTGTTTATTTTAATTAAATAAACTACTAGCTAATAATATTGGTTACTTTATCTGAAAACATGTACTTAAGTTTTCAATTTTTTCTGTTACGATCTGAAATATTATGTTTATATTGCCAAAACATGTATCAGAAATTTAATTTTCTCTACGTCATTATCTTAAAGGATGTACTTTAAGATCGTATGAGAATAGCAAACTCTGTTTTTTTCAAGAGAATAAGTAACTTTCAATTTTCTTATATCAATTTAGGAGTTCTCATAATAAGATTTCTTGTAAATAAAATAACTAAAAACATGAATATTAATTATAATTTTTTCTTTACAATATTACTTTTTCCTAAATATTCATCATAATTCACTTTTGTATTCATAACTACTCTTTATACTTATTACCAGGAAATGGAGATTTATGAGCTATATATATATGGGAGATATGGGAAATATATGTAAATATATGTAGTTATTTTTATCAAAATATGGAGTAAATATAGACTTAATATGATAAAAAATTACTGTGGTAAAATATTTTATTACCAGTTGAGCTTTAAATTCTGAAATGTAACTCCTAATTTTACACTGGCCAACTGTGCTACTTTTGACATTTTACACTGGCTTAATAGAGAGATTAATAGAACTGAGCAAACATGTAGTATTTTGACTGGATTGTAACTGACAATGAGGAGCTGTATAACTTTAATTCTGATGTCCCAAGTCTCTGTGACGTCATGCAATTTCCAGGCAACAGCCTCAGAGGGAAGGAGAGGGATAGTGTGGATACTGAAATAAAGTGCGTTACCCACAGACCATTAGGTCTAAAGGTCATCTGTCAAACAAATCCAACAGTTATTGCACCCCACCTTCCAGCGGGACACTCAGGACCCCTCAGACAGGGCTGGAAAGAGGATCTATTCTTCACATAAATTAAAACATTAACAGTATCTTAACTTGCTTTCCCACTGTCAATTTTCCCTAATTTTCAAAATATCTCTAATGTTTAAGGAATTACTGCAAATTTGTAAGCTTTTATTGTTGAGATGCATTTTTAATATTTAACTAAATCTCAGTGTTAAGCTTAATATGCTACATGGACTAATTTTATAAGAAACATGGAAAATTATGAACTTTTTTTCAAATATGTACCGAAACCCAAACTATGGAAAATGAATGTAGCATGTTTCGACTCTGCACATTGTGAAACATAGAGATATGCAAATTAGTATTGATAATAGCTTATTTAGTCAACATGTATTTATGTAGAAATCCACTTTCACTTATTACTTTTCCAATATTTGCGCACCAAACACAATTGTGGAAAACATACACGGCCAAGATAACTTCGAAGGCAATTTGTTGTGCAAGACACAATTTTTTGTGGATTCAAATCTAGCTAAAAGCATGAACATTTCATTTTGTGGTTGTGATGTGAAAGGCAGTAGTAAGACATCACATTTCTGGAAAGCATAAAAGTATATGCAGTGAAACCTGTATTAAGTGAATGCTCTTGGTTCCAGTGAAAATTTATTATTTTAGAGGGATGGTTCCTGAATGGGGAGAATCATATTTTTTACAAAAAATGGTATGTTATTAATAGACATGAGATGTTTAGGAAAGTGCCTATTATACCATATGTTTATGAAAGGTTTTTAGTATATAAGCACAATTTACAAGAAATGAACCTTTTAATAGCGTTTTATTTTGCTTTCTTTATCTTTTTATCATCAATGCCTTTTTAATAATTATTTACACACATTTTAATTGCATTGAAAATATTTATATGTCCTTCTCTTGGTTAAAAATAAATGTTTAAATCATTTTCAGTTTTAGTACCCCCAAAAGTAATCTATTAGTAATGTACCTCCATTTTCTTGTGTAGAGTTAATATGTCACTTGGGTATGCAGAACACATTCTGCATGCATTCTGGGCTCAGATTTTGGATGCAACCTAAACACTCACACGTTAAGGGCAAATCAATAAATTTGAGTTCTAACATTGACATTCTTCCAGGAAGGTAAGGTAGGGAAGGTTCATCCACTGTCTCATTAAAAGAAATGAAAGTGAAGTGGAGCAAGCAGCTGTGATACCATCAGCAGTCACAGTTTATTGTTACTTGATTTCCAGAATTCCTTACCCCATTTCTTTGAGAATGAAGCTGAGGTACAGGACATATCACACAAATGCTTTTAACCATGCTTCCAATTTTAATTTTAACTACTGAAAATTCAATGTACTGTATACTTACAATTTTTCCTGACAATGATCTTTTAAAAGGGGTAAATTAAGAAGATTGTTGTTAAGGGGCTGGTCGATGGTCAGAGAGAGGGGTGGTCTTTTAACAGGGGTATAAATTCTCATACATTTTATGGGTTTCAGGATCCAAGAAAAATTGGTCATTTAGAGGGATAGTAATTTAATAGGGGTGGTCTTTCAGAGAGGTTTCATTGTAGCAGCAACCTGAAAAAGTACATATCAATGCTGCCTTGCCAATTTGACATACTATACTGTTAAAAAATTACAGATCCATCAGTTTGACTAATGTTGTTTGAAGTCATGGAAAAATGTATCCTTCAAAAAATTCAAGACTACACCATAAAATATCATTGAATTCCACAGCAGCAGCATGACTCTGTTACTGGGAGATCTGCAGTGACGAATCTCCAATGAACGTATTATTATATCTAGATTATGTTAAGGCATATGACAAGTCCTCAATAAATAAAATGCTGGCCAGCATTTTAAGCTTCTGAAGCAAGTTACTAAGAGAAATTCGTGAACACCTGACTGGACAAATATTTCGGGTAGGAATTGAAGATACTCCAGTGCTGGCATTAGGCATGGGCAGTCCGGGCAATCTCCCAGGGCCCCGCAAGTCAAGGGGCCTGATGATGGGACTATGGGAAAAAAATTAATAAAAAATTGAAAAGGAAATTAGAAATCGAGAAAAACATTTTTTTAAGTTTATAAGTTGCGGTACAGTAATCTGATCTTTCATAAAATTTTCAATTAAATTTTTACCTTTAATATTTAATTATAGTCATTAGTTGTAAGGTAGGGACTCTACAAAATGGATCAAATTATGCTAACATTAAAATAGGGTTCCACTGAAATTATTATTATTATTTCATATGTTAACTGCTAGTGATTTTGTTAAAAAATAACTAAATACAAAATTTTTAGCATTTGAAGGTAACTGAGAAAATTGTATTATTTGATCACTAAATACTTTTTTAATTTAAAAGTATTTTTTTTATTTGTTGAAATAAAATAACCCACAGTTTCTTGATACAACTTTCTCATTTTTGTTTAATTTTTTTCAGGGCAGGGAAGGCTACATTTCTGCATTGCCCTGGGTCCAAAATGGTCTAGCTCAGGCACTACTCTATCATCTGTGAGATTAGTGACTCATGAAATCTGCAGGGGTCTGCTTTGGGCTCAGTCCTTCTCATCATGCATTAAAAAAAGATCAGTGGGAAAGAGAGATGAAACAACTAAAAGCAAAATGAGCACTGGCACAAGTCTAGAGAAACCTCATCTTTAAAGAGAAGAAGATACTGATATTTTTGTAAAAATAGTAGCTATGAGTTTTCAATTTGACAATAAGATCCTATTTTTCAATTAAAAGTTACGAAGTATAATTTTTTCCTTAATACACAATTCCTAATACAATTACAGTTGTGTGTAACATTATCTATTTTTGTATGACTTTGCACATGAGATTAACGACATTTGTTTCAAGAAATTTCTTTCTACTAAATCATATCTATTTCCCCAATGCACTGATCTTTTTAATCTTTTAGTAAATGTGAGATGTATAAACATTCACAGACAGATTCTAATGAGTGTCAAGTAAAATATACATATTTATTCTATTCTTTTGCTATTCTCAATATACTTCAACAAGAAAAGAAGTGAAGCCAAGAAACTTCAAGTAACCGTAATACAAAGCCACATTGCATTGTTTTACCTTAAATGCAAATGTAAAGTTTCTAAAACTATGGAGTGGCAAACTGTGGCAAACTATAGGAGAACATTGGAAATAATGTTTGAAAAACAAAAGAAGTCTCCTACACTTTGTGTTTGTTTTAAAAATATAATTCAAAACTTTGTACTCTTTAGACCAACCACGAACAGGGTCATATACTGAGGTTATTTGAAATTCTCTTTTCGTAACTCCTTCTTATAAGTTGGTTGCAATATCTTGAAAATAGGTCAAGAATTTAGACAAAAGAATAAAATTAGAAAATAATTTGTTCGTGTCACAATTTTGGTGTTCATTTCATCTTCATCAGGCCTATTTTAGACAATAGTATAATAGGTATATAAAATAGTATGATTTACTTTGATTGTAATGTGTATTAATGTGATTATAATAATATAAATATTATGATAATATTTTGTTTCTCATTAACACCTCATACTAATGTCTAATAAAGCCCTTAATGAATGTGAAATGCTTACTGAAATGGCATGAATGAACAATTTTTAAATTTTTTCCATCCTAAATTTTTTATTATACATTGTTGTGATTGTTCAATTATTATAATGTCACAATACTGTAAATAATAAATAACTTGAAAATTAATAATATTTATAAATAGAACCCAGAAGTTTAGGCATTTAGTTTACCTACAATAGGTAAGCAAAAAGGCATTTATTTTTACTAAAATTGGCATGCAAAAAGGCATTTATTTTTACTAAAATTGGCAGGCAATAAGGCATTTATTTTTACTAAAATTGGCAGGCAAAAAGGCATTTATTCTGGCTAAAGTAGTGGTGAAAAAGGTATGTAATTAATGAAAATAACATTTAAAAAAGAATTATATAAAAAATTAACAATTAAAATGATTCAAATTTTTATTCTAACTCTAAAATCTACATTAGCACATACTTGTTGGGAAACTATCTTTTCTTTGTAATCTTGATTCCGCATGACCACCCAGTATGACAGCTTCTAATATGTTTTACTCACAATGCTGTCTCTTCAAAATCATACTGTGGACTCCTTTTTGAATCTTGAAATGGTATCAGTTGAAACAGATTTATATTTTTTGTACTTTGTACTTGTGTAATCACCAGCACTAAGAAGGGTAGCCTATACTATATTATACAAAAAGCTCTGTTGGAAGACATACTAAAAAGAAGGATGGGATTTTTGCCAGTGAACAAAGCCTGTTGACATCAATGATAAAAATCAAATATCATGACTGGAATGATCTTCCTTTTTCATTTAGATTTTTAACACTACATGGCCCTGGAGCCTGTGCTTCCAAAGTCAAAACATGACTGTGCCTTCCTGTTTTCCAGGCTTGCTCATGTTTCCAGCTTGATCAAGATCAGTGCCAAGAGCAAAATAATGACGAAAAAGTCAGAAAAAGGCAAAATATAAAAAAAAGACCAAAGAGACAAAAAAGGCAAAATGAAAAACTACTCAAACTCAAATTAAGTAATTTCTATTGTTAAAAGTCATAAAATCATAACAATAATAAAAAAGGCATTTTGTCAAACTTCTAGGCTCAAATTATTGGAAATATTAAATATGATTCACTGGAGATAGTATATTCCCTTGCAATTTGAAATACATGTGAAACACCAAGCGACTTCCAAAGAGGTAAAATTTATGTTCTATCTTTCTTGATTGATTCTGATAGACAAGTTCTATTATTCTTGTAGTTCCAGTGTCCCAAAGAGTTGTTTTCAAAATTTGTTTATTCTGTCATGTTTCATGGATAAAATGATAATTCAATTATCTTTAATTCTGTCATTTGAATACATAATTCTGTTAAAAATCATAAGCAAAAAGTTCCTAGGATTGCTGGAATTTCTCAATGTTAAGTCCAGTAGAACTACAAATGTATAAGTGAACTTCCATCTTTTACATTCATTGATTATATTTCAACTGCTAATACAACATTCTTCAGGATATAGAAAACAAAAATGTGGGTAGAAGTAATAAAATAAATTTGAATATTACAATATTGTCATTTTATTTCAGACAATATATTTTAAAAACTTCATTCACATTACAAAATAAACACACTTGTTTCATCCACTCTTGCATTGTTACAGTCATTTACATCTAATTTCCACTGAAAAACAGTGTAACAATACTTAAAATTTATTAGGCCACCTCTTAAACTGGTATGCAATAATATTTCTAACAACAAATTATGGAAAAAGTCTCAGAACAAAGTATTTGCTGTCTGAAAATGTTATCTAGGAGGACAACATTTTTTAATACTATTGTATAACTTATTTTGACAATATACTTCAGTTGCTTGATGATCGCATTACTACATGGAACAGTCAATGGTGGTCCTAACAATAAAATCGAGACAAACATCAAGTTACAACTTAAAGAGTTCATCACATCCTAACCCATCATAGGTGAAGATATCACACAAAAACATATGTGTGATGCTCTCACGTTCAGTCTTAAAGAGAAAAATATTGTCAGTTCCTATAAATATGTAAAACAATCTTCCTCTGCGTGTCCAACATAAATGAGAACATACACTATACTGATTTTAAGATCCATGAAAACTGGAATTGCTTTATGGAAGAACTTTTCCTTTTGGAATATCTAGCACCTTAGGCATATTAGCAGAACTGGGAACCTTTTCACCAAGGTGTTTAACTCTTCCACAGAAATAGTCTTCAATTTCTTGAAGTGATCGCCCCTTTGTCTCAGGAAGACAGAAAAAGAAGAACAGAGACCCGAACAGTGATATGGCTCCATACATCCAGAATGTGCCAGGTATACCTAACAAGTGCTTGAATTCTGGAAACGTCTTCACGACAATAAATACAAATATATGAGCAGAGCAAGTAGTAAGTCCCCCTGCAATGCCACGAACCTGCAAAGGAGATCAAATTAATGAACAAATACTCTCTTAACTTGACTTAAAATAATAACATTATACTTATACTTTCTAATTCTTATACTTATTATAAGAACATAATATAATTTTTATATCAATATATATTTATTTTCAATTAAGACTTATTATACTTAACATTAATGTATGCTTACCTGTGTAGGATATACTTCTCCAATCATCACCCAAGGGACAACCAAAAACCCAATGGTACTCGCAATTGTAAAAATGAAAATGCAGGCTACAGGAAACCATGTTGCTACTGGCTCTACTTCATTAAGCACCCAGCCTTCTCGTAAGTGCAAATATGTTGCAAGTCCAACCATAGTCAAGCCACATCCAATAGCTGCAAATGAAGCAACAAAAATAATTAATACAGAAGATAAAACAAGCATCATTTGCCAAACATTTATGCATTTTCCACATTAAATAGAATTCTGTACATGTAATTAATTATAATTCAGATTGAAAAGTTTCTAATTTATTATGCAACATTTACTTTATTTTAAGTCTAAGAAAGATAAGTATAATCTCTAAGTACAATTTTATTCCAAGATTTAAGAATTTTAAAGTAACAAAATGAAAAGCATATTATGATAAATCAATTTTAACAACATCATATATTTAACATAATATTTATTGTCCTTATTTCAATAAAATTCATCTAATGGTCAATCCATGCTTTGTACAATAAGGGCAAAAATATTTCAGCATGGTAAAGAAAAATTTTGTTTTCTATATTAGAAATTTATGAACTTGGTAAATTTGCTTGGAATGGTGTAGCAAAAGTAATATTATTTTTCTTAATCAGATGTAGAAAACATTAACATATGTTCTAAAAGTGCTATTTTGTGTATATGATCAATTGTTTTAAGTTTAAACAAATAGATGCATGAGCAAATGAATGAAATGAGAAATTTGACACCCAAAAGAATACAGTAGCACTATTTGACACATAATTGAAATTTTTGGCCACATTACCTGATAACATTGTCAGAGGTCGCCTGCCACAACGTCTCAAAGAAATGCAGGCTATAATAGTTGAGATCAATCTTACAACTCCTAATATCACAGTTGCTAAAAACTTATTCATTTCTGTTCCAGACATCTAAAAACAAAGGTACAAAAGAATTATCACCTGAAGTTGTATTCCAATTTTGTTTGATCTGAGAATCTACATCTAAGAATCAGCATCAATTAAAGCTATTGAACATACTTTCAAATTTAAGTGGTGATAGATAATATCATTATCATAACTGTATAAAATAAGTTTGACTTACTCGGAAAACATCAACAGCATAAAATGTGATAGTGTTCACACCAGAAAATTGATATATCATAAAATAAAGGAAGAGAATTCCAAATGGTTTAAGTGTTGACGGTTGAAATAAAGCTTGAACGGTTTCCTTAAACCCCTTCAATCTCACTACATTGTTCTTGGCTGCAAAGCACATCATATCATCTAATTCCTTGTTGACATCACAACTACCACCTCTATAAAAAAAGAAAGAACAGAATGTAATATTACAATTGTTATCATGGTTCTACACACTTTTCATGTTTAAGGGAACAAAAATATTCAAAATGTTGGAAAGAGGACTTGGCCAAGATAACCAAATCATTCTTTTATTAATATGGTTTATACAGTATTTATTAGATATCATAAGAAATCTTTTTAAAATATGTGATCTATGAATTTTCTGAAATTTTATGTTTTTGTTGAAATCAATTTTTTTTTAATTTATTTTTTGGTTTTGTTTTGTATTTTAAAAGACTATTAATGACCAAATTTGGCAGTGAACAATGATGTTCCATTTTCTTTTCACTGTGGAGCATATTCAATGAGAAAGAAAGAAAAAGGAATCTTACTTTTTGACTGTCATAATTTTGTTCTATCACTTACCTGAATTTGCGAAGAGCTGCTCGGGCATCCTCAGTTCGTCCCCGTTGCAGAAGCCAGTTTGGAGATTCAGGCATAAGAATAATGAGAATAAATGCCAGCAGAGGTATAAGTGCACTTATCCCTGCCATAACATACCAAGCCATAACGGCTCCTAAGGAATATTCAATCAACACACCTAAAGAAACTCCAACTGAAGCCAATGCAGAAAGCATTCCTCTTAAATGGGGTTGTGTTACTGTGAATAAGAGCAAAATAGTATATTATTTGCTTTGAAGCCAAATTATTATTTCTGTAGATAACGCAACATTTAGAATATAATATTACCTTCACAGGTGTAAACCCTTGCAGGAGCACCAACCATTCCTGAACCTAGCCCAACAAGAAGACGACCAACATATATCATATTTATATCAGTAGCAGCAGAAATCAGAAGTAATCCAAGAATTGCAGGGATTTCTGTTAGAATGAGAGTTAATTTCCGCCCAATCCTATCCATAAGATAACCACTCAGAATGCATCCAAGAGGGGTAGTGACAGATGACAAACTAGCTGTAAAAAAGAATACAGAAAAAATTAATTGGCAATCTTCCATTATTATAACTTATAATAAATACAAAAAAAGTATGTAATTACCAATCCAAGAAGCTTGCTCTTCATTAACTGAAATGGAGCTATCAGGTTCTCTTAACTGGGGATTTGCAACAGCTGCAAATCCAAACACCAAACCAGTGTTGATGGTGCCAATGTTAGCAATAAATGCTGCAAGAACCTGAAATAAAAGAAACAATTAATATTTGAAATTTGTTGGCACACACACATACAAACCCACATTATATTTATGTTTAATATTATTTATAATGTTTTAGAATAAATCTAGAATGTATATTTTAAAGAAATTACGTAAAATTGAATGTATTATTTGTATATTAGAAAAATGAAATACGATAATAAAAATTGATAAATATTGCGATTTCACTATTACATTTGACCAATAAAAGCACCTAAACTTAGGATATTTGACTAAGTTGTCATTTATTGAATATAACAATGATAATCCAAATTAAAAAATTAATAAGAATTGTTAAGAAAATGGATATTGTAGATCAGGGTTCAAAGACATAGTTCCAATAAAAAGCAATTTGCATTTCATTTGCAAATAGAAATTAATACTACAATTTATTTGAATCAATACACAAATACCCCACTTTTATATGTAGTTCATGCTATTAATAGAAAAATATTAGAAAAAGCATATTTGAATGTTTCTGTGTGAGAGGGCACCCAAATTGCTCTCTTAATCTATTCATTTTTTTTCTTAAATTAGAGAATATTGTGCATTTCACTGATATTTTATTATCTCAAATAACAACATCATAAATCATGAAAGCATTGATAGAACAGTGATATCTGATACAATTATGGTGAGAGTAATTGAAATATGGAAAAATATTAAGAAGATATATTTGAAAATGTTGTATTTAGAACACTGCTAATGGTTTAATATTTTGAGCCTCATTTGGTAATGTTGCAGCTAAAAAACATATTGCAACATTCATCAAGGCATAAGAAACGGAGTTCAAATCTTGCCAAGTATTTCTGATAAAAATGATCAACTAAATGAAAATCATGCTGTCAGATTGCCAACAAACTCTGAGTAAATTCAGGGATAAGGAATTTTTAATAATGCACATTATGAAATTTACCTGACGCCATGCACTTCCTCTATTCTTCTTGCTGTCTGATTTATTTTTCTCCACATCTACGATGGTGGCCTTTTTATCAGATGTACCCCCAACCAAAGCCTTGCTTTCCACATCCAGGGCACCATTACTGTGAAAAGTTTTAAAATGTATTAGACAACTATTTATAACTTTAAAAACCGTCAAAATTCTTACATAAATTACACAAAATGAAAAAATAAATTTTACAAGCTTTAACAACGAACTGAATAATATTTATGAGAAAAGATGTACTGTGTCTAAAATATCTATGTGGGGAAATCAATGGCAAAGCATTATTGACACCGCATGTTGTGATCTGTAACCTTAATTTCGGAGAAAAATTTGCGATCACTGACGTGTAACACTTCGATGAAGATGCTTCGGTGTATGTTTGCTGGTCGTAGATCTAGCCAGTTTGTGCGATGGCTTCTTTTGCGATTAGTCCGGCTGCTAAACTACGCTCCTGGATTACAATAGATGAAGCTTTTACTACTGACGAGAAAGTTGTATAATGTAAAGTGAGCAGTTTTTATACATCTAATTTCGTATTACGTAAATGTATTTTATTATTTGTGTATTTTAATATTACATATTATATCAGATTTTACATATTTATTACATATTCTTACTATTTGCATTATACATTTATGTACATATTTTGACGTTTTATACTACATATTTTTCCGGTCTCTATTGATCACGGTGTTGGTTAACTGAAGACGATTTTGAAACATGCTGATTGATGTCTACAAGTCTTTATTAGGAATTTTTCACACTAGATAGACAATAGACATTACAAACAAACAATAATACAATGGGAACAATGACATCATGGGATCCACCAATGACGGGTCGAGATTTGACTACGCTTTTACGTTGTTTGGAATGGTTTATGTCGTAGGAATTGCTGATAGGTCACGAAAATGCGGGAAGCTCGAGTCGCTGATCGGTACGAACATATAATGACAAATTGTTGTGAGTGGCCTTATTTTGTTCTCAGATTAAACTTGACACACTGAAGAACATCTGTGATAAACTATAACCGATATAAATAAATTCATCACGGACAATAAACCATCTTGCTAATTTTACACATAATATTTATGATAATTCTATGGGAAAAACTATTATTCGCATCTAGAAACGTCGAACTCGAAAGTGATTTACTTTTTCATAAAAAAAACGAGTGAAAGTAACAACTAAAGTAGTTCATTAGGTAAAATGAAAGTATATTTTCACTTTGATATGTACTGTTTCACCAACTACTGGTTTGTGACGGTAGACTTTTATGACAAAAATATCTTGTTATTTTGAGGACCAAACAATTTTTTTTTCAATTCGATATTGAGCTTTTCAAGTATTTTTGTTAGCGATCAGAATGGTTTAATTATAATTTATTTGGCAGTATTTTAGGCATAAATATTGTCATCGAAACATGATTATTAAAAATAAATGCTTCTGATATTATAAATCACTTCACACTAAAATGGATACTACGAACTTTCTGGAGAAAAAATTCACGAACTTACAAGTTAACAAAGAAGCTGCAGAAATCGCAGAATTAATGCGACTGTGTAAAACAGCCCAATTAATTTCTTACCTCTTCATGATGAAAGATGTCATTTTCTTGCTAACCACTAAACAAGACTAGCTTATAACAGGCGGAATCACTACTAAAAGAATACTTGAGGTAGCGAGATATTTTCGCCATTCACTATTCTCCACTGCTAGTTTACCGTGTATCTTGTGTAATAATAGCTGAGATTCAGCGTCATCAAACAGTAACAAGTCCAATGATGTGTGTCAGAGGACGGGTTTAAGTTCACTACTTGTAAGAAAACGTGAATCACTTTAAGCATAGCTCTATGCACAGGCAGAATGTCAAATAACAACTGACGTTGCCTGACCATGTGCTGCATCTTTTATACGCTGGGGCTTCCGCTTGGCGTGCGCGTGCGCGGCTTGGTAGAGGGAGGGATAACGCCAAGTATCTATAGGCCACTCTGCGAGCATGAGCACACAAAACAAAGCGCGTATGCCACCGTGAGAGGTCCCCTTCCCCAGCTCACGCTCCCCTCCACTCTCCCCCACCTCTGGCCGCTCGGCCCGACCACGATCACAACATAACATCCCTCAGATCGCGCCGACCTTCCGCGCACGTAACCTCAGGTCCTCAGTGAGGACTCCTCGCACCGCCTCGCCGGCAGGATCCGCCGAAGAAGCGTGTGCTCCAGTTGAGGGTCCAAAGCGAATTGTTGCGTCGTATTTATTTAAATATTTAACCATTTCATTTTTATCTTTTGTTTTCTTGTATGTGAATCGTGAAATTATTTCGCATGGAATAGCTTTACCCGTTGTAAATTTGTAAGCAAACGCTAAGAACATTAATGCACCCGAAAGAATACGCACCTCGTGAATTGTTTACCCTGGAAGCTTCTTCAAAGAGTTGAAGTTGAAGAGTAATTTGCTTGAGTCAACCTAATGCTATGAAATGCCCGTCTTTAATGCATACTGAGCTGCTTTGTTCTAAATTTTAAAGTCAGTTTTCTCTTTGGTAGGATTATTTGTTTTGAAACAACTATCTCAATTTCTTTAGACGGAACAAATAATTTTTAGTAGAAATACATGATCGATATGTTTACTATTAATCCTCCAGTCAAATCTAACGAGTAAGTTTTGTTCTATTACTTTACAACACGGATTTCAATTTCTTTGTTCGTGTTGAGAGATATAAATAGAATTAATATTCGTTATAACGTAACATTGCACCACGAACGCCATGATATTTGGTCAAATATGGATTAATCGGTATGAACAGGACACAAGATGGTATATTTCTTTCTTCGACGAATTCTACTGTTCAATTATGTACTTAATAATAAGTTTACTCTGCAAGTGGCAAAGTTGCAGGATGTTGCCAAGGGGCAAATTACAACTGCAGTACAATATTATGATCCACTAAAATACAATATAGTAAAGAATAATAAATATAATATTTTCAATTTCAAATACAATGAAAAACAACAGAACTATTAATACAGTGATTGCATAGTTTAATAGTAACATTTTAAATTCCATTGTCTACTAGCAAAGCATTAATACAACACTTAATTAAGCTAATACTCACGATAGTTCACGTGGGCAATACAACCTGAAATGACTAAGTGATTTATTAACAATTAAAGGTTTACTTTAATCATATTTACTACCAATTTATATTCTTCTTCAACATCAAGGATTAGGCTTGAAGGCCTGTTCTGTCTTCAATGTTTCCCCCAGTGATCCGGCAGTGATCCATGCCAATTTATATTAATGTTTCAAATTACTAGTAAATGTAGTCACAGTTGAAAGATATTGAAATAGTTTTTTTAAATATCGTATGATGTTATTTACTTTCCTCACCCTCCTGCTTTAATATTGAATGGAATTTGTTGCATATACTGACGATATTGATGGACAGAATTTAACTGCGCCAAGTGCTCAACAAAATGATCGATGGACAAATCCAGCATATCTTCATGTTTCGCAGTGCAACGACCATCACGTGTAGAGGTCCAGAAGCAATGGATACGTGCTGGGGTATTTGATAAGCTGTGAATAACAATTAACAATGGGGTTTCCTTATGTTATCACACGAATCAGAAATGAGAATTTTTCTTGTAATAAGGTAGAAAATGAGCATTAACCCATCGTGATAAGCATTTCTCATTGCACATGGATTTGTCCATTTAATTATTGTTTTAACCATATCTATACTTATTTACCTATTATGTCCACTTATCAAATCATGCAAAAATAATTTGATCTGATTAAGCTCAATGTGATATTGTGTTGTTACGTCAAAACCTCAGAGGTTTTACGAAAATCTTAAGGGTAATAAATTAAGTTACGTGTTTTGTGATGTGTGCAAGTTGAAAATTCACAAAATTGTTTCGTTACTAAAAATAAACTAAAAATAAAATTACAAAATCGTAAGCAATCTTAGTTTCCTTCGTACAGAAGATACTTGTTCTCTGACGGATGATGAAAATATCAGATTATTTAATTTTTCACGATTACATTTATAACTCTCATTTACTGGAAGCTTACCTTTTTCTGGTCGAAAAAAAATGCATTTTATTGCATTAGATCTCTCGATTTGGTTTTCAACCTGTGGCATAGTTGAAGCGTATCTTCAGGGGTGTTTTGGTAATATTAATACAAACAATATAAACACATATAAGAATGTAGGATAGTGGAAGTTGGCTATTGGTGCATAATATAAAGTTATATGATGAATATTATTATTATTATTATTATTATTATTATTATTATTATTATTATTATTATTATTATATTATTGTTATCCTCTAAATTCATGATTAAAAATGTTACACTCGCCTAAATATGAACTCTACTTCAGGTTGCAACCAGCCTCAAACTAGTGGTGCAATAGACTTTCCCGTCTTAGTTTTCTATTTCCTTTGGACTCGGCTAGCTATTCGGACATGACACATACCCTTGCCAGCTGCCAATCTATCGCCGTCCAAACTACATTTTTTTGACATTGTCTTAATTTTTCGGTTTCGTAATAGTAGAACGTAAATATTACTATAAGAATATTAAAGAACAGTAAAACATTCTCCTAATTGGCAATTTTCTTTGAAACATTTGCAGCCGTTTTTAAGAAAATGACGCTTAAGAGCTACTCTAAATGCGAAAATTGAAGCTCTTTTTCACAGGTATCATTTGTGATTTCAAAAAACTTCATTAGAAGTAATTTGAAGCACATAAACTCACAAATACAATAGTGTTTACAAATTGCTGGAATGTGCATATTAACGGAGTGAGAGATATTTTAAAAAAATTGTGTAATTTTTTAAAAGAAAAGATACACCAAAATGAATATTATATCACATTAAAGAGTGCAATTGTTATCTCCGTTCGAAAAGTTTGAAGAAAAAAGTTGGAGCCATTTTTGAGAAAATGACGTTTGAGCGTTTCTGAAAATGTGGAATTTTGAGCCCGTTTTCACAGAAAAGGATTGAGTTTTCGAGAAACTTTATGACATTATTTAAAGCACATGTACACATAAATATAATAATGTGAACAAATTAATGTTAATACAAATATTAAGGAATGAGAGACAAGTCAAAAGAATTTCATTTTTGTAATTTTTGGAAAAAACAACAAAAGAAAAGAGCAATATGTCGTTTATGTCTTCTCATAGAGTAGATTAGGCACTATCCTTACCAAAAGTTCAAAGAAAACTTTGAAGCCGTTTTTGAGAAAATGTTTTTGTAATTTTTAAAATCGCACATATTGCACGCAATATTGCGCATAACTACTGAAATTTTCAAAACAATGTACCGTACATTCTGACCTTAATGACAGAATAAATGGTGAACAACTTTTATTTTAAGGAAAAATCTCTATCTTTAATTTTGTAATTCTAAGAGGAGGCCGAAGAAAATTCAAACTTTTGAAATTTTCAAAAATTTAGAGTTAATTAGGATCTATGTCACCTTCATAAGTGTATTTTACTCTATTCTTACAAGAAATTTAAAGAAGAAATTTGGAGCCGTTTCTGAGAAAATTTGAAAATGTCCGGGGGACTTCATGTACAGTACCGCTAAATTTTGAAAAAAGTTTTTCAAAATCTCAAAGCTTCGACTGGAGTGTGATCGATAGGGGTTTCTTCAATTTGAAAAAAAAATCTTATATATGGTTTAGGCGCTAGTGGTGTTCACTGACGGACGGACAGACGGACGGATAGACGGATAGACGGACAGCCAGCGGACAGACAGACGGACAGAGAGAGGATAGACAGACGGACAGATAGACGTTTTGCTTCCAATTGGTTTTTCGGTATCAAGAACTCATAAAACAGGGATTCAGCCTACACCACGTGCTAGGGGATTTTTTTCTTAATCTAGTAACTAGATTTATCCAATTTGTCGTTATCAGGGCTCGGCATTGATTTTTTCTGCCAAAAATTCGCCAATTTTTGTCACAGCATTACATAACTTTGCTATACTACGTATGTTACTCCGTATATATGTATGTATACGGGAAAGTAAAAAGGAGATACTGTGATTATGGATGCCTCTATAATACTTCGCGCAAAATATGCTCTGTTCCCAGTACGTCCTGCACATCCCAGTCTTTTGAATGAAGTGGGAGTTAGAACAAATTCTAAAAGATTTTTCGAGAGATATCCCAGAGCTCCGATGGCTGTTGTACGACCTGCGTTTTTACTCTTCCCATCCAGCTGGTCCTGATTTCCACTCTTGCACTTAACACGTTTCTCTGCCTCTTTGATTGTTATGTTCTGATCGTATGGCACGGCAACAATTTGTAATATTATTTCAACTATTTACTAAATTTTTATATTATTTTTATTATTGAATATTCTAACGGACGGACAGACGGACGGACAGACGGACGGGCAGAGGGACGGATAGACGGACGAACAGACGGACGGACAGACGGACGGACAGACGGACGGACAGACGGACGCACGGACGGACGGACGGACAGACGGACGGACAGACAGACGGACGGACAGACAGACGGATGGATGGACAGACGGACGTTTTGAAAAAGCATTTTTTCGATATCAGAGGACCCCAAAACTTATATTTCTGCTAATATCTCGAAATGGATTTTCCGCACCATTACATCACTTTCTTTATACTACGTATATTACTCCGTATATTACTCCGTAGATTACTCTGTATATTACTCCGTATATACGTACGTATACGAGAAAGTAAAAATTAGATCTTTAACTAAGGACAACAACAATTTTTTCAAATTATGAGTAGTTTTCGCATATCTTTGTGTGAAATACAGTTTTAAAAAATTACACAAATGTATCTTCAAGTATTATAATCTTGCGTAACCGTTTCAAAGAATGCGAGAAAATACGTGCTGTTGTAGCACCATTAGTTTTTATTTGTGAATGTTTCACTGTGGAACTTTTGAATCGCAGAATCGTTAAAAGACAGCATGTCAAAATGAGCCAACTTACTCCGCTTGTGAAGTCGGTTGGCACAAGACTTGGGGTAGGTTGGCAATGGTATGGAGTAGAATTGCACGTTACTTCCATAAGAGTGTGGAGGAATAAATCAAGGGCAAAATGAATTATTTTTCAGTATTTTTATTTACACAAATGAATGTAAACAAGTGTATTTCCTTTCGGTCTTGCAGAACAACCTCACACTGGCAACAGTAATCGTTGTTTCCAAATTAGACCTTTAAATATCGGCCTTTAATTTGGCTTAATCAGACTTTTACCTCTTATTAATAAAAAAACTAGTGTTGCTACCATAGCACACACTTTCTTGCACTGTTTCTAAATGTTCCGCAATGTTACACTACTACATAAACCAGCAAAAGTGTTTCCAACCAGCAAATAGTTTTTCTGCTCCGCGACCCGAACTTAAATCTTTCGAGCTAACGTGCCGGCACCCATACCACTACGACACACAAACGCCGTAAGGGTCGACCTCGGGCAGAGGCATAAAAAGGTAAATGCCCAATTCATGTATAAAAATATGTACACATAATTTGAAACAAGGTATAAAAAAATCCACCATAGATATATTTTTTGGTTTCTCATCGAAATTAAAAAATTCAAATTAAAATAGTGGCGCTACCAAAGCACGTACTTTATTGCATTGTTTCTAAATTACACACAATTTATACTTCTACATAAATCAACAAAAGTGTTTTCAAACACCAAATTTTTTTCCGCTCCAAGACCCGAACTGAGATTCTCATAGTTAAATGCCAGAACTTATACCACTACGCCACACCAGCGCCGTATGGGTCGGATTCAAAAAGAGGCATAAAAAGGTAAAGCTTTGATAGCAAAAGAATTGATTTGATGGTACATACGTTTTACAAATCCAAGAAGAAATGTGAAAAATTGTTAAACAATTGAAAATTCGAATATAACATACAGACACTTCCAGATTATTTATCGTAATTAATTTTATTTGTGATTAGAATTGCTTCAAACAGATTTCAATAAAGTTTCTAGAATTCTCAATTATTTCCTGCGACATCAGAGAATTGTGACAAGTAATACTCCCCAACCACGATCGAACTAGCGAAGCTTGCTTCCGAAGAAATGAGTCCGTACCCGCCAATTACCCACCCCGGCTACTCTGGCTATACATGGCATTTATCCTTATATGATAGTAATAAGTGAATGGTGGTTTCAGTTCTAGCATTAGGAAACCGAAAATTCGAGACAATGTTAGAAATAATGTCCTTTTTGGTGACCAAAGAAGGTATCTGGGAGGAGAATCACTCATAACCGAAAACCTAGTTCAGACTAAAGAGATTAGAAAACTAAGCACTGCGAGAAAGTCCGTGCCATTCTATAACACCACTAACATATATATTTATTTCCAAACGTAATTACATACGAGGAGAAACTAAAATGAAAATGTGCGGATTTTCAGGAAATATTATTTTTTGAAATTGCATACATTTCTGACACTAAATAAGCGATATCTGTTCATTTTTTCAAAAAATTGTACATGACCATTCTTAAATAGCTAATTTTTTTTACAACAGACTTTGTTTTAAAGCAAAATTGCTATCTCCAATTTTGTAGTTTTGAAATGTTTACATATATTTGGCATTTTCGAAAAAATGAAGATATAGCCCCAAATAATACTAGCACCATATTTTTTATAGTTCTTTATTACATTGCTGGATAAAATTTAAAGAAAAAGTTTGGAGCGCTTTTTGAGAATTTTTTTTTTCGTAAATTTCAAGGGCAAATTCATTTGTTTTTTTTTCAAAAAATTGTACATGACATTATTTAAAGTGCTAATTTTGTACAACCGACTTTGTCTTTGAAAATCTCTATCTTCAATTTTGTAGTTTTGAAAATGTTTTTTGCAATTTTCGAAAAATCGGGGATATCAACGAAAATGATACCTGCTTCATTCTCTTAAACGTCCTTCGCACTATTCAACAACAAAATTTAATCAAAACATTTGGAGTCATTTTTGAAAACTTTGAAACTATCCGACGGGCTTCATGTAAAGTACCCCCAAAATTAAAATATCGGTTTCAAATTCCAGGAGCCTCAACATCAACTCATCCTTCAAATTCCAGGAGCCAAAACGATTTGGGAATATCAATTTTGAAGAAAATCGTATGAACGGTTTAGGCGCTAGCGTAGACCACAGACGGACAACGGACAGAGAGAAAGACAGACAGACAGACCGGCAGTCAGACAGACCGACGTTTTGCGGTCAATCGATTTTTCGGTATCAAGATGCATCAAAACATGGATTTTGGCTACATCAGAAGTTAGAGGATTTTTCACTTTCTCTCCTTTTTTCAAATTTAGCAACAGGAATTATCCACGTTTTCGTTACCAGATCCCAGCTATAAGAGTTTTTCTGGCGAAAATTCGCCGTTTTCTCGCGCACGATAGCATAATTTTCTCTTCTTACTAAGTATTCGTAAGGCGAGAAAGTAAAATGGTTCTTACCTTTTTGTAACATTGAATTGGTAAGTAGTTTAATTGTTTCAAGTTTCACGCTAAAGAAAACTTGAATTTGCGATAGACGAGCAATACATGAGCGATAGACTTGCGTTAGACGGAAATTTATTTATTTATTTCTCTTATCTTATTGTCTCTTCCTCCGGTAATTTATGCCAATTTTAACATACATTATCAACAATACGCTACTTAGAAAACGTCTCCCTGCTTATTGTAAGCTACTTAACTCATTTGGGACAAAGTTCTACTTAACCATTTATTTACAACCCCTACAGATATTAAATTTCGTTTCGCATTACATTTTGTTGAGCGAGTATATTTTAATGTAATGTAATCTTGATCTTAAAGCAAAACACATCACGCATTGCGCAGTTTTCAAATTGCGATTTTCATAATTGACACTGTCTGGGAATTTGTTAACAATTATAAGAGTAATTTGATGTTTTACAGTACTGTTCAGTTATTTTCATGAACAATTTTATTTCCCTGTAAATATATACAAGAAATATAATTTGATATGAAAGTTTGATACAGATTTAATCAACACGAATATGCTATCGTCATTGACACGACGTAGTCATTTTAGTGTGTTAATATGAGTAGTACACCAGTTGTTGACAGAATCCTACGTGCCGAACTCTTTGGCCTAGATGGTCGTGATCACATTGCATCACTGTTATTTTCAACAATCGGAGATTTGCGTCATTCACCTTCGTCAGAAATATTCTATTTAGCAAGTGCGTCCATCGTGTTCAAGTTTGAAGCAATGACGACAAATATTAACCAACAAAACAAATTTGAATTTAAAATAATAAATTGAAATTAGTTAACTTTTCTCATCAGATCAGCCTACTTAGAAACTCATCATGTCATCTACATTAGTCATCTACGAAATTGCTTATCATTAGATCTCAATGTATTATTCAGGGGTATCAGCCAGCGCTGTCGTAGACCATATCGTAAAGTAGTGGTGCTACAACACTTCATACTTTCGGACAAAATGTGCAACTTTTCTGATTTTCGAATATTCAAAGAGTTCAACGAAAATGAGACCTGTGCCAGCTTTAAGCGTCCTTTTTTTCTCTAACTGAAGAAAACATTTCATCAAGGAAAAACATCTCTATCACTAACTTTGTAGTTTTGTAATATTAATTTTCGGCAATTTTTGAAATTTCAGAAAAATGACTGAAATTGGGACCTGCGTCACTTTTATAAGCGCACTTTGCAATATTCGAAAAATATTTTTTTAAATGGAGCATTTTCCAACATAATAATTGTTTTTAAATTGCCTATTTTTCACACAAAATTATACGAAAACTAGTCGAAAAATGTATACTAACTTATTTAAAGGTATTTGAGGAGTTGATTTCATTTAGGAAAAATCTCTATTTTAAATATTCTAGTTTTACGCAATTGATATTTTTTCTAAAAAGGACTTTAAATTTATTTTTATTTTTGCTCGGAAAGCGTAAAGGACGCTTAAAACTGGAGCAGGTCTCATTTTTGTTAGTCTCTGAATGTTCGAAAATTGCAGAACTTAAAATTTATGAGAGAAAGTACGCACTGTTATGGCACTACTAGTTTTCCGCAGCATTACAACACTTTCTCTGAACTACGGAAGTAGCGTGCGAGAAAGTAGAAGCAAAATGGTAAAGGAATTAACTCTCTTTAGGGATAAACGACCGCCTTAAATAACGCTTTCTGCACTAGCTGCAACAGCGCTGCGCTATGGCATTGAACCTTCGCAAAACATGCTGATTTTGACATGGATGGCAGAGGCAAACTAGATTTTGTCTTATCTAAACCATTTTCTATGTCTTGATTGCCCAGGAAAGTGAAATATTAGTTCACTGTACTTGGTCCCATATGTTCCACCATCCATTACAAAATATGCTGATAGACATTCTTAGGAAAAATCTGTCCTCTAGAGCAGTGGTGTCGAGGTCTTCTACTGGTGGCTGTGGCATGCATCTGGCACCGCAGCATGCCACGAGTTTCTCTGCGCAACTAGCGTCGGGAAAGAGAACTATTACGAGTAGTAGTAGTAACCCCGCCGTTGTACAGTTGGGATGGCGTTCTCTGGTGGCGGGGTGATGAACTACACGGAGGGGCGATTTCGTCGTGGCAGTCGTGCCACGGACTCCCGCTCGTGGCATCGACCTTGACAACACTGCTCTAGAGTGCTAAACAGAATTCACTCCTCCACTCTCCCATTTACTCAGATATAAAATGAGGTGCAATCCGGTGGTGCAATGGGTTGCGGATTCGTCTCCTTGGCACTGAACAACAAAAACAAGGCAGCTGTACCAAAGATATTTCCATTTTAATTCAATGAAAAGCAATGAGGTATAGTCACTTTGTATATTTATTTATTTATTTACTTATTTATTTATTATTTCAGCGTATTTGATCTCTACGGTAATCGCGTCATCAACTCACTAGATTCTGAGGACCATTCGCACTACACACTAGTACTAAAGATTTATAATTACTGGGAAAATTGTTTGAAGTTTTGCGTTCAGTTTTCAAGTTTTTAATTCTCAACGATTCTATGTGAAATTCGTGATATAAACAAAACGAGCTATTTGTTGAAGTTCAACATGAGTTTGTAACCTGACTTAATGTTCATTCTACATATCTGACGGATTAGATTCTGTCACGTGTTTCAGTTTTATCACTGCACAACTTTTGCCGTTATCGTTTTTCATCATTTAATGACTACGTAAAATCACCACGAACATAGAGAATATACTTCTCAATAAGCGTATTATTTTGCACGCTGCGAAACGAACGCACGCACGGAAAGCAAAATATCTCGTTAAACGAACTCGGTCAATCATTAGGAACCACACGCGAATATTGCCACAGGTTATTAACGTTCCGCCAGGCAAACAGAATTTTACAAGAACAGGCAGGTAGTGAATGTATATTAGTAGCCCCTGGGTACAAATGTAACTCAAATTTTCTCATTGCCTGAATGTCTTTTATTGTGAACATTATAATACTTATCAGATTTACATCCATAACAGACCATTAACGCAAGTTCCAAACATTCTGCAAATTAGAAAATGGTTTAGCCGAGTTTGCCGAGCATTGTAGTCTTCTGGCCAGGGAGTATTAATTCTTCTAGGGAGTATTCTTCAGGAGGTTTAACTTCTCAAATTCTGCATATATTCACTAATGGAAACAACACGCAAACTATACGTCGAGAAGTCATGCCTATGGTAGCTAGTTGCCTAAGTAGATTGTTAGTGGGAAAGGTTCAAAAGCATTTGCTACTTACTGAAAGCAATCAGGAAATAAAATTAATCACATTGTAGTGTACGGAAATCGGCGATCTGCACAACAAACGTTTAGCATAATGCCATTCTCAAATGGATTGAATTCATCAGGAGAGACACTATGCATATCGACAACTACAATGTTTTCATTTCAGGTTACCACAGACTTTGATTGTAAAACAGAATTAGTTAGCACGATTCGCCGTGAAAGTAGATAATTTCTTTTGAGTAACAGATGAAAATTGTAATCATCTACGCATTAATTCATTTACTTTCGCGCCCACTATTACGTAGTGTAGATAAAGTTACATAATGCTGCAGCAAAAACGTCGATTTTTCGACTGAAAAACTAGTTACGTGGGTCTCTGATACCTAAAAAGTGGATAATCCCGCTCATATTCGTAGTAAATTAGTTTCACTAATACAATGTGTAGTCAGAATCCACAATTTGTGGGTCCTTGATACCGAAAAATTGATTGACGACAAAACGTCCGTCAGTCTGTGAACGCTACTAACGCCTAAACTGTTCACAAAATTTTCAGGAAATTGATATCTCAGAATCAATCTGTTTTCGTGGCCTCATGAATTTAACTTCGATATTTTATTTTTTCGTGTCATTTTGCATGAAGCCTCAACTACATATTCAATCATTCCTAAAAAATGGTTACATTTTTTATTTTCTCGTCTTACGAATACTTCGCAAGAAGATAAAGTTATGTTATCGTGTTAAAGATATGTTAATGCGCCAGAAAAAGGCGAATTTTTATTGTGGTTTTTGCAAACAGAAAAGTCGAAGGCAAACACGAATGGCGTAGAACCGATTTTCTTCAAACTTTCTGAATCTTCCAAATGTCCAAATGTTTAAAATTTATTCGTCGTCTTCCTATGACTCAAATAATGAATACTGATATTTTTCTTTATGAATCTGTTGTTCAAAATTTAATCTTTAGGTATTGTAAGGCAAAATTTTTTGAAGATATGAAATTTTGTGTAATTTTGAGTGAAATAGTTGCAACTTTTAAAAATTATGTAAACACGATTTTTTATCTGCAAACATTTTCTTAAAACGTTTACTCAAACTCGTTCGATTTTCATTACTACCTCTGAAATTTCGAAAATTGCTAATGTTGAACTTTTTTAAAGCTCCTGAAAGGTCGTTACGCCGAATCAGGTGATTGGCGTAGTGGTTATGATACTTTTCGCTGAACCTAAGTACCCAAGTTCGAATCCCAAGTGAGCGCATATTTTTGGCAGTTTGGTAATTCTTTGCGGGTTCAAGTAGAATTATAATATTACGTAACCACTACAAATAATACGAGAAAGTACGTGCTGTTGTAGCACCATTAGCTCAGCCATGAAGTGTCTTTAAGAAAGACGTGTATACTGCGATTTTTCTAGGAAGGACTCTCAAGATAACTCAAATCCCATCTTCGCGATGGAATATGTCACGGCATTTCGCGTCTTTTCTCGGTCTTGCCGGTAGAAGTCGCATGATCGCAAGCACTGCTTCATACGGTCGCGATCGTGCGAAATCTAGGGGAACGACTGAGAAAGATGCGAAATGCCGTGACATATTGCATCGCGAAAATGTGATTTGAGTTATCTTGAGAGTACTTCCTAGAAAAATCGCAGTATAAGACCGTAATAAAGTGCAAGAGAAATTTATAGTCTATAAAATTGCTCTTTGTTATGCTAACGTACTAATCGAAATGTACGTCTCCCCAAACTGACCAAACAATTTGTGTAATTAGCTCAGTGTGCATGTTCTCCTTTGCCTGGTGTGGTTACTAATTACATAATAATACAGGTAATAGTGGAGTATCCGGATAAGTGGGAACAATGGCTGAGTAATTCGAACAAATGCTGGCATCAGCTCTAAAGCCGCGTGCTCTAACCGTTTTCCCCACGTGGCGCGCCGTGCGCGTGATGTCGGCGTTGCATCGTCGCCATTTCGTGAAGCGATGACGGATTTCGTCGTCGCGTTGTCCCTCACCGCTGACAATG
This sequence comes from Acheta domesticus, assembly GCA_031308135.1. NCBI lineage: Eukaryota > Metazoa > Arthropoda > Insecta > Orthoptera > Gryllidae > Acheta > Acheta domesticus. The sequence goes on along the minus strand of JAHLJT010008446.1, from coordinate 112,207,502 downwards.
AGTTGTGTCCGCGAGGCCGGTTCTTGTGTGTCCGGCCGTGGACGGGGAGATTTCGCCTTGCGGGCGCCAGGAGAGGGCGGAGGGGACGCTCTGTGGGAGCGGCGAGGCCACAGCGTCCAGCTGGCGCTCGCCGCCCGCCTTAAAATAGCGGACCCTTGCGTCTGGAAGCATCGCTCGCGGGTCCAGTGCTTTGCAACGGGGGCTCGGGCGAGCGAAAGAGCCCTTATTTCGAATAAATTCATCTAAGAATCTCACTGAATATTGTGCTTCATGGTATTTATCAGAAACTAGATCACACTTTGTCTCTTATTATATTCGGATATTTAGTATCCTGTTTATTATAGACAATAATTATACACAATTGTCTATAATAAACAGGATACTAAATATCCGAATTAATGGTATTTATGTTCAACCAATATTTTAATAAGGCTATTTTATGCATGTATGTTAGAAGGTTGATACTCAAGAGACAACGCGAGGGATTCTTGACACCCATTATTTGCATTTTGTAGGATGTCCTAGGATTGTTACTTCTGAAACTGTACAAAGGTTAAAGTTACAAAAAACACTGTGACGATATTGCAGTCATCCTGAGAGAAATATGATAAAGACGGATAAAGTTTGACGAATCGGAGTACAGGTAGAGGAAGGAATGGCAGGAAATGGAAGAAATTAGAGTAGATTGTTTTGAACACCACCAATTCTCCGTAGAGTCGTGATTTGAAGAATGGTTCTCTGAAGGGGACGGCAAGCCACAGGAATTGCACAATAGGCCACTCGCTAGAGAAGTAAACATAATAAACACGACAATCAACGCTTAACTGTCAAAAAGGAATTTATGCATTTTCTAATAAAAAGGCAATAATATTAGACAGTTACCAAATGTAATTTTTTTGATAAGGCTTTCAGTTCAGATGGATGATATTATTCAGGTGTATTTTTGCCTCCTGCAATATGAAAACCGAAGTTCTTCAGCGCTGTTTATCACTGAAGGAAGAACTCGGAATAACGAACTTAACCACAGTCACCGTCTGAGGTGGCTCAGAGCATCAACCGATATCACTGCAGTGCCTGTGACCGGGAGTTCGAGGTCGAGTCCCGACGGTGGCAGAATTTCCCACCGTCGACCAATCTAGATAGCTAGGTCGAGTTCTGTCGCTATCGGGAGAAGAATTTTAGTGACCAGCTGCTCTGATCAATAGTGTTCACTAGTGTCTTCGATCAATAGCAGGCGGATGCCGGAGGAATACCCTAACAAACGGGCCAACGACACCACGCCATCTTTCGTTCCGATTGCTCAAGATTTTGTAGGAATTTTCTTGAAAAGCCGGTAAAAAATAGGGTGGTTGAGATCCCAAAATGTTACACCAAACACCTCAACATTTGTTACTTCAAATGATGCAACTCGCATCTAAGCGGCTGTTACCGGACATTGTTGGGTGAGTCGAGGAGGGACTGGGCGCGGCGAGTGAAGTATTAACCAATTCTGCTGCTAAAAACGCTAAATAACTTAAAATAATAATGTAAACGGTAATAAAAATTAAACAATCTCTTCTGAATTACTGCTTGGCAGACTTTGTTTTTCGAGGTAGCCGTGTGGTCTTCCTGAAATACTGTTAGCCGAAAGGTAAAAAATTGTTGTATTCTTAGATTGTATATTCAAACCCCTGAAAGACATATTATGCCGAACAGGAAGAAAATAAATTTATAAAAATGAAAATATCCGTTTCAATTCCACGGGGCCTTGAGTTCGTTCAGATCTATTGGAGAATATCAATTTTGAAGAAAAGACGGGTTGACGAGCGGTGAGAAAGAAATATTTTCGACGATTTCCGCCCACGATTACAATACTTTCTCTTTACTACGTACATACTAGGAAATAAAAACGAGAAAATAAAAAATAACTTGCTTAATTTTGTGTTTATAATATATTGGCATACAATAAAATATGAAATTCGTAATCCATTACATATTTTTCTAATATAAAAATACAAATATATTATAAAATACGTGATTAAATATTATCTTGATACAAGTACGAAGTATATCTACAAAATATAAGTGTCGGCCGCGTGGCCGAGATCTCTAAAGCAGTAGTACCATAGTGATCTCGGACCGAGGGGTCGCGGATTCCAGTCTCGCCTCGGGCTTGGTTGTATGAGTTTGTCCTTTCACCCCATATCATCACCATATCGTTTCATCCTCAAACCATAACGTTAATTCCAATAGTGGTCGCTAATGACCTAGTAGTTGATGCGACCTTAAATACCCAAAAAGGAGAAGAAGTAAAAGTATGGAATTCAAAGTTTTCCTAACTTGACAAATGATATACACAGTGGAGCGTACTCATGTTATCCAAAAGTGTGGAACAAAGTGCCTATATCCTTTTATGGCTAACGTTGAAACTATATTGACCCCGAACAGATATGCTAAATTTAATCTACCATCTATCATACCACCCTCAAGTCTCGGCATTGATAATTATTATTATTATTATTATTATTATTATTATTATTATTATTTTCAAGATAAAGAATTAATGTCAAGGTTTGGTTTATCATCAAATATGCGCGGGTTATCTTTTCTGCAACTTCCGATATTTGAGGTCATATCACATTAACCTCTGAAGTTTGAAGTGATGTTCCCGAGGAGTTTGTAGCATTATCTATTACAAAAATAGATACCTTAGAATTTGCATTAAATGTGCGTAGAATATTTAAAATATTTCTTACAAGAACACAGAACACGAGTTTAGTTTTAAAACGCAATTGAAGTTCTCGTACATTGATTTTTTTAGTATATCTTAGGAAACGTGTACTATAAAACAGCGGCATCAAAAGTATACTACATAAAATTATAGCCATTACACCACAACGAATCCCATTAGATTGTTGAACGTATAGGTGTTTACATAACTTTATCATCAGGCAGGCTATTTGGAAGATTTGGAAGGGATTGAAGCCGCTTGAAAGTAATTTAATAGAATTTAAAGAACAGTATGGATTTTAACCTGGTGGAATGTGTATAATTTCATTTGCCTGAAAAAGTGACACAAAATTCCATTCCAATTATGACCATTCCATGTAGTTTTTGTAGACCTTGAAAAAAGTGTACGAAAGTGATTTGATTGAAGTGGAGTAGAAAAGCTGTGACAGGAAATGAGGGGAAACATTATACGGATAATGCATTTATTCAGAAAAGAGTTTACGAAAGAAACATTAACCAGATTAAAACCCAGGCAGGTCTGTTAGGACCTTTCAACACTAACAACGAGTTAAGGCAATTTTGTGGTTTCTCCCAACTAATATATATATATATATATATATATATATATATATATATATATATATATATATATGCAAGCAGTTTAAAGTTTGACGAAATGCGTGTGACGAAGTATGAGTGTATATATACACACATACATTTCGTCAACCTTTGGACTGTGGACAAATACGTTTTGTAAAATGGGAATTCAGATTGCCAAATTCTTTACACCTCGCATTTGTTGACAGACGGTCAAATTGTTCTTGCAGAATATGTAAACAATACTTCCTATATGATAAGGAAGCTTGTAGAGGATCTTAGATATTGTAGATTGGAAAAATATTCAAGACTTATTATTAGAAGTACAGTTAACTCTGGTTATAGTAAACTCGGATATAGTGAACCCTCGTTTATAGTGAACTTAAGTTACTGGTCCCATTTCACTTACATTACAAATAAGAAGATTCGGATATGGCGACCTGAACCTCTGCTATAGTGAACGTAGGATATACTTCTTTTTCTTGAAGTGAACTGGAATCGTTTTCACAATCTCAAGGCTTCGAAAATGGAGAGTTAACCGCGAAAATCCGACCTATGAACCTTTATAAGGGTATTCTACTCTATTCTTACAAGAAATTTAAAGAAGAAAGGTCCTGGGAGCTTCGTGTAAAGTACACCCAAATTTTGTAGAATCGTTTTTAAAATCTCAATGCTTCGACTCGAGCCAGATCGACAGGTGTTTCTTCAATTTGAAAAAAAAATCCTACGTAAGGTTTAGGCGCTAGTAGTGTTCACAGACGGACGGACGAACGTTCAGACGGACGTTTTGCTTTCAATTGGTTTTTCGTATCAAGGACCCACAAAAGAGGGATTCTGACTACACCACGTGTTGGAAGATATTTTTCTTAATATAACAACTGGTTTAATCCATTTTTTCGTTATAAGGGCCCGGCAATGCATTTTTTTCTGCCGAAAATTCGCCGTTTTTTCGCCCAGTATTAGATAACTTCCCCTGTATTACCTATATTACTCGGTATATACGTATGTATACGGGAAAGTAAAAAGTTATCACATTGATATAAGCACATTTTTAGTCTGAGTTAATACATGTGTTCTATTCTTTGAAACTCGAACGTTTCGAATGTGTTCACACTACTGATTATAAATTGGAGAAATTAACTTTTGAATCTTGATACTGTGGTTAATATGAAAACACCGAGCTTTAAAATATTCTGTTCAGTATATTTACGGTTTTCCTTGCTAGAACATTAATAAAGAAATTATCACTACTCGAAACTTAGAAGCAGGTAACACAAGGAGTTTAGTGGGAAAAGCACTATTTTCCCTTAAACAAATGATACGATAATCAATTACCACCAAATAATATACCTAATCTTCATGAAATTAAATAAGGGAGGTTGGCAACATGTTGTCGCATCAACCGATGAAGTATCGCAGTTTATCATCCCATTAAAAGGAAATGGGAACTTTTATTATTTTTTAAATGAAATAGAAAACGTTCGCAATTTCAAAGTAACATCTTCAAGACCTCCTCTAGAGACTGGAATTGTCTATTTGTTACCAGATGCCATAATTATTTACTGGCAACGAAAATTCAATTCTTATTTTTATACTTAAAATGACGATGAACGTGATCGTCCAAAATGTCTGCTACCGTTATTTCACCGAACCTATCGATTCTGAGCAAGGATGGATTCTTCCCGGCGGATGTGCTTGGTAGACTGACGCAAACGGAAATACGGAAGTCGTATATTTTAATCTCTCTCTGTCTTTGGCAAACTTCAGATTAGTCACTATCAAAATGACCTTGTCCGCTATGTTATATCCCTTGTTATGTCAACCAAACAGAAGGACACTAATCTCCCCTCATGAACATGTTTTGATCTACAGTAATCACTTAGATCTCATAACTAAAATACCAAAACGAGAGGAATAAAACATATATCCAGACATATCAATTATAATGAACTGTTATGTCATAACTCCAGTTTCAGTAATACAAATACATTCCAAAAATAAAACTGAACGAGCAAAATCATGCTAACATTCTGCATTTGTCAATCATTCTTTTAAAATTGAAAATAACTTCATACTGGAGCCTAACTTCAGGCCAGAACTTGAACGGCACAATGAAGTAATGAAGATCTGTTATTAAAAAAATGTAAATTATTTTTTAACAGTAAGACACTGAAATGCAACTTTCAGTGTGCTAGGAGAGACGGAAGCATTAAAAAATGAAGTATAACCTCCAAAAAGACACATTTTGTAAATTTCCATACAGAAAACAACTGACACAAAATAGTGGTTTTGGGCTCTAGGATGTATCGTTTCCGAGCTATGAACTACGGCAAAGTTTGTCGCGGTGTAATGTGTTTTTCAAGTTGCATGTTCGCCTGATAATCCAAATATGCTATAATCTACGACAGGGCTGTCAAACGGAGCCCATACGTACTCGGAGGGCGCTTGCGCTCTGCAAGGGCACTCAGTTCCCCGCGGCGAAGGGAAGTCCGCGCTCCGATTTCTCAGGGATGCACAGTGGGTGGTCATGGTGGTCTTGTGTACGCAAGAAGACGTATAACAAGTTCAGTCCGAAAGGGCTCTTGTTTTCTTGGGCAGTGATCGTGGAGTTGATGCACTTTGTTTAATATGCAGAAAGTATTTAATAACAAACTAGTGGTGCAACAGAATGGCACAGACTTTCCTGTATTAGTTTTCTATTTCCGTTGGTCTCGGCTAGCTATTCGGACTTGCCATATACTGTTGTCAGCTACCATCTATCGCCGCCCAAATTACTTTTTTAACATTTTCTTAATTTTTCTGATTTCTTAAAAGTAGAACGGAAATATTATTTTAAGAATATTAAAGAACAGTGAAACCTAATCCTAAATGAAAATTTTACTTGAAAAAATTGGAACCGTTTTTAACAAAATAGCGTTTAAGCGCTCCTGTAAATGCGACATTTGAAGCTCTTTTTCACAGGAATCTTTCATGTTTTCGAAAAACTTTATTTGAAGTCATTTGAAGCACTTTAACTCACAAATACAATAGTGTTTACAAATTGTGAGAAACATGCATATTAATGCTGTGAGATTTCTTTAAAAATATATTTATATAATTTTTGAAAAAGCAAGAAAATTCCCCAAAATGAACTTTACGTCATATTAAAGAGTGTAATTTGGACTATCCGTTCGAAAAGTTTGAAGAAAAAATTTGGAGCCATTTTCGAGAAAATGGCATTTGAGAGTTTCTGAAAATACGGAAATTTGAGCTAATTTTCACAGAAACAGGTTGAGTTTTTGGGAAACTTTATACGACATTATTTACATCATATATACTAATTAATATAATAATGTGAACAAATTGTTGCTTATGTAAATATTATCGACGTGATAGGCAAGTCAAAAAAATTTCAGTTTTGTAATTTAATTTAATTTTTGAAATATCTTCAATTTTGTAGTTGGAGGAAGAAATCGAAGAAAATTCAAACTTTTCCAATTTTCGAAAATTCAGAGTTAACCGTGAAAATCGGACCTATGCCACCTTGATAAATGTATTTTACTCTATTCTTGCAAGAAATTTAAAGAAAAAATCTGGGGCCGTTTTTGAGAAAAAAATGAAAATGTCCGGGGGGTTCATGTAATTTTGAAGAAGGTTTTTCAAAAGCTCAAAGCTTCGACTAGAACGAGATAGACGGCTTTCTTCAATTTGGAGAAAGTACGTATTGTTTATGGGCTAGTGGTGTTGACAGACAGACGGATGGACGGACAGGCGGAGGGACGTTCTGCTTTCAATTGATTTTTCGGTACCAAGGACCCACAAAACAGTGATTCTGGCTACACCACGTGTTAGTAGATTTTTTTTCTTAATTTAGCAACTGGTTTAATCCACTTTTTCGTTATCAGGGCCCGGCAATGAATTTTTTCTGCCGAAAATTCGTCGCTTTTTCGCTCAGCATTACATAACTTTCCCTATTCTACGTATATTACTCCGTATATACGTATGTATGCGGAAAAGTAAAAAGAGTAATGTTAAAAGTAGTGTCTCCTTCCATGGAGACTAGAAAAATTTTCGTTAAGACGCGGTCGGATATTCTTACAAGTCTTTTTCATTTTTTTAAGGAAATTTTTGATAATGAAATTTTTTATTAGGTAAATGTTTTAAAATTTGTGTATTTTAATATTACATAATATATCCTATTTTACATACTTATTACATATTCTCACTGTTTCCATTACATATTTATGAATGTGTTTTGACGTTTCATACTTCATATTTTTTCGGTCTCTATTCATTATTACTCGGTATATTTTGAAGTGCACTTTAACACGAAAGATATACGCATCGTATTTCTTGAAATGTTTTTTTTTTCAATAATGGTGTCAGTGTCTTTCTGAAATAATGATATATAATACTTATCTTGGAACTAGTACATATTTTGGTTTATATTCATTTTCTTAAAAATATTAATTTGATTTATTTGTAATTAGTGTTAATAGTTCTCATATATTGCATTCTGCAGCACTAAGTAGAAATGTGCGTTAAAGATTCCTCGGTGTAATGATCAATGCTTGTATAGCTGCAGTTTCTATTTACATGTGAATTTTCATTAAAAGTTGGTAAATTGTATTAAATATCTCTATATGATATACCAACCCGTGTGACTAACATGTACTACACTACCACACATCTCGGGAAACCAGTGGGAAGCTTAGAGCTTATCCGGGCGGGGGGTGCCCCGCAGGTGGGAGATACCTGGCTGAGATACCCCGCTAGTGGACGGTATTTAAGCGCCGGATCTCGTCATCCAGTGGGGAAAAGATCATCGCCAACACCGAAGGAAACACGCACTACACTTACGGGACTAATGACCTCAGAAGTTGACGCGCCCCGAATCACGAACAATCAATCAATCAATCCGTGTGACTGATCCAACTCGCCGCATTCGCATGAAATTTTCTCACTCCTGCTTCTAGTCTGACTGACACGAGTGAATTCGCTAAGCTGATATCGCCGCGTGTCCCAAACCTTTGCGAAGGCCGTTCGCGTGCTCGTTCGTCTGACGGCCCTGATCTACGAAATTCTCTCCTTAAATCTGATTGATGCACCCCTGTGGGGCCAAGTCCTTTTTCAGAAGTAGTACACACACGGGGTTTTAAATCCATGATTTGTTAAAAAAGGGAATAATCTGTCATCGTTTTAGCGTATTATATTTAGAAGGGATGTTTTCGCCGACGTGGATTGCCAAGGTGGTTAGAGCGTGTGCCGACTCAGCGCCTCGGTCCGAAGGGTCGCGGATTCGAGTCCCGCCGCGTGAATGGTTGTTTGTCCCTTATCTATCATGTTTATGTGTTGTCGTGGAAGGCCTTCTGAGTCTGCCGACCACATACTGAGAAGCCTGCATGTTTGTCAGTGTCTAATCTAAAAGTTGATATGTGTCCCCATGAGCGACATAGTGGGTATCGGGCTCGGATAGCCGAAATCGGCATCCCCTGGAGCTGGAATAATCCCCATCAAGAAAAAAATATAGGAGGCAGATTTTCAGGTTCAGAAGTTTAAGTGAACGAATTTCACGATATTTAAACTAAGAACATAGAAACGAAAGATTTTTCTTGAATTAGTCTTCTTACCTAGCTAAATATCTGAATAACTTTCGGATCGACTCTGGGGATTTCGTGATCTGTAAGACCATGATTTATGTTTCAGTAAGTGAAACAAGTTGCAAATCCAAAAAAGTGTAAATTGAATCACGAAATGACCTTAAATCAATTGAACGAAGCCATGCACAAAGAGGTCACTCGCATAAAACCATTGTTTATCCCCTGCTTTCTGTTATTTCGCATATAGGTCTCAAGTTGCAAAGACACCATTGTCAAGAAGTCCACCCACGTAGGATGTGAGAAGGAAGGAAGAAGTTGAAGTATCACACTAGCAATATCTATTACTTGATTGATTGATTGTTAGTGATTTTGGGCGCGTCAAATACTGAAGTCATACGTGTAGTGCATGCTTTTTCATCAGGAGGTGGCGGTGATCTTCCCCCGCTGGACGATGAGATCCGGCGCCGACCTACCTCGTCTAGGGGTTTTCCCCAACCAGGTATCTCCCGGAATTGGTGGTAGTGTAGTGCATATTTGGGTGTGTGTGTGCGTGTTTAAGGGGTGAGGATAGGACAGGGAAGAGGAAGGAAAGAACACGTGCTGTCCGTGACCCGTTTATTAGGGTACTACTCCAGTATTCGCCTGGAGTTGATCGGAGAAACTACGAAAACATATCGATCAGAGCAGCCGGCCGCTAGAATTCTCCTCCAGACAGCGACTGAATTCGACCTAGCAGACAAGCTAGTATCAAAAATCCTGCTGTCAGGACTCGAATATACGACCTCCCGGTCAGAAGCACTGCAGTGACATCAGTTGATGCACCTCTCCCGGTCTCTATTACTTGAGAACGGCAGATAAATGTATGAACGAACGATGGAGAATAGCACTAAGAAAATTTCTTATTCTATATTTCTAATTTGACAGCATTTGGCAACAAATTCTGATAACACGAGGTACCTGTCGGAGTATGAATTTGTTTGTCAGCTGGTAAAAATAAGATGAATAGGAATGGCAAAATATTGAAGAATTTTTTGAATTTTTCACTGGGTCGCATATGCTCAGAAATACCAAAATCATGATTCATCGGCCTGAGAATCGATTTTACAAGTAGATTGATCGTTAAACAGCAACAGTTTTCCGCAATATGATACAGTGGGTTTGAAACGAAAACATGTTTCCGGTTTCAAATGATTCATAATTCTGTGTCATGCAAATCGAAGCTGTATAAGTAACGGGAGACAAATACTTGTGTAAATATTTGTCTCCCGTTACTTATACACCTTCGGTTTGTATGAGACAGAGTTTTGATTCATTTGATTATATATTTTATTATTATTGTCATATAAATTATACAGTGAAGTGTAGTGTAGTGAAGGGGAGTCCAATGTAGTGTAGTGAAGTGTAGTGTTGGTTAAACTAGAAGTCAATTTAGAGATAACTAAAAATTAATTATGACTTGGATATCATTATCTAATTCTAATTGCAAATGGTTGTTATTGTTCTAATTCTAATTGTTGTCATGTTTGCCACCGAGCATTAGCTCAAAGCTTGTACGGGTCAGTTACCACCGGATGTGAATACCGAATTGATGTACTGGTGAACGGTTGATCTCTCTGAAGTGAAATAATTTATATTCGCTTCCTTCTATGCTTATTGTGAAAGAACGACTACCTGCTTCACCTTCGACTATCATACTTGGCACCAACCCATTTTTTGTGTCTGAGAGGAATACGAAACTCTAACAGATCCGTTTTTGCCTGTTTGCCACGTCTGAGTGGGCAACAAGGCCGGTGTCGCTAGATCTTCAACAGAATCAGCCCTTGTCCTTGGTGCCCACGTGGCTATCTCTCCACAACCACAATGTTTCACGATTAACCTCTTTTACATCGAGGTCGTAGAACAGCTGTCTCAAGACATTATCAAAACATTTTCATGAAAAATGTATGAGTTCAACAAGTATATTGTTGTTTGTCCACTCTTTATCGAAATCTTAACTGATTTTTTCCCGATTGTTAAAATATATTATTTCTAACTAGCTCACAGATTGTTTGTCAGGTATGATAAGTATAACTGCTGAATACATTCAAAGGAAATATGATTGAAAAATAAATGATTATCAAAAAATAATACAATGAAGCTGTTACATTTTCGATATCCTGTACCTAATTCGATGCGGTTTCAATTTTAAAAGTAGTAGTGCAATAATACTACGTCAACATTCATCGAACATTTTTATTAATTGATAGAGTACATACGTTATTTCAGCTTCGTTGATGCAATTTATTTTCCTTTTGGAATGAGCGTTCCACTTTTTTTGCAATGTACTTTTTTCTGACGAATAGCATATTCACTGATTTCCCTGCTTCTTGTATTAAGTTAAATTTCGAAAGTGCCATATTATTTCTTAGTAATGCTAACTTAATACTTTATACTAGGCGTGTTAGTACGCCCGCACGAGCTACTTTCCCGCCTGGGAAATTTGGGGCTTCTGCGGGCAAGTACATTTCCCTTAATTTTGCTCTCATTTCCCCTCCAATCCAGCAAGGGGATTTGCAAGCATGTACACGCGCAAACTGAAGCGGAAAATGTGAGCGCAAAGAATGCTCGAAGTATCTCGAAGAATAGCGTCTTCACATGGAAATGTTTGCCTGATGTTTTCTGTCAAGCAACAATATTTGAAGTATGTTTATATACTTCACTACTCATTACTTCATTTTGTTTATTTTCTTTTATAAATTCTGCTTTTTATTGCCGTGGGCAAGAATAAGTTGGAATGACGAATTTTTTGCTTGTTTTTGTTTTTATTAAATCATTCTTTTTTTTGTTATATACAGTAACAATGTGAAATAAATTATCAAGACTCCCTTACAGTGGATAACAGACAAGAATCGTTGTTAAATCTTCTAACTTGAGCGTAGGTATTTAGGGCAATTGTGCTCTTAAGTAAACGCAATTAGGAACTCAAGACACTTTTGATTGAAAATGTCCAATTTTGCTCTCAATTGACAGTTTGAAATACGAGTGATTTATTTCAATTTAATGGATCACTTGTTTGCTTAAGTGGAGAAAATGGAAATTAATATAGCTTTGTGGACAATAACTGTCAACTGACTTCGCCAAAAGATTGTCCAGGGCAAGGTATCCAATGACTTACTGCCACCGCGGAGCAATTTGTACAACCCTTACATTTAAACCCCGCGGCAGTTTATCTGGACGCAGTTCTCGCAAACTCAAGTGAGCTTGTTACCTTGTCCACGACATTAACACGCCTGCTTGATACCTTAACAATGTATAATGATACATATAGAAGTGTCCCCGTCATTATCATGAAACCATGTGAATCAGGAAGGAATAGTCAACACTGCAGATGTATTTGGATGCGGCATTTCGAATGACGCGCCAACGTCCTTAAACCCAATCGTGAGGAGGATATCCAAAATGATAGTCAAAATATTGATAAATTGTTGTACACTTTGCGTTATTTTAAAACTAGTTTTCGATTTAGAATGTACAAATACTAAACTAAATATTTATTTTTTTAGAAACATTTATTTTAAATTAATATGATTCGTAAGGTAACTCTGAATTTTCAGATAGTTTGTAAAGACGTGTGCTCTTACCATAGAACAGCCGCTTACTTACGAATTCAATGTTTCCATATGCACGTAAATATGAAATTCAAAATTACAAGCCAATTTCTCTCCGGTCAGTTCTTTTAATTTTAGAGAGACTTTTCCATAAAGGAATAGTTTCTTTTCAGAAAATACGAAGCGTTTTGAGACTTCCAAAACGGACTTTTCGACGGAAACGGACGAACATTAAAATCTACAGATACTGTCATATTTTCTATTCTTAAATAAATATCATCATCAAAATATGAAAGGGAAGAACTAACTGCCATATTTTCAGATCTCTCGCAAGTATCTGACGGTAATGACTCGCAAGTATCTGACATATGATGGCATTTTGCTTCCCAAATTACCTTCAATGGAATGCGTGGCAATGATGTAAATACGAGAACTTCGTACATTAAAGATGGTTATCAAAGAGTATAAATACCTTTCTGGAATAAGAGAACATTATTTATCTTTCCGTTTCATCACCTACTGAGCATCACTACTCCGCAAGGTTCGATTTTAGACCCTGTCCTAATTCTCCTGTTTATAAACGATATGCCCTAACTCCAGTGCAAGCGGAAAAAAACAGTTAACTTTTACAATATTCTTTGCAAATAAAATACAAATAGTAGTACAACAATGAACTCCATTGGTTTTATAATAAGAAATTAATATCTTAGGAAGTAATTTTTTTCTTATTGATGCTAGAGATACTTTTCTTAATGCAAAGAATACTAAAGAATTAGATATTTTTATCATTTCACGTACAGGTTTTTGAAAATATTGATAGTTTTCTCCTTAATCTCGAGGCGAAGTGTACACGATCAAAGAGCACAGCGTATATATTGCAGTGCAATAATAACGTTATGATAATGCTGCCTTAGTAGCAGAGGCCTAGTGGGAGGTTCTCACTTGCAGCACCAGAGTTCGACTTTCAGTCCACCGAAATATTTTTAATAATTTTTTGTACTAATTGAGAACAACGATTCAATTCAATGGAAGAAATCCATTTTAATTGACATCTGAAATTTCAAAACAGTTAAGAACGGTATTTTTTAACTGTAGAGCTTCGTTTGAATCAGAGCTTTTTAAGAGATGGGTAGATGTTGCAATATTATAACCAGGAACGTGTCGTAACAGTTACCAATAACACAAAAAATAAATGCTGTTGAACCATTTGTTTCATTCGTATATAAGGATATAACGTGAATTCTTTGAGCACTCTGAAAAACTTTTGAACTGTACGTTGGAAGAGCCAACACAATAAGAGGAAATTGTCATTATTCTAAAAAGTGTAGTAGTCTTTGTCAAAATAAAATTGCGATTTATCAATTTGAAAACACTTCCTGACCTAATCAGTATAATTTAAATTTTTGAGACGTTTTTAAAACAACAAATAAATATTATAATACAAACAACATAACAAATATTATAAAGAAACAACATTTAAATATTATAATACATTACATGATACAACATCCAGTACAGCTGTAATTTTCTTTTTTATCATATATTGACTAGATGTATTCCGGCTGAGTTTATCTCACTCGCTGACTCTGCAATGACTCTGACCGGGAGGTCCTAGGGACCGAGCCCTATAGATGGTGGATTTTCGACATTAGCTGTACAGCTAGGTCGAATCCAGCCGCTGTCCGGAAGATAATTCTAGCGGCCGACTGCTCTGATCGGTAGTTTACCTTGGTTCCTACCATCAGTACCAGGTGAATGCTGGAGCAGTACCTCCAAAACAGGTAACGAACATTGCGCGATATTTCCTTTCTCTTTCTTCTCTTATCTTTTCCTTTACGCATACACTTACATTTACATCCACAACACTACCAGACACGTCGAGAAACCAGTAGGGGCTTAGAGCTTGTCCCGGACGGAGAAGTGCTTCCTGGGGGAGATTCCTGAAGAGGAAAACACCGCAAACCGATGTGTAGGTCGGCGCCAGATCTCTCTCCAGCGGGGAAGGAACACCCCCACCTCTCGCGAAAAACACTCACTACATTGACGGGACTAATGACTATAGCTGTTGACCTCTTGTTGACCTCTTCCACACTGCATATTTCACAATATAGCTAAATTAACGAAAATAACATAACCACAGAAAAATGTGGAAAGTCTACAAAATAATTACGGTTCTATTTCATTTTACAAAAAAAAACAAGCTTTTGTAATGAAATACAAACGGCATTTTAAGGTATATTTCGTCGATGTCGGTATTTCAAAATAGCTGATTCAATATTCTCAAGTATTTAAGATGTACTTTTTACTTGAGTGCGAAACTTAGTTTGTCTTTGTTATTAATAGAGTTACAAATACTGGTAGGATCAAGTATGAAGGTAGAGCCTTATATAGGAACCTCCCGCTCATTGTAAAGTAGCGGGTTCGATTTCAGGCAGGCTACAGAAATATGCGTGATAGTTACGTTGTTCGCGTGATAGGATAATGGGTAGTTTGAAACCATTAAGTTCAATATAAACATAATTATCTTTATCATTATCTTAATAATCATAATTATCATAATCATTATCTTTATAATATTGCATGAAAAAGAACATGAGATCTCTGTTACCATATTTGTATTGTGTTCTTAGCCTCAAAGAGATCAATTAATTTATATTTACAGAAAGTTCACGCAGTAATAAATAATTCGATTTAGCCGAATTTTATTGTTTTTACTATGCTATTGGGATCCACGACGGTCCCACTTCCTCCAATCCAAGGGTGAATAACCAACAAATACTGGTATCATTCGGTAGGTGTTAAATATTTATTAATAACATGGTAATTTTTAACACAAAAACTCATGTTTATTTTGTGTAGGACTACTTAACATGACAGTGACAGAAATACGCTCTTAGAGAGTTATCAAAGCAAGGTGTGTGGTTTAACGCATGAGACACGTCATTCGAGAATTTTTCTTTTTTAATAAGACTTAACATCTTTAAGAGGTAGACCTAACAGCCAGATATCTTTAAGTGACAGACTCCACAGTGATAACAGAGACATTTGGTGACATCTTATTCAGTTTTCGATCATTATTTTGGAACTTTGTTGATGCCTAAGCTCCCTAGAAATTTAGAATGTCCTTGGAGGTTTTCTTCTTCAAACGTAGCGCCATGCCATGCGGGGCAAGCAGCGCGCCCAAGGTGCTACCCAGAGGTCGACGCCTCGTTCTTTTTTCACGTCTCCAACATCACCACATCCCCTCCATTCCCATCCTCCGCCGCCTCCTCGCGTCTCTGCGGCTGGTGTTGCTCGCTCGGGTGGTCGGCCACGAAGAGCCAGGCTTCCAAAGCGATCGGGACGCGAAGACCCGGTCAGCTGCTTCCACTTTCCCACTGGCGAGAGGAAGTGGAGATTCAATCATGCCAAGTCCCCCGCCTTTTCGCTTTCCCTGCTATCTTAAGACTTGGCAACAGCCCCTCCCTTCCCGCATTTTGCGTGGCGCTGCCAGCGCGAGCGGCACGTGGCCGGCGACGCCTTCTGTGTACTCGGAGTGGCGGAACGCGAGTTCGACATGTGAGAGACACGCGGGAAGCTAGCGCGGCTTCGCGTGAACTTTGGACAAAGCTGGGGTAACTACAGGGCTGGCGGGTCTAGTTTTAGCAGCATGACAGCATCATATCCAACGACGGATTGTTCAGCGGAACAAGGCTCTCTGCTTTATTTAGTCTCTGATGTCACCCACTTCAAGTAATTTATTAGGTTAGATTCTGTGCTCCGGTGGTGTCCTCGGAGAGTGTGAAGGTTTGGTAGTCCTCTGGGTGAACCACGTGAAGATAATGGAACCAATAATCTCAGAATGGCTTATGGAAACAAGATTTCTAGGCCACAAGTAAGCAAGAAGAGTGATGGAGCTTGGGAGCGCTCTCTGATTTCTCATAAAGCCAGAACTTACGAAAATCAATGAAAACGTGTGTACACTTGGGAGCCTGAATGAAATGAAGATGTCCCATGCACAAGTCCCAAGTGGTTCGAACACTCAACGAAACCTGACTTGTTGGTCTATGTGCAAAACTGAATGATCAACAAATGCGTACTGACCTGGCAGCAAAAATGAATATAGTCATACGAGATTTGGAGAAAAAATATGTGAAATTTTACATGTTGCTGGTAAAATGATCGTAACGCCGTAATGAAGGAGGCAGAGGACAATCATACGAGTAAATACAAGGATTTGGAAATCAGCTCGATTTGAAATGTAAAACAGATCATACCAATAATTGTGGGACCTCAGATTTATTCTACAAAATTTACGTAAGAACTAGTCCAAACTCCGAGACTTGTCCAAACGCATTCAAAAATCTGTAATGCAGGAAATCGTGCTACTTGGCACAGCGTACACTTTGCGCAATGTGTTGTAGATAATCACTAAATCTGCTTCTTAGAAAGTTGGTTGCAACTTGAAGTACATTTTATATTTAACCGGCTCCTCTTATCATTAGTACTGAATTTACGGACTAATAATAACAATAATAATAATAATAATAATAATAATAACAACCACAAATTATGTAAAGAGTTGATATACAAATAAAACACGATTATTAATAGATATAAACATTTAAAATATTACCGTCGTCTGGAAATATCTCTGTATCCGTCACAATTTAATAACATTTTTTTTGCACGCGTCCAAGAAACATCACTTCCTTCTAGTCTGTGTTCCATTTACATCACAGCGTTGATATGGTAGTGTAACGTTGCTGCTGGGGCCCGTTTGCACATGCAAATTTTACAATATCTTGTACGATTAACCAAAATCACAATTACAATGTTGAGACCGGCCACCTAAGTTAAGATAAAGTTAAGAACGATCCATTAGTCGTGCGTCGCAGTGTTCAAAGTGGGGAGTGGAAAGTGGGCTGACGAAGCATCCCGATTGATTAAGAGACAAGAAAATTACAAAGCAAGTGAAATGACAAGTCATGACGTATTCCCTTTTAGTCAATTTGAGTATGATAGACTGCAGCTTCGAACAGCTTAATTGATAATGGAAGCATTCTCTAGAAAAGTTCTAATTAGAAATAGTGTGAAAACACAGGACGAATGGCCTAAAAGAATGCAAGATTATCAAACTGTAGAGTGGACTTGATTCTTTGCCTTCTATAAACCATCTGAAGATGTTCTTAACCGTTAACTGGTGACGTGCCTTCCAACTTCTCTTACCGGTGACGTGCCGTCTGTGAGACCCCAAAAGGTTTAGGCAGATTATTTTCAGTGTTTCATTTCATGTTGTTTTTTACACGTAAACAATGCTATAATAAACAAGAAAATAAAAGGATTCGTTGTTAATATGTAAAATGAAAATAATATAATTATTACTCGCCAAGTAAATTCCTGACTATAATTTGTTCCATATTATTTTTTTATTAATGATCATAAGAACTCGTAGAAAGGTTTAAAATATTATTCACTACACTAAAAAACCTTCATTTAAATACAATAGTGCATTGTTACACGAAAATTATACATTAATAAAAAACCATGCAATGCACATTCACTGTGGGAAGAACAGTCCTACTACTGGTGATGTGAGGTTTCCGAGACTTCAACTGGCCCTCAAAAATAAACGGCTGTCACTGCATCCACTGCCTCGCGTGTGAGTGCAGTTTAGAAAGAGATAGGAAGGTACTGTAAAGAAAAACTTGTTGCGACCTACCAGAAAGGAAGGCTAAGCGTTTATTTTTCCTCAGCGTTCTCAGAGATTGCACGTCACCAAGGATTAAGTTCCAATAAGAGGCAAATATTGTTCACTGAGTCATTTATTTCATTTATAATTAATGTCGTTAATTATTGCATTATAATTTACAAGAAAATGTCGCGGTGGTAAATTTACACCACGAACAAATGATAGAAAATATATCTAATAGAATATGATTTTCTGTAATTTTCCGAATGAATGAATTAATTAAACCTGGAAGAGAAAAATAAGGGTAAAGAGAAGAAGTCGAAGGGAGGAAGATGAGAAGAAAATGAGGAGAAAAGAAGAAAGAGAAGAAGAAAAGGAAAAGAAGAAAAAGAAAGAGAAGGAAGAGGAATAAGGGAAAGAGACAATGAAGAAAATGTACGAGTAATTGTTGACTTAGCCCAATACACTGTATTTATTTAACAAATAGTGTACATTATTTCTCGCTTAAGAAGTCCCTGTACTGCAAGGTTCCTAGAGCTGATGTCATACGCTGGGCTCTAAGGGTTAATAAGCAAGGAATGTCAATTTATCAATGACCGTAAAAAATATATTAGGCAAAGTAACTAGTTTTTAAGAAAGTGATATTTTTTAACTGTCTGTTAATTGGAAATTGGAATGTAATTCCCTAATTTGTGAAGTGAAAAAAAATATTACTAAAAAGGTAATAGTTTATAAACAGTAAGAGCAATTTCAGTGAAAGCAATATTTGTGTAAACATCTGTCAGCAAGTTTTCTTGCTACCCGTCTTACTATTTGAATCGTTAATGAAATTTCATTTTTCTTAATAAAGTTTGGGGTAATGTTTAGTTCTGAATGAGTGATTTATTGCTTTCTTTGAGTAATGTACGTACAGTTTATTTTTTTAAAAGTATTTTTGATGGAAATCGCAGTTATTTCATGCGACTTAATTCTGCGTTTTCGTGATATTTCTGCACATGGGCCTGTCAAACCTCACCTGAGAACCAATACAATTAATCTTAAGTGTTCCTTTTCAAACATGAAAGCTACAAACCAAAGAGCAGCAACACTCTTTCTTTGTAGTAACTGATTGAATGCAGGTATGTAATTGATTCGGAGCTTTCTACTAATTCGGGGCAGACAGTAGGGAAGGCTGTAATACAAATTACTTATATTGGGATTTTTGAGGTCTACGAAAGGTAGCAACTTCCACTTTAAAAAAGTAATATGGTAAACTTACAAGAGCGCACAAGAGAAAAGAGACAGGACGATATGAAAAATTTCATATTTCATCTGAGCCAATATGATAATATAAAAATAGTACAAATTTCTAAAATGTCAGAAATTCTCCCTCCCTATGCTTCAGTCCACTGTCTCGGAGCTTAAGATATTAAACAATTTAGAGGTAGTAAAAATGCAAATGAAAAGAATTTGTAGCAGAAAAAATAAATTTAAAAATATATTGTGCGGAAACCAATGGTTATTTAATAAACAAAATTAAAAAAAGAGGTCTCATTTTTATATTAATTGTAACTGTACTACCATTGCATAATTTCCCAATGGATTAAAAAGTATATTACAAAGACATATATTTAAATACTAATTTCTTTAATATCTTTTCCAAATGACGAAAATGTGGGCAGCTGAATATGAGACATTATGCATTTATAGTACATTAGTTATATGGTTTATAGTTTTATATGTAGAAGGGCGTTAACTAGTTTATCGTTGTGCTAGGTCTAATGGTTGAAAAACATTCCTGCACCTGCTAATGATGTAAGAATGAACTAGTGGTCCTACATCATCATATATTTTCTCGCCTTTTTCTAACCTTTGCAAATTACGAACATTCAGAGTGTTCAACGAAAATGAGAACGCAAGCTTCTTTTGCTCAATCCGTGGAAAAAATGAAAGAAAAATATTGCCGCTGTTTTCGAGAGAAGTAATTTTTTAAAATTACATTAATTTCAAGCGAAAACTACACGTTTAAAAACACTTTATCTTTAAAGATCTATTTTTTAGAACAGATTTCTCTTTAGACAAAAACCTCTACCATCAGTATTGCACTTTTGCATCCCTTTCATAATTTTCAGAGGGAGGCATCGCTCCCTAGGCTCCGTAGGCCACTCCTCTGTGCACCCCTGTGCAGAAGCTACTCGACAATGAAAGTTCTGTAACTCGAATACAAGAGCCTAGAACAAAAGGTGTTTGCAACTGCCTTACTTTTGAAGTGTAAATGTTTGAATTCCCTGCAATCAAAGCGTTGGCTGTGAATGACATGTGGGCGTGTGGCTGTGTAGCTCACGCGTACAGGCTAAAATTGTGCTCAAAGGGAATTTCGATTTACATAGACTTAACACATACTAATGTGGAATGTTCTGTAAAAATTGAACAAATATTCTGTAGAGCACAGTGAAGGTAAAAAATCATTACCAAACCATTAACGATTTTAAAAATATTGGTAATACGTTGTCAAACAAGATTAAATAAGTATTTTCAGATAAGTAACATAGATCGTAAAAGGCAGTCTTGTGGTAGTAT
The DNA here is from genome assembly GCA_031308135.1 of Acheta domesticus. NCBI lineage: Eukaryota > Metazoa > Arthropoda > Insecta > Orthoptera > Gryllidae > Acheta > Acheta domesticus. Next base: position 112,186,800 of record JAHLJT010008446.1, on the reverse strand, counting down.
TGAGGGATTGTCTTACCTCACAGAAAGCTTGTTAGAACCCAATATTTCAAAACAATGAGACGTTTCTATTGTCATAGCGAAGAGCCAGTCATCTTAATTTTCTTTTCCTCGCTTATTTCATACATACGATGTATAAACAGACACAAGAACCGTTCACGCTATTCTCTCTTCGAATAAGAAGTTTCGTTCATGAACAACTGGCCGCATTCTAAGCAAAGTACTACACATGACAAGGAAATTAAGAAAGATTCAAACCATATTCTTAACTGTTAGTAATGGCTTGAATATAGTTATGAATAATAAAAAACGCTGAATATGTTTACTTTCTTTCCGCCAGTCACTCGTACAAATTGTTGTTTGTGCTTCTGCCGAAGGCGACCGACGGGCATCATTCTAATATGAGTCAATACGTTCATTTTCCACATAGCGTTGCGGTAAAATTTCCATATTGCCAGATATAGAAATTGGAAGATCGTGATAAAAAAAAATGACATAGTACACGGTGTTATGACAGTGCGTTAGTGGAAAAAGGTGAGTCATCTCCCACGGAGGAGGCGTGATCTTCCGTGAAGAGCGGGTGATTCTCCATGAAGGACAAAGTTCGCTCAAGCAGCGGTCCACGCGGATGAGGGAAATTCCGCCGTGCGCGGAGCGAGTCGTGTTTCTTAAATATCGATAATCTATCCTTAGTTATCGATAGTTAAAACTATCATTGGCTATCGATATTGTAGCCGATAGTTTTAAGTCTTCACATTTTTATAAACACAATAACTTTTGAATAATAAAAAATAGTGAGAAAAAGCAAAACCGACTTAAGCATTTAAAACAATAAATCAAGAAACAGTTATATTTCTGAATTATGTACTTAAAAATATATTAATTTATATAAAAATGTTATTTACAGCATACAAATTAGTATATAGCTTTGTTTTAGGAATTGTATTGGTGACAGAATTATATTTCCTACTTTTTATTTAATATCCTATTTTAATTGTACATATTTTATATACAATTTTATGATTTTTTATCATATATAAATGTTTCTAAATCGTGAACAAAATAAAAAAGATATACATTTACATTATTATAGATATACATCGTAACCGAGTGGAATCTGTGATTAAATTTGTTTGTATTAATGTTTAAAGCTAATATATGATGTTTCATTAATAAAAGTGTCTAATATAGTAAAGTAATCATTTATTTCGCAGGAATTTTGTATAAAAACACAAATTTCTATCTAAACACAAATATAGTGATACGTCGATTATCCGAACGTCAATCATCCGAAACGTCAAGTAGCAGAACTCACATTTTCTCTGAATAATTATTTTTTAACTAGTTACAGTATACTATACGTATTCATTTTCTTTTATAATAATGAGTATTGAGAATGATCCCCGATACAATTGACAGTGATAAAATATTAACGAGATACTGTACTACAGTCAATCATCTGACTTCATATAACTTTGACAAATCCCACAATAAATGCTTAAGAACTCGGAATATTTATTATCTACATAAAAACGCTTTTCACCACCTTTAAGTGCAAGATAACTAATGGGACATTGTCAAACAACCGATCGCAAATGCTCAACAGCAGTCACTCACTCGGAATGTTCACTTGCCATTTTTATGTTCGGTTATCCGAATTATCGAATGTCCGAAATATACCTGGTCCCAATTAGTTCGGATAATCAACGTCCAACTGAAATTGTCTAAATATATTAATTAAAAATGAAAAATATTGATACTATCGATATTCAATTCCGGTAGTATCGAAAACTATCGACAGAGAAATAATCGTTGTTTAAGAAAAAACTAGGAGCGAGCGCGGGGAATCGCGGAGCATCGGGAGTGTGAGTGCGCGTCCTCTCAGCTGATCGCCGGCCGGTGCGGCGGGAGCGTTGCGTCAGGCAGCGCGCGGATGCCAGGCGAGGCGGTTCAACCTGCCCGCCTGCACGGCCCGCTGCCACGGCCTCCGCCGCCGCCGCCGCCGCCGCCCCCTCTAGTCCCGGCGGAGCCGTTGTTTGTCTCGTCGCGAATCCGCGCTTTCGCGCGCAGTCAGAGAAACTGCCCGTCGTCTGTCCTCGATTTTGCGCGCAGCCGCGGATAAGGAAAGGTTACCGAACATTTGCTGAATCCGGGGACGCGTTTTAACTTGTGTTCAACAAAGGTATCTAGACGTTTACATATATGTTGTTGTAATGTACTATCTTTGAAATATCGACAGACTACCTATTAAACAATCATTCCAACGTAAGTTAAATAACGTTTCCTGATTTGCTAAAAAAAATCCAGTAACCTTACTCTACTGGAGGTAATAATTAAGAGTTGCCTAATAATATTTCGACATTGGAATTACTTATTCGGTAACACTAACTCAGGCATGTCAAGGTCGCGGGCAATCTAACTATTTTTCTAGAGTTCGCGGGCACTTCGATCAGAGCAACTGGTGCGATGTTCAAAAGTAAGAATTGTACAATGTTCCGGGTTGCCGCCGGCTCGTCACTGCTTACCTGACCCACGAAAGACTTTTGGAAGAATCTTTACAGAAGTCATTTGACAGGTGCTGTCCAAAAGCGATATTAATTTTCACTAAAGCAAAGAAGTGATACATTTAAATGATATAGGCCTACATCAGTCATATTTGTAATTGCCAATTGAGAGTAAAATTAAACATTTTGAATCAAAAGAAACCTTGGTTTCGAAATCTCGTTTCTAAGGAGTGCAATATTTGCATCAACTTCGTACTTCAGGTTAGAAATTTTAACAAAGATTATTGCTTGATGAAAAGCTGTTCGTCCATAAAAGAGACTTCTTAATTTTTTTCACATTATTGGTATGTATGTCACATAACTGAATGATTTAATTAAATCTAACAAAAAACAAAATCAAAGAAAAAATTTGGGCGTTCAAACATTTTACTGCCACACTGGCAAAAATGTTTATACATGTCAGAATTCAAAAAGGAAATAAAAATGAAATAAAGTAATCAGTAGTAAATAAATTTAATTCAAATCTCGTTTGATGGATAGAAAATATCAGGCCCACTTCGGTATAAGGCAATCATTCTCCGTGATATTTAGAGCGCGCTTTTACTTCGATTTCCTTCTAAACCCTGCGCGTATACATCCCTTTGTGGATTTGGAGGGGAAATGAGAATGGAGTGAGGGTAAGTGGCGTGTGTCCGCAGGAGCACGGGCCTTCCCGGGCGGGCTGGTAGCTCATGCGGGCCCAGTTTGTCGTGAATGTACTAAATGAAATTCAGGGACATTCGGGGGACGAATTTTACCCTCGGGTGGATATGTAAATCTGTCCGCGAATGTTCTCGGGAAACGGAAACGTCTAGTAACCTAAGGACAAGGAACTGTGTGGGATTAGGGGTAGCGGATATTCTACTGCCCATCCGTGGCGATAACGCCGATACAGAGGCACTGAGCGACGTGAAAACTACTCAGCACCCAACGACCCCTGTATGTGAGTTTAGGATTCACCACTAAAGAGCAGTTATTGATTAAGTTTCGAAGAATATCTTTTTTATTTTATTTCAATTTTATTTACTTTAAATATTAATTTTCCGTTTTTCACTCATTTAAAAATACCCTCAGTCTGTTTAAAATTCCTTTCTTTCTTTCTTTCTTTCTTTCAGAGACGATTAAAAATGTCATTTGTTTATGACATTTTACGAGCAGGTACCCTTAGGGCGCACTCTTCATATATTTTATTGCAATTTTTAAAATATCAAAGATATTTAATACAAAACTTCGTTTTATTGAATTTTAGTTAGAAGATACTATAATAAGATAAAACGTATCAGTATTGAATTTAAATTAAGAGAAGAAAAGGGAAATCGGGTTTCAGTTTATCCTTGGAAGGAACGTATTCCTTAGTTCTGATACAATATAGCAATATGCATTTTTACAACTGTTGCCCCTTTAAACATGCCAATTATTCAGAGAAAATTCCTTTAAAAATTTGCTATTTCACAGCTCTTCATATAATGAATAATGTTAGTATTACTAGAGTATATTAAAGAAGTCCTGGTAGAAAAATACAAACTACTACGTATCACATTACGATCAAATAAATCGTCATTGACTTTCACAATTGACCAAGAAATCAAATATCAAGTGGCCATCATCCACGTCATTTTAAAGATGTGACACTAGAAATATTTTCTATGGAACATGTGAACTTGTTCGGTTTCTGATTTTCTAAATTGATTAGTCTATAAATGCACTTTATTGTGAAACTAGTTGTACAACAGAATAGTGCAGACTTTCCTGTATTAGTTTTCTATCCATTTATATACATTTTCTTTATTTATTCTCTATATTTTAGGATCTTAAAATTGCTTCCCAAACAATTTTTTAGCACAATTTTCAAATACTCTTAGGTTTAAAATGATCTTACGTTAAGTTCTCTTAGGGGAGCGGGCGACTAATTTTGACGCCCAATTACTCCTCAAATACGCATATATTGGAAATATTAAACATGACCTTATTTGAAGATCTGTTTTGATTTCAATAAGAAAAAAAATTGTATCTTCATAATTGTAGTTGTAGGAAGAGGTCGATTTTTTATTAGTTTTTTAGTTTTTGTAAAACAAGTCATTCCAACGAACATGAAACCTACAACATTCTCTTAAGCTAATGTTTGACACAAAATTTCGCAACCAATTCTCATGTTTTTGAAAAATTGAACATAGCCTTATTTGAAGATCTTTTTTTATGAACACATTTTCTTGAGAAAAAATGTATCTTCATAATCGTAGTTGTATGACGAAAAACATTTGCATTTTTTCAATTTTTGAAAAATCAGAGTTTTCAACCAACATGAGACCTGTGCCATTCTCTTAAACGACTTCAGACTATCCAACAACAAAATTTAGTCAAAGTTATTGGCGCCATTTCTTTAAATTTTGAAAATGTCCCAGGAGCTCCATGTAAAGTAGCCCCCCCCAAATTAAAATATCGATTTCAAATTAAAGGGGCCATGAGATCACTCAGATCGATCGGAGAATATCAGTTTTGGAGAAAATCGTTTGAATGGTTTAGTCGTTAGAGTTCTTCGTAGACAGACGGACGGACGAACAGACGTTTTGCTTTCAATTGGTTTTTCGGTATCAAGGATCCACAAAACAGGGATTCTGGCTGCATCACGTGTTAGGGGATTTTTTCTTAATTTAGCAACTAGATTTATCCACTTTTTCGTTATTCGAACTTCGTTCGTTATCGCAATGATTTTTTTCTGCCGAAAATGCACCGTTTTTTCGCACAGCATTACATAACTTTCCCTATATTACGTATATACTCCATATATACGTACGTATACGGGAAAGTAAAAAGGAAGACACATTGCTACTCTTTAACTCTTGCTACCCAAAGAATTATTTTCTTTTTTCACAAGCTATTACAGAAAAAATGATCGTGTTTACAGGAGATCAATGTAAGAAAGCAATACAAATAAGAAAAGTGACATTGAAAACGCGAAATTTCAATTTTGGTTTCTATCTAGAGAGCGGAGCGCAGCAAACTACAGACCCTTTTCGCCTTCCGAAAAAGCGTTGCGAGAAGACGCAGAAAACATGAGATTCTGAGAAAATATAGAAAGCATTTTCTACATTTTCTTTCAAGAAATTTTCTTTCTGAAAATTAACAATGCTTTTATTATTGTATTTGTCTCATCGAGTACTTTTCAACGATGGTCGAAAAGATAAGAACTTTAATTTTAAAAATTAAATGTCCTGTCAACATCTCAAGAACGTAAAAAATTACAGAGTAGAAAACATTACTTCCCCATCATCGCAACGTCACAAACCAATACCTAGAGGAATTCGCTGGGATCAATTTAGATGGTCCACCTGCGTATGTAGACTGAATGTACTTTAACACACTAAAATACATACACACACACACACACACACACACACACACACACACACACACATACACACACAGACACACACAGGCTGTCCGGGGAGGAAACGTAGAAACTTCGAAAATATGTCTGGGACAGCCTCTAGGCTCCCGACAGGTCTCCCCGCATGTGTGACAGTATAGTGTACGTTAGTGTAAGTCTGTGTAAGGTGTGAGGATAGGACAAGGAAGGGGAAGGAAGGTCCATAGCCCTCTTGTTAGGATACTGCTCCGGCATTCGCATGGTTTTGATCGGAGAAACCACGGTAAACTACCGATCAGAACAGCCGGTCGCTAGAATTCTCCTCCAGGCAGGGACTGATTTCGACTTAGCTGACAAGCTAGTGCCAAAATATCTTGCCACCGTCGAGACTCGAACCTAGAACCTCCCGGTCAGAAGCATTACAATGACATCAATTAATGTCCTGAGTCACCTCTCCCGTTAATGCGAGTTTGTTTTTTTCCTGTTGTCTCAGTCAAAATTGACATACAATGAAACAGTCTATAAAACATTGCGGTACTCACGTACTTTTATTTCCGCGACCGCCGCAACCAAACGTGAGGTTTCTTAATTAACTACAAGGTCAAAACCTTGACCCTAAAACATTCGAAGGATTGTTGCTAAGTTCTACAAGAACATTCACGGCCATGTACAAGCGGCCAACAGTCGAGGAAAACAGCCTATTAGACAATTAGAGCCCTCTCGAAGAGCCGTTCTTCACGTACACGAACAACTGTAAATAATTGCCAATGACTTCGCAGTTTGGTGTAGATCACTAGTTTAAGTCTGTAGCAGTTACCTGTGCCTTACAACACCGGCATATGAATAGATTATTTCCAGAGTTGATAACTGTATAACATCACTGGCAATATATTTATTAATACAGTGAGGCAGCATGAAAGATGACGAGGTAAACACTGTCTACACGTTGTAGAAAAATGCTAGGAAACGAGTGACGCTATAAAAAATAGTCTCTCGTATTATTTGTAACGACTATGCAATATTTTAATAGTACATGAACTTCCAAAAGGTTTCCCATCAATCATTTTTTTCACGGTGAGATTCAAACTCAGGTTCTTATGTACACACTGCATTCACTTTACCCTGCGCCACCAGCTTGTAAAGAACAGACTTCTTAGTAAGGAAAGAAATGTCTACCATCAATATTGCAGTTTTTAATGATACTATTTTCAATTTTCCAAAATATGGAATTATTATTTGTTTGTTTATTATTTGTTTATTTGTCCAAATACAGTAAAAACTGTATATGACGTGTGGGAAAAGAGATTATTAAAAAATATTGAAATTCGGCCCTGCACCATTTTATAAGCGTACTCTATAATTTTATACACTCAATTCGAGAAAAATAAAAAAAAAATTGGAGCCGTTTTTTAGAAAATAATTGTTTAAACATTGCCTATATTTCAAGCAAAAGTACGCGAAAATTACTTAATTTTTTTTGAAAATCGTACAAGACATGACCATATTTAAGAATGTCTTTGAAAAACAGATTTCATTCAAGAAAAATCTCTATCTTCAATTTTGTAGTTATAGGGAGACGCCGAAAGAAATTAAAACTTTTGCAATTTTTTTTAAATTTAGACATTTCAACAAAAATTACACATGTGCCATTTTTCAGCGTTCTTTGCTATAGTAGCAACAAAATAATTTAAAAATGTGTAACTGTTTTTGAGAATATTTGAAAATGATGAGGCTTCATGTAAAGAACACTCAAAAATCAAAATATCGGTTTTAAATTCACACGGCGTGAGTTCCACCAGATCGATCGCGGGTGGTTAATTTTGGAGAAAATCATCTGAAGCATTTAGGCACTAGTGTTGACCAAAGACAAACGGACAGACACGCAGACATACCTACGAGCGTTTTGCAGTAACCCAATTTTTCGTTATCAAGGACCCACAAAACGTGGATTTTGACAACTCAGGGGGTTAGTGGATGTAATTTACTTCATACAGGAGAAATATTTATCCCGTTTTTCAGTAATAGAGACAAAAGTCGGCCCCAAAGCCGAGATCGCGAAGACAATAATGTGGTGGCAATCTCGAGCCACAGGGTCGCGGGTTCGAGTCCCGCCTTGGACATGGGTGTATTTGTGCTTGTGTGTATGTGTGTGTCGTCCTATTACCCCTCATAATTTTGATTAATTCATATTCCATACCCCCAGGGCTAACAACCCTGGAGTGAAAAAGTGGACTCAGCAGAAATGCTGATCTCCCCAAACAATGTCTTACGTGCATAAATACACGTCGCGTGGTCCATCGAGGCCGATTCATGGAAGGAAACAAAATAGAGACCTCAGGAGTTTTTTGTAAAAAAAAAACAACAAAAAAAAAAACACTTTCCGCTCGAGCGTTACAATAATGTACCTTTACTACCTATGTAGATAGTAAGCAAAAAAGTAAAAAGCAGCGCCAATTCGCATTACGTTGCGATGGTACACAAACTGCAACATCGAAAAATTACAAAATGCATCCTTCTTTGGAATCTATACTTCTGAGACGAAAACTGTAAAGGAAGTACTTTATTGCTAAAAATAATGAGGGCCAACCTTCAGTTCATTTGCAATTATTCTCCAAAATGATCGATCATCTATCAGTGTAGAAGGTAGTCATGAGTCTCTTCAAACTGGAATTCATGAGCACGTGATTACCAAGCATAATGAAAGCTTTTTCTCAGGTAATGCTCTCGAATTTTGCCGATGAAATTGAGAACTTGAGAATTAAGAATTTGAGACATTAGAACGGCTTATTAAATAATGCACGCATGTGTAGATTGTTTTCTAAAAGTAAAATTATTCATAGACTCCTTGCTTCAGGAATACACGACGGAAACGTCGTGAAACACCAAATGCATTCTTTATTTCTATACAAGCATCATAACGTATCTCAATTTCTACATCTACTCCCAAGAATGGAAATCATTGTTAAAAAAGTCATAACACAAGCTACAATCATGAAACATAATGAGGATGGTTTGAACACAATAAGGAAAGGAATTTAGTAACAAAATAGACCACAAAAACTAGAAATAATATAAATAATGTTGTTTTAAAGTATAATGACAGAGAAGCAAACGATCCGGCAACAGTGGCTAGTCTCTTCAACCGTATTTTTTCAGAATTGCGGTTTATCTCATGAAGGATCAACATCGGACGTTCAACATCATCGGACATTCAACATCGGACGTTTCCACAAAAATGTTTGACATGATGATGGTTTACGAAACTTCTTCCTATGAAATCCTCATAATAAGTAGAAAACTAAAAATAAATATTCAGCCACTTTAGATGAATCTCTGTATTGTTTGTTCAAAAGGCTTGTGCGCCTGGCATAATACTCCAATTAATTCACATATTTAATGTATCCTTATGCACCGGAGTATTTCAGATGTTTCCAAAATAGCTAAGATTAGATCGCACTTCAAAAAAACGCAACAAAAATCAAATTGAAATTTACAGGTCAATTTCTCTTTCGTTAGTTTTCCCAAAAATACTGGATACCTTTTATGCGCGATGGAATCCTTTCTCAGTAAATATGATGCGTTTTCGGATAGCCAACATGGATTTAAATATTCACATTCTTCGGAAATAGTCATATTTCTTTTCATAGAAATGCCGCTTCATCAATGAGTCAAAACGAAGCACCTACTGGAATATTTTTAGATCTTTCAAAAGCATTTTAAGCTACTGATCAAAATATACAAGTATTACTTTCTAAATTACCACCAGATGGAATTCGTGGTATTGCCTTAGATCGGATACCCTCATACCGTAAACAACGATCTCAGTAGCAATTCCATTTTTAAATGAAAGGAGATTATTTACTCATCTTTCTAATTCTTTACCAATTGCGCATGGGGTTCAGCAGGGCTCGATTTTCTGCCTGATTTCCCAGTTTCCCTGATCCTTTGAGCGAATTAGGAGATGGTTCCTTGTATTGCTTTTGAACATAAATATAACTTCATTAACTGCGCACGTACGGGAATAAAGTTATTCAAATGGGAATAAAGTTATTCAATTTATACATTTCTAGGTTCTCAGGTCAGTAAGTAGTTTCCTTCATGTAGGGCATGATAAGGGATTGTAGATAAAATGTATATCCGATTTATTGGTTTATTTTTATTGATTTTTTAACATCAAAACACAGTTAAAGAGTTTGTGACGTATTATGACGAAAATTTCAAATTGTGCAAGTTTTCTTGGGCTCTGAAGTCCCTACCTAACTGAAATACGTATTAAGTTTAATCACGAATACAGGTTGCAAAGTTTTAGTAAGAATTTATAACGAAATACTCTCTCCCATTTAATGAAATTAAAACTATTTGCAAATGAAAATTAGGTACAGGTTCACTATTGTCCCTTATCGTGTCCTACGTAAAGATATCCCTGAAATCCGACACATTTTACCCCGTCCGATAGTATAGACATATTAATATTACATGGCACGTAATTTCTTCACGACTTCTGAGGACAACAACATCTAGTACAATTCCGTTCAGTATTTTTGATAGAGGCCTCCATTGCGAAGTCCGCGTATGCACGATGCATCCTCAACCTGCGATAAGAATAACAATGGTGTTGTCCAGGCGAAACGAGGCGATGTATTCCTATCGCGCAGTGCGTGGGAGGCATTGTAGCGCGGCCGCCGCCGCCTTCGCTCCACGCGCCACCGCCACTGCCTGTTTACTACAGCGCGAGCGCGCGACCTCGGAACGGAGCTTGCCTTTCCGCCGTGTTTGGCCCGTTGGATTTATTTCGGATAAGTTGGCGCGCTGCCAGCGTGTTGGTACTTCTCGAAAATTTCGTCGCTTTGTATTGGGATTCAACGATGGTCTCACTATGAGGACTGAACTCTCCTAATAGCTTCGTTCGACACGTGCTTGCTTGGCGAAAACAAACTTAATCATTTCATTCGTCGCTTAAGAGCGGAGATTTCCACTCGTATTAAAGGCAAGTTTTCTAGCGTGAGTAAGTTTGACATTAAACAGGAGATAACCGCTCATTATATAATTGTACTCTGGAAGCCAGCTGTATCAGGTCAAAAGCGTGTGCAGCGCTTTCTTTATTGTTTGCATTTCAAGTTCAAGGTAAATAATATTTAAACTCCTATTATAACTCTCTTGATTATTTCACAATAACATCAACAATTTTTTTATGATAGATTTATTTGATGTAATAACTTTTAAATTTATGAAAACGACCATAAACCAAGCGTGCTTTCATCATCCATTAAGTATTTACTTTATAGGGTTTGTCCACAGACGGTTAATTGTGGTAACGGTTTTTGCTCTTCTGAAAATCTTACTGATCTGATATTACCAATATTTTTGTGCTCCATCTAATAAATTGAGCCATAACTAATTTCAAAACAATATTAATCTTCACCTATACGTTATCCACCGGGGAGAAAATCACCGCCACCTCCCATGGTATAAACATGCACTTAACTTATGGGGCTAATGACCTTAGCAGTTGACGCGCCCAGAAACATTAATCAATCAAAGGAACAATTTGTTTTTGTTGTAAGATCGTTATCCATTTTCAAGCATGCCAATGCTTCCATCACATTAATATTTTCTCGCAGGCCTCATTTTTGGAATTATTAATGAATTTCAGCCATACCACTGCCTTCATTCAGTTTTATTGCTATAGGAATAAATCAGATCCACGATTATAAACCAACCTCAACAATCTCTTTCAAATAAGCATCATTCTCTCTTTCGATTGATAGGCATAATTATGCCTGAAGAGAACATATTAATTGACATAATTGAATGAATCATACACGTATGGCGGCTGGTGGATTACATTTCCTAATTTCACAACGTCGCTTTTTGCCTCTGTGCTGTTGACCTATGATCTTGCTCCTCTGAGTGTTGCTCAGAAGGCACTGCGAACCTTAGCAAAGAGCGTCGTGTTTGCCTGCGAGCTGCTCCTGTAAACACCGCCGCGATGATGATTGGTATATTTGGAACGGCGTTAAACTGCGTAATAGTGTTGTTTTCCTTGGAAGCAGGCTCCAATTCTCTCCTTAGCCCAAGTTTACAGACACTGGTCTCTTCGAGGGAACTTCGTGTGAATTCTCTATGTCTTTGACAGTCCGTTTAGGTAAACAATATAAATGCAATATGTTAGTTATTGGCGTTGTTCTCTAAAAGGATAATAGGTTTTCAATACCAATATAAAAAAGACAAACATATTCAGTTACTTGAAAGGTTCCTCTAAAAAACAAACTATCATGCTTTGGAGTCAATGTTACATTTACGCGTACTACCAAGCATATTACAAAAGATGATGAAGCACAGATTCTATTCGTACTAAACAATTTGTACACACTCTTGAAATTACTTTTTTACGAAAGAATTCCAGTGAATAATTAGTGTGTATGCATCAATTACGAAATGACCAGCTCAATATATGTAAATTTGAAAACGTAAATGCATTATCTATGAAACATCATTTCACATATTCTACACTCAGATTCTTTTGAAGATGTTCTTGGGAAGGAAATTGGTGTTCAATTAATACTTTGTGAATTGTGTAGCAGATACACTAATTTACAGGGATACAACGTACAAAATCAAAACTCATTCGCTCGGCAGCAGTGGTCGAGGCAACATCGTGTAGCCCGCTCAGTGTAGCTCCGCGGTCTGTGACTAGTTTGCGTGTTATCATCGAACTCAAAAAGTTTGTGTCAGTGTAAAGTGAGCAGTATACTTCCGTCTACAGAACTGTTCTGATTACGACCTACCTGTTTCTCATTGTGAATGGGGAACAGGAAATAAATGGCCGATACCGAAGCGGCTATCGGAGGGCAGGCCTCTGACTACAGGAGCCAGCCCGTTGAAGGAAACCAGACCGACCGTCCAAGGTACAACAGAGTTGTTGCCAATGCCATGTACCCGGAGAAGGAACAAGGTATTATAATTGAAGGCAAAGACCACAGCACACCCCTCGAACGGTATGTAGAAGCACTAGCAATGATTGTTTCACCTAGTCACATCACGTATGCATTAAAAATTTCAAATAATAGAGTGTGTATATTTTTGAGCAGTAAACAGTTAGTAGATGATGTAACAGAGAAGTACAAGACTATTAATATTGAAGGTTCCTCCCAAAATATTCGTTCTCTTGTTAGTAGGCAAAAGCGCATTGTAATTTCAAATGTTTATCCTATGATTCCTAACGCAGTAATTGAAGATGAACTAGACAAACTAAAAGTGATACGCAGTTCTCAAGTGTCATTTCTCAGAGCTGGTTTCGGTAAAGAGCAGTTCACTCATATCTTAAGTTTCCGTAGACAAGTGTTCGTACCGGAAGATTCAGTAAGCAAGATACTTGAAGCCATACTGATCACATACAAAGGAGAAAGAAACTGGATTTACATGTCTAGCGGCATCATTAAGTGTTTTCACTGTAAGGAAGAAGGACACATTGCCAAAAACTGCAAAAATTTAGACGTTAACCCCAATCAATCGGAAGACGTAATTGAAAATAATGTTTCCCCCGACAACGAACAAAGTGACAAGGTACTCAGTTACCATGAATTTCCCCCCCACTTCGACCAAGGCAAGCCTGTTAAGAGAGCCTTATCACAGATCACAAGTGTTCCCACCAATGAATCGAGTGAACTTCAGGAAGGACAATTTAACCATCCCCAAGGTAGAATTAAAGATGCGGCAAAACAAAATAAGAAAAAGAAATGAAGGTCGCTAGGGAGAACCCCATTAGTAGTGGCAGCACTAAGAAGAGCATAGTGGAGCAACTAGCTCCAGTGAAAGAAAGAATAGAAGGGTCAAACAATGTACTCACGTACGATCAACTAAAAGACTTCCTGGAAAACACATACGGTGTAAGTAATCCCCTTCAAATATCTCTCAGTTATACCAAAGAGACAGGGAAGCTAATTGAAATGCTTAAAGAAATATACCCATTACTGTCTGACAGAGGAATAAAATCAAGATTTACCAGAATTATGAAGAAACTGAAGGACCCAGTTCTCTCAGATTCTTCAAGAGAATCGTCCGACAACGAAATAACAAGCGAAGATTTTCAAACATGAAGATAAAAATTTTACAATGGAATGTGAACGGTTTTCACACCAGATATGAATTTCTTCAGAAGATTCTAAAAGATGACAACTATGACATACTGTGCATCCAGGAAACCAATTTCAAAAATAAGTACCATTTCAATATTAAAGGTTATCAATGTTTTTATAAAAACAGATTGGTTTGTGCAAATGCCAGTGGCGGTGTTGCGATCTATGTTCATAACTCGATCAAATGTAGTGAATGCGCCATTACAAGTGACCTAGAAGTATGTGTGATACAACTGTATATTGGCGGTAGTAGCTTTCATCTATGCAATGCATACATCCCAAATGCGTTTCAACTAGAATATCACCACCTAGACAAATTATATTCACAAATATCAGGAGCGGTACTGATAGTCGGTGATTTTAATAGTCACAATTTGATTTGGGGATCAGGCAGAACGGATCGTAGAGGAAAAATTGTTGGTGATTTTGTGAATAATGAAGATTTAATGGTCTTGAACAACTGCAGAAAATCTACATACTTCAACGTGGGCAGCGGAAACTCAACGTGCATCGACCTAAGTATCTGCAATCCAACTTTGGCGAGATATCTGAAATGGAATGTGATGGAGGACCTTCACAACAGTGATCATTACCCCATAACATTGACATATGAGAATTCTATTACACCTGAGGATATCTATGTACCCAGATGGATATTTAAAAAGGCAACTGGAAGTCGTACCAAGACATCATTGCAGTCAAAGTCCAGAAGCTAAAGAAATTAAACATCGACGATTCAGTACAAATAAATGACATTCTGAGCAACTTTACAGAACTTATACTGTCTACAGCAGAGATTACTATACCCAAAACAAAAAATACTAAAAGTAAAAAGAAACTACCTTGGTGGACAAAGGAATGTGAAGAAGCGGTTATGAATTACAAGCATTGGTTCAATGTATTCAAGAAACATAAAACAAATGAAAATCAATTCAGGTTTAAGTCAGCACGAGCCAGGGCTAGAAGAACCATAAAAGAATCCAAGAGGACCTGCTGGAAGGAATACATATCATCCTTAAACAGTAAACTGAACTACACGGAGGCATGGAAACAAATCAACGCCATTGATGGAAAATATAGAACAAATTACCCGAAGTTTATACACATGCCAGATGGTCAAGTTATTGAAGACACGTTCGACATTGCGAACAGCTTTGGAAAGTGCTTCGCCTCTAATTCTAGTGATAAGAACCTTGCAGATGGCTTCATGAAACATAAAGAAGAAACTGAGAGATCTCCCCTAAACCTTGAAGTAGAAGAAGATGAAATAGATGATTCTATACAACTGAATGCACCCATTACGTTTCGAGAACTTAAGGTCAATATACGTCAACTAAAAGACACCAGCGCCGGCCCCGACGGAATACCTAACATATTTATCCGTATGCTCCCTGAAGAAGCTATTAGTGTCCTTTTAGACATTTACAATTATTTATATCTAAACAATGTCTTTCCACAAAAATGGTCAGAAGCAGTTATTGTCCCAATTCACAAACCTGGTAAGGACAAATTTTCAATAGACAGCTACAGACCAATCGCCTTAACTTGTTGCCTGTGTAAATTACTTGAGAAGGTTGTGAACCACAGACTTAAATGGTACCTAGAAAAACATCAGATAATATCACCCCATCAAAGCGGTTTCCGTAAGAACCGATCTGCTTTTGACAGCATTGCAGTAATCGAGAACAGCATCTACAATGGATTCGCCAATAATATGTTTACAGTGTTATTAAGTCTCGACATCGAAAAGGCATATGAGATGGTCTGGCGCAGTCGTATCATGGACATAATTACGAAACATGGAATTAAAGGCAACATAGCTAAGTTCGTGAATAACTTCATTAAAGAAAGGTACATTAATGTCAGAGTGAGAGGATCCTTATCAGAGAGATATATGTTGGCAAATGGAGTACCGCAGAGCTCTGGGCTTAGTGTAACCTTGTTCCTGTTGATAATAAATGAACTTCAGACCAAAATCAAACCACCTGCGATAGTCAGCATGTACGCGGACGACTGTAATATATGCATTACAGGTAAACATCTGTCATCAATAGCAGTTATAGCTCAAAACATCTTAGACACCATTCTCGCATTCTCCACTGAAGTTGGTCTAAAATTCTCGAAGACGAAATCTACATTCATCATTTTCTCCAGGAAACGATCCACTGAGAAGACTCTATCCTTAAACCTGGGTGAACATAAGATAAATCAATGTAAAACCTTGAAAGTCTTAGGCCTAACACTTGACGAAAGGCTATCCTGGATACCTCACATTAAAAACTTGAAAGTGGAATGCACCAAAAGACTAAACTTGATGAAAATCATAAGCCACTCAGCGTGGGGGGCTGACTATACAGTGCTTAGAAGAACATACCAGGCATTGATCAGAGCTAAAATGGATTATGGCAGTATATTCTACGATGCTGCAAACAAGAATATTAAAAGAATACTCGACCCTATCAATAACACTGGTGCCAGACTGATATGCGGAGCATATAGAACAAGTCCGGTAATAAGCATGTTACAGGAAGCTAAATTACCTCCCCTGGATAAAAGAAGAAGAAATCTAGTTGTAGGATATATAATAAAAATTACAGCTAACTGTGGCAACCCTATGAATCAAATTTACCAGTTTACATGCAGACACAAGAAAAAATTATGCTTCAAAAAGAAATTACCAAAACCAATTTCTTTACGGGCTATACAAATACTAAGCACGATATCAGAAAACATTCCCCCTCTTAAACCTATCAGTGTTACTGACTATGCACCATGGACTATGCAAGACATTAAAGCTGTGGAACTGACAAACAATTCTAAGACGACAAATACTCACAATAAAGAGATAAGAGCCAGAATAGGAGAAGAAATCGCCAAATATAAGAACTACAACAAAGTATACACAGATGGCTCGAAGAGCAGCAACTTGGTGGGATGTGCCGCTGTAACACCAACAAGAGTAATTTCAAGCAAACTGCCCGACAAGTACTCCGTTTTGTCCAGCGAGTTATACGCCATCATCACAGCATTAGACTACATTCTTGAAGACGGTGACCATAAATATCTGATAGTAACAGACTCCAAATTGGCTCTATCAACTATTGGAAATGCGTTTTATTCAGGACATCTGCTAGCGTTAGACATCATTAACATGTTAAGAAATTCCCACATTAAAGGAAAAGACATAGTTTTTGGATGGATTCCGGCTCATGTGGGTATCAGTGAAAATGAGCTGGCAGACAGATCCGCAAAAGAGGCATCACAACTTGATGAAAGAAGTAACCTTCCCGTAATACCAGAAGACTATCACGCCCATATAAAGAGAAATCTACAAGAACTGGACAGGCAAGAATGGAATAATAATGCTCGCTGTAAACTAAGAAGTGTCTGTGAATATGATTTATACAATCCGGCCACATCCTTCTGTAGAGCTGACCAGATTGTGTTATCTAGATGCAGAATAGGTCATACTAAGCTCACTCATGCCAACTTGATCACCGGGAATTTGACTGTCATGTGTAATGTGTGTAATGTTTCAATGTGTTTTAACCATTTATTTTTGTGCCCCAGGTTTGAGGACGACCGGGTGAGACATGCTGTAAATAATGATATGAAAATAGTGCTAAATGACAAAGAAAAATGCAGTCGATTTGTTAATTTTTTGAAGGCCATTAATTTGTACAAAGAAATTTAAAATGTATAAATTATTAAAAATGTATATGTATATGTTATGTAAAAATGTATATCTATATGTAAAAATGTATTTGTATATGTATATATAAAAATGTATATGTATATGTTGTTAATATGTCTGTCGCTAATAACCTCAGCAGTTGATGCGACATAAAATAAAATAAATTAAAAAAAAAAATCAAAACTGTCAAAGATTATGCAATGTTACCAATACTATGTTTATATTTTATTATTTACCAAATACACAGAAAAGTTTCCAGAGTGCGTAACACCGAAGTGAATGCGTTGAAATAATTTTCCAAAACAAAATATATTATTTTTCAAAACTTCAATTTCTTTACCGAGCCTCTTCAATTTTTTGGGGTATAAGCTTCTGGATCGATTTTTTCTCAAATTATCAACCTATTGCCATTAACGAATTCAATCGGAATTTCAACACAAATAAAAAATAATAAAACGTCAGTGTTACATTGTTCATCCTATTTGTGTATTCTCCTATGAGATACATCAATGTATCAAAGCGAACATCGAAATTGAGGCAACCCGTGTAGCTGTCATTTTTTCAGTCACCCTCAGTCACGGGCGAGATGATGGATTACAGTTATGACCTTGGCCAATATGTGACTCATTCCGGCACCTACACCGAAGATAAACTCAGATATAATAAGCACGTAATTATGTACCAGCTGAGTTACCTGAGAGCCAGGTATATCTGCCGCTATCTCTGCAGCGACTCTGGCTGGGAGGACCTAGGATTCGAATTCCCAAGGTGGCGGAATTTTCGACACTAGTTAAACAGCTGGGTCGTGCACAACCTCTGTCTGGAGAAGCATTCTAGTAGCTGGCTGCCCGGATCGGTATTTCAGAGCTCTGCGCGAAGGCAGGTGGGTACGTCTTGCCTGGAGCGAGTACCTGGGCCGCTAGGGCTTTACCAAAGCGAACAGACATGGGAGCTCGACCCAGAGACGAGCGAGGACTGCCGAAGGCGGTATTTTTCCGCGCAGTCTCCTATCAATACCTGGTGAGCCCCAGAGCGGTACCCTAACAAACGTGCTACGAATCGAATGCGATCTTTCCATCCTCTTCTCTATTTTTGCCTCTTCCGTTGTACACACACATGCAGGTTACACTACGACACATGCAGGAAGACCGGTCAGGAGATTAGAGCTTGTCCCGGCTGGGGCGGTGCCCCGCCGGGGAAGATAACTTTAGGGAGAAACACTCCCGCAAGAAGATGTGTAGGTCGGGGCCGGATATCATCGTCCAGCGGGGAAGGACACCGCCAACTCCCACAGTAAAACATGCCCGGAAATATAAATCAATAAATACGAAAAATTGAAAGCAAAAGAAAGACTAAGTTATGGCAAACATTTAGGACTTTTAATTGAAAATACATAAGTTTTGACAGATCATATTTCAATAATAGCTAACAATACATTTATCACGTTTAAAATATTTAATCCCTTAATAAATAAACATGCTCCTAGGGTGGCTTATGGACCGCGTGCTAGCTATCTGTGAGGCGGTTGAGGGTTCGATTCTCGGTCCGGGCAAAAGTGAAGCTACAGCTTTCTGATACAAAGATCAGGCAACGGTACAATTACGACGGAATTGGTACAATTATCAAGAATTTCCTGTTGGCACATTAAAAAGTAAGATAATTATTATGTTATTTTCAAATGGCTATACTACTCTACCTTTGTGTCCTGCAACTAATACATTTTCCTTGGAAAAACTACTTCGCTACTTCAAATAATTGAAACACTATGCTGAGGATTTAATATATTTTCCATGAATCGTTGTTAATTATTTCAAACTGTAAAATACATTGTTAAAAAAATTAAACAGGTAAGTGTTATTAAGTAAGTTAGAGGTCCCTAAATGGATTAACCTATGTAATTTTCTAGTGTTATTGTAAACATTTAATAAAACTATGATGCATATGTTACAATATTGCGTGGAAAAGAAATTCATAATGCAACACCTTGAAAAACTTAATAATTCCAACATTGGTTAATAGAATGACGAAAGAAGGAACCGTTTCTGAGAAAAATTTTGCGCAAGTGCGCGTCGATATCGGATAATGTCATTCAACATTTCTGGGTAGCAGTGAGAGCGAACACATTCATTCTGGTCAACTTTTTTTATATACGTCCGTTTTAATTTATTCTTATTTCAATTATAGGTAATGTGATGAAAGTAAAAAAATACATGAAAAATAAAATAAAATAAAAATTCGAGATACTCCAAATATCTCACACATGGTACGCACCAATGATTCATAAACAAGCTCCCCACGACACCACAATGTGTCATTTCCGCTCTTGAGGTCTCCTTCAATGTGTGAGGCTGTAGGAACCGGGTGGAGATGAACGAGTTGGAGGATAGAGATAGTGCCAAGTGCGTTGTCGCCCTGGAGAGCAGGGGAGGTAGGCGGCAGGGATGGCGACGGCGCGGGCGGCGACGTGGTTGGGGAGAAGGGTGGGGGGAAGGGCGGGATGGGGTGGACACAAGGAGGGGTCCACGTGCGTGGCGGCGACCTCGCCGCGCCGGCCAGTCTCACGCTTCGCGTCCAAGCGTGCGCCCTTTAATTCCCATTCCCCCAAGAAGGCCTCTTCCGAATAAAGTGAATGAGTGCGGTCGGAAGGCACTCGCCAATTTCATCCACAACCAAATGATACCTCTCGAGTGCATTGTGGCCGTGCCGTGTGGCCAAGACAGAGACCGCCGCCGCCGCTCATCAACCCACACGCGTGGAGTCACGTGAGGAGTCAGGCACGGCAGGGTGAGGTGACCGCGCATCCGGTCGACCAGCGCTCCATGGCAGAGAGGTTATATTAACTGTAAGTGGGAGGAACGCGATGGCAGATTCCAAAACGTACGCAAATGGAGTTCATTTAGCCATTACTAAGCGTTTATTTAACCAGTTATTGTGAGAAGAGAGGGAGAAGATTCGAAGGACATCATTCCGCAGACGTCAATTCATGTTCCCATCAATCGAATTCGTTATGTATTATAACTATCAGATTGATATTGATTGATGATTTAATAAAGTCTTAATAGTACCTGTACTGGATTTTGATTGATGGGATCTCATTGTGGCAAGTGAGCGTTGGTTCAGTTGTGGCAATTCTCATTTAAAGATGTATTGTGCAGAAAAAAAAATAACTTGTACAGCCACAGTAAATATTTGACGTTTACTTTGAAAGAAATTTTGTTATTTTTAATATCTTTAAAAAATATTATTTATTAATAAAAATAATAATGTACACCCCGAAATGTGAGAGTAGTAAGGAGCAGTCAAATAAAACAACTACTAGGATCAGTGATTAGATATATGGACAACAAAATTCATCATTATTGCACTTTTTAATGCAACAGGTCCATGATTTAACATCATGCACAGTAAACTTTGGTAAAAGCCAGTAAACAATCTTTTGCTAAAAAGTACCACCTAATGCTTACAGCACAGCGATGATGTAAAAACATTAATTAAAGTAGTCAAATGAAAAATACAATTTTAAGAGCTTTTGGAGTTGAGGATCAAGCTATTTGGATTATGAATTCTTTGCATGTGCCTAGAAAATACGATCAGTATTTTTAATTTATATATTCCTACCATGGTACTAATACTTTTTATAGTGCTAATACCAGATATGCAACCCGGTTGAAGTGAAACGCTCCTGAGTTCCCAATATTATTTTATACATTAAATGCGAATTATATTTAATTTGCAGGTTACCGACCGCAGAGCTTAACAATTCATTCCAAATGTTACGATATTACATCCTTTAGTTTTCACTCATCTTTCTGATATAATAATGTTGTAAGTGTTGTGTATTGTGTATGTATTGAATAGAAATAATGTTCGATTTACTTCTCACAGAATTCATCGGTTATATACATGAAATTCACGTCGCTCACTGATTCACAAGGTCATGTCACGACCTTTGTAGAGTATAAAGTGGCATTAGTTAAATATAGATGGGACCTCTCCATTAAATAGATAGGTCGCGAAGCTCGACGAAAGAGCACTGACCTATGTGCGGTATCTGTGTTAATCTCTCCCTAGACATGAGGAACAGCTGGCAATTTCGTTCAGGTATACACTTTCTGGTAGACATGAGATTTCAAGACGGTTCGCGAGTTAATAATTACACTATTAACGGGTTAATAAGAAGTTCAAGAAAACCCGTTTTATGACGTCCTGCATTTCGGGCAAGCAATTTCATGAGATAATTTGTAACTGGGAGTAGCAAGTAAGGTGTTAAAATATCTGCGGATTCTCTCAACTATTTCAAAGCATCGTAGCTTGTGCGTTTATATATGTTGTTACCAGAACATTATTTTGATTTTTGATTGATAGGCCAGTGCTACGTATTTCTAACTTCATTCTCAAGAATTTCCATTTATTGCTTTGTCGTTGTTGCTGATTTTTCTAATACTCTATCCACCTCGGCTTTGGATACAAGTCTCTTGTAACCAAAGTTAAGAACGTTTATTTTATTTCAAAACACTTTACTTACGAATTAGTGTGCGCAAGTAATGTTTACAATGTATTTTTTAAGAAACTTTATCTTGTATGTAAGAATTGAAATTAACTTCTAAACATGAAATGGAAAACTTCGAATAATGTATTTATCCATTTTATCATTGAACGTGTAATAACGTTGGATATAACAAAAAAGTACACACAAAGTACTGCTATTCCTTGTACAATGTTATTTGGAATAATGCTAACCATGCATTATATGCCTTGCTGTAAAATTACAAAATTACTTGGGCGTAAGAAACAATTAAATTGTATTACTCCTCGCTATTTGATCCAAATATATAGCATATTTTGATCAACGTTTTTTCTGGCAGTTGTGAAGTTCTAAAAATGGAGCTTACAACATTATTACGACCCATTGCCACGTAAACTTATATTTTTCTCACTCATCGATAAAGGATTTTTTTCTTTTACAACACCTTTTTCTTATTTATTTCAACATGATCAACACAACTATCTTTCGAGAATTGGAACGTTCATTACTTTATATATGGTTTCAATGAATTTAATCCTAATCCAACATTTTTTAAAAATATTTAATACGCCTGTAACAAGTAATGTACTTCAGCTTCCGGGTCAATGACCCCATCTCGATCAGGTTTTTGTCCAGTTTCCCTGATCCATTGAGCAAATGCTGAGATGGCCCCTTGTTTTGCTTCTGGACGTAAATGTGGCTTCACTGTACGCACGTTTTGTTGAGCACTCCTTTTGCTTGTAGTTCATTTACCGCTGAAATTGATTTTCTATAACTCGGGAACAAACATTTTTCAAATATATTTATTTTTCTAAAATAATTATTTTCTAAATTCATTTTTTCGTTGTTTTTTTTTTTGTTTTTTATTCTAGCCCACACGCAAATGTGCGCAGATAAATCTCTTTCTCCACACTTCATATACAGTTTTTACTGTTTTTTGACAAATAAATAAATCCTAACGTAATGGATACCTCACGAATCTCGGCAAGTCGGTTCATGAGAGCAATTGTATTCAAGATCATTTCATTATTGTTTATTTAGGCTTAAAATAGGCGGAAAGATTAGTTGGCACCATTGTCATTTTCGGTCGCTGGCTCATGACAGCTGAGTTTGGAAATTTGTTCTATCAATATAATGTTGACATTCACTTGGAACGTGACAAAGAGTTGGTACAAAGAGCTTCGCCAATTATGATCTGATTTATTTATTTATTTATTTTATTTACGTCAGAAACAGTTAAAAAGTGATTAGGAAAGAGTATTGTTTATATAAGTGAGTTGCCACATATTGATTGCCTATCATAATTATTGTGTGTTTTGTTAGCTGTAAGTGATATTTGTGGTTGATTTGTCTCACATATCGTAGTAATATCAAATATAGACTTGGTGAATGTGAAATACACACCGAAACGTTGACATAAACAAATAATCTTTTTAATATTTTTCCATCCAAATGACCTATTGTCAAGACTTTGCAACATATTCATAAAAAACTTCTTATTACACTTGAGTAAAATAACTTCTCAAGTGTGGGGCACACGATATTTGCCTGAGAATATTATTTGACAGTTCCACCATAACATGGAGAAACGAAACAACGCCCATTGCCTATCACTCTACGGTGAGGAAACTTTGGGGATGTTCTTCAAGGAGCCCATGCTAAATCAGCTCGCATTCTTTCAACGATGCAGGAATGATTACCTTCTACCTCACTTCCTCGAAATGTCATCCCACAGAGACTTCTGGGGCTTCACACATTCGCCGTAGGACGGAAATCTTTGTCTTCCGTGAGAGAATCTACCCTACCAGGACTCAACCTTCCAACATCGAATGTAAATAGATGAAGTTTAGTTTTCTGATTGAATGCGGTCTTTGTGTATAGGACTGGTTTAGAATTGATACGGTTTCTTCGGGTTACAAGTATAATGACCGCATACACGAAATAGACTGATGTAATCAAATTCGAAAATTTGTGCAACTGGAAGCTAAACATCCTGAAATCTTCAGTGTTAATTAGCACTATCGTGAACCTAACGGACGTACATCTCGATGAGGCTATAGTAACAGTATCAATTAGAAGCTTCAATTTCGCTTCTGTACCCGAACGTGTCCCCAAAACAGATATAGTGGCAGGGTGACAAGTGCGGTTTCTAAACTGTTTGCTGAGCAGGTTGACCTCATATGCAACTTGGCCCTTTCCAAATTTCCACAGCAATTTGCCGCGCGAGGAACTAGTAGTGTTGTGTGAACAATGAAATCGCGAGGCCGGATCGCTAGCCCGTTGGCTAATGCGTTCACGGCTATGGCCGATCGTTCGACCAACCGGCAACCATGTAGAGGGGGATATCATGTAAATTCGTGCGAAGTCCAGCTCCGCGTATTTCGCCCAGAGGAAGGTTTTAAGCCTTTGTAGTATGATGGCTAAAACGATGGCAACCATGCCTAGAATGATAAAAAATCTTAGAGTCAAGAATCTTAATTTCTTGTAGTTTTTAAATTTTAGGCACCCTCGCTGTCAGAGTGAATGCTCTGAACTTAAGCGGGGGAAACCTCCATAAAAACTTTCAGTGTCACTTCCTTCCGCTTATATCTCATTCGGCGAGGGCGTATAATTGTATGCTAATGAGCGGAGGTTAAGTCAGTGAGCGATAATGGGCACGACCTGAGGCACGAAAGTATAACAGTTATCTAACAGCAGGCCATGACTTCTAAATCTGTGTTCTGGTGCCCTGAATAGAAAATGAAACGGAAGTGGAAGATCAGCTATTTTGTGCATACTCAAGTGGGCAGGACTGAGAAAGAATGAGGAAGATATTCGCTACTTCAAACCGCCACATAGATTACAAAACACACTGTTTGCTCGAGACATCTGCCGGCAATTATTCCAAATGCAATAACTATTCATAGAGTTGGGAGGATTATACACGGTTTTTCAGTCCTGAAATGCACCTCCAGATATGCCACAAAAATCTAGAAATATGTTCATACATTCTGAAAATATGTAGATAAAATCTTAAAATACGCAGCATTTAGTTAAAAAATCATATATTTTACATGATATTGATATCTTTTTGACACCTAAAGAAACATAATATGCACATATAAAAAAAATCTACTTCTGCACATTTTATTTTGCAGTATGAGTACGAAAAGTCACAATAATTTTTGTCAAGGGATTGAGATCAGTTGTTAGGGAGTATCTCCCATCAGACAATGTTATATTGTATTTCGAAAAGATCCTTTTCGCATCACATGATATCATGGGGTCATATTTGTATTTTGAAACGTTTGTGCTCATTAAGGCTTATTACATTACCGAAAAGGTGGGTACACAATACACAGAGTACAGTACACAGATAAAGTACTTTCTCAAATAAGAATGGTATTTCCATCCTACGTATTCATTTATATTTACTCTATGAGTCAACAAATATTTTCGCAGGCCTTGGCCATGTCCCTTAAAAAGTTATTGCAAGCATATCTGAAAATGTATCCAAGAAAGTTTATGCATTTCATGAAATAATAATTATGTGGAAATAAATATTTGTATTGTGGAAATAATAATCCTTTAAACAAAAAGTGAAATACACGCAAATAAATACATTAAATCCTTTAAATTATTAAACATTTTATATGCAAAAAGTTCCTACCTCTTATTCAATATTTTGCCACGAAACATCCAGGTGTTAAGTTTCGGAAAGGAATGACCATTAGCAACTAGTGGTCCTACAGCAGCACAAACTGTCTCGCATTATTTACTAAGTGCTTCGCTATATTACACTACTTCATGAATATGCAAAAGTGTTTGCAACCAGTAAAAATTATTTTCTGCGCCGAGATTTGAGCTCAGGGCGTCCGAGTAAATCGCCGTGCGCCTTACCGATACGCCATGGAAACTGTTCGACTTTCGAACTTGCGCCGACGCTTAAAAATATAATTGTCCCAACCAATATTTCCAACATGCAATTTTCTAAAATTCAAAAACTCAACAAAAATGAGATCTATACCACTCTTTTAAGCGTCACTTGCCTTACACATGGAAAAAATTAAAGAAAAATTGAAGCAGTTTTTGAGAAAATGTTAGTTTTATAATTTGCATTAATTTCAACTCAAAATTACGTGAAATTTACTAGTTTAAAAATGTAAATGACCCATTTTAAAGAGATGAATTTTTAGGATAGATTTTGTTTAAGGCAAAAATTTCAAACTTCAGTTTTGTAGTTTTAAAAAGTTTTGAAACTTTTTCCAATTTTCGAAAATACAGAGTTCGCCGGAAATGAGAGTAGCGCCATTTATTCAATTGTTTTATACAAGGAGAATATTTAGAGAAAAAATTTGGAGCCTTTTTTGAGTAAAAAGTTGTTGAACAAAGTAAGGACGAAACATTAAAATCATAAAATTACATGAAGTTTCAACGGTAGTAGTAATAGCAACAGTAAAACATCACTTTGAAAATCGATTATGCAAGTGCGTGAGAAAATAATTTCACTAAAATCATTAAAAACAATAAAGTCGTTTAGTATTTGTCTTATTATATTAATTTCAACACACTACAACGTTCTGGCGATGCATCAGCTTTTTTTGACGTAAAAACATTATAGAGTTAGTCATTAAATACAAATGTTGATGCGAGAAAATCCATTTTTTCATTTGCAGAAGCAGAAATTGAATTATTTTTGCCTAAATGAATATATATGATATAAATTGAAATAACTAATAATACATAAATGTGTATTATTAGTGAGGTATATCAATTTATTCTAATTGACAAAACATTGATAAGATCAAGATTTAAGAAGTATGTTATACGGAGGTCATCCCTACGGTGGTAATGAATGGGACAATTTATACTTTGGTATTGCTAGTGTTAAGCGGTTAATCAAGTAGTATTTACATTTGTTTGTGTGAAAATTAAAATATTTTATGGTAAAATGCATTGAATTCATCGAAATACCCCAATTTCAAAAGTGCGGAAAATGAAAAAGCATGGGATAAAAACAAAAGTAATTACTCCAAATTTACAAATATTGATCATCAATTGATAATTACTTCAAGACTAGAAAAAAAAAGTTACACAACGCAATTAAATTTGCGATCAGTGCACCTTTGCATGGAATTTATAAAAAGTATTACGATTTATCCTCGACCTAGCGCGCCAAACGCTTACGGAGAAGCGTTTGCTTTAGATTTCCTTTCACCGCTCTAACCGGAACGATCTCAAACTGAAAACAAAAGAGGGTGAGAATCACTTAGACGCCTTAGGAGTACTGAGAACGAGCGGAGCCACCGGCGAATGCGCGGCTTCTGTGGAAGCGTGGCCGCTTCGCGTTTCCGTGTTAATCGTCGCGGGGAAGGAGGCGCGGACCCGCGCTCACGCGTGCGGCGCGTGCTCGCCCTGCGTGCGCGCTCCTCGCCTCGCCCCTCCGCTCCGCGCCGCGCCACGCCGCTCTGCGCCCCGCAGGCGCTCCTATATGCGTCGGAGGGTAAAAATAGCGCCACATCCACAGGGGGACCGACTTCGTGAGGTGACCTGCTTATACCGCGCGCCCAGATTCCGCCCCTCATTTCTCCCTGGGGCCCCTTTCTTCCAGCGGCGTGCCCCCCCCCCCCAGGTAGCCACTCGGCAACACGTGCGTGGAGACCGGTAGAGCTTACGTCAACTTGCTTTTTACTTCTTCAAAACCACAATGGAAAGGCATACGATTTTCAACAACGGGAAGCCTCAGGTTATCGCCATGTTTGATCCTCGGGTCATCCGCTAAGTTCATCAGTTCTTATTCTTGCGTGCTCCTCGCCATGCCTCTTTTAGTTTACGCTTTACTTGTTTTATTTTGGATGTTGTACTATTCTATCTAAAGCCTTTTCTTCGCCCCACTATTAATATTTATGATCGTTAGGTCGTCCGGTGAATCACAAATATTCGTCGATTTGGATCTACGGTTCACTCTTCCATCCATACAAAACAATATTCAGAGCACCTCTCTCTTCCATTTCAATGAAGCATTCTGCCCGCTAAACGTAGTGTACTCTTATTACATGTCTCAAAATTTATATGGTCGACACAGCTGACGTCGTGCGTCTGTAAAGATTCAAGGAAGAAGCCGCAGCCATTAAATGATTGCTATTCACGTGTAACATTAAGGAACAGCAACATTTTTATATTATTGGTACTATGTAAAATCCTTTTATACTGTGCATATACTATACTACGTTATTGCAATATTTGAGAAAACTGTTTTGTTAAAATATTTAATTTATTGCAGTGTTACACAATATTATTTTATTGGTTGTTCTTGAACAGTGTGCTGCAACGTTTTGGGAAATCCGTTTTTTTAGTTTGGTTCTGCAACATTTTTGTTGCTGGAGGTCACTAAGAATGAATATGTGTGATATCATGTAAGCAAATCCATAAAGATAAAGCATATTGAAAAATAGAATTTATTTATTTAATTTAGTCAGTAAATCGAAGCTCGCCGTGTGGATTTGACAGCGTGCTAGTTTTCTGCAGGGCGGCCCCGGGTTCAATTCCCGCCCGGGGCATAGATAAATCTGTCGCTCTCTAATACAAATCGTCTCAGTTTCTATGGCTGTGTGACAGAAGAAAGCTCCGGAGGGCCAAATAAGGTAGGTACGATAATGGTAATACGTCATGCTCTCCACATGTCTGCCTTAACTTCTGGCGTGGTTGAAAAAATAAAAAACAGGGCCTACGACTGGAATCACCACGAGCTGGCAATAGTCGGATTTATCCAATCCGAAATGCCAAATACATACGTTCCTTTAGAACTTGTGTCACTGAGAGTAGAAAAGGATAATTTAAGAATGTTTGTTCAGTTTCAAAAATTATTGAATATATTGTGTATCTGCGACGTGGTGACATGTCATCAGAATGGATGAATAAATATCGACCACGTAACATATGAATAGATGCATGTAAAATTAGTTAATATACATTAAAGAGGTCGGTATTGTGATGTCCGAGAAAGCCGTAAGTTGCAAGAACTATAGCGAGGAAAAACATACGAGGTAGTATATTAGGGCTGAGTTTTGTATCGAGAAACCAGCAATTACATGGTTTACGTCACCCAGAAAAAATGTCACTTACAGAAGCTAGGAAACAATAAGCTATTTGCTTCTAAATGTGTTTTTACTCTGCCAAGTAGTTTGTTTTTAATTGGCCTTTACGAAAATGCAAAGTTAACTCTGACAGTGAGTTTTACCAGCTATTTGACTTGTCAAATGAACACAGGTCATTCAGTGTAGCGGACTCACGTATCGCCGTTAGTTTAGTATTTCTTTGACCGGACAACTGAAAGGGGAATAAGAACTCCAGTAGTTGTTTTTGTTTTGGATCGTGTGGTTGTGGGAGTGTCACATCCCTCTTTGACCCATTTGCGTTGGTTTTGACAACACATTGCCACGACCACGACCGAGATGTATAAATAATTAACAATGAACATTTAATATAATATTATGGTAAAGTGAGAGATAAAGGAAACAGGACCTGCTAGAAAAGCCCCAGCGAAAACAAACATATTTTCATGGAGTGCAAGTCGATTACCCGTTACAATGGAGAATTTGTCCTCTTAAAGTGGACAAAATATTTCGAGATGCAAATGAAGTCCTTTCCGCCTGCAGGTACGACGATTCGTACCATATATCCCCCCTATATTATAGAACAATTCGTGGCATATTTTTCCGGCATATTCAATTTTCAGTTCATATCATTTCACTACCTTGATATTCTTTCACACCGTTTATTATTAGGGAAATGATTTATTGTAATAAAAAGAGCAAAACTGTCTTTTGCCTTAATTTATTCAAAAACGTGTAAGAAAAGTAGAATAAATGTAAACTGAAAATTAATGCTAACGTTTAAAATTGCCTCATAAGAACTTTTTAAATTTTCAAACAAAATATTGCCGATCAAGCCTTAAAATGGATTCGCAGCGACTGAAGAAAATAGTGTTTTTACGAGAAGCACATGAACTTTCTTACTGCATAGTCAGTGGCGGATAGGAGAAGGCTATAAGGCATGCCCCCCCATAAAACCAACTTTGTTTGCGTTGCTTTGTGGACCAGGAGATCCTCACATTCGAATCACGAAGGTGAACATTTTTACACGATCGAATTCAACCCCTCTGATGCAGAATTCTAGCAGCCGGCTGGTCTGATAGGTAGTTTTTCGTGATTTCTTCTTTCAATACCAGGCGAATGCCAATCAATACCATAACAACTGGGTCACAGACCGTGCATGATATTCCTTCTTCATTCTTGTTCCCTTCCCTCCTACCTCTACACACATACACTTATACTTACATTCACTACACTAGAACGCATGTTGAAAAAACAGTCGGGAGCTTAGAACTTCTCCCAGTTGGGTGGATTCCAGTATTGGACGGATTACACTTGGAAGGGAATAGACCCTCAAGCTGACATGTAGGTCGGCGCAGGATCGTACCTTCGAGAGGGGGAGGAACATAGACACCATCAGCGACATAACATGAACTACACTTACGGAAACAATTAAGGAGCACTTGATGGAAAGAGTAAATATTCACTCACTCCAAATATTTATTTGGACTGCGTTTACTGAGAACAAAGTACCATATATTGATTAAATTACATTACAAAGCAGTTTTATCGTTAAGCGCGAAAGGCACAATTTCTTGAATATATTCCGCATTTTTCGCCCCTGACATAGACGTGAACATTTCTTGTCGAGGGCAGAAAGAGCGTTAAGACAATACCCAGTAAAGCATGTTTGTCGGATTTCGATCGACGGACTGTGTAAAACATGAAAAGAAAGTAGTTGCAATTAGTAATGCTTCGCAAAAATCAGTTTACTACCTTGATTGCGAGTAGGCAGTAACCGAGCTAAGATTAAGTTAGAGTATTCACGGCAATGGTCCTGAAATCGTATTAAGCACAGTATTGGTTTGCTTTGTTATACAATAAGACGATTACTGGAACATATTTTTGGAAACTTGTATGCAACTGTTATACACAAAATACGTGTAAGGCATGTGTAACAATAAGTAAAATATGTAAAAATAAGAAATTATACTCAAATATGTAAAAACATGTAAAATAAAAATAATAAAATAAAACGAATTTCCGTCGAACTCTGTATTTTCGAAAGTAGTAAAAATTAACATCGCAAACTACAAATTTGAAGATAAATATTATTGTCTCAAATAAAATATGTCATAAAAAATCAGATATTTAACAAAATACATGTACGAACCTACATTTTTGTTTAAAAAAACGAGTAGTTTTTGCGAAATTTCAACTTGAAGTAAATGCACTTTATAAAAAACATTTTCTTAAAAACGGCTGCACAATTTTCTTCAAATTTTTTCCACGGACAGATCGATGGACGCTTAAAAATGGCTTAGGTCACATTTTCATTAAATTCTCTAAAGTTTCAAAAATTTTGAAAGTTAGAAATAATGAGAGAAAGTATATGCTGTGTTAGCACGACTAGTTTTATTTTTATACTACTATTCTTCTATGACGTACGAAAGCGTTCGTGGCACTTTCCTATAAGTAGAATCTTCTCTCCAACTGGACATGGAGGAAGTGGAAGGAAAATCAAAAATAAGGCGAACATTCTCAATATCGAATATGTAACTCCATTCGCACCACGTTTGAGGTCGAAGCGTGCAAGTACGTTTCTCCAGAACGGCTACTGATGATTTTCCTCGTCATCTTACTGCTTCTGGGAGAACAGCTACCTCATCGCCTCGTCAGCTGCGAGAACGCCCTCGCCTTTGGCAGTTCATCATCGTTTCTCAGGCGATTGCTTTCACACTCATAAGCATTCGAGTTACGACCTTGACAAAACAGTCATTGGGAACAGCGCTCGCAAAATACTGCATTCAGTTAAAAAGGGATTGGAGCACATCGGGAGACATAATGAACTCCAATTCAAGAATGCCTTCTGACGGCAAGGGACAGCATATATACAGGATTTAATTGGATTAATAATGCAGTCATTCATTTAAAAATTAATCAAGATACTAGAGAATTTAGGTTGCATACCAGCTCTGGTGTTCATCCGAAGATTCTCAAACTTACTTCAACCTGTTATCCGATATTTTGTCATAAATAGTTTGGTACAGCAAACAATTTTAATAATTTATAATATAATGGTATTTTAAACGTTTTACTCTGAATAAAAATTAAACTCTTACTCGTAGTTAAAATTACCCAGGAAATATCAGGATCTTCAATATTATAATTATTTTTAAATCTGTGATTAATCTACAATAAAGTACATGATTGAATGAACTCTTGGACTAGATATGTTTGTTTTTTCGAAGCAAAAGTAATTCTTGTTTCAAGAAATGTCAACCTCCTTTATTCTCCCTCATGAATTCAACTACTCCATTTTTATTGAAAAATGTGTGAAAGTGATCGCACCATTATATTCACACCATTCATATTTCTCACTATAACACATACTAAACAGTCTTCTCAATCACATATTACTTTTCCACTCAACGTCCCTTGTGCTTTTGACTTCTATTCTCATTGGGTACACACCCTCCATGCCAACTCTATTCTTAGTGTTTTGTATGCCCTTCATAACTAAACGCGCATGCCAAATAAATGTCATTCTACACGTGCTTTTTATAAGCCGTAATAATAAAATTCAAAGCTTCACATTGATTATTCAGTGATATTGAATGCCGATTGGACTTATTGTTTACTTTTTCATTTCCATTCTCTCAATAAAGACTGTTAAAACAAAGTAGATACCAAGACTATCAAAATCTACGAACTTTCATTATAAAACATGATATTTTGACATTTTTTGGGAAAAAACAGAAATGAAAAAAGCTCCAAGGGTGCATGAGGTTCAAATTGGGATGCCGGTTGCCTGATATGGACTTACGGGTCTCCTATGTTGGATCACAAAAGAAATGCAGGAGGAAACAAATTGAAAAAATGAGCCTGCCCATTCTAATACCATTAATACAATACATCCAAGTGATAAGAAAAAACATATTGTCGAATTCGTTAAAAGATTATGACAGTTTTCTTCGGAAAATATTATCAACAGCCTATTCCTTTATTTTAATGTATTTCATATCTCATTTTAATGTTCAATATTATATCTTGAGATAATCATTTTAATATTATGAACTGACCCTGCAAGATTCAATATATTCCAAATTATTGAAAACGCTATATAGCATTATGTAAATTAACCATTTAGTACTGCATTTTTCATTCAATAAAACCCTTCTAATAGACTTAGAGAAAATAGTGAAGAAACAATACTTTGGCTAGTACCATTAGTTTTTATCTCCGCAACTTTATGTTAATAAATTTCTTAACACTGTATTTCATTTTAATACACACTGAGAGTGAACTTATAATCTACATCCTAGACTCTCCATACCTTCTTCCTTTCCCTTTCTACGTAAGAATCAACTAGATTCAACATTACCACAATGTGCTTTGTGATCTTTTCAACTGAAACTTATCATTTTAAAATTCCCATTATCTTGAAATCCCTTGCCTTGCCTTCTCGAGTGTCTTAATTTTTATTTGGATGAGTTGTTCGTTAAAACTGTCTTTTCCAATTCTGTCAATAGATAATATCTCGGAAGCTCTAGGAAAATTGTCAACCGTCTCGTTTAACATTGTTTCTTGCGTTTATTGATAGAATCATCTGACGAGAATTCCTTATTAATAGGGAGCGGATTTCCATATTTTTGCATATTTGTTTTCCGTTGCTTCAGTGCATAGCTAAATGAAATTTCTTGACATTTGGTTAGAATATGATGCTGTAAACTAGATTAATATGTTGGTGCATATTTGTGCATATTTGGACGAGTTTCCTTGTTGGTGAATTTTCGTGTAATTATAGGTGCACATTCAGCATATTTCGTCAAAACAGAGACGTATTTACAAAAAACCTTTCATCTTTTCGTAGAATCTATCTATTTGTGAGAGTGTTCATTGATTAGAAAGACCTTGTCAAAATTGCGTTTTTTGTTTCCTATAGATGATAAAATACTTGTGCTAATGTAAGATATTTCTTTGATAATGTATTTTTTAAACCAGTCAGAAAAAGTATAACCAGACCAACTAAGTACTTCACTAAGGTGAATATTTCAATTATTTTTCTCGCAATGTAGGGTAGATTTTATTAGGTTTGCCCAAAAATATTTCTTTTCATTCCAAGCATGCTTCTTGTGAATTTTATCAAGAAAGGTTTACAAAAGAAATAAAATATTGTTAATTTAAATTGCATATTAAAGCGCATATTTCAGAATTTTAGGTCATATGTGCATATCCTTAAAAGGATATTTCAAGACTTTTTAGGGCATAAAAATCCTCTCTCTACCCATTACCATCCTGCTCAATTTTGCTAGATCATTCGTTGTCTACTGCAATTGCCGGGGCATTAGATGGCGCACAATCACAATACCATGTTCTATAAACATATAATCAATTTCGTTGCTTTCTGTTGACGTGAAAGAAAAATACAAAATATTGCTTAACAGACTTCTAAAATGAACCGGTCCAACGGCAACCTTGTGTGGTCCACTTTCGGCAAAGTTCAAATATAACAAGAAGATAATCAACCCAACTACTTAAAGAGCAACATTAGTCATCCTATGCGGATTCGCAAGGTAATGAAGTATATTTGAAACATGTAGCATAAGAGCTTGCAATTAATTTCTCCTTCTCACAATGGCTTACGACATATAGCACAAAAAATCATCTTTACGACTCTTTATGAAAACCTAAGACAGTTTTAAGAAAACACTGTAAATAATCCTTTTCGTTCAATGACCGCTATTCACTGAAAACTTCATTGGCTTTAGAGGAACTGTACGTACAAATGCTCTTATGCATATAAATATGTGTATGGCCCAATTTAGGCGCCGCCGGTGAAATTCGGCAAATTACTCTTACATTTTAGTAAGATTGAGATTTCTTAAATATTTTAGAGATACGGAAATTGAGAGTTTACACGAATAAGTTTGACATTGACTCATTCAAAATAAACACGCAATCCTTTAGAATTTATGGAAATCGTTGATTTCAGTATTTTCTATTTCTTCCATCAAATCAGCATACATACGTTATGAGAACTAAGTACTTCAATTAATTTACTTATTTACATTAATTCCTTTTGTTTCTGATTCAGCTTTCTTTTGTAGAGTTGAAATTGTAAGAGAATAATTAACATTTAATAAACTCAGGATGTATACAATTCTTTTGGTCATTGTAAGCTAGAACTCGCGCTGCTCTCCTTCAAATTAGAATGGAAAATCTTCGTTTTAGATACATTTCCCACTAAACACGGTAATTGAGGAGCACTTAAGCAGTGAATTTTTACGAACTTGTTAAATCCAAATCGTTCCTCGCGTTCAAACTACGTTCCTTTGGTTTTCGTGGCAATTTTCGTAGAACCTTCCTCTCTAAACTTTTTTATAATGGAGTGGCACAATGCACAGTGGAGTGGCTTTTGTTAACTATTCGACCTATTTGTCACAATGAATATCTCTTAGAGTTAGATTGACAATATATCTTTCTAATGGATGTGAGTTCTGTCTACTTCGCCATTTCGATGCCGACGTTGCCTACTAGCGGAACAATTCCTACAGAGCCCATTGAGACATAGGAAAAAACCGTCAATAGCCGAGTAACTCGATGCGGAAGAACTGCATATTGTCACTCCACTTTGACTGTACGAATAGCAAAGTTTTAACGAAAGTGATTTTTTATTCAGTATATTGATATTATGTTAAACATACATTCATGCAAATAATTTTATTGGACATCTATATTTGCTACTAATCCAATTGGAGCACAATTTCAACAAAGACATTATTTTAAAAATTTACGACGCGATTTGATAACTTTTTGTTGCTAAATCTGAGTGTACGAATAAGAATGTTAAATACCGTTATATTTATAAACATGACCTTAACTCCAAATAAAATGTGCACGAAAAGAACAACTAATGCGTCGAGATACAAATTGACAATTTTTAATGTCGCTCGAAATGTGGAAAGTGAGTTTCAATAGAACAAATATACTCAATGACTAATAGATACACAATAGGTCTCCCTGATTTACTAATGCATGCAGACAGCTGCATGCTAGGGACTGCGAAGAAAACAAAGCTGGAATGTTAGGAAGAATCTATTAACCTTTACTGGAGGCTGACGAGCAATCATGATATAACGATACCACCACGATCGAGAAAATTGGACGAATTTTCTTTCCTAAGTGAATCATTAGGAGGTGCACACTGCACATTTCCCCTCTTCACTATTATTTCTTTTCAGTAGGGTCTGAAACTAATTTTTCTTTATTGTTCAATAATACTTCTAAAGAACTATACGTGTAAAGGGACAACTGCTTTACTTCTACTGGAGAGATGAACCAATATGAATTTTTAAAGAGATGTTTCTCGAAGGTGCGCGAAGTATTCTGTCGTAACAAATACTCTGCAAAATGGAAGCCTTTCCTCGGACTTAATTGAAGGATAAAAGGTTATCGAGGTAAAAGAACTCTAACTTGTAAACATCTCGTTGAAATACAAGTAGCTTAATCTGTAATTCTAGAGGGCTGAATTCTTAACTTGCTGCATGCGATAACTTAAAATACAGGACACGAAGTGTTTCATTTGCTTTGCATCTTTTGTTTTTGAATGTAAAATGAGATATGAATATATTTTACTCAGGGGTTAAAAGATATCTATTTTACTAATTTTCAATGCACACAGAAATTGAAATGGAATTTCCGACAATTTGAGAAGTAATTATGGTTTCGTTAGATACACAGGAAAACAGGAAAAATCCAAAAAACGATTCAAGTTTCGGTTTTTGTCTGAAAATACAATTCTTCTGCTTATTCTCATATTGCACCTACAAGCAAAATTCTCGTTCTCAATGCGTCACTTCTTATGATTCAGTTAAAGCCACGCGACAAGGCTCAAAGGAAGTGGTCGCCTGCCATTAAATATTTGCTATTCACGTTTTGTGTAATCGAACGGCTTTTTTATATTCTTCGTGTGTAATGAAATGTTATATTGTGTATTAATACGCTACGTTGTTGTTGTATCCGTGAAGACTGTTTTTTTCAAATACTTTTTATTGTAATGTTATACGAGAGTATTTGATATATTAAAAGTAAATGTCAGTGAATTATTTTTAATAGTAAAGCATTATAAGATGTGGTTCGGTGTGGTTTATCTCAGGAAGCATCATTACTAAGAAGTGGAAGATACGTTTGTGTTGAAACAAAATGCATTGAAGGTATTGAAAGAACATAACCGGTGCCGTCACAAATATTGTTTCATCAGTTCTGTAGAGATAGACATTGTGGTGTTGCCATCACAATGAAGATTACATTCTCTTTGAAAAAACACATTTTTATTCCTAATGGAATCATGTTGTCGTAGTCATATAATCAACTTTTAAAATTTTGAGCTTCAAGGGACTACTAGTGACACTGTGGACTTGTAGCGTAACCTACTACCTACCATTTTGATGAAATAAAATTTGTTGTCGTTCTGTCATATTTTTTATCAGCAGACACATGCCGTTTCAAAAAACGTATCAACCTTTACAAGGAATTTCTAGTTAGATACTGTTCAATGGGCTCGAGTTTCGGCCCACTGCACGGCAACGCAATGGGCTCACTGTGCGGCACTCCCGCCACTCTTGAGATGACACGAGCAGGAGGCACTTATCTGCTCGACTGCACATATCGCGTAGTAGCTGCATCAGCGTCCGTCGGAGCGATACAGCAGTGGGAACCAGTCTCGGGGACTCCTGGCGTTCCTCTCACGATAAGGACGATTGCACTGGAGGATATAAAAGGGTTCTAAAATTTTGTATTCATTTGGTGATGTTTAGTTTTCTAAGAAGTTATCATTCATTTATATTTTCAGTAGTTCTAACCTGCAATTTTATTTTGCATATCTATGGCAAGTTAAAGTATTTCTTATGTGAAGTTTGAAACAATTCAAAGCGTTTACCTACTCATTAGTCAAAAAAATACAAGAATAGTTTTTTTATTGAAAATAAGTGGTAAGTCAAATGAAATTAATGCGAGATTTTAAAATAATTTTGAAACGATCAAGACGGCAGTAGTTGCTGATGTCAGGCTGTTCTGCAAAGTAAAGTGTTTTCGTTTATT
Source organism: Acheta domesticus (assembly GCA_031308135.1). Classification (NCBI taxonomy): domain Eukaryota; kingdom Metazoa; phylum Arthropoda; class Insecta; order Orthoptera; family Gryllidae; genus Acheta; species Acheta domesticus. The sequence continues at coordinate 112,148,361 of JAHLJT010008446.1, read as the reverse complement.
TGTACAAATACAACAATGACATATAATTCTTTCTCACTTTTTACTCCACTCTCTCACGGAAATAATGAGCCAACCTACCCCAAGGCCCGTACCAACCAAACCCTACAAATAGTTGATATATTTTACCTTGATGACTTTTAACGGCTCTCAAAGTTCACCAGTCAAACCGGAATTGCGCAAAAAAATAAATAAATAAAAACTTCCCGCTGCTTCCATTGAGCCCCGGTCTCAAGTAATATAATATACAATGTCCCCAGTTTCCACAATATACAATGTAAAATTAAATGCTGAACCAATCTTAATGCAAATATTATTTTTAGTAAACAAGAATACGATTATCTTGAGTAAATATCATCAATATTATCATAGATTTGAAATAAAATGAATGTCCAAACATTTATGGAATTGTCAACATTGTTGGAATTAGAAGATGAAAAGGCAGGATGTAGTCTTAATACACTTAATGCAATTTGCCATTCAATATGGCGTGCCTCTTCTAGATTGTTTTATCATTAGATTTTCGTGGATTATCATAATTTCAACAATAGATATTTTACAACAAAATTACACAAGTCTACAAAAATAAACTTTTTTCTTTCACAAGAATGAAAATAACAGATTCTAGAAGTATTTTTCATGCTGAATTCAAATATCATTTCAGTTATCCTCATGAGACAAAAGTTTTTGTGTGATATTAATTTGAACTTTTCATACTTTTAGTAAAATAGTAACTAGCTATCCAACTCTAAAATGGTAATCTACTCTTCCTGACTTACATCCTGATGACTCATTCTGTACCTAGAAAGTAGTAATGATGATTTTCGGGGATACTCTGTATCTGGAACATCTCTTTTCTGGCCCAACAGTAGTCAGCCAACGTATTAGAACTACATTTTCGTTAGTACCTGTTTTCCATTGTAAAAATTTACTGATGATAACGCCCACCGCGCTCATCGCTGACAGCCCCTAAGATTTTCCGGGAGGAGGTCGAGTCAGAGTCTAAGAAGTGAATTGTGAAAAACATATTACATCCCAAGCTTTATAAGAATGCAGAAGATCAACCACTATGTCCGATAGTTTTTGCTTTATGGTTTCCAAGGAAATTGCAATATAAAGGCTTCCCCCCGATAAGATGGTTAAAAGTTCCCCTCAACCCAAATTACATATGAGTGGTTACACTATAATTCTAACATAAAAATAATATTTTTGAAAGGTTTCTTAGCCTCCGTCCTACCACCCACACCCACTATACAGCCAAAAACGTGTTTTTTTAATTTCAATTTTTGTATGCCATAATCAATGTATGTCATAATCTGCAAACTCTCTATTTTTCTTCTAAAATCTGTTTGATGTAGGATGGGGTGTAATTCTTTATCCACCAGTATCACACTTACAAGGTCTTGTGTCGATTGTTTCTTATAAATTGCCAAAAACTATCGTCTTTCCGTAGCATACGATTACTTATGCAAACGATTAGAAAGCTTTAAAAATGATACTTCGTAAGTATATTCCAAAATCAAAACTTTATTGGGTTATACAGCAATGTATACAAATGTATAATAAACACTAAAATAAATGCAGAGAACCGTTGCAGTCAGTTTCAAAGTATATTGAAAGTCCAGGTGTTTTAAAGGCGGGGAAAATGGGTTTTTATTTTTTTAACTGCAGCCCAGTAATTGGAAAAATCTGAAAAAATACAACAATTTGTGTGTAAAGAGAAACCTTTGACATTTTTTTCGAGCCTGTTCCAGGCTTCTAAGACACAGTAAAAAATATTTCTTGATATTTTTTTTCGAAAATATTTTTTTGTGTTCGAATTTAGGCCTGAGAAAATATGAAAACTATTTTTCTGATAGTCCAAGTTGTGTTCTCATTTATCAAATTTTTTTTCAGTCTGATAAAATAGTGTTCAGTTGTCGAAAAAAATTGAAATTAAAAAAACACGTTTTTTGGCTGTATAGGGGTGTGGGTGGTAGGACGGAGGCTAAGAAACCTTTCAAAAATATTATTTTTATGTTAGAATTATAGTGTAACCACTCATATGTAATTTGGTTGAGGGGAACTTTTTACCATCTTATCGGGGAGGACCCTTTTTGAAAGACTGTCAGGAAGCTTTTCCTAGTAAATTTAACAGTTCTTCAAAATGTTCATCAGCCGTAATGACCGCATTTCTGATCCAAAAAATCCTTTCTTTCAATTTAGCATCACTTTGGGAAATTTTGATTTTAAATACAAGAATCTATCAGACAGTTTATCCATACCTTTTATGAAATATTTCATTCCTCCTAATTTAATGGAGGTACATATATTTTTCAGGATTCACTAAATGGACAAGTGACGTTTTTTTTCTGGTCTGGGA